>CM054165.1:5878472-5920972 GCA_028751875.1 Rapana venosa
GTAATTTAAGACTCTCTCTGATGTCTCTATATCTTGCTTGCCTTCCAGTATGTGTGTGTTGTGGTCTGTGTGTATTGTTTTCCATGCAATTATATGTCAATATGTGTATTTTCCCTTCTTATTTACTTCTTTATTATTTTGAGGGCTGGATGTAAAAAAAGCTTAATCTACTACCCTCTGAAAAATAGAAATTGTTCCCAAAAAAATTGTTCAAATTGTTCCCTCTCTCTCTCTCTCTCTCTCTCTCATCCTCTCTTCATCTCTCTCTCTCTCTCATCTCTCTCTCTCTCTCTCTCTCCTCTCTCTCTCTCTCATCTCTCTCTCTCTCTCTCTCTCTCCTCTCTCTCTCTCTCTCTCTCAGGGTTATCACCAGGTGTGTGTATGTGTGTGTGTGTGTATGTAAGATCACCAACTTTGCACTGACTTAAAAATGCAGGCATTTACACACACACACACACACACACACACACACACACAACACACACACAAACGCATACACACACATACGCACACACACACTACAACACACTCAACACAACATACACCACAAACAACACACACACCACACACACACAATCACACACAAAAAAAACACACAACAAACAGACAACAAACATACATACCATAACACACACAAGACACACAAAACACATACCCACACACATACATACATTCATACATACATTCATACCACAACACACACAACACAACACAACACACAGATTACCCCGTACCCCCCATCCCCCTACACACACAGCACAACACAAACATCACCCCGTACCCCCTCCCCCTACACACACACACAACACAACACACATCATCCCGTACCCCCCATCACCCCTACACACAACACAACACACATCAACCCGTACCCACCATCTCCCATGCACACACACACACAACACACACACACATCCCCCTACACACATATTACAACACACATCACCCCGTACCTCCCATCCCTCCTACACACACACACACACACACACACACACACACACACACACAACACACACACATCACCCCGTACCCCACATCATCCCCCTACACACAACACAACACGCATCAGCCCGTATCCCCCCATCCCCCCAACACACACATAACACAACACAACACCCATCACCCCGTACCTCCTATCCCCCAAACACCACAAACACAACACAAACACACACCCTTACCACCCCCACCCCCCCCCCCCCACCCCAAACACAACAAACACAACACAACACACATCACCCCTTAACCCCCCACCCCTCTACAACACACAAAACACAACACACATCACCCCGTACCTCACATCCCCTATACACACAACAAAACACAACACAACATATAACACACATCACCCGTTCCCCAACCCCCCCCCCCCCCTCCTACACACACAACACAACACACATCTGCGGTACCCTCCCATCCCCCTACATCACACAACACAACACAACAAAACGCATCACCACCCCGTAGCCCCCATCCCGCCTACAACACAAACTACACAACACAACACACATCACCCCCTACCCCCCATCCCCATACACACACACCAACACAACACACATCACACCGTACCCCCCTCCCCCTACACACACAACACACATCACCCCGTACACCCATCCCCCTACACACAACACAACACACATCACCCCGTACCCCCAATCCCCCCACACAACAAACAACACAACACAACACAACACAACAACACACACACATCAACAGATCCCCAATCCCCCTACACACACAAACACAACAGAACCAATACACACTCACCACCCACCCCCCCCCCCACCCTCCCCGCCCCCCTACACACACAACCACACATCCCCCGTACCCTCATACCCCCAACACACACAACACAACACACATCAAAACAACACCGTACCCCCCATCCCCCTACACACACAACACAAAACAACACACATCACCCCTACTCCCCATCCCCCCTACACACACACACACAACACACAACACACATCACCCCTACCTCCATCGCCCCTACACACACACAACACAACAAACCCACATCACCCGTACCCCTCATCCCCCTACACACAACACAACACAACACACATCACCCCGTCCCCCAATCCCCCCTACACACACAACACAACACAACAACACTCTACCCGTACCCCCACCCCCTACACAAAAACACACACAACAAACACATCACCCGTACCACCCATCCCCCTACACTAAAAACACAACAAACACAACACACATCACCCCCGTACCCCATCCCTCTACACACAACAACACAACACACACACCACCCTCACCCCATCCCCTACACACACAACAACACAACACAACACCACAAACATCACCCTTACACCCCCATCCCCTCTACACACACACACAACACACACTCACACATCCCCCCAAACCCCCCTACCCCCCCCTACACACACAATACAACACACATCACCCCCGTACCCCAATCCCCCCTACACACAAAACACAACATAACCACAACACACATCACCCTACCCACCATCCCCCTAATACACACAACACAACACATATCACCACGTACCCCCCATCCCCTACACACACACACAAACACACATACCCTACCCCAACCCCCTACACACACACCAACACACATACCCCGTACCCCCAATCCCCTACACACAACACACAAAACACAAATCACCCCGTACCCCCATCCCCCCTACACACAACACCACAACAACAAAATCACCCCGTACCCCATCCCCTAACCACACACAACACAACACACATCACCCCGTACCCCCCATCCCCCTACACACACACCACACAACACACATTACCCTCGTATCCCCATCCCCCCATACACACACAACACAACACAACATCACCCCGTACCCCATCCCCCCTACACACACACAACACAACACACATTACCCCCGACCCCATCCCCCTACCAGACAACACAACACAACACATCACCCGTACCCCCACCCCCCTACACACACACACAACACAATACACATCACCTCGTATCCCCCATCCCCCTACACACAACCAACATACACACACACACACACACACATCACCCGTAACCCCCATCCCCCCTACACACAC
The DNA here is from genome assembly GCA_028751875.1 of Rapana venosa. Classification (NCBI taxonomy): domain Eukaryota; kingdom Metazoa; phylum Mollusca; class Gastropoda; order Neogastropoda; family Muricidae; genus Rapana; species Rapana venosa. The sequence goes on from CM054165.1 coordinate 5,881,536, forward strand.
ACAACACAACACACATCACCCCGTTCCCCCCATCCCCCCTACACACACAACACAACATAACACTGGTTATTGTTGAAACACTGACATATCTATACAACTTGTGTATTGAGAAAAGGTGTTTTCCTCTCAAGTTTAAAAAGGCAAAAGCTATACCTGTCCATAAATCAGGTGATTGCTCTTCTCCTTCAAATGACAGGCCAATTTCAATTCTCTCTGTACTATCTAAACCATTGAAAAACACATACAAACATCCCTAAATTCTTACTTAATAAAAAAACAATCTATTGCACGAGGATCAATCAGGGTTTCGTAAAAAACTATTCCTGTCACACTGCTCTAACTCAGCTCACTGACAGTCTCCTACACAATATAAATGACAATAAGTTTACGGGCCTCCTTTTTGTTGACTTTGAAAAAGCATTTGATGTGATCAACCACTCTTTGTTATTGCGTTAATTAGAATTGTACAAACTGCCACCTGAAGTTATCCAACTACTAGAAAATGTTCTGTCTAATAGGCAGCAGCTTGTATCTGTAAATAATCAAGCATCAGAACTACTACCCATTAGATATGGGATACCACAAGGCTCAGTATTGGGTCCACTCTTGATTTCAGTCTATGTAAATGATTTACCCTGTTTTATTAAATGTAACTGTGAAATGTTTGCTGACGATACCACTCTCTTTTGTAGTGATTCATACTCCAGCAGATTAACTCACAAACGTCAATACAGTATTGACAGATTAATTATTTGGACTCAATTAAACCACATGTCCTTAAATGCACAAAAAAACAAAGTGTATGTACGTATCAGCAAGACAGAAAAGACAAAAAATGAATGATAGGTTTCAACCTCTGTTGTTGGATAACGGAATAGTTGAAGAAGTTGACTCACATAAAATATTAGGTGTCACCATTGACAAAAATATGACTTGGACTGATCACATAATGTCACTAGGTAAACGCCTAGCTCACAGGCTACTTCAATTATCCAAAATAAAACACTTTTTAAATAATCATTCTCGAAAACTATTTTTTTGCGGTCACATTGTACCAAACATTGAGTATTAGGGATACCTGCAGTGGAACGAACTTGAAATTCATTTATCGTTTATATAAAATAGCAGTAAAACTTGTATTGTTAATAACAAGCACCCTGACAATTGAGGATTATAAGCAAATAAATGTCCTTACATTTCGAAACCGACTTTGATTCAATAAAGCTGTGTTTATGCAAAAAGTTGTTCAAAATGCACCTCCGAAGATTACCAAAGCTTTCAAAGTTAAGCAACATAGACACAACCATTTGCTAACATTTCCAAGACCGAGAAATAACCTATAGAAATCGAGCCTCTTGTATTCAGGTGGTGACCTATGGAATAAACTCCCCCAAAAATTGAAATGTATTAAAAGCAACAATCAGTATAAAACACATCTCGAAAGATATTTCATGAATAAAAGTTCAGAACAGAACTTGTAAACTTAAGAGAGTTATTTAAGTGTCACTGACGTTATTCTTGTCATTAAAATCAGATATGACCCAAGTTTTCATATTCATATAGAGTACATGTGTAAGCATTGCTCTATATATGGGTTGATATAATATCAACCCCAGCACGCTTTGAATCTGGTTGTGTGTGTGGTTGTGGGGTTTGTGTGATTTGGGGGTGTTTTGTGTGGTGGTGTGTGTGTTGTGTGTGTGTGTGTGTACAAGTGTGTGAGTGCGTGTGTGTTGTGTAATTGGTTCGATTTTGGTTTTTTACTTTCTTGCTGTTTTGGCCTTTTTACTTTCTTTTGTGTTACACAAAAATACGCTGATTTATTTAGTTTTGTTGCTGTTAGTTTTCTGTTTCATTGTATTAGATGAGCTAAATTGTTAGTGCTGACGTTAGTATTGCTGGGTGGGTTTACATTGCCTGAATTTATTCTTTGATCGAAGGATTAACGTTGGTCTGCCTCAAATCAAAAACCACATATACATGCGTGTATATGACCAGGGGAAAGGGAGTGAATGGATGTCTTTGTTATACTTATTTGCTCTGAATACAATAGCTGTAGGTTATTTTTGTTTTCCTTATATATGAGTATATTATGTGGTGAAGGGGATATGGGTGAGGATGTGTATGTGTATGTAAGTGTTTAAATGATACATCAGCTTCCTCTGTTTATATCCATTTGGTTGTTGTTGTTGTTATTGTTGGTAATGGTGGGGGTTGTGTTCTGGTTTATTTTGCTTTTTGTTTGTTTGGGTTTAGGGTGGTTTTCTTGGGGAGGGGGGGGGTATTTGGACTCTTTTTCTCGTCTTTTGTTAGTTCTAAAATTGTTCTTCATATTTGTCTTGGCTGTTATACTTGTCCTATGTCAGTTATTGTCGCTGTTGTTGTTGTGTACGTATGTTTGTGTTTGTTTGATTGTTTAATTCCTTGTTTTGATTGTTCTTGTTGATTCATCTTTTTGTTTTGATTTATTCAGTTGTTTGTATGGTTGAAGGTTTGTGTGTGCATGTGTGTGTGTGTGGGGGGGGGGGGGGGGGGGGGGGAAGCAGTTGGTGTGCATATTAAAAAAAGTTATATTGTTCTGTCTTCTTTGTTTGTTTTGGTTTGGTTTCTCTTTGTTAATTGTTTGTGTTATGACGGATATTTTTTCAAGATTTTCGAAGTATTTGAATTGCATGGTTTAATATTTTTTCTGGGTTTTTTGGTTTTGTTTTTAATTCCAAATATGCATATATATATGCACCTATCCCCCATCCCCCCATCCCACACAATACAACACACATCGCCAAGTAACCCCCATCCCCACTACACACACGCACCACAACACAACACACATCAACCCGTACCTCCAATCCCCCCTACATACACACAACACAACACACATCACCCCGTACCCCCATCCCCTACACACACAACACAACACAACACAACACACAAACACCCATACCTCCCATCCCCCTAAAACACACAACACAACACACATCACCCCGTACCCCACCCCCCCCCCCCCCCCCACACACAACACAACACAACACACATCATCCCGTACCTCCCATCCCCCCTGCACACACAAGACAAACAACTCACATCACCCCGTACCACCATCCCCCTACACAACACACACCACAACACACATAAATCTCTTCGTATCCCCTATACCCACTACAAAACACACACACACACACACACACACACACACACACACACACCACACACACACACACACACACACAACACACACCACATCACACGCATACACACCATCCCCCCCACAACACACACCCAAAACAACATACACACAAAACACCCCCACACACACACACACAACACAACACACACAACACACACCCAACACACACCCCACATACACACAAACAGACAACACACATCACCACGTACCATACATCCCCCCCACACAACGCACACACAAAACACCTACCCCCACCCCCCTCACAACACACAACACACATCACCCCACACCCCCTCCCCCACACACAACCAACAACACACATACCCCGTACCCCCCATCCCCCTACACACAACACACAACACACACACCCGTACCCCACCATCCCCCTACACACACAAACACAACACACACACACCCGTCCCCCCATCCCCCTACACACAACACAAACACATCCACTACAACCCCACTACCCACACTACACACACAACACACACACACACCCATCCCCCACACACACAACCCCACACACATCACCCCGTACCTCCCATCCCCCTACACAAAACCAACACACACACCGTACCCCTACCCCCCCACCCCACACACAACACACACACAACACACATCACCCCGTACTCCTCATCCCCCCTACACACCACAACACAACACACATTTCCCTGTACCCCGATCCCCCCTAAACACACACAACCAACACAACACACATCACCCCTTACCCCCATCCTCTCTACACACACAAAACACAACACACATCACCCCGTACCTCCATCCCCCTACACACACACAACACATCACAACACTCATCACCCCGTACCCCCATCCCCCTACACACAACACAATACACATCACCCCGTACCCCCCATCACCACTACACACACAACCTTTTTTATTATCTAAAATATAAACGTGAAAGAATGGATGAAAGAGTAGGTGAAGTAATTTGTTTGTCCTGACGTTTTATGATTTTCTTTTTTTTAATTCTTAAAACATTCTTTATTTAAATGTGTGTGGACGGGAGCGCGCACGCGCGCAAATGTGTATGAGCATCCGTTTATGTGTGCGTGTATATGTATATGTGGTAATTTGTATTTTTCAATGTATTACCTTCACCGATTTTCCTCTTTACTCGTTTAATTTAATGATTAAGTGTGCAATAATGTAGTATTTCAATATAATCATCACCCCGTATCTCCTGTCCCCCCTACACACACACAACACAACACACCCCATACCCCGTTTCCCCCCCTACACACACAACACAACTCACATCACCCCGTACTCCCCATCCCCCCTACAAACACAACATAACGCACATCACCACGTACCTTCCATCCCCATACACACACATACACAACATACACATCACCCCGTATCTCCCATCCCCCCTGCACACACAACACAAAACAACACACATCACCCCGTACCACCATCCCCCCTACACACACACACACAACACAGCACAAATCACTTCGTATCCCCTATACCCACTACACACACACACACACACACACACACACACACACACACACACACACACACACACACACACACACACACACACACACACACACACACACACACGCAACACAACACAACACAACACAACACACTTCCCCACGTACCACTCATCTGCCCTACGCACACAACACAACACAAAACACATCACCCCGTACCTTTAATCCCCCTATATACACACAACACAACACAACACACATTAACTCCGTACCCCCATCCCCCCACACACACAACACAATACACATTACCCCTTACTCCCATCCCCCTAACAGACACAACACAACACAACACACAACACCCCGTACCTCCCATTCCCCTACACACACAACTCAACACACATCCTCTCGTATCCCCTATCTCCTCTACACACAGAGAACACACACACATCACCCCGTACCCCCCATCCCCCTACACAAACAACACACACAACACAACACACATCACCCCTTACTTCCCATCATTCCTACACACAACACAACACACATCACCCCGTACCCCTATCACCCCCTACACACACACACACACACACACACACACACACACACACAACACAACACACATCACCCCGTACCCCCCATCCCTCCTACACACACAACACACATCACCCCGTACCTCCCATACCCCATACACACACACACACAACATAACACACACACCCCGTACCCCCAATCCTCCCTACACACACACAAACACAACACAACACACACCACCCCGAACCTCGCATCCCCCCTACACACACATACAACACAACACAACACACATCACCCCGTACCCCCCATCCATCCCTACACACAACACAAAATCACTCCGTACCCCCGATCCCTCCTACACACACACACACACAACACAAAACATCCCCCCCGTACCCCACAACACAACACAACACACATCACTCCGTACCTCCCATCCTCCCTTACACACACGCAATACACATCACCCTGTACCCCCATCCCCCTAACACACACACACACCACTTATCACCCTACCCCATCCCTCCTACACATACACACACAAACACAACACAATCACCCCTACCTCCCACCCCCATATCTACCAAAAGAAAGAATTTGCAAAACTAAAATTTATGATTTTGCTAAAAAAAGATAAAAAAATTTTAAAAAAAAAAAAAAAAATCATAAAAAATTTTAAAAAATTTTCCCCAATTAAAAAAAATAAAAAAGGGAAAAAAAAAATATAGAAAAACCCCATCACCCTTTAACAAAAGGAAAAACCAAAAACACTTTTTTAAAGCCCCCCTTCCCCCAAAAAACCAATCAAACACAGAAAAAAAACCAATCCCCCCTTTGCCCCCAATAAAAAATTTAAAACAAAAAAAAAAAAAATAAAACCTGAAAAAAACACCCCTAAAAAAACACAACAAAACCCCCCCAAACCATTTCCCCCACCCCTCCCTAAAAAAACCAATATTTTCCCCCTTTTAATTTTAAAACCAATACCCTTAACAAAACCCGTAACCCAACCAATCCTCCAAAAACAACCCAAAACACAAAAAAACAAAAACCCCCCCGGAAATTTTTTGGGGAAAATACAACCATAAAAACCAAAATAAAAAAAACCATAGAACAGAGAACCCCCTTTTCCCCCAAAAAAACAGAAAAACACATACCCTCCCCAACCCCTTTTAAAAACAAAAAAACAAAAGACTTTTTCCCCCGTAAAACCAAAACAAAAATTGTCCACCCCACCCATTTAAAACGAAATAAATCCCCCAAAAAACCCCCCCCTTTAAACACAAAAACCAATTCCCCCCTAAAACCCAAATTTAACAAAAAACACAAACCCCAAACAATAAACCCCCCTTTCCCCAAAAAATTACCAAAAAAAGAATTCAAAATTAAAATTTTAAAAAATTTCTAAAAAAGAAAAGATTGGCCATATTAAAATAAATTAAAAACAAAATTTTTTCCTTTTAAAGCATAGGGAAATTTCCCCCCAAATAGGTCAAAATAAATGAAAAAAAAAGGGGAAACTTTTAAAATTTTAAAAAATCCAAAACAAAAAAGGAAAATTTTTAAAACAAAATTAAAAAAATTTAAATTTCATTTAAAATGGGGAAGCAAAAATTTAAAATAAAAAATTTATAAATACATTTGTTTTTAAAAAAATTTAAAAACGAAAAAAAAAACAAAGAACGCAAAAACGTTTAAAAAGGAAAATAAATCACAATTTAAAGCAAAAAATATTTTTATTGTATAAAAGGGTTTTAAAAAGGGAAAAAAGGGTTTTTTTTTAAAATACAAATTTTTTAATTGAAAAACATAAACTGTTAAACCAAAAATAGTTTTTTAAAAGGGAATTTTTGTTTTGTAAAAAAATTAAGGATTTAAAAGAAATTAAAATTTAATTTGGGAAGATTGTCCCCCAAACCAAAACAACCAAAAACCCTTTTTGGTTTCATTCCCAAAAACAAACCAATTTAATAAAAGAATGGGGAATTATTTTCCATGAAATTCACGAAAAAAAAAGGGAAAAATTTTGACACAAATTACCCCTTTTCTGGGAAAGAACGGGGAATCTTAATGAATAGGGATTTTAATAGTTTTAGAAAAAGGGAGCAGACAAAATTTGGGACAACCAAAAAAAGAGTTTGAAAACAAAATTTTCGGATTTTCCCCAAAAGAAAAATTGGTTATAGTAAATAGAAAAAAAAAAACCCAAAAAAAGACTTTTAAAATTTGAAAAGAAATTTAATGATGGAAAGGAGCCCTATTAGAAGGACCAAAAAGAACCCTTTAACAAAAAAGATGTTTTCAAATTGAAAATCCCATATGAAAACCAAAAAATTTTTTAAAAAAAAAAGAAAAACCAAAATGTGCAAAAAATTAAAAGGAAAACCCAAAATTGGGGTTAAAATATTTAAAAATAAAACAATTTGTAATTTTTAAAAAAAAGAAAAAAAATTTAAAAAAAACATGGGGACCCCTTTGAAAAAAGAAAAATTTAGGTAAAAATTTTTTGGGTTTTTAAATAAGCAAAAGGATTTAAATGGAAAATAAAAAAAATGACGTCCCCACAAAAAAAAACCACAAATGAGGGGACAAACTTAAAGCCAAAGTCACAGAATTTTGGGGGAATGGGGTAACAAAAAAAGCAGGAAAAAAAAAAGGAGGGGCAAAAATTACTAACCTTCAAAGGGGAAATTAAAAGGGAACAAATACAGCCCATTTTTTACTCCGGGGACCCCAAAAAATTAATTGCCGGCATTTGGGAAAAGAAGAAAACCGGGAAACCCCAAAAAAGTAAAATGAAAAAACAAAAAAGAAAAAACGCCGAAAAGAAAGGGACAGCAAAAAAAAACGAAAAACGTTCCAAAAAGAAAACATCAAACAAAAAAAAAAACCAAGGGGCGGGAGGAAAAAGATTTGGCCGCCCCCCCAAAACCCAAAGAACCCCAGAAAACCAACCTTGTCCGGAAATTTTATACTGAAAAAACAGGAAAATTCATAAATCCCGATAAAAAAAACCCCAAAACAAAAAAGGAAGAATTCAAAAAGCATGGCCTGAGCCTAAATTTTAAAAAAGGGAAAATACGAATTAAAAATGTCAAGAAAAGGCTTAGCATTTTATAGCCAATTTTACTACCTCAAAAATTGGGAAAAAAATTACGCCGGGAAACTTAAGAACCTAAAAACACTTGCCATCAAAAGAAAAAATATAAAACACAAAAAATTGACGCCCAAAAAGAAAAGAAAAATTCAAAAAAACCCCAAAATAAAAAAGCAGGGGTTTTTTTGGAACAACGAAAAACCCCAAAAAAGCAAAAACCCAGAAAACCCAAAAAGCCTTCAAAAAATTTCAATGAGAAAAAAAAAGAAAAAATTTGTTACAGAGCCCATTTCTACCCAAACCGAAAAAAGAATTTAAAAAAGCTAAAAGAAAATTTTTCCAAAGCTTTTTAATGTCGTTTTGGGGGTTTAATTTAAACAAAAAATTTTTTTTCATTGCCACAAAAAAAAAAAAACCAAAAAAACCCCCTTTTCCAAAAAAAGAAAAAACCCATCCCCCGCAAAATTTAATTTACTGGGGGAAAAACTTAAGGAAAAAAACACCAAAACCGCAAGGGGGTGCACGGGTTCAAAAAAAAAATAAACCACAAAAAAATTTCCCCCAAAAAATTTTTAAAACCGAAAAAAAAATTGGAAGCTAAAAGAAAAAAAAACCCTTTTGGGGGGAAAAACGCCCAAAACTCTTAATGCCCCCCCCAAAAACCCAAAACAACCCGTTCCTGGACCCCCAACCCCTCCACAAGGGGGGAAAAAAGAATTGGTGGCCAATACCCAAGGGCTACAGAAAAAAAAAATAAAAGACCCAAAACGGCAAAAAATTTTGAAATCCAAAAAAGTTGGATGGAAACAAAAGACAAAAAAGACGACCTGGGGAAAAGACCAAAGACTTAAATAACCAGAAAAATCCACCCGAAACGGGCCCCAACAAAAATGGCAAAGACAAAAAAAAGGGGAAGGAAACCAACAAAAAATAAGATAAAAAAAGGGGGAAGTGGTTTAAAAACGGACAAGAAAATGCCCCAAAAAAACACTGAGGGAAAGGAAACGACGAAAGGGGGAAAGAACACGTGGAGACAAAAGGAACCCCCCCGCATAAGGGGAAAAAACCGGAGCCCAAATCAACAAGGCTAAGAAATTCAAAAGAAAGGAACCCCCAAAGATGGAATACAAAGGGTTTAAGGGATAAAAAATATAAAACTATCAGTACAATAAACAAAAAACAGGAAACTGAGTGGAGCCCCCCCCCCCTTTCCCCCCCCAAATAACCCCAAAAGGGAACCTTCCCCTTCGGGAAAAAAAAATTTTAAACGACCACAAAAATAAAAGAAACTTACCCACAACCCACATAAACAAAAAATAAAACGCGAAAGGAAACTCCCCCCCCCCCTTTCCCCCCAAAACATCAAGCCCCACCCTTTAAACCCAACAACCCAACAAAAAACTCCCCCTTAGTACCAAAATAAAAGGAACCAACAATTAAACCCCAGAAAAAAACTCCCATTTAAAAAAAAAAAATCTTTTTTTCCAAGTTACAAAAAACCCCCAACATTTGAGGGCCGAAATAACTACTTAATTTTAAAAAAAAAAAAATTTTAAAATTTAAAAGTTGAAAAAGGTTTACCCACACCACAAAACATCATTTACAAAAAACAACCAAAAAAAAAGAAAAAAAACACACACACCACAACACAAAACCCCCACACACACCACACAACAATGCAAAAAGCACACAACCACACCCCACACCCCCCCGGGGTTTAAAAAATGATATTAACCCAAAAAAAGTCCTGCCCCAGTTAAAAGCCCTTGAATACAGTTATCTTTTAAATTTATAAAATTTTTGTTTTTTCGGATAACAATGGTAGTTTTGGCCCAAGTTCTTTTAATTAATATTAAAAAATAAATTACACTTTTTAACGAAAAAATTAAAATCTCTTGTTTAAATGTAAAATTTTTAATGTTTATGAAATTTTTTTGCCGTTGTTGTTTTGGTATATAAACAGTTAAATAATGAAAAGAAGGAAAACTTTTCTATAGTTAGAGTTTATTATAACGGAAAAGAAACTAAAATTTCCCTTTAAAATGATATGCAAAATTTTTTGTTTACCACTTTGGGAAAAGATCTCTGTTTTTTTTTCACAATGATTTTTAAAAAAAATAAGTAAAACTGAGAATATTATCGTGGAATATTAAAAGTTTTTTAGGGAAAAAAGTGGAGGGAAAATTAAATGAAAAACAAACTAAAGACGTACACATAAAAACATTTTTGATATTATACATTAAAAATTTTTAAACAAGAAACACATTTAGATAAAAAATCTATAGAAAATGTAACTCTCCCGGGATATATTTTCAGTGCACTACTGCGGGACCAAAAAGAAATAGATCTGTCATGCTTCAGGAGGTATTTCAGTTTTCTTTAAAGGGGAAGATTACAAAAAAAATAAAATTGTTCCCCGCAAAATAGTTCAGATATTGTGGGGATGCAAATGATACGGGAAAACTCATTAGATAAACAAAAAAAGAAATTTTTTTTAAATAGGATGTGCATATTTTCCCACCCAAATTTTCTTTTTTGGAAAAATTTTCCCATACAAAAGAAAAATTTGGGAAAATTTAAAACCCAAGAAAATAGAAATTTTTGTCTAAAGGGGGTCAGAAAAACTGTGGGGAGATCTAAATGCCGACAGGAAACTACTGATTTTATAAAATAGATCCAAAACCCAAATTTTACTACAATTTCCCTTTAAAAAAAAAAATATCCCAAAGCTATCAAAGGTCCCAAAATTGGATAAAATTTTGTATACAAAAAGGGTAGACTTTTACCCAATTTTTGTACCGACAATAAATTTTTAAAATTTTAAATGGCCAAAACTTTAGGAGTTTTTACGGGGTAGAAAAAACATTTTTCCCAACCTAAAGGGTTTGAAAGGTTTTTAAATTATTTCATTTTTTTCAAATCTTTTAGAAAAGTAAAAGAAATAGAAATTTTAGAGATTTAATGGAATACTCTGATCTTTTTCCCAAAAATTTAATATAGAAAAACAAAATAAAACCCAAACCCAATTTTTGCAGAGGCTATCAAAATAGTAAGAGACACACGGGCCCGAGAATTTTTACTAAAGAATCACCACAACAAACACTTTTTGTTGGGCCCCCAAATTTCCCAAAAGGGACAATTTAAAAAGGGTTTACTTCTACTCCCCAGCAATACAATCAAAACCCCTAAACACAAATAAAAACTGAAACAAATAAAAAAAATTAAAACAAAAAAAAACAAAGTAAAAGACCTGATTCCTAAAACGCGAAAATGAATATTCCAGACACCTTCTGATATTTTTTCTAAAAGTGGCACAATTAAGTTTAAAAGACCAAAAAAAAAACCCCGGTTAGGAAAAAAAACACAAAAAAAAAATTGGTTTGATTGGGAAATGTAACAGTACAAGAAAAGAAGTAAAGTCTTTTCCTAAATCAATAAATAAAACCCCCCCTATAAACCTAATTTTCGAGAAAAATACTTTATGAAAAAAACCCAATATAAAAACTTTAATAAAAAAAAAGAAAAAAAAAATTTTTTTAAAAATTTAAATTTAGAAATCACATTTCAAATGCCTTTGGGACGAAGACCCGAGTATTTGGGGAAAATTTTACAAAAATTAAAAAAAAGCGAAGATGAGGGATTAAAACATCATATCATTTTAGTAGCAAAATGGACTGAACACAAAAAAAACACAAAATTAAAAAAAGAACCGCAAATAGATCCAGACCACAAAAAACAAGTACAAATCAGTTTAATAAATTAAAAAGAAATCTAATAACTCACTGCTAAAAAACCCAAATTAAAAAACAAAAGGAAATTACAAAAAAAATAAAAAAGCTGAAAAAAAACGAATCGCCGGGAAAGAGGAATCACAAACAAAATTTGTCAAATCAGTTTAAACAAATGCAAAGGAAAATTGGGGAAAATTTTTTTCAATTTAGTTTTAAAAAGGGGCTTATCCCGTGACGGGAAAAAGAAAGGAGGAATGCCCCAAATTTTAAAAAAAGGGATGCATAAACAACCCGAAAACAACAGGGGGGAATAACTTTTGAAAAACACTTTTGGGAAAACTTTTTTGTCAAAATACTAAACCCATAGAATTCGAAATTTGAAAAAAACAATGAATTGTCAGAGAACAAGCGGTTTTCAGAAAAGCTGCAGAAAAAAGGGACCATATTTTCCCCTTAAAAATTTTAATAGATAGAAATACTGAAAGAAAAAACTAAAAACTTTAAAGCTGCTTTGTAGTTTTTTCAAAAAGCTTTTTTGAAAATTGTGTGGCCGAGGTTTTCCCTTAAAAAGGGTTAAACAAAAAAGGAAAAACGGGCCCAAAATTTTTAATGCTTTAAAAAACCATTTTTCCCCAATGCCCCCAATTTTTAAAACAAAAATACAGGAAAACACACAGATGAAATCAAGTCAGAAAAGGGGTACATCGGGGAAATACAGTAAGTTCTACATTTTTAATGTATATAAAAAATGATATATTTAAATATACTAGAAAAAAGGTTCGCCAAAATATAACCACAAAAAACAGAATTCCTTGTTCACTCAATGCTGATGACCTGGCATTGCTATCAAAAACCCAAAAAAGGTTTCCTTCAAACTAAACTGAAAAAACTGAAAGGGAATACTTTTTAAAAATTGGGTTTAAAGAAAAAACAAAACAAAAAAAAAAGGAAAAAAGCCCTTTACGAAAATCACCTCAAAAAAATTCCCAAATTTTCTTTTTAAAAATGTGGAGAGCGGAAATTTTGAAACGGGAAAAATTTTTATAAATATCTAGGTTTTTCCTTTTTTAAAACAAACAAAAAATTTTTAAAAGCAACACAAGAACATTTAGTAAAACAAAGCCAAAGCAATATACCCTTAAAAAAAGAGAAATTCATGGAAAAAATTTTTAAAGACTACTATAATAATGCGTTTTTTTCGCTCACTGTAACCCCTGTTTTAACCTAGGGAGCAAAGTTTGGTTTCCTTTTTTTTTTAAGGGGGATACAAATTTAAATTTTGAAAAAATGTTCAAGGCATGCTTACCAATCATTTTTGTATAAAAAATTTTTTCCATGAAAAATTTTGTAAACAAAGATAGGAGTTCATAAAAAACCCTTAGTACCCCCCCACTTTGGGTGAATTAGGGAGATTTCCACTGACCCAAAAAATAAATTCCCCAAGATAATATCCTTTTGGATTCATTTGCAGAATAAAAACCCAGACTTTTAAATATTAGAATAGTAAAAACGTTTAATTTCTATCAAAAATACATACGAAAAGGGAAATAAACCCAGTGAAAAATATTCTGTCCCACAATTGGATTCAAACATGTCGGGAAGAATCAGGCCCCTTTTTAATGTTAAACTTTTAGTTATGCTTTTAAAAAGAAAACTTGGGGACAGGAAATAAAAAAATTTTGGATCTCCCCAAAAAAAAGAGTTTGCAAAACTAAAATTTTTAAAAATTTTTGCTACCAAAGAATACAGTTTGGAACCATATTTATAAACTATAAAAAACAAAACTCAAAAAAACAATTGAAAAATTTCGCAAAACGGTCAAAATTTTAAAATGATAGAAAAAGGGGAGACCCAAAATATACCCAAAGGGGAGGACAGAAAATGTAGACACGTAAAAAAAATAAAAGATAAATTTTTCATTTCCCTTGTTTAAATGCTTTATAATGAAACCCCAGAAAAAATTTTGTTTTTAAAAAATAAAAACAAAAAGACAAAGAACGAAAAAACGTGTCCCAAAATTAAGTGACATAATCCAGTTATATAAAATAAAAGTAAAAACCCCCCCCCAGATAGTGTATTTTTTTTTGGGAAAAAAGAAAAAAAGAGAAGAAAGAATAAAACATTTTTTTAGTTACTTTCACTTTTACCCAAAATAGAAAAATATAGTTGTGTTTTTGTTGTGTAAAATAAGCCCTAAAAGACAAAAAGGGCAATAAAATAATCTAAACCTGAATCTGAACTAAATTTCCCCATCACCCTGAAACCCCCCATCCCCCCTCACACAAAAAAAAAATTTAACACAACACACATCACCCCGCCCCCCCCACCCCCCTTTCCCAAAACCAAAACAAAAACCCACCCCACCCCCCCCCAACCCAACCCCCCAAAAAATCACCCCGCCCCCCTTTCCCCCTACACACAAAACACACAACACAAAAATCACCCCGTGTTACGTTGACGGGTTTTCCAATCCTGTGATTAAGTGCTGGGTTCCCAGGAAATGAATTTTTGAATATGATCCCAAACCCTTTGGGTTTTTTTGGGTTTTCGTTTTTTATGTCATCCATGCACCAACAGCCTTTTTTTAAAAAAAATTTTGAATAATTTATTTTTGAGCAAGTTTTTTTTCCTTCAGGGTTTTTCACACAAGAAATAAAACCTTTGCTAAAGGGAATTTGAAAGAAAAGAATCTGAAACTGTGGACTCCTAAAAGCCCAAGGCTTTCCCGCCCTTTAAAAACGGAGTGAGAATAAAACCCTGGGGATTTTTCAGATCAAGGGTCACATCTTCCCCACCCCGGCCACCTAACTTCCTGTTTGCTCCAGCGGGCTTACTAAGTGGAAAAATTTATTTTTGGGCCTTTCCCTTCATTTAAAACACCTGTGAGGTCATCAGAACAGGGCACGCGGGAAATGCACTTTTTTCGGATTGGAAAACTATAAACCGAGGCCCCATGTTCAAACGCTTAGGGAAACATTTTGCGCAAAAACGTTAAATCCGGGCCTGTTTTTTGGGAAGAGTGGCCCATTGTGGGCCGGGAAAACAGATGAAAAAATTTTCCCAAAATCGCAAAACACACGGGACTGGGGAGTAAAAATCCCACAGAGTGCTTTTTTCCCCTTATTTTCGATAAAAAAGGGGAAAAAATAAATAAAGTACCCCCAAATTTCCCCCCCTACACACACACAAAAACACACATCACCCGTATCCACTATCCCACCTACACCCCACACAACCAACCCCAACACACAAAACCCAAACCCCCCATCCCCACCTAAAAACACACAACACAACACACATCACCCCAAAACCCCCCACCCACCTACAAAAAACCCCCCCAAACACAGCACAACACAACACAACAGTGATGGGGGTAGGGGGTAAATGATTTTGGGTTTCTCTGTGTGTGGGGGGGAAATGGGGGGAACGGGGGGTTTTTTGTTTTTTTTTTTGGGTTTAAAGGGTGGATCGGGAAAAACAAAAACCCCAAACCCCACCATCCCCCCCCCCTTGTAAAACCCCCAACCCCCCCTACACACACAACACAACACACTTCATATTGTACCCCCCCACCCCCCTACACAAACAACAACACAACACACATAAACCCCCTTTTTCCCACCCCCCTACCCCAAACACACAACCAAAATTTTGCCCAAACCACTTATCCCCCCAAAACACCCCAACACAACAAAAACACACATCACCCCAAAAACCCCCATCCCCCCTACACCCAACCCAAAACCACAACACAACACACATAAAGGCCCTACCCCCCCCCCCCCCCCCTCCCCTCCACAACACTACAAAACCCACACATCACCCCTTACACCCACCCCCCCCAACACACACCACACACACACACAAAAAAAACCCAACACAACACAAATCCCCCCGTCCCCTCCCTCCCCCCCTGAAACACACACAACACAACAAAACACCCCTCACCCTGTTTGGGGTCGTGTATTCCCCGGTTGTTTTTTTGTTGTTTTTTGTTTTCCCTTTTAAAAACCCCGGGGGTGTTCGTTTTTTTGTTTGCTGCTGTGTTTTGTTTGGGGTCGGGGTGTTCTTTTTGCGTTTTTGTTGTTGTTGTTTGGGGGTCGTGGCGCCCCCACTGCAGGCCAAGGGGGGTGCCGGAAACTGGGCCCAAAATGGGGCTTCACCCTCAGGACCACGACTCTTTTCGGGGGGCCTTCCGGGGCCAAGCGCGCACTGTGGGGGGGGGCGCAATGCCTGTGACCTTGACCCCTGACCCGCTGGGGGGAAACCGGGCAAT
Source organism: Rapana venosa (assembly GCA_028751875.1). Taxonomy (NCBI): domain Eukaryota; kingdom Metazoa; phylum Mollusca; class Gastropoda; order Neogastropoda; family Muricidae; genus Rapana; species Rapana venosa. Next base: position 5,897,827 of record CM054165.1, read on the forward strand.
GCCGGGAAACCTTGCCCCCTGGCCTCTGTGGGGGACCCGCAATGCCTGGAGCCCCTTGACCCTGGGGGCCCAGCCCCCCGGGAGGGGGGCGGGACCCGGCTGCCTCAGTTTCTAGGGCCCCTGCCACCACACCGGGGCACTGAGGGGGACCCCTTTCGGGGAACCCCACTGCTGGAACGCTGAAAAAAGAACCACAGCCTGCCTCCCGGGGAAGAAAAGCAGTTCCCCTCCCCCCACCCCTGGTGCATTTCGAGCCCTGAAGACGGGAACTCTCTTCCCCCAGGCGGGTGACGTCACAGGTCAGACAACCGGGCCCACACTTGACGCCTTTTGGCTGACAAGGACCAAACAGACCACCCCGGGGCCTCCCCCCTTTGCCTCGGTGGATGAGCGTCCAGCTTTTTAAGGGAACCACTTTTGGAGCCCTGCCTCAGCTTCAAATTGACGCGTTGCTCCCTTTTAACGTGGGCCCCGCCCTAACTGGCTCCCACCATTTTTGCCACAAAAAATTAACAAGAAAAGGGGTGGGGGGCTGTTGTCATTGAAGTTTTTGGGTCATTTTGGTTTGGGGTTGTTTTTTTGGTGTTTTTTTCAGGGGGGGGGGTATCTTTCAGGTCTAAATTTTTTTAAATTGCCAGTTTTTTGTGATCCTGCTGGAAACTGTTTTTCTAATTTCCCGATTTCTTCTGGCAAAAAATCAGGGTCGTTCATTTAAAACAAGGGAAAATGAAAATCGTGTGAAGGAGTGGGTTTTGCTGCAGGTTTTTTTTGGGGGTACTGGTGGTATTCAGTGTTGTATTTTGCTGGGCTAGGGTCAAGGTGGGAAAAAGGGCCCCTGTTTCCCTTTTCACCATGCCGGACATTTTTTCCTAGAACGGGGCTCAGAAACGGGGCTTGGGAACAAGAGTGCAGGGGCATCCCCCCTGTGGCCTTCCCTGCACTTTCTACATAGGGACCCTTAAACCCCATTTGTTCTCTTGTTTTTTTAAATTTTTCGGATAATTTCCGCCCCACTCGAGTCCCTTTTTTTTCATCCGGGCCCCGTGTGCATGCGGGTTTTGGGACATGTTTTGTCTGTTTCCTTTTGGGACAGGGGGGCCTGCTCTTCCGGAGGGGGGAGCAGGGTGGTGGGGTGCGCGGGGTGGTGGTTTCTGCCCTTTGTACAGGGACCTGGTTTTGGGGGTCTGCTCCATGGGCCCTTTTAGGGGAAGGGGAATTTTGGGACTGGTTTTAGCTGGTTTTGGTTGTGTGTGTCAAAGCAAACTTTTTTTCAGATTTGGGACATTTAATAAGCCGGGCCTTTGCATTTTTTTACAAGCCATTTTATCAAAAAAAAAAACAAACCCAAAAATAAAAGGTAATTTTTAGCAGAAAAGAAAAGAAAAACCAAAACTAAGGTAAACTATACCCAAAACAAACATGAAAAACAATTTAAAATATGCATATGTGGTTTTTAAAAAACAAAAAAAAAACACCCCAAAAAAAAATTAAACCTAAAAATTCAAATAAAATTCCCCAAAAATCTTTAAAAAAAAAAACCGTCTAACAAAAAACAAACCAAACAACAAAGAAAAACCAAACCAAAGCCCAAAAAGACAAAACCCGAATAAAAAAATTTTTTTTTAAAAACCCCACCAACCCTTTCCCTCCCCCCCCCCCCCCCCCCCCACCCCCCCAAAACCCCCACAACACTCACAAACCTTCAATCAAACCAAAAAACGAATAAAAAACAAAAACAACAAGATGAATAAACAAAACAAAAACCCCAACAAGGAAATAACAATCCCAAAAAACCAAACATACGTTCACAACCCAAAAACAGCGACAAAACTAACATTTGGACAAGAATAAAAAAGCCAAGACAAAAGAAGAACAATATAGAACCCAACAAAAAAACAAGAAAAAGAGTCAAAAATATTCCCCCCCCCCTCCCCAAAAAAACCAAACCCCAAACCCAAAACAAACAGAAAGCAAAATAAACCAAACACAACCCCCACCACCACCAACAATAACAACAACCCAACCCAAAAGGGAAAAAAACAGAGGGAAAATGATGTATCATTTAAACACTTACATACACATACACATCCTCCCCTTTTCCCCCTTTACCCAAAAATAAAACTCATATATAAGGAAAACCCAAAAATAAAACAGCTATTTGGGTTCCGAGCAAAGAAGTATTTAAAAAAGACAAACCATTCCCTCGGGGGTTTTCCCCGGTCAATACACGCCCTGTACATGTGGTTTTTTATTTGAGGCAGACCAACGGTTTTAAACCTTTCGATCAAAGAAAAAATTTTTAGGCAATGTAAACCCACCCAGCAATACTAACGGGCAGCAAAACAATTTTTGCTCATCTAATACAAAAAACAAAAACTTAAAAGGGGCCAAAAAAAATAAATCACATATTTTTTGTTAACACAAAAGAACAAAAAGGCCAAAACAGCAAGAAAAATAAAAAACCAAAACCGAAACCAAAAAAAAACAACACACACCACTCACACACCCTTTTACACAAAACCCCCAAAACAACACACAAAACACACCAATTCAAAGTGTGTTGGGGGTTGATATCATGTCAACCCATATGGTTTGAAACAATGCTTACAAAAAAGTACTCTATATGAAAATTTAAAAACTGGATCATATCTGATTTTAAAAGACAAGAACAAAAGTCATTTAAAACTTTAATCCCTCTCTTAAGTTTAAAAAGTCCCTGGGTTTTGTATTTTTATTTTATGAAAAATCTTTTTTGTGTGTTTTAAAACTGATTGTTTCTTTTAAATTTCATTTTAAATTTTTGGGGGGGTCTATTCATAGGTTTACTTTTGTGTGTTTTGGGGGTGGGGTGAGGGGTGTGTTTGGGTGTGTGTGGTGTGTGTGTGTGTGTGGTGCGGTGTGTAGCCCTATTATGATGGATGAACAATTTTGTGTGTTTAGGGAGCAAAAATAAATTTTGGGGGGTTGGGGGGGGGGGGATCTAGTTATAACCCCCTTTAAGTCAAAGGGGTTTTTTTCTATGAAAAAACGGGGGTTGCGTGTTATTATGTATGTAAACTATCCGTGTAACCCGGGAAACATGTTTTATTAAAAAATTTTCATCTATCAGTGGCAAATGTAAACATAATTTTAAAAAATGTTACTATCAGTGTAACTGAGCCCTGTTATTATGTTTTTTAAACTATAGTGTAACTGAAACAGTTTATTATTATGTAGTATCTAACAGTGGGAACGGGAGCATTTTTTTTAGTAAGTATTTTTAAACAGTGAAAATGTAGCATGTTATTAGTATGTATTATAACAGTTTTAAAATGAGAAACGTTAAATTTTTCAATTTTATACAGTGTAACTTAGCATGGGGGTTTTTTAAAGTATGTTTTCTTTAATCTAAAAAAATGTCCCCTGGGAGCATGTTTTTATTATGCATCTGTTTTTAAACAGTGTAACTGAAAAAAATTTTTATGTTTTTAAAAATAACAAAAAGCAAATAAAAAAAAAAATAAATAAAAAAATAAAAGTTTCCCTTGGGTGGGCTGTTTGGCCGAGGCCCCGTGTGTGGGGGCCCCAGAGCTCTTGTAAACGTTAAAAAAACCTGTTCCGCTTTTCGTTGTAAAAAGGGGGGGGCCCTTTGGGTGGGCCCGGGGGGAACAGAAGACGGGGTTTGCAGGGGGGCCTGCCCCACGGGGGCTGGGGTGTGAAGGAAAGGCGCGTGGGTTTCTTGTTCCAAATTTTCCCCCGATAAAAACTTTTTTTTTTTTTTAAAAAATAAAACCCCGTTTTGTGTAACACACGGGGCATCGGTTTTTTCCCCTCCTCCGAAGGGGCGCTCCCCCAAAAACCCCCCTCATGGTCCTAATGGTGGGGGAAAGTTTCGGGCCCAAAAGGGGATTGAAAAATCCCGCGTTTTTCAAAAACTCGTGCGTGCGTGCGTGCGGGGCTCGGCGTGCGTTGGGGGTGGTTTTTTGTGGTGGTGTGTTTTTTGTTTGGGGTTTTTGTGTGTGTGTGTGTGTTGGTGTTGTGTGTGTGTGTGTGTTGTGTGTGTGTGTGCGTAAACAAAAGTAAAGATGGATGATCAAATTTTAGCCCGTGGACCATACACTTATAATGGTGGGAGGGGGAAAGGGGGGGGGGGGAGATTTTTAACTATGGTTTTAAAACCCCTTTAAAATCCCGGCAGTGCTTACATACGGCTGTGCGCGCCTGGATTTGAAATCTGTTGTTCATTATGTTTTAAAAGGGGGTTGCAAAGCCTGTTAAAAATTGAGTGCAAGCGCTTTGATTTGTTTGTTTTTTTTAGATTCAGCGCTATAAAAAAATTTCCCTTTTTAATTTAAATTTTTATTATTATTCTTATTATTTAAATTTTTAATTATTATTATTAATTTAATTTTTATTATTATCATACCTTTTTAATTTGCAAAAAACCCTTTTATTGAAAATGGTTCCCGTGAAAAGTTTGTTGAAAAAAAAAAAATAATTTCAAAAGGACCCCCCCCCCCCCCCCCTTCCCCCCAACAAGAAAAATACACTACATAACTCGTAAGTACATACAAGCACGTATACGCGCGCACCGGGGCCAAAAAAGCGCCCCAACACACACACCCCACACACACACAAAACACCCCTCGCACACGCAAAAAGCAACGCAAAAAAGCACACACACACATTCCCTAAAACAACACACGTACAAACAGCGCGCATTAAAAAAAATGAAAGAATAAATAATAAAAAAGTCACACAAATTATATCCCGGTAACAATTTCCCCCCTTTTTTCATGTTTATACTTATAATCTGACAAAAAACAACCAAAAAAACCCTGACACCCCCAAGAAAACCCCCCCCCCCCCCCCCCCCCCCCCACACACACACACCAAACAAAAAAAAAGAATCAAACAAGGAAACAAACAAACAAAAAAAGCAACCCATCCCCCCCCCCCCCCCCCCCCCCCACAAAAAAAGAAAAAACCCAATCAACAAAAACCTCAACAAAAGCAAAAACAAAAACCAAAAAACCCAAAAATTCCCAAACACAAGAAGAAAAGACTATGCCCTCCATACCTAAAAAGCATCGCCACTTCGCAGCATTTTTATCCCTCCTCTCCTCTTAAACATGCATGAACATGAATTTATATGCGCTCATGTTCTTAAAGTAAATTTCTTTTCAACATTTAAAAGGTTTTGTACGGGGTGTGTTTTGTGTGGTGTGTGGGGTGTGTGTGTGTTGTGTTGGGGTGTGTGGTGTGGGGTGCGGGGGCCCCGCGCGGGGCGTGCGGCGTGTGCGTGCGTCGGTATGGGGTGCGTCAAATCAAGTCAAGTCAAATTTTTTTTTCTAAAATGGTACAATTGGGAAAAAGCAATACATTTGCTTTTTTTCCTCAATCCATCTATCTAGGAAAAAACAAAAAAAAAAAACTTTATCAATATTAAAGTAACTATATTTTTTTTTATAACCAAAAATAATAAAACCAACTCCCCAAAAGAGAGTCTGTCCGTCTGCCTTATGACCAGGGGCTGCTGTCTCTCGCTGTCTGCTGTCGCCTCAGTGAAACCCCGGGGCTGTCTGCCTTTTTTGTCTGTCTTTCCTGTCTGTAAAGTCTGTCTGTCTGTCCCCCTTTTGTCTGCCTGTCTGCTGTCAGCCTCAATGCAGAGGTGCGTTCTCATTTCTGCAGGGGGAAATAACCCCTGATGCCTGTTTCTAAAATGGAAGGAAATAAACTGTTGCCTTTTTCCCGCTCTATGGCACAAAACTTTACAGGAGGAAGCTGGACACGGCTGTCAGGGGAAGGGGAGAGGAAAGGGGGGTCAGTGCAGGCGAATGTCTGGTCATTTACAGCAATGAATCCTGGTGTTTTCTGACGTTTTTCCTTTTATGCACCTTTATTTTCTATAGTAGGAAACGTAAAGAATGGGTTAAAATTAGGTGGAGTAATTGTTTTTTTTGATGTTTTATGACTTTAATTTTTTTTTTAAATTTTTAAAACATTCTTACCTGAGTGTGCGCGTGCGCGCAAAGCACCAAAAAGTTATGAGTGTGTGTGGGATTGCGTGTGATATGTGTTGGGGTGCCGGGGTATGTTGTGTAAATTTTTTTTTTCCAGTGTATTATTTGATTCTTTTCCTCTTTTTTACCCGGGGCAAAATTTTTTTGAAAAAGGTTGCAAAATGTCGTGTTTTTTGTAACACCCCCCTGTGTAAAGCAGTTTTTGTGAATTTTGTCTTCCGGTTTCCCAAACCCGGGACCAATGGCCAAAATCTTCCGAAAAGCGGAACCCGGGGGGGTTAAAAAAATTTGCCCCAAGATGTTCTGCCGTGCGTTCGCACAACCCCGGGCCTCGGTTTTTAGTCTCATCCAAAAGGGCCTTTGGGGAGGGTTTGAGTCTGGGAATGAAAGGGGAACTTCCTGGAAAAACGAAACCCCGGTCATCAATTCAATGCAATGTTCAAAAACCCGTAGGGTATCTTCTGTGTGTGTGTGGGGGGTTTGTGTGTGGGGTGTGTGTGTGTGGGGGGTTGGGTTTTGTGGTGTGTGTTTGTGTGTGTGTGTGGGTTGCATGTGCGTTTTGTGTAACAGTGACAGAAATAAAAGGGGGAGAAAAGTGTGTGTTAAATTGTGGTCCGGCGTGTGCGCGCGCATGCTTGTGTGTGTGTTGTGTGTGTGTTTTGTATGGGGTTCCCCGGGGCGGCATGCCTGCAAGTGTGCGTGTGTGTATAATGTTTGCGTACGTCAAAATCAAGTAAAGTTTTTTTTTTTTTTATTTCCAGATAGTACATCGAAAAAAGCAATGCATTGCTTTTTTTCATCAAACCTCTATCTATTAGGAATGAAAAAAAAAAACATGATCAAAATCATGTAAAATACATTAAAAATCATAACCAATAAAAAATTTAAAAATAATTCCAAAAAAGAAATTAAATAGAAAAACAAAGAAAACACACACACAAAAAAACACAAAAACAAAAAACACACACTCACACAAAAACACCCGCGCGCGCGCGCCGCGCGCCGCAAAGAAAAACAAAAAACCCCAAACAAAAACCCAAAAATTGACCACCCCCACCAAAACCCCGCCCCCAAAAAAGAAAATTACACTTTCTAACTCGTGCACATATACACGCGCGCCCCACTCGCCCAAAACACAAACACACACACACACACACACCAAAACACACACCACCAAAAAAAAAACCCCACACACACCCCACACACGCAACCAAAAAAACCAAAAAAACAAAAAAACACGCAAAACGCAACAAAAACAAAACCAACCCAACCCAACCCATCCCCCAACACAACACAACACAAAAACAAAACACATTCATAAAAAATACACTCGTACAAAAACCAAACCCAAAATTAAAAAAATTTGTACTCACTTTCATTTGAATTACAAGAAAATGAAAAAAAACAAAAAGAAAGTCAAACAAAATTTTTTAGTTTTCAACATTAAACCCTTTCATGTTCATACTTTTTAAATTTAAAATTTCAACCAAAAACACACAAAGTGGAAGCTGAACCCCCCCCCCCCCCCCCCCCCCCCCCTACCCCGTAAAAAAACCCCAAAACCCAAAAAAACAAACACAAGAAAACCCAAAAAAGGAAAAAACAAACAACAGGGCTGGGGGGAAGGGGGGGGGGGGGGGATCGGGGAGCAACATAAAAAACAATAACAACCAACCCTACAGAAAAATGAAAAGAAAAAATGTATACAAACAAAAAACTATTTTACATACATCTATGAATCCCTACATAATGAAAAAAAAAAGACAAACCCAAACCCCCAAAAGACTAAACTGTCAAACCCGTGTGTGTGTGTGGGTGTGTTTTGTGTGGTGTGTTTGTGGGTGTTTTGTAATTTTTTTTTTTAATTTTTTTTATTTGTTTATTCCCTTTTTTATCGGATAATGGGGAAAAAGCACTCATTTCTTTTTTTGGTAGGGGGTTTTGTAAATTTTTTCATCTGTTTCCACCGGCACACAATGGCCTACTCATCCGAAAAGCGGAACAAGATTTAACGTGTGTGGTGTGTGTGTGTACTGTGTGTGTGTGTGTCTGTGTGTGTGTGTCTGTGTGTGTGTGTGTTCTGTGTGTGTGTGTCTGTGTTTGTGTGTGTGTGTGTGTGTGTGTTGTGTGTGCGTGTGTGTATGTGTAATGTGTGTCGTGTGGTGTGTGTGTGTGTCTATGTCTCTGTCTGTGTGTGTGTGTGTGTGGTGTGTGTGTATGTGTGTAATGTGTGTAGTGTGATGTATGTATGTGTGTGTGTATGTATGTGTGTGTGTATGTGTGTGTATGTGTGTGTGTATGTGTGTGTATGTGTGTGTGTATGTGTATGTGTGTGTGTGTGTGTGCACCATGCATTCCCCTGTGGAAACTGGTGTAGACCTTGGCCTGGCTGATCAGGGTCTGTCTTACTGTTTGTTTGTTTGTCTGTCTGTCTGTCTGTCTGTCTGTCTGTCTGTTTGTTTGTCTGTTTGTTTGTCTGTCAGTCTGTCTGTCTGTCTGTCTGCCTCAGTGACGAGGGTCTGTCTTTCTGTCTGTCTGTTTGTCAGTCTGTCTGTCTGTCTGCCTCAGTGACCAGGGTCTGTCTTTCTGTCTGTATGTTTGTGTGTCTGTCAGTCTGTTTGACAGTGTGTGTATGCCTACATTTGTGTGTCTGACAGTCTGTTTGTCTGCCTGTTTGTCTGATTGACCAGGGTCGATCTGTCTTTCCGTCTGTCTGTCTGCCTCAGTTACCAGGTTCTGTCTTTCTGTCTGTCTGTCTGTCTGCCTAAGTGAGGGTCTGTCTGTCTGTCTGTCTGCTGTCTGTCTGTCTGTCTCATTCCAGAGGCACTGTGCTCAGTTTCTACAGGGGAACTAACCCCTGAGTGCCTGTTTCTACATGGAGGAAATAGTGTGTTGCCTCCCCTGCTGATAGACAGCTGGAGACTGCGCTGTGAGAGTGAGAGTGTGTGTGTGTGTGTGTGTGCGCGCGCGCGAGCGCGTGCGTACGTGCGTGCCAGCGTGCGTTCGTGTGTGTGTGTGTGTGTGTGTGTGTGTACGTGAATGTGTGTGTGTGTTTTTTCAATTATTATATATCGAGGATAATGAAATAAGCAATCATGTGCTTTTTTTTATATGTAGTCCCGTGTGTATGTTTTTTTTTCTCAATGTTGTCATCTGTTCCCACCGGCACATAATGGCCTACTCTTAGGAAAAGTGGCACAGGATTTTTAACGTGTGCGAAAGATGTTCTGCGTCCGCTCGCACACGGGGCCTCGGTTTATAGACTCGTCCGAAGGACTTTTTGGGAGACTGGAGTCTGTACTGATGTGAACTTCAGGAGAATCGAACCCAGGTCATCAGATTGCAAGCGCAATGTTCTAACCAGTAGGCTATCCTCTGTGTGTGTGTGTGTGTGTGTGTGTGTGTGTGTGTGTGTGTGGGGTGTGTGTTTTGTATGTGTGTGTGTGCGTGTGTGTGTGTGTGTGTGTGTGTGTTTTTGTAGGGTTGTGTGTGTGTGTGTGTGTGTTTTGTATGTGTGTGTGTGTGTGCGTGTGCGTTGGTGTGTGTGTGTGTGTGTGTGTGTGTGTTGCTTAGATTTTACGTCTGTTCACTCAAAGTGATATTAGTGTGCGTCCTTGCATGCGTGCGTGTGTGCATAGAGACAGAGAGAGATAAAGATTTGTGTGTGTGTGTGTGTGTGTGTGTGTGTGTGTGTGTGTGTGTTGTACACATGTATGCGGAAGGAACTCCTGATTTTGACTCAACTGCAAAGCAGGGTGAGACAACTCGTACAACCTCCCTCCCCCCCCCCCCCCCCCCCCCCCCCCCCCCCCCCCACCACACACACACACACACCCTCCTGTTCAATGAAGAATGGCACAAAGACGAGGTGTGAGGCCTATGGCTTGGTACAGCAGTGGCTGGAAGAGAAAACGGGGCTGTACTTCAGTCACTGATTGGTGTCAGTGTTCTTCTCTGTGTTGTTAGGTATTCTTTTCCTCCAGAGTAATACAACAAGCATTCATATACGTTTCTTTACAGCCAGTTCCCGCTTGTATGCAGTTTTGAAAATGTTGTCATCCATTCGTTCTGGCGTGCAATTGTCTACTCTTCCAAAAATCAGAATAGGTTTTGACCTGTGTGCAATGTGTTCTGCGTGTGTTTGCTCACGGGATTTTGTAGTCTCATAGGAAGAACTTTCCCTGCGACTTCTCTCTCTCTCGTGTGTTTTCTTTACTGTAACGTCCTTCCACTATTAAGCGCGGGTGCGGGTATGTGTGTATGTGTGTGTATGTGTGACCGTGCATGCGTGTGTGCGTGCGTGCGTGTGTATTTTCGTGCGTGCGTGCGTGTGTTGTGTGTGTGTGTGCATGTGTGTGTGGTGTGGTGTGTGTGTGTGTCAGTGACAGAGTTAGAGGAGAGAGAATTGTGTGTATATATGTGTGTGTCCGTGCGTGCGCGCGCGCACGCGCGTGTGTGTGTGTGTGCGCGCGCGAGCGCGTGCGTGCGTGCATGCGTGCGTGTGTGCGTGTGTGTATATGTGTATGCGTGCGTCAAGTCAAGTCCAATTTTTATTTGCAGGTAGTACATTGGATAAGCAATGCATTTGCTTTTCTTCATTAAGCCATCTACCTATTTAGGAACAAAAAACAACTTGATCAATATTGTGTAACTACATTATTATCATAACCAATAATAATAAAACTAACTCCAAAAGAGAAATTGAAATAGAAAAAAAAGAAAACACACACACACTCACACACACACACTCCACACACACACACACACTCACACACACACACACACACACACACACACACACACACACACACACACACACACACACACACACACAACACACACAACACACCTCGCGCGCGCGCGCGACGAAAAACAAGAAAACTCATCAACAACAAACATTGACCATCCCCCACCACCCTCGCCCCAACAAGAAAAATACACTGCGTAACTCGTACACATATACACGCCCACACGCACACACACATACACACACACCAACACACACACACACACACAAACACACACACACAACCACACAACCACACACAACACACGCACCGCATCACACACACACACACACACACACACACACACACACGCACATGCACACGCAACGCAACATAACAACACAACCAACCCAATCCATCCCAACACAACCCATCCCAACACCACACAACACAACACAACACAACACAACACAACACAACACACACACATTCATATACATACACTCGTACATACACGCTCAAACATTAAAACCTTTGTACTCACTTAGATTTGAATTACAAGAAAATGAAAGAAAGCATAATAAAATGTCAAACAAATTATATCAGGTTACAATATTACCCGTTTCATGTCCATACTTTATAATTAATGACAACCAACACACAAAAAGTCGTAACCCCCCCCCACCCCCCCCCCCCAAAAAAAAAAAAAGGGACAAAAACAACAAACAAACAAAAGAATGAAACAAGCAAACAAACAGAACAGGGCATGATGGGGGGGGGGGGGGGGGGGTGGTTATCGGTAGGACATAAAAAAACAACAAGCCAATATACAGAAAGATGAAAAGAAAAAAAATACAGACAAGAAACTAGTGTACATACATCTATGAATCCCTACATAATGAAAGAAAAAAGACAACCAAGGCCCACAACTGACTAGACAGAGGTAACAATAGTGTCAGTGACAACACGGGAACATCATCAGTGACAGATATAGTAACAGTGACAACACAGGGAACATCATCAGTGACAGAGATAATAACAGTGTCAGTGACAACACGTGGAACATCATCAGTGACAGAGATAAGAACAGTGTCAGTGACAACACGGGGAACATCATCAGTGATAAAGATAATGACAGTGTCAGTGAGAGCACGTGGACAATAATCAGTGACAGAGATAATAACAGTGTCAGTGACAACACAGGGAACATCATCAGTGACAGAGATAAGAACAGTGTCAGTGACAACACGGGGAACATCATCAGTGATAAAGATAATGACAGTGTCAGTGACAGCACGTGGACAATAATCAGTGACAGAGATAATAACAGTGTCAGTGACAACACAGGGAACATCATCAGTGACAGAGATAATAACAGTGTCAGTGACAACACGGGGAACATCATCAGTGACAGAGATAATGACAGTGTCAGTGACAGTACGTGGACAATAATCAGTGACAGAGATAATAACAGTGTCAGTAACAACACGGGGATCATCAGTGACAGAGATAACGACAGTGTCAGTGACAACACGGGGAACATCATCAGTGACAGAGATAATAACAGTGTCAGTGACAACACAGGGAACATCATCAGTGACAGAGATAATAACAGTGTCAGTGACAACACAGGGAACATCATCAGTGACAGAGATAATAACAGTGTCAGTGACAACACGGGAACATCATCAGTGACAGAGATAACGACAGTGTCAGTGACAACACGGGGAACATCATCAGTGATAAAGATAATGACAGTGTCAGTGACAGCACATGGACAATAATCAGTGACAGAGATAATAACAGTGTCAGTGACAACACAGGGAACATCATCAGTGACAGAGATAATAACAGTGTCAGTGACAACACGGGAACATCATCAGTGACAGAGATAACGACAGTGTCAGTGACAACACGGGAACATCATCAGTGACAGAGATAATGACAGTGTCAGTGACAACACAGGGAACATCATCAGTGACAGAGATAATGACAGTGTCAGTGACAACACGGGGAACATCATCAGTGACAGAGATAATGACAGTGTCAGTGACAACACGTGGACAATAATCAGTGACAGAGATAATGACAGTGTCAGTGACAACACGGGGAACATCATCAGTGACAGAGATAATAACAGTGTCAGTGACAACATGGGGAACATCATCAGTGACAGAGATAATAACAGTGTCAGTGACAACACAGGGAACATCATCAGTGACAGAGATAATAACAGTGTCAGTGATTATGTCATTGGCGATACTTATTAAATGTGGAAAAAATAATCAGTGATAGAGATAATAAAAGTGTCAGTGACGATGTCATTGATGATACTGATTTAATATGAAAAATTAATTAAAATAGAGTTAATAACAGTGTCAGTGACGATGTCATTGATGATACTGATTTAATATGGAAAATTTATTAAAATACAGATAATAACAGTGTCAGTGACGATGTCATTGATGATACTGCTTTAATATGGAAAATTAATTAAAATAGAGATAATAACAGTGACAGTGATGATGTCACGGTGATAGTGAATTAATTCCTTAAGTCTCTAGTTTTGAAGTCTGTGGTTTTGATGGGTTATTGTCAGATGCCCACTGCCCATGACAGGCTTGATCGGTTATTGTCAGATGCCCACTGCCCATGACAGGCTTGATGGTTATTGTCAGATGCCCACTGCCCATGACAGGCTTGATGGGTTATTGTCAGATGTCCACTGCCCATGACAGGCTTGATGGGTTATTGTCAGATGTCCACTGCCCATGACAGGCTTGATGGGTTATTGTCAGATGTCCACTGCCCATGACAGGCTTGATGGGTTATTGTCAGATGTCCACTGCCCATGACAGGCTTGATGGGTTATTGTCAGATGTCCACTGCCCATGACAGGCTTGATGGGTTATTGTCAGATGTCCACTGCCCATGACAGGCTTGATGGGTTATTGTCAGATGTCCACTGCCCATGACAGGCTTGATGGGTTATTGTCAGATGTCCACTGCCCATGACAGGCTTGATGGGTTATTGTCAGATGTCCACTGCCCATGACAGGCTTGATGGGTTATTGTCAGATGCCCACTGCCCTTGACAGGCTTGATGGGTTATTGTCAGATGTCCACTGCCCATGACAGGCTTGATGGGTTATTGTCAGATGTCCACTGCCCATGACAGGCTTGATGGGTTATTGTCAGATGTCCACTGCCCATGACAGGCTCTACTGGCTGTGCGATGTGGGAACCTCCTCCAGCTGAAGTCCAGCACCTGACTGCAAGTCCATCTGATGACAGTGATGTGCAGAACACAGCACAGCAACACAGTGATGTACAGAACACATCACAGCAACACAGTGATGCACAGAACACAGCACAGCAACACAGTGATGTCCAGAACACAGCACAGCAACACAGTGATGTACAGAACACAGCACAGCAACACAGTGATGCACAGAACACAGCACAGCAACACAGTGATGTCCAGAACACAGCACAGCAAGACAGTGATGTACAGAACACAGCAACACAGTGATGTACAGAACACAGCACAGCAACACAGTGATGTACAGAACACAGCACAGCAACACAGTGATGTACAGAACACAGCAACACAGTGATGTACAGAACACAGCACAGCAACACAGTGATGTACAGAACACAGCACAGCAACACAGTGTGGGGGGGGGGAGGAGAAGGGATGTGGGGACAGACACACTCCATGTGAAGGAGGAAGAGTTCTCGGTGTGGAGGAATCTGGCTGACTCCGACTATGGCAGCAATGGCCTGTGTAGTGCACTGAAGACAGTCAGTGTGAACACTGGTGATAGACATGGTCTGGGTATGATTTTTTTTAAAAACATATCAGAAGGACATGTGCCCAAAGCCCATGAAACAAAAAAGAATAAGAACCCTGAGTGTGATCATACATGTAAACTCAGTACAGAATTCTAGAACACGGGGACTGGATGTAAAAAAGCACACGAGTGGTTATTCCATTATTCTCAAAATAAAAAATAATAAATATACACACGCGCGAGCGCGCGCGCACAACACAACACACAACACACACACACACACACACACACACACACACACACACACACATGTTACAACATCCAAGTCCTTCCGATAAGAACATAAGCCGAGGTCCCGTGTGCGAACCCACGCAGAACATGTCGCGCACAGGTTAAATCCTGTTCTGCTTTTCGTAAGAGTAGGCCATTGTGTGCCAGTGGGAACAGATGACATAATTTACAAAACTGCATACACACGGGGACTAGATGTAAGAAAGCACATAGGTGTCTATTCGATTATCTTCGATATAAAAGAATAAAATATAAAATAAAAATAATAAAATAAATAAATGTATACACACACTCAAACACACACACACACACACCCCACACACACACACACACACACACACACACACACACACACACAACACACACACACACACACAATCACACACTCTCTCTCTCTCTCTATCTCTCTCTTTCTCACACACACAAAACACACACACACACACACAACACACACAACACCACACACACACACACACACACACACACACACACACACACACACACACACTTGTATTGTGATGTCTGGATAAATATAAAAACAACTCCCTCATTTATTTTTCTTTTCAACATAGATTAACATTGTCTTTTGGATGCTTTTATTTGTCGATTTTCTTGATTTGTGTTTGTTTGTTTGTTGAGGGCAGGATGAAAAAAGCTTGTGTAAAGGTCATCTTTCTTTTACCCTCAGTAAGGATCATTTTGACTTGACGTCACACACACACACACGCGCACACACACACACACACACACACACACACACACACACACAAAAAAGGGGATATTTTCCCCTGGAGTTAACATCAGTGCAGACTCCATCTCCCCTATTGGATGAGATACAAAGAGGCCCCTGTGTGAAAGCACGCAGAACATCTTGTGCACGCCTTAAATCCTGTTCTGCTTTTCGTAGGCCATTGTGTGCCAGTGGGAACAGATGACAGAATTTACAAAACCGCATACACACGGGGACTTGATGTAAAAAAAAGAACATAAGTGCTTATTCCATTCTCCTGGATATAAAAGAATAAAATATTACAATATTAAATATAAAACGCACACACAGGATGACAACATTTCAAAAACTGTCTGACAGAAAAAAGCTCATGAGTGCTTATTCCATTGTCCCCCAAATAAGAGAATAAATTGTAATGCACACACACACACACCACACTTACAAACACACCCACACCCACACATACACACACACCACACACACACACACACACACACACACACCCCACACACCCACACACACACACACAACACACACCACAACACACACACCACAACACACCCCACACACACACACACAAAACACCCCATAAAACACACCACACAAAACACACCACACACACTACACACACACCACACACAAAACACACCCACACATACACACACCACACACACCCCACAAACCCCCAAAACCCCACCACACACACACCACACACACACACACACCCACATACACAAAACCACACACACCACACCCAACACACCACACACCCCAACACAAACACACACACAACACACACACAAAACCCCCCCCCACACAACACACACACACCACACACACACACACCACACACACACACACAACACACACCACACACACACACACACACACACACAAAACCCCAACACACACACACACACACACACCACACCACACACCACACCACACACACACACCACACACACCCACACACACACACAACACACACACACACAACACACACACACACACACGCGCGCACAATAAAACCCACACACCACCACACACACACACACACACACACACACACACAAAACACCACACAAAACCCCACACACACCACACACACCACACACACACACACACACCCCAAAACACACAAACACACAACACACACACACACGCAAAGCACACACCACCACACACACACATCTCATTCTTCTCTAAATCTCCCTCCTCCACCTCCTCTAGTGGACAGGGTTGGCCTCATCCAAAAAGAGGAATGGGCAGCCATGATCTACTTCTCCCCTCCCCCTCCACTGTCCCCCCCCCCCCCCCCCCCCCACGCCCCCCACCTCCCACCCCTCTCCTGCTTTATCACAAGCCTGTCAGGGTTATAGGCAAGTCCAATCCTTGCAATTTCCCAAGGAACTAATTGCAATAGTTTTCAAGAGACTTGGTGCAACAGTAGATAAAATATCACTAACAACATATCAAAAAGTAGGAGAAAAAATTAGGTGGTCGAATTGCCGAAAATCAATAACAAACAAGCTCAAAAACAATATTTGGCACTCTGAGACTGATCGTTTGCTATAATCTGGCCTCTCCTCACACACCGCGGCATCCACCCTTATTTGGTAAGGCTCCACCCAATTTTTTGACCCAGAAAGGGCCATGGCGCAAATTGCACTGCCCTACTGATTCAGGTTTAGATTAGCATAAATGACTTATCTTTTGAAATTTAACACACACTAAAAGTACCTGCTTGTCTTGTTTTTACGAGGTATGTGGCGTTTGACATCACTGTGATGGTACGACATTTAACCAGACAAACAATCAAACAACTGTCCACATCATGACCAGTTCCTACACAATACAAGTAAGGGTAGTGATTCGGTATGGTAAAACCACTGTTTGCCAAAATCACTCTCATGGTGACCATTGTGTTGTTTTACTTGAAAGTGTTTTTTAACATTTCATAAACATACCAGAGTCGTATCTGTCCACAGAACACTGGAGAGGACAGGCCCTGGAGAAACTGCACATAGAAATTAGGAAGGGAGTGTATACACACTGGGGTCTATCCCCTTTCTGTGATATATCCCTTGATCACCAGTAAGGGGGAAGTAGATCTGTGTGTTCTCTGCTTTGGAAAGTAAATCTGAGTGCTACCTCAAAAGTGTGTGTGTGTGTGTGTGTGGTGTGTGAATAAATAAATAAATATAAGGTATCTTTTTCAATTCTGTTTCATTCTCTGGTACGTTTCCTGTCTCTGACTGTGTGTACAGATGATCTGATTTCATAGGATACCAAATAGTCTGCACAGTCCTATTTTACCCTACTGGTGTATTTAAAATTCTGAATAAAAGGATGCAACGTTCTCAGTTTAAACTTGAAGCTAAGGTGGGGCGTGATGTTTTGTGGTTTTTTTTCTCCTGCTCTACAAAAGTGCTGATGAAATATTTGGGTTGCCATTTTGCAAAATTTTCCAATAACTGATCACATTTTTTTCCTTGACCACATGAAAAGGACTGAATGGTAGGTTCTGCATGTTATTGTGGTGGAGAAAGACGCTGACTGATAGCCAAGATTAAGTAAGCAACTGAGAAAGGTATAGACAGGTCTCCCAAAAAGACGCTGTTTTGAAGAAAATGACAATGTAATACAGAGGGAAGGAGCAAGATCTTCAATGTGTAAAACAACACAGCTCTTTGATCCAAGCAAGCTAGGTTTAAAAATTCCTCTTTTTGTCCTCTTTTGTGGTCCCAATCCATTAATGAATTCGGGAAGAAACGAAACACAGCTGTGTATCAATTTCGGACATGTGGTTGCTGGCAGCAGAAGAAGAAAGTGGTTTAAAGCATGGAACCAAGAACAAATGGGCAGAAAGAGAGTGAAAAGAATCCCGCTGTCAGTCGACCTTCATGCTGCAGATTGATAGGAGTATACGACAAGCAGTGCAGTGTCCATATTCACAACTATGAAATCTAACCCTCAGCACTCCGCGGTTCTTCAAAGGAACAAACACAGCAACTGCAGGCAGCCAGTAGACACAGCTCATGAGAGAGCTTTCAGACATGTCATGACTTATTCAAAGAGAATGATGCTGAAAAAAAATCACAATCATGGACTTGTGCCAAAGATAGAAATAGTATCTCCATAGTGACACACCTTACACAGAGAAATACATGGGGGGAGGGGCAAAAACATAGAATTCACTTTGGTGATTTTAGCAATTAATACTGCATCAGAGGAAAAGGATGTCATAACAATACGGTCAAATGCAGAGAAGAACCTGGAGAAATTTGCAAATCCAACAGAGAGAAAATGCAGAGAAAGCAAAAAATCTGAATGATTCAGACACTGTTAGAACAAAACTTTCCTATCAGAATCAGGAACGTCAACGCATCAACACCAGAGCTCCTTCTGCAGAAGAAAGATATCTCAAACAAATGAGATTTCCCCCCTAAAACAGTTGGGATTATTAATTTTACCATCTTCTTGGATCTTTTCTCATTAAACTTGGCTAGGAAGGAAACAGATCCTGACATGACAATTGCAATCTCCTATGGGTCAGCTTCCCTAAACTGGCAGCACGACCAACAGGTACTCATACCCCCCCACTTTCAGAATGCCTTGGTGCCAACCCCCCATAGCATACTGGCTCCAAAAACTTGTTGAACGTGTCCACAAAGCTTGGTTTGTTCTCATACAAGAGGTCAGTCTGTTTGAAAATGTGTGCTGCATAACAGACTAGGAAACAGACCTGGTAGGCAAGAACCCCAAGAGCAGGATCCAGTTTGTTCTGACAATGTTAGATCATCAGATCAGGACACTGGATAGAACTGTACCTTCCATGGGTATGCATTATTGGAGCGCACCCCTGGCTCCAAACAATGTAAGGCTGTACAACATAATCGTAACATACTCAACCAGAGACAATGTTCCCCGTTAGGCTATTTTGTAAAATTCGGCACAAACATTGTCATAAGCATACCAAATATTTACATGTTTTGGTAAGCATGATCAATGCCTGAACTGGATCTCTGAGGAAAAGAAATGTCCCTGTCCTCCCCTGTGGCCCCACCTTCAGATAGTCAGGAGAGGTAAGCGAGTGCAATGGAAACTATTTTCAGGTCAGAGCAACTTTCATTTCTCTACAATTATAGACATGGAGACCCCACAAGATATGAGCTCACATATTCTCCACACCACACTGCATAATAGGAGCGGTTAATTCTTACACTAGATAATGCACTAAAGGAGCTGCCTATACTTCCACACTGCACTCATAGGAGCTGCCTTATTCTCCACACTGCAACGAATAGAGCTGTCAATTCATCCACACAGACTAATAGGAGCATCCCTATTCCTCCACACTCACTTAAGTACTGCGCTATTCTTTCACACTGCACTTAAATATGAGCTGGTTATTCTCACAACTGTACTAATAGAGCTGCCTATATTCCACACTGAGCACCTTAAGGAGCTGTTATTACATCACACTGCACTAATAGTGAGCAGGATTATACTTCACACTGCACTAAAAGGAGCTGCCTAATCTTGCACACGCACTAATAGGAGCGTTATTCTCTACACTTGCACTAATAGGAGCAGTTTTATTCTTCACACAGCACTAATAGGAGCATGGGTTATTTCTTCACATCTGCACTAATAGGAGCAGGTGATTCTCCCCACACTGCCCTTATAGGAGCAGGCTATTCCCACACAAGTCATTTGTCCCCCTCCCCCCCCCCTGCAGGGAAACTAATCTCCCTCACTGATCCAGAGAATATAATGGTCCTGCGATGCGCTTTGATTTGTTTTTTACAAGATTTCAGTGCTACATAAATTCCCATATCTTCTTCTTCTCTTCATCTCTTCTTCTTATCCTTACTACGGACCTGCAGAAAAAAAAGTGGCCCAAATTTTCAAATGGCATTAGGAACAATGCAAAAACTTGAGCTGGTCCTCAATGCGCCCACTCTTCAGGAAGTGGATGAGAACTATGTGTAACCAGATCTTGATTGATTCTGCTGTGTTACTTCATTCCATCAAGAGTGCGTGGATGACTGAGCTTTACCATGTTCTTATTATGCTGGGACTGAATGACTTGCACAGTGATTTGAACTACTCTGATGCTGGAGGGAGATAGCCTCTACAGAACTGTATTTATCTATACTCCTTTGTGAAGTTCTTACCTTAAGGAGAGACCAACCACTTTGCTCTGCCATGGGAATTGTACAGTGGTCGAAACTTTGTTTAAATCCAGGTAAAATGCCTTCTTCTTTTGCTTCCAACGCTCAGGAGCAAACCATTGTTGTCTGTTATAATGAGTAAAGAATGCGTCACGCTACGCTTAAAAGCACCTTACAAAGTCAGTCCAGCGCATCTACTGCGGCATAAAAGAACTGTTATCTTATAAGTCTTTTCTGGGGAAAAGACAGCAGACTGGACCAAGAAGGCAGAAAATATACAAAAGGAGTGACATGCAAGTAAAGGACAAGGCAGACACAAAGAGAGGAGATAAAAAAAGAGAAATTTTCTATCACAGAATTCCAGAAGTGGGGATGACAATTTATACTGATAGGCCCCTGGCATCTCCACGATTGGAGGTAAAATGCTTGAGATATACTTGATTTCGAATGCTAATGAAATGGCATTCGAACTCTAAATATGAACATATGCGGCATATTTCCATTAATTTTTGCTTTCTAATTACGTTCTACTGGTGGGGATTCTATTATTACATTCGTAATTAGTAGGTTGAAGCTTTCAAATGATATGTCCAAGAACATATTACATTCTGTTTAAAAAAAAATTATAAATCGAAATTTTGCTGACGGTCAATATCTTTAAAAAAATGGTCATTCCGACACTTAGAGCGCCTACAGTTTGATATGTTAAAATTAGGTACTTTCCTATCCTAATAGCAACAAATCATTACTATTGCATAGTTCCTTTCTCGCACTTTTTTTGCAAAGATTGACTAGACTATTAGGCCACCACAAGACACTGTTAAAAAGCATTAATGTCAGCTGGCCTTAGGTGTAGTCAGGGAAACGGAAACCAGACACACTTTGGAGGGGGGGGGGGGGGGGATGGCAAGGTTTTGAAGTAGGAATAGAAGAGAATGAAGGTGAGGGGGAAGGAGAGGGGACAAGGGGGCTGTTGATGAAAGGAGTGAAGGGGAAGGTGGGGACCTAGAGAGAACACAGGAAGAGGGGGGGGGGGGGGGGGGGGATGACAAAGGGATTGAGAGATGTTAGAAGAGGCAAAAGATAAAGGTATGTACCTCTGAGTGTGTGTCAAGTCAATTTTATTTCCAGATGGTACATTGAATAGGCATTGCATTTGCTGCTTTTGTTCATCAAGCCATCAATCTAGGAACAAAAAACAATTTGATCAATATCATTTAACTACATTATTACCAACCAAGATAATAACCTAACTCCCCCCCCCCCCTCCAAAAAAAAAAAAAGAACAGAAAAAAAAGTAAGAAAAATACACAGGCAAGACCACAAATACAAATATTTTCAAAACCTCAACAACAAAGATAGACCCCCACACCCCACCAAAACGCCCCCCCCCAACAAAAAAAACACCCCTGCATACTGGTACATACAAACACGCCGCACATGCACACAAAACTCCACACGCACACACACCACACACACACACACACACAACACACACACACACACACACCAAGTCCACACACACACGACACACACACACACACACACAACACACACAAACACCACACACACACACACACAGGCACACGCAATGCAACATTAACCCAACACAACTCAACACAACCTCAACACAACACACCCACCATTCAAACACTACACCGTACATGACTACGTCATTCCATAATAATGATTACAATAAACAGATAAAAAAATAATGATAATCACCTGTTACCACAGAAAAATTACAGTAATGACACTGTGTGTGTGAGACAGAGACAGAGGAGAGAGAGACATAACTTTTCATCCTAGACTTATCACTAAAAAAGTCCAGATGAGACATAAACCCGAGGTCTCATGTGCGAACCACGCAAACATCATGTGCTCAAGTAAAAATCCTGTTCCGCTTTTCGTAAGAGTAGGCCCTTGTATGCCCATGGGAACAAATGACAGAATTTACAAAACCGCATACACAGGGGGACTGGATAAAAAAGCACACAAGTGCTTATTCCATTATCCTCCAAATAAAAGAATACAAAAATTAAAATAAACACACACACACGCACGCACGCACGCATACACATAAACACACACGCACGCATGAACGCAAGCATGCACACACACACATACACACATGCACGCACGTGTGTGTGTGTGTGTGTGTGTGTATGTATGTGTGTGTGATTTTTCTTTTTATTTAAAGTTATCTTGGAATGTTGAAATGAGCTATCTTGTGTCTTTCGGAGATAGGCTAAAGCTACTGTATCATTGTATCAATGTGTCTGTCAGAATTAAGTAAACCTTGCCCTTCATGGTAATGATTCAAGTGTTTTTTACTTACGTGATTTGAGCTTGACTCCAAAAGACACAGACACACACCGCAGCATGCAAAAACACACGTCAATGCACGCACAGCACACACGCATGC
>CM054165.1:5923472-5935592 GCA_028751875.1 Rapana venosa
AAGTCAGTGCTGAGTTTCCATGATGGAAGTTTCTGCAAAGCGACCATCCACCACCGGACATCACAAACAACAGCCCAGGTGTTGTGTGTCCGTTGGCCCTATACAATCCTCCCCTGTCCTTCTGCAGTCCAGCGGTAAGCCCACACAGACTTTGTGTTATGCCGATTATCGTGGTTTCTGTGATGATCGATTTTGCTCCAGAGTTTGTCTGAACGCATGTTTTGGTGCTATGTTCAGTTCTTGGTTTAAAGAGATGTTTTATTCACAAAAGCATGTTTGCAAAGCACAGAAAACTCATCACTGTAGGGGCAACAACCCTACAGTGATAAAGTGTGCTCCACAACAAAACCTGCCACAGTTTCATTTGTCACTGGTAAAAATATCAGTTATGTTGAAAATAAGGTTATGGTTTCACCTTGTTTTAATTGGATTGTGCAAAATGACCTATTATAACTGCTGCAAATGCATATCAATATACATTTTAAAAAATCCAAAAGTGAAGAAATCGGGAAAAATCATGAAAATTGTGCCACTCCCACACTGAAGCTCTTGGATAAGGTGCTGTTTGAACAAGTCATAAGTCATTATTTTATTCACTTATTTAAGTTGCAACTGTCAGTGGACTTGTCTGTTCATTTCTTGAATCCAGTAAAATAAGTAAGCACTACAAGCCTGTTCAGCAGACACACAAGGAGCACTGTCAAAGAATGGATAGTTAGTTTGATGGTGTCGGAAGGCATTCCCGAGTGTGACAGACAGACAGACAGACAGCAAGAAGGGAGAAAGGTTGTACCCATACACTAAGGAAAAGTCACAACTGCATTTCTACTAGTATTCATTCTTAAGGTCTGCCTCTATCCCTAAGTATCGAACTTTCTTTCTGAGAAAAGAATTGGAGCAAGATCTGTCAACATTTTGTAACAACATGCCAATTAACCTTTCCTTTATTGCTTGTTTCTTTTATTTTCCCTTGTCTTTGTTTTCTTCCACCATCCTTTTTCCATTTCTCCCTTCCAACCACCTTTTACATCTCCTCATTCTCCTTTTTCTTCTCTTCTTGTTCTATGTTCCCTTTTCTCTTCTTCCTCCTCCTTTTTTTTTTTTTGCTTTCTTTCTTTCTTTTCTATTCCTTTCTTCTTTCGTCTTCTTCTCTTCTTTCTTTCTTCTTCCTTCTTCTTCTTTCTTCTTCATCCTTCCACTATCTTCTTCTGCTTCTAATGTTCTGTTCTTGTTCTTGTCCTTTTCTTCTTCTCCTCTCCTTCCACTTCTTCCTATTCCTCCTTCACACTCCTTCTCTTCTTCTCCTCCTCCTCTTCCTCCTCCTCCTCCCACCTCCTTCCACTTTATTCTTCTACTTCCTCTGCTTCTTCTTCCTCCTCCTTCTTCACTTTGTTAAGAAAAAAAAGAGAAGATATCAGATAACAGTCCAACAATGCAGGCGGTTGTGATTCCATTTTGCACAGACAACTGTGGGTGTGAGGTGGGTGTTGATCACTTGTCTTCTGACCTGACTGTCTGTCTGCCTGCTGCCTGCCTGCCCTGTCCTGTCTGTCTGTCGCCTGCCTGCCTGCCTGCCTGTCTGTCCTGTCTGTCCTGCCTGCATGCCTTCTGCCTTCTGTCCTGTTTGCCTGTCTGTCAGCTGTGGTTACACCAGGGCCGTGGAGCTCATCAGACCCATGCCCAGGAAAGCGGCCAGCACTGGCGAGTCATAGCTAGCTGCAGCAACAAGAAGAATGGAAAGAAACCCCTTATGATAACATGTCCTTGGTTATTCAACTTTACCAACCTGTAGAAAAAGAGTGTGTGAACAGGAGAGAGAGAGAGAGAGAGAGATGAGAAGAGAGAGAGGAAGAAGAGAGAGAGGAGAGAGAGAGAGAGAAAAGCGCCAGCTGTCAGATTTAATATTTCTCCTGACTATCTATCTATCCTGTCCCGTAGTCTGCCGTGACCGTGGGGCACCCTCAAAGACTCAGCCACCAGTTCCCTCCATTTCCACCTCTCTGTTCTGCCGCCTTTCACAGAGGTTTTGTTGAGTTACTAGGCCGTCCAATCGCTGAATGTTTATCCCCCAGCTCTTCCTTGGTCTGCCTCTTCTTCTTCCCTCCGTGGACCTGTGCCTTGTAAAATTGTCTTTGCAAGTCCTTTGGATCTTGTGACTATCGCCCATACCATTTAAGTTTAACGCTTTTTCAACGAGCTTTGAAAGGTTTCTCATAGGATTCCAATGGTTTGCTGGATTCTGTTATCACGCTTTTCGTTACATATGTGGGTGCTTTGTAGAGAATGCCAAGGAGTCACCGAAAGCATCTCATCTCCACTGCCTGAGTACTCACCTCTCCAAATCTGCAAGTCAGGGTCCATGATTCACAGGCATACGAACATATGGATAAGACAAGGTGAGCGCATATAGTCTGAATTCTTGGAGATAAGTGAGATATTTTTATCTCTCCAGATTGGTTTTTAGTTTTGACAAATGCTGTTTATTGTCTGTGACATCCTGCATACTACTTCTGTCGTTAGGATCCCTGTCTGATACAATGCTTCCCAGTACTTGAAGCTTTGAACAGTTTTCCAGCTTCTGGTCATTAAACCTGATATCAGTGCAAATTCCGTTGGTGTTATTAGTCAACAGTTTTGAGTCTTCACTTTACTTCTCTTGCACTGATTCCATGCCGTATGTTTTTGGAGGCCTTTATCAAGTGTTCTGTTAGGCTGGCAGCTCTTTATCTTAACCTAGCTATTCCATCAATGTCATCTGCGAAGCCGGAGGTTTGTGATCGTTCTGCCACCATGCTGACGATACCTCATGATGTTCCAGTGCATCAGCCATGGTCTCTCAAGGAAGATTAGACAAGAGTGGTGAGAGTAGACAGAGCCCTGCCTTACTCCAACTTTGTTCGAAACCATTCTCCAAATTTTGTTTTGTATACACTGCACTGGTGGCCTTTGCTGTACAGCTGTTTTTGTTGACTCTATCAGGTTTTTGCATTGATGCAGTAACAAAATCAAGGTTGCACACAAAGCTGGCAATGCCACACCCCTGTTCAAAATGCCTTCTTAAAACGATAAAACGTGGTAAAAGGTCTTGTTGATGTTGAAGGTACCGCTCACATAGTAATTCTGGAGGATGAATATCTGTTACTGTTGTTCTGCGCCCGCTCTGAAACCTGCATGTTCCTCAGCAATGATTGTCCTGCTTGTGGCTTCAGTCTATTCAAAATTATCTGCAGCATGACCTTGCTTGGGTGGCATATGGAGGCTGATTGTTTCGGAATTAGGCATTGGGTTGAATATTCCTATCTTGGGAGGTGAATGATTAGTGGACTGGGCCAAGGTTGTTGGCCATTTTTTCCTGTCTGCCAGATCTGTTAGCAGATTCTTAGTAGGGCGCGATCATGGCTTCCCTCCAGCTGTGAAACAACTCAGCTTGGAATGTTGTCCAGCCCCTGCTGACTTCCCCTTTTTAGCGAACTTACTGCTGTTTATCCACTTCTCTTCGAGATGGGTTGACTGGTCCTGTGTCCTTTGCTTTCGGTACATTAAGGACTTCTTGGATCTCCTGCAGTTTCTATAGTATACAGGTTTTTCGGATTTGGGCCAAAAGTTTTTTGAAAAAAGGAAAAAAGAATATTCTGTTGGTCCCCCCCCCCCCCCCAGCCACCATGGCTTGTTGCAAAATATCCTGGTCGTCATGAGACACTTCCATTTTTGTCGTGGATTGTTTAAACCTTTTCTCTGTTTTGTGCTAGTCTGTCTTTCAAAACACAGCTGATATGCTTTCTTGCTATTGTTTGTCTGGATGGGTTCATCTTCAATAGTATTGAACTGTTCACCGGATCCATTCTCTGGTTGCCCCGTCAGGACGCCTGTTTCTGTGTTGACTGCCGCTATATTGTGCTGCTCTTTCTTTAGTTTCATTTTCTTTTTCTTCACTCTCTACGCTTGTCGCATAGTTGTAGGATTTCAGGTGTGACCCATGGGTTTTTGACTGGTCGTGTTTGCAAGAAGCGCGCTTGCTGTTTCATCACTGCTGTATTGAAACTATTCGTCAGTGTATCTATGTCTGATCTATCACAGTGAGTGCTGCAAACTTTCCTTCCACTATCCTTGCTTGAAAAATTTCTAGTACCTCTGGTCCTTCGGCTTCTCGGATGTCAAATTTGATTCCTGAGTTGTTCTGCTTGTGGATTTCTTTTAGACTTAGTCGGAAGAGTCATCATCATAAGTATCATGATCACTTCCCATGTCTGCACCTGGAAAACTTCGTGTCTGTGTGATGTTATCACTAGACTGAAAACCGTCTTTTTTCACCATGATGTAATCCTAATTGGTTGTGGTGTTCTCCATTTGGGCTATGCCAATGTTCCAATTTCTGGATTTCTGTGTAGCCAAGGTATTCAAAATAGCTGTATTGGTTGTTACTCGGCAAACTCCAGAGTCTCAAGCCTCTTATCATTTGATTGGTTATTAACAATGTACCCACAAACGCCCTCACCCAATCTTTCCATGCAATCATCTCCTACCTTGGCGATTTCCAGTCCCCCTCGTCAAACGAGGATGTCTTTTCTGGGATTTGATTCAGAACCTCTTGTATCTGGTCATAAAATTCATCTATGGCCTTCATCTGTGCAGTCTGATGTAGGGGGGATGCCTGTACTACAGTTATGTTAAAGTGGTTGGTGCTCTCAGGCGGATGGGTAATAAGTTCTCTGGACACAGGCTTGACATCCTCATGACGTGTTCACGGTGTCTTTGTGAACGAGAAACCCCACGCTCGTGTTCATCTTATATCCCTGTTTTCCACTGTAAATAATTTGTGACTTCCTGGTTCGTTGTTTCTCCCATGTTTTTACACCTGACTTCGCAGAGCCCAAGGGAAGTGCCATTGATACTGGACCATCTCATGTGTCAATCTTCCACTTTGCTGCGCTCTAGTGTCCGTACATTCCATGTCCAAGGATGGGTTGTTTTCTGCCACTAATTTTGCTGTGTTTGTACATGGCTCAGGTCAGAGACTCCCCTGCTATTGGTAACCCTGTAACCCAGTACCACCTCCACATGTGGGGGTAAACCCAATAAAAAAATCCGACCTGGATAGGGATGGGCTCCGCCAGGTTTTGATTTGCACAAAACCAAGACACACCCATGAAGATAAAGACAGCCAGAATTTCCATACGCGGATCGTCGTCCCCCGGTTACCAAGAACCGCGCCTTTGTTGCTCATCAGACAGAGGTCGAAAGAATGCTACTGATGTAAAAACACAGCAAAATTCTCTGACTATACACTGCTTAAATGACCTGATCTGCCCTCCCCTCCCCACATACCTGTTGCCCCCCCCCCCGCCCTCCGCCTTCCCTGGAAAGAATCTTGGCCTAGTAGAAGTTTTGCAGGCCTGAACAATCAAGAAGGTAGGAGTTCCCTAATTCCTTTCCATTTTTACTGTGCTCTTCTCAGATGTTCAAATATATATAGATATAAATATATAGATATATATCTTTAAACATGTTATAGTCCTACAAGTAAATCACTGAGCCCTATATTCTGAAACACTTTGATTTTTTCCTTATAGCCTACTACACTTAAAATCTGATAATTACAATAGATTTTCTGTTGATACCAAACAACTAACAATCTACGTTAAACACAAAGGAGAGAGAGAGACAGATAGACAGACAAACAGTGACAGAGAGACAGAGACACATACAGAGAGAGTGAAACACAGACACACAGGCACAGACACAAACACTCACACACACAGAGTAAAAAATATGTCCTTGTCTCTCTCTCTGTCTGTTTCTGTCTGTTTCTGTCTCTCTGTCTCTGTCTCTGTCAGTCTGTCTTTCTGGTAATGTCATGTTTTCTTTATCGCTGTGATTACATAATGACACGTATTCACAAAGTTGTCATTAGGAAATGCTCTGTTCATCCTGCTTGTCAAGGGCCAAGGCCTGCCTGTACATTAACTCTCATTCCCAGTCATGTCTGTCGTCTGTTGAAGTGAGGGTCACTTATTACAAAAGTCATTTATGAGGATGTACATAGGTGCATGCAACTTGCATGCACGTGCATGGGGGATGGGATAGCCCTGTGGGTTAGAGTGATGTATTCTTGATTCTGCTGACCCAGCTCGATTCTCGTTCAAGAGGATTTTTCCACTGGAGTCAACATCAGTGCCGACTCCACTCTCCCCAAAAGTCTTTCGGATGAGACTAGAAACCGATGTCCCGTGTGCGAACGCATGCAGAACATCTTGCGCACAAGTTAAAACCTGTTCCGCGTGTCGTAAGAGTAGGACATTGTGTTTCGGTGGGAACAGATGACAATTTATAAAACTGCATACACACGGCGTGTGGTTGAAAACAAAATCCATTATCCTCGAAATAAAAGAATAAAATAAAAAAATAAAAAAATAAAAATGTAATGCACACGCGCATGTGTGTGCATATGTTTGAGTGCTTACTGTGTGCATGCGTGTTTTTGTGAATGAGTACTGTGAGTGTTATATATGTTTGCGCGTGGGGGGGTATGGGGTTGGGGGGGGGGGTTTTTGGTTCCCGTGCTTGTGTGGAGATGTGCGCTTACGTGTGTGTGCGTGGGTGTGTTCGTGTGTGTGTTTGTGTGTTGTGTAGTGTGTGTGTGTGTGTGTGTGGGTTTGTGTGTTGTTGTGTGTGAGTGCGTGCGGGTGCGTAAGCTTAACCGAGTTTGTGTGTGTGTGTGTTAGCGTTGGTTTGTTTGAGTGTGTGCATTCGCGTGTGTGTGGTCTGTCGCGGCGGGCGTGCTTACTTGTGCTTAACGTGTGTGCTGCGTGTGTGTGGTGTCTGTGTGTGAGTGAGTGATGAGTGAGTGAGTCCTATCAATGTGTGTATGAGAGAGAAATACAGTGTGGGAGAGAACAGCAATACTCTGGTGTGTGTGGTTTTGAGTGTGTATGTGTATTTATTCTAGGAATTGTTCAGGGTTTGCTTGCTCTCTCACTCCTCACAAGTCTCTCTCTCAGCTCAGCTCGGATCCCACTTCTCTCTCTCTCTCGTCCTCTCCGACTCTCTCTCATCTACTTGATGTGAAAAGCATATGTTTTAGATTGTATTCATACAGTGGCTCCTTGCCAAAAATCTATCGTTAATGGGGCAATAGAAAATTACTTTTGTTGTTCAGTGTTCTCTCTCTGTTTTAAGGGATGGTACCAGGCCATATGCCCATTGACATACAGAGAGAGGAGAGACAGACAGAGAGAGGAAGGTGCACTCCCTGATAAAGGAGGAGGAGGCTGTCGATTGTAATCACACAACAAACACACACACACACACACACACACACCACACACAACACACAACACACACACACACACACCGCAACAAGAACACACACACACACACACAACACACACCCACACACGCACGCACACATCGCACCACACACACACATCTCATTCTTCTCTAAATCTCCCTCCTCCACCTCCTCTAGTGGACAGGGTTGGCCTCATCCAAAAAGAGGAATGGGCAGCCATGATCTACTTCTCCCCTCCCCCTCCACTGTCCCCCCCCCCCCCCCCCCCCCACGCCCCCCACCTCCCACCCCTCTCCTGCTTTATCACAAGCCTGTCAGGGTTATAGGCAAGTCCAATCCTTGCAATTTCCCAAGGAACTAATTGCAATAGTTTTCAAGAGACTTGGTGCAACAGTAGATAAAATATCACTAACAACATATCAAAAAGTAGGAGAAAAAATTAGGTGGTCGAATTGCCGAAAATCAATAACAAACAAGCTCAAAAACAATATTTGGCACTCTGAGACTGATCGTTTGCTATAATCTGGCCTCTCCTCACACACCGCGGCATCCACCCTTATTTGGTAAGGCTCCACCCAATTTTTTGACCCAGAAAGGGCCATGGCGCAAATTGCACTGCCCTACTGATTCAGGTTTAGATTAGCATAAATGACTTATCTTTTGAAATTTAACACACACTAAAAGTACCTGCTTGTCTTGTTTTTACGAGGTATGTGGCGTTTGACATCACTGTGATGGTACGACATTTAACCAGACAAACATTTAGATTGTGTTCATACAGTGCTCCTTGCCAAAAAGTCTATCGTTAATGGCAATAAATTACTTTGTGTTCAGTGTTCTCTCTCTGTGTTAAGGGATGGTACCAGGCCATATGCCCATGACATGACAGAGAGAGGGAGAGACAGACAGAGAGAGGAAGGTGCACTCCCTGATAAAGGAGGAGGAGGCTGCTGATTGTTATGTTTACAATTATTGCTCTGTGACCACAAGCAGGGCTGAAGTGGAACAGCCAGTGAAAGCCCCCCACCCCTATCCATTCTCCTCCTTCCTTCTTCCTACCCTCACCCTTCACCCTTTGCCTTACAGCATGAAACCTGATTCCCACTGTTGATACACTGGTCCCCTTCACTTGCTACATAGGCTAGTGATGACTTGGATGTAAAGCAGAGAAGGAAAGAGTGGAAGATTTTGTAAATTTTGTCATCTGTTCCCACCAGCACACAATGGCCTACTCTTACGAAAAGCGGAACAGGATTTAACGTGTGTGTGTGTGTGTGTGTGTGTGTGTGTGTGTGTGTGTGTGTGTGTGTGTGTGTGTGCAACATGTTCTGTGTGCGTTCGCACACGGGCCTCGGTTTATAGTCTCATCTGATCCATTTTATATAAGCATGGCTCATCAAAGTCAAAGTGAAAGTCAAACTTTTATTTTCAAACTTTTATTTTCAGATGGTACATTGAATAAGCAGTGCATTTGCTTTTTTTCATCAAGCCATCTATCTAAAGAAAGAAAAAAAAAAGCGAGAAAAAAAAGATAATGTATATGCAGACATAGAATAAAAAACCTAATCTATGGTAAACTATACAAATCAAACAAAAAAACCAATAACATATGCATATGTGGAATTAAAACAAAACAAAAAAACCAGAAAAATATGAGACCATACAATTCACATAATTCAAAAATCTTGAAAAAATATCCGTCATAACACAAACAAGCAACAAAGAAAAACCAAACCAAAACAAACAAAGAAGACAAAACAGAATAAAAATTAAAAAAACCACACCAACTGCTTCCCTCCCCCCCCCCCTCACACACACATATACACACAAACCTTCAACCATACAAACAACTGAATAAAACAACAACAAAAAATGAATCAACAAGAACAACCACAACAAGGAAATAAACAATTGTTTTATAAGTCAGTTCCTAAACATTAAATATGCATTAAATTATTTTTCCGTGCACTTGTGTGTGTGTGTGTGTGTGTGTGTTGTGTGTGTGTTTGGAGAGCATGGTATAAAGAAGCCTATCCATTTAGGCTACTCTCAATAAACATGCCTTTGAGAGAGAGAGAGAGAGAGAGAGAGAGAGAGAGAGAGAGAGAAGAGAGAGAGAGAGAGAGAGAGAGAGAGAGAGAAGGGTGTCCATTTTCTGTGGCAAGGTTATTATGCAACATTGTGATGATGGGAGACACAGCTGTTGTAACTTTCCTCCACCAACTTGCCTGTTATGTGGTAAGGGGGGAGCACAGAGGAAGTGGGCTAGGCCTAGTGGGCTAATAAGGACAGGGGTCTTTAGTCCTCAGGCTGTGGACAGGCCTAGTAAGCTAGGGTTGTTTCCTGACATAGCCTGGTATAGATAGAGAGGCCTTGTTTGTTGGTCAGTTAAGATCTAGGCTACAGGTGCTCCCTCTCTCTCTCTCTCTCTATCTATCTTTGTCTCTCTGTCTGACTGTTTCTTTGTTTCTTTGTTTGTCTTTCTGTTCGTTTCTCTGTTTGCCTCACTCTCTCTCTGTGTGGATGAGACTATAAACCGAGGTCCAGTGTGCGAACGCACGAAGAACATCTTGGGCACACGTTAAATCCTCTTCTGCTTTTCCTAAGAGTAGGCCATTGTGTGCTGGTGGGAACAGATGACAGAGTTTACAAAACCGCTTACACAAGGGGACTGGATGTAAAAGAACACATAAGTGCTTATTCCATTAACCTGGATATAAAAGAATAAATGTCTCTGTCTGTCTCTGTCTCTCTCTATCTCTTTCTCTGTCTGTCTGTCTATCTCTCTCTGTCAGTCTCTCTGTCTGTCTGTTGTCTATCTCTCTGTCTCTGTTTCTCCCTCTATCTCCGTGTCTGTCTGTTTGTTTGTCTGTCTCAGTGTCTGTCTCTCTCTTTCTCCTCTCTCTCTCTCTCTCTCTCTCTCTCTCTCTCTCTCTCTCTCTCTCTCTCTCTCTCTCTCTCTCTCTCTCTCTCTCTCTCTCTCTCTTGGGGACAGGATAGCCTGGTGGTGAGAGTAATGCGCTCGTGATCTGCTGATCCGGGTTCAAATCTCGTTCAAGAGCAGTTTTCCTCTGGAGTTAACATCAGATTCCACTTTCTCCAATAGTCTGCTTGAGACTATAAACCGAGGTCCTGTGTATGAATGCCCGCAGAACATCTTGCGAACACGATAAAACCCGTTCCGCTATTCGGAAGAGTAGGCCATTGTGTGCCGGGGCGAACAGATGACAAAATTCACAAAACTGCATGTACACGGGGACTGGTTTTTAAAAAAAAGCACACGAGTGCTTATTCCATTATCCTCAAAATAGAATAACAAATAGAATAAATAAAAATAAATAAAATCTCTCTCTCTCTCCTTCTCTCTCTCTCTCTCTCTCCCTTCTCTCTCTCTCTCTCTCTCTCTCTCTCTCTCTCTCTCTCTCTCTCTCTCTCTCTCTCTCTCTCTCTCTCTCTTTTGAGGTTGGACGTTTCCATAATATACCACGGGAAGAAAGAATATGTTCAAAATGCAATAGGTCTGTTTTAGGGGATGAATTTCATTTCATCATGGAAGGTCCCCACTTCAAACATTTACAAGATTTTATTCCCCAACATTTTATTCAACCCATGTCCAGTTATATTTTTTTGTAGGCTAATGAAATGCAATTATGGAAAAGTTCTCCTGTCTCTCTCAAAATTCATAAGATTTGCAGGTATTTCTTGAAATTTCACTTGTTTTTCATAAGTGTAGATTGTGCCTTTTAAAGAAATGTGTATACTTTAAAATTAGTCTTCAGTCTTTAATACTGTTTGCTTATCATTCTGCATGAACTATTGCTTTTCAGTTCCTGTTAGTAGTGACACTGTTTTTGTGTGTATTGCTTTTAGGGCTTAGTTTCTTCCAACCCTGATGGGGCCTCAAAGAGCTGAGCATCACTGACAGCCAGCCAGCCATTCTCACTGAATGAAGGAGATGCTGACAGGCACAGTGCAGGCAGGCAGGGAGAGACAAGGCCAGGCCATCAGAGCAGCAGACCTTAGGCCTAGGCCTACCAGCAGACAGACAGGAAGGACCAAGGCTTGTGCTGTGGCCAGGTGTGATGGTGACCCCAGACAGACAGACAGAAGGCAGCAGAACTGACCATGTGAGGACAGGCCATCATGCCCAGAAGTGTCCCCCAGATCAGGTAAGAACTTGTTCTTACTGTTTTTACTTTCTTACTTTTCTTACATGTTTCTTACTTACCTAGGTCAGAAATTGGCATGTTGATATGATATACTGTTTTGGTGCTCTCTCTCTCTCTCTTTCTCTCTCTCCATCTCTCTCTCCCACACTGTCTCTTTCTCTCATTCTCTGTTCTCTGCCTGTCTGTCTCTGTTTCTGTCTCTCTCCCTCCTCTATCTGTGTGTCTGTATCATGTATACATGGTATGTATGTATGTATGTATGTATGTATGTCACTGTCTCTCTCTGTCTTTGTCTAGTCTCTCTGTCTATAGATATTTATCTGTATCTGTATCTCTGGATCCTTATTTTTAATTCATTTACTGGGTGTCTCCTTTTCTCCTTTCCTTACAATTTTTAAACATTATTTTGTTATTGTTAGTTTTGATTTTTTGTTATTGTTTTTGGAAGTGTATTAAGGGTTTGCCAGAGAGAAGTAGTTTATTGTGGTAAACTTAAGCTCATTCACAAGGGGTCAGTGGGAAGGGGAATAGGCACAAAAATACATTATTATTTAACTTAGAGGAAATAAATAAATAACATAACATAGCATAACCAGTGGAGTTTTTCCGTAAAGAAAGATACACACAGATAGATATATAGATATATAGATATGTAAATGTACC
>CM054165.1:5936092-5941092 GCA_028751875.1 Rapana venosa
ATTTTGGACTTTTTTTGTCTTTTGTTAGTTTTTTATTTTCTTCATTTGTCTTGTGTTATTTTTGTCCTTGTTAGTTATTGCGTTTTTTGCTGTGTACGTATGTTTGTGTTTGTCTGATGTTTATTTCCTTGTTGTGGCGTTCTTGTTGATTATCTTTTTTGTTGTTTTATTCAGTTGTTTGTATGGTTGAAGGTTTGTTTGTGTATGTGTGTGAGGGGGAGAAGGGAAGCAGTTGGTGTGGGGGTTTTTTGTTATTTTTATTTTGTTTTGTCTTCTTTGTTTGTTTTGGTTTGGTTTTTCTTTGTTGCTTGTTTGTATTATGACGGATATTTTTTTCAAGATTTTTGAATTATTTGAATTTTATGGTATAATATTTTTCTGAGTTTTTTGTTTTGTTTTTAATTCCATATATGCATATGTTATTGTCTTTTCTTGTTTGATTTGTATAGTTTACTATAAATTAGGTGTTTTATTCTATGTCTGCATATACATTATCTTTTTTCTCGCTTTTTTTCCTTTAGATAGATGGCTTGGTGAAAAAAAAGCAAATGTACTGCTTATTCAATGTAACATCTGAAAATAAAAGTTTGACTTTGACTTTGACTTTGACACACACACACGGTAAGCACACAGTAAGCACGCGCGCACGCACAGACACACACACAAACGCACGCTACACACACACACACACCGGTAAGCTTACGCCCCCGCGCATACAACACACAAACCACACACACATGAACACACACACAAAAGCACGCACACACGCACGCGCACGCACCCCTACACACACACACACACATATATATATATATATATATATTATATATAATATAATATATATATATATATATATATATATATATATATATATTTTATAACAGTTACTCATTCACAAACACGCATACACACAGTACGCACTCAAACATACACACACACACGTGCCCGCGTGTGCATTTTATTTTTATTTTTATTTTATTCTTTTATATCAAGGATAATGGATTTTTTTTAACCACTTGCCGTGTGTATGCAGTTTTGTAAATTTTGCCATCTCTTCCCACCGGCACACAATGGCCTACTCTTCCGAAAAGCGGAACGGGTTTTACTGTGTGCGCAAGATGTTCTGCGTGCGTTCGCACACAGGACCTCGGTTTATAGTCTCATCTGAATGAGTGTGTGTATGTGCGTGCGTGCGGGCGCGCGCGCGCGTGTGTGTTTGGGGTGTGTGTGTGTGTTTTGTGTGTGTGTGTGTGTGTGTGTGTGTGTATAGTAAGTGTGAGTATATGAGTGAAATTGTGGGCGTTTGTGAGAGTGTGTGTTTTGTGTGTATGCGCGTTTCAGTGCGTGCATGTGTGTAAATATGTCAGATAAATTGCACGCGCTAGTGTGTGGGAGTGTGTGTGTGTCAAGTCAAGTCAAGTCAAAATTTTATTTCCAGATGGTACATTGAATAAGCAATGCATTTGCTTTTTTTCATCAGCCATCTATTTAAGAACAAATTTCGTAATGATTATACTAAGACATTACGTTATTGCATCATTTACCGTTAAATTAAACCAGTAAAAAAAGAGGAAAAAATCGATAAGGAGTACATTGAAAGTACAAAATTCCACATATACATATACATGCACACACATACTCATGCACGCCCGAGGCGTGCGCGCTCACGTCCCACAAAACATTTGATAAAATGTTTTAAGAATTAAAAAAAGAAAATCATAAAAACGTCAGGACAAACAAATTACTTCACCTACTGTTACATCCTTTCTTTTCACGTTTATACTTTAGATAAAAAAAAGGTACAAGAATAAAACTTTTAGAAAATACTAGGCATTCGTCATTACTGACATTTTACCTTCAATGAACCTCCCTCCCATCCTCCTCCACCCAGCAAACGTGTGCTTTTTTTGCGTTCATACTTTTCAAATAGCGCTTTTTAAAAAAAAAGACATATTCACACAATACTATCAAAGAAAGATAGGCAAATAAGATTATAATAATGATTATCATAATAGAGATACAATTATAACAACAATCGTCCATCACCATGAGACAACAATAAACAAATGATCCCATCACCATGGGGACAACAACATAACCATGATAACAGAAAAGCATTAGAAAGATGGGGGTGGGGGAGGAGTATCAAGGGGGGAGGGAAATACACCTTCAATCAAATTAATAGTTAAAAAAAAAAAGAAAAATATTCAAACAGTAGGACCCCTTACGATACATAATTCAAAAGCCCATAATCCACTGGACTATCAAACTAAAAACAATATCATACTAAAACGTATCGCTTAAAATAGTACTAATAATCTCATCTCTAACTGCAATAAAAAACAACATCCACGATAAAATCTATTGAATTAGACAAGACAAAGGGCATGAGGAGAGGAGAGGAAAGGAGAGGAGAGGAGAGGAGAGAGAGAGGGGGAGAGAGAGAGAGAGAGAGAGGGGAGAGAGAGAGAGAGAGAGAGAAAAGAGAGAGGAGAGAGAGAGAGAAAAGGGGGAGAGGAGAGAGAGAGAGAGGGGAAACCACTATAAAGCTATCAGGTCTACTATAAAAAGATTTTAAATTTTCCTCCTTTCCCACTTGTTTCAACATTGCAGATTATTTACTAGCTTGCATAGATTACTCTTACTTCTTTGCATAATTAGTGTGCCTCTTTCCTGCCCCCCCCCTCCCTCACACATATACAGTGTGTGACTGTAGAATTTCTGGTCTCAGTAAGACATACTTGAATTTTTGTTGTAAGGAATACCATTAGTGCTGGTAAATGTAAGTATGGTTGATTTTGCCGTATTAATCATGGTTGATTTGCCTTATTAGTCAATTCCTAGGTATTCATGCATTAGATGGCTTTTTAGCTGTGTCTTGAACTGGTTTTTGTTTTTGATACATTTTACAATGTGTGTGTGTGTGTGTTCTTTTTTTATATCGAGGATAATGGAATAAGCACTGATGTGCTTTTTTTTTACATCCAGTCCCGGTGTGTATGCGGTTTTGTAAATTTTGTCATCTGTTCCCATGGGCACACAATGGCCTACTCTTACGAAAAGCGGAACATGATTTAGCATGTGCGCAAGATGTTCTAATTCTGCGTTCGCACACTGGACCTTGGTTTATAGTCTCGTCTGAATGAGTGAGTGTATGTGCATGCATGCGGGCGCGCGTGTTTATTTGAGTGTGTGTGTGTGTGGTGTGTGTTGTGTGTGTGTGTGTGTGTGTGTGTGTGTGTGTGTGTGTGTGTGTTGTGTGTGTGTGTGTGTGGTGTGTGTGTGTGTGAATGAGTGAGTGTGAGTATATGAATGATATTGTGAGGAGTGTGTGTATGTGGGTATGCCCGTGCATGCGTGTGTGTTAATATGTCAGATAAATTGTGTTTTGTGTGTGTGTATGTGTGTATTAGTGTGTGTATGCATGAGTGTGTGCCCTTGTTTGCATGTCACAGTGCACCTATCTATCCAGCAGCTCTCAACCAAAGGTCCAGGCCAGTGCAAAATTATCTCCCCCCCCCTTTCCATGTACCCCCCACCCCCCACCCACCCCTAACACCCCCACCCCACCCCTAACACCCCTCCCCCATACTAACACCACCCCACCCCTCCCATTCCTTCCCCCTTCCCCCTCCTCCCAGCCTCTGACACCTGGCCCTTAGCTACTAGGCTAATCCAGCCACAGATGTGGGCTAGGCTAGGCCAGCCCTATATACAGGAAAGGGTGACAGACCAGACTGACCTAATGCTAGCTTAGTCCAAACAACTTAGCTTGAAACAACTTAGTTTTAACAATGAGCCTGCCCACTTGTGTGTGTGTGTGTGTGTGTTGATGTGTTGTTGTGTGGTTTGTGTGTGTGTGTGTGTGTGTGTGGTGTTTGTGTGTGTGGTGTGTGTGTGTGTGTGTGTGTGTGTGTGGGTGTGTGTGAGAAGAGAGAGAGAGAAGGAGAGGGAGGGAGAGAGTGCTTGAGCTCTTTGATACATAAGGATGAAGATTTTAAGTCAAGCCTAGTCTTAGGGCCTACTATCTGTCCTTGTGAACAGATACATCACAGCAATTAGGCCTACTACTACAATATGAATATTCTCCAACACAGAAAAAGAAAATCCACGCCAAAAATACGTAAAATCTTGATAACACACCACTATCAATCCACTCATTTAAACAACACATACACACGCATGCGCGCGCGCGCGCACGCACACACACGCGCGCGCGCGCGCGCGCATGCACACACACAGAGAATCAGAAACTAGGCTAAAAGCTGGAAGGATGGCAAAGTGAGGTTACCTAAGACAAGCCTGCTGTGTGCCAAAAGCCTGTCTGACAGGCTGGCAGATAGAGGAAGAAAGAAAGAACAGACAGACTGGCAGATAGACGGGAAGAAAGAAAGAAAGAAAGAACAGACAGACTGACAGATAAACGGGAAGAAAGAAAGAAAGAAAGAACAGACAGACTGACAGATAGACGGAAGAAAGAAAGAAAGAACAGATAGACAGACTGATAGATAAGAAAGAACAGACAGACAATGATAGATAGACGGAAAGAAAGAACAGACAGACTGACAGATAGACGGAAAGACAGACAGACAAAAATTAAAAGGGGGGAGGGAGAGAACAAGAAAGAAGGAAGGGGTAGAAGGGGAACAAATAAGCGATTTTTAAAATAAGCAAATGTTTACTTTTTTTAAGAGTGAAAAAAATGACAAAGTCCCTCTAGCATAGAAGTTTTGAATGCTAATTCTAGCAATAATAGCAACAATTACAACAGCGACTGAGGCACCGTGGTCGAGTGGTTTAGGCGGTCAACTCGTGATCCAGAGGTCGCGGGTTCGATCCCCGCTCGGCTCGGTGTTGTGTCCTTGGGAAAGACACTTTACTCCTATTTTCCTCACTCCACCCAGGTGTACAAGTGGGTACCAGCTCTGCTGGGGAAGTATCTGGCGACAGACTAGCGTCCTGTCACAGGGGTGGTGAAAAACCATCAGTTCGCTTAACGC
>CM054165.1:5946092-5958592 GCA_028751875.1 Rapana venosa
CTGCGTGCCTTGGCCTGCAGGACCTGTTTATAGTCTCATGGGAAGGTGGGTGTGTCACTCGTGTGTGTGTGTGTGTGTGTGTGTGTGTGTGTGTGTGTGTGTGTGTGTGTGTGTGTGTTGTGTGTGTGTGTGTGTGCGCGTGCATGCGTGCGCGCGTGGTAGTGTACGTGTGTGTGTGTGTGTGTGTGTGTGTGTGTGTGTGTGTGTGTGTGTGTGTGTGTGTGTGTGGTGTGTGTGTGTGTGTGTGTGTGTGTGTGTGTGTGTGTGTGTGTGTGTGTGCGCGCGTCACGTCAAGTCAAATGATCTTTATTGAGGGTAAAATATTAAGTTTACACAACTTTTCTTTTCATCCTGCCCTTGTCCCCCCAAAAAAGTCACTGACATAAAAACATTCAAATAAAACGTTAATCTATGTTGAAAAGAACAAAAACAAATGATAACAAATGCATGAGTGTGTGTGTGCCTGCCTGCCCGCCTGGTGTGTGTCTATCTGTCTGTCTGTAGGTCTAGCACCTGGTGTGTGTCTATCTGTCTGTCTGTAGGTCTAGCACCTGGTGTGTGTCATCTGTCTGTCTGTAGGTCTAGCACCTGGTGTGTGTCTATCTGTCTGTCTGTAGGTCTAGCACCTGGTGTGTGTCTATCTGTCTGTCTGTAGGTCTAGCACCTGGTGTGTGTATCTGTCTGTCTGTCTGTAGGTCTAGCACCTGGTGTGTGTCTATCTGTCTGTCTGTCTGCAGGTCTAGCACCTGGTGTGTGTCTATCTGTCTGTCTGTAGGTCTAGCACCTGGTGTGTGTCTATCTGTCTGTCTGCAGGTCTAG
This sequence comes from Rapana venosa, assembly GCA_028751875.1. Lineage (NCBI taxonomy): Eukaryota > Metazoa > Mollusca > Gastropoda > Neogastropoda > Muricidae > Rapana > Rapana venosa. The sequence continues at coordinate 5,946,912 of CM054165.1, forward strand.
CACCTGGTGTGTGTCTATCTGTCTGTCTGTAGGTCTAGCACCTGGTGTGTGTATCTGTCTGTCTGTCTGTAGGTCTAGCACCTGGTGTGTGTCTATCTGTCTGTCTGTAGGTCTAGCACCTGGTGTGTGTCTATCTGTCTGTCTGTCTGCAGGTCTAGCACCTGGTGTGTCTATCTGTCTGTCTGTAGGTCTAGCACCTGGTGTGTGTATATCTGTCTGTCTGTCTGTAGGTCTAGCACCTGGGTGTGTCTATCTGTCTGTCTGTAGGTCTAGCACCTGGTGTGTGTCTATCTGTCTGTCTGTAGGTCTAGCACCTGGTGTGTGTCTATCTGTCTGTCTGTAGGTCTAGCACCTGGTGTGTGTCTGTCTGTCTGTCTGTAGGTCTAGCACCTGGTGTGTGTCTATCTGTCTGTCTGTAGGTCTAGCACCTGGTGTGTGTCTATCTGTCTGTCTGTCTGCAGGTCTAGCCTATGCCAGGGAGAAAGGCTGCTGGGAGAGAGCAAAGTTGGAGAGGGGGGAGGGGGGAGGTGAGGGAAGAACAGGAGATGGGGGGGGGGGGAGGGCGAGGAGTGGGAAGTGGGGAAGAGAGAAAGGTAGGGAAAGGTGGGGGGGGGGGAGGAATGAGAGGGAGAGAGAGAGAGAAAGAGAGAGGAAGTGGGGAGGGGGAATGGGAGGGGGGAGTTGAAGGTAGGAGGGGAAGAGAGAGGTTGGGGAAAGGGGGACAGAAAAGGAAGAGGGTGGGAGAAAAAAAGTGTGTGTGTGTGTGGGGGGGGGGGGGGGGGAGGGGGGAGGTAAGAAAAGTGGAAGAGGGGCAGAGAACAGCAGGAGGGATAGTCCATTTGCATTTAACCTCAAACTCATTGCTTTATAACATTGAAGTGCAGAAATCGATTCATATCACCATCTTATTCATGCACACAAAAACCGAAAGCTGAAGATGGTTCAGTCTTTACGTACTTTACAAAGAAACATTCAACAAACGAAAAAAAAGGTAATTTTTTAATGTCCATGGACCCAAAAGAGACAAACCCCACTGTGGGGAATTTTACCTGGTGAATTTCTCTTCTGGCTGCTAGCAGTGGACGTGATCATGATGGGGTGGGGAAGGGGGGGGGGGGGGGTTGGATGCTAACCACCATCTTTCAAGTCACTTTCAAAGTTCCCCATGTTCATACTCAAAGCTAAGACACTGTTTTATCACTGCTAAGTCATTGTTGTTTTGTGTCTCTACAGCTCTATGTTTCATTCTACACCACTGTGGTACTGCTGCCTGTTTTATCACTGCTAAGTCATTGCTGTTTTGTGTCTCTACAGCTCTATGCTTCATTCTACACCACTGTGGTACTGCTGCCTGTTTTATCACTGCTAAGTCATTGCTGTTCTTGTATCTACAGCTCTATGTTTCATTCTACACCACTGTGGTACTGCTGCCTGTTTTATCACTGCTAAGTCATTGCTGTTTTGTGTATCTACAGCTCTATGTTTCATTATACACCACTGTGGTACTGCTGCTTGTTTTATCACTGCTAAGTCATTGCTGTGTTGTGTAGATCTACGGCTCTATGTTTCATTCTACACCCCTGTGGTACTGCTGCCTGTTTTATCACTGCTAAGTCATTGCTGTGTTGTGTATCTACGGCTCTATGTTTCATTCTACACCACTGTGGTACTGCTGCCTGTTTTATCACTGCTAAGTCATTGCTGTTTTGTGTAGCTACAGCTCTATGTTTCATTCTACACCACTGTGGTACTGCTGCCTGTTTTATCACTGCTAAGTCATTGCTGTTTTGTGTCTCTACAGCTCTATGTTTCATTCTACACCACTGTGGTACTGCTGCCTGTTTTATCACTGCTAAGTCATTGCTGTTTTGTGTCTCTACAGCTCTATGTTTCATTCTACACCACTGTGGTACTGCTGCCTGTTTTATCACTGCTAAGTCATTGCTGTTTTGTGTATCTACTACAGCTCTATGCTTCATTCTACACCACTGTGGTACTGCTGCCTGTTTTATCACTGCTAAGTCACTGCTGTTCTGTGTAGCTACAGCTCTATGTTTCATTCTACACCACTGTGGTGGGGCCTGTTTTATCACTGCTAAGTCACTGCTGTTCTGTGTATCTACAGCTCTATGTTTCATTCTACACCACTGTGGTGGGGCCTGTTTTATCACTGCTAAGTCACTGCTGTTCTGTGTATCTACAGCTCTATGTTTCATTCTACACCACTGTGGTGGGGCCTGTTTTATCACTGCTAAGTCATTGCTGTTTTGTGTCTCTACAGCTCTATGTTTCATTCTACACCACTGTGGTACTGCTGCCTGTTTTATCACTGCTAAGTCATTGCTGTTTTGTGTCTCTACAGCTCTATGTTTCATTCTACACCACTGTGGTACTGCTGCCTGTTTTATCACTGCTAAGTCATTGCTGTTTTGTGTCTCTACAGCTCTATGTTTCATTCTACACCACTGTGGTACTGCTGCTGCGGCCTCCTCCTCACAGCTCATCCCACTACAGCACAGCCACCCTATGCTGAGGCCTACAGTGTATAATTTCTTATTGATTTATGCTTTTATTTCCAGGATAATCCAATAAGCACTCATCAGCTTTTTTTAACATCCAGTCTCCCTCCCTGTGTATGCAGTTTTGTAAAGTTTGTCATCTGTTCCCACCAGCACACAATGGCCTACTCTTCGGAAAAGCGGAACGGGTTTTAATGTGTGTGCAAGATGTTCTGTGTGATATATATTATATATACTCCACATGACAATTAATTTAACTAGAGCAGCAGGAGATGTTGTCATGGGTAGGATGATGTATCATGACTGACCCTGTGATGAATGCAGTGTGAACAATTGGTAGTGTTAACAGTCAGCTGGTGATCACTGCGCTCAAGATGAATGTTGCCTTATGCTATGTTATGTTATTATTCATTTATTTCATCTAAGTTAAATAATAATGTATTTTTCTGCCTAATCCCCTTCCCACTGACCCCTTGTGAATGAGCTTTACGTTTACCACAATAAACTACTTCTCTCTGGCAATACCCTTAATACACTCCCAAAAACAATAACAAAAAAGCAAAACTAACAATAACAAAAAGGTTTTGAAAAATGTAAGGAAAGGAAGGAGACACCTAGTAAATGAAGGATTAAAAAAGGATCCAGAGATAGAGAGAGATACAGATAAATATCTATAGACAGAGAGACTAGACAAAGACTGAGAGAGAGACAGTGACATACATACCATGTATACATGACATGATACAGACACACAGACAGACGAGGGAGAGAGACAGAGACAGACAAGCAGAGAACAGAGAATGAGAGAAAGAGACAGTGAGGGAGACAGTGAGGGGGGAGAGAGAGAGAGAGAGAGAGAGAGAGAGAGAGAGAGAGAGAGAGAGAGAGAGAGAGAGAGACAGACAGGACAGACAGACAGACAGACAGACAGACAGACAGAGAGAGAGACAGAGAGAGACAGAGAGCATCAAAACAGTATATCATATCAACATGCCAATTTCTGACTTAAGAAAGTAAGAAACATGTAAGAAAAAGTAAGAAAGTAAGAAAAGTAAGATTAAGTTCTTACCTGATCTGGGGGACACTTCTGGGCATGATGGCCTGTCCTCACATGGTCAGCTCTGCTGCCTTTTGTCTGTCTGTCTGTCTGTCCATGGTCACCATCACACCTGGCCACAGCACAAGCCTTGGTCGTTCCTGGCTGTCTGCCCGTAGGCCTAGCCTAGCTAGGCTAGCTGTAGGCTAGGCTAAGGTCTGCTGCTCTGATGGCCTGGCCTTGTCTCTCCCTGCCTGCCTGCACTGTGCCTGTCAGCTTCTCCTTCAGTCAGTGAGAATGGCTGGCTGTCAGTGATGCCGCTCTTTGAGGCCCCATCAGGGTTGGAAGAATCTAGGCCCTAAAAGCAGTACACACAAAAACAGTGTCACCACTAAGCTTAACAGGAACTGAAAAGCAAGAGTTCATACAGAATGATAAGCAAACAGTATTAAAGACTGAAGATTAATTTTAAAGTATCTTCTTCTTCAAGTGTCCGGTCTGGTCCTGCAGACATCGACGATCATGGCTCTCCATTCTTCCCTGTTCTCGGTCCCTCTCATGAGCTCATTGTTAGTGCCCTCTTTATTCGTTGCGAATTTGTTTAAGCTGTCTGTGAATTTTGTGCGTTGTCTTCCTCTGCTCTTGTCTCCACAGATTTGCCACTCCATAACAGTTTTCTCTAGTCCGTCAGCCCTGATTATATGGCCGAAAAATTTGAGCTGTCTTCTCTGATGGTGTTGAGAAGGGATTTTTTGTACCCAGCCATTTCCATTACTTCTGCATTAGTTTTTCCCTTTTTTTCCATGAGATTTTCATGATTCTCCGGATGAACCACATTTCCACTGCTTCTAGTCGCTGTTCTGTGTCCTTGGCTAGGGTCCAGCACTCACATCCGTACAGAAGAATGGACCATACGTAGGCTCTCAAAACATGGATCTTTGTCTTGAGGCTTATCTTACTGTTGGTAAAAATGCATTTCATGTTGTTAAAAGTTGCCTTAGATTGACCGATTCTCTTCTTGATTTCTGTGTCACACTTGCCGTCCGGGGTGATAGTACAACCAAGGTATTTAAAGGTGTTTACTTGTCTGATTCTCTCTCCTTTACAGGCTATGTTGCATTGTGGTATAACAGCTTTTTTCGAGATCACCATGCATTCTGTCTTCTTTGCATTGAGCTGTAATCCTTTCTTTTCGCTTTCGTCTGTTACTGTTGTTAAAATCTTTTGCAGTTTTTCTTCAGAGTCGGCGATAAGGACTGTGTCATCTGCATATCTCAGGTTGTTGATGTTGTGGCCACCTACACTAATTCCCTCATGATTCTCAATATTTCGTAGAATTATTTCACTATATACATTAAATAAATCAGGCGAGAACACGCAGCCCTGCCTCACACCCCTGCAGATTGGTCTATATTGACTGATGTTATTGTCGACTCTAATGGCTGCCTCCTGTTCCCAATATATGTTTCTGAGGACTCGAAGATCTTTCCCGTCGATGTATAGCCCTGCCAGAATATCAAACAAGTCGGAGTGTCGTACTTTGTCGAAGCTTTGAGTAGTCAATGAAGCAGAGGTACAGGTCTTTCTGGACCTCGATGGATCTTTCCATGAGAGTTTTCAATGCGAAGATTGCATTTCTGGTGCCTTTGTCTGCCATGAATCCAAATTGCGTTTCTGATATTTCTGGGAGTATTTTATTTCTCATTCTCTTCATGAGTATTCGTAAAAGAACTTTGGTGAGGTGACTCATCAGGCTGATTGTACGATGTTGGTCACATTCAGCTGTACCCAGTTTCTTTAGGGATCGCAATGTAGATGGACTTCTTCATATCTGTCGGAATCTCTCCTGTGTCATATATATTGTTTAGTAGTTTTGTGACCGCCTTAATTCCCACTTCATCCAGGGCTGTTATCAATTCAGATGGGATATCATCAGGTCCTGGCGCCTTACCACTTTTCATCCTTGCTGAGTGCATGTCTCACTTCGTCTTCCATGATTATGTGGCCATCTTCGTTGCTAATATGAGGAGGTGGACCTCTGTCGTCGTGGTATAACTCTTCGATGTATTCTGACCACCTGTTAAGAATATCTTCTTTTTCCATGAGTATATCTCCATCTCCCCAATATCTCCCCAAGAAAGGAAATCTACAACAATGCCATAATTACCGCACAATCAGCCTCATATGTCACCCAAGCAAGGTCATGCTGCAGATAATATTGAATAGACTGAAGCCACAAGCAGAGACCATCATTGCTGAGGAACAAGCAGGTTTCAGAGCAGGGCGCAGCACAACAGAAACAGATATTCAACCTCAGATACTATGTGAGCGGTACCTTCAACATCAACAAGACCTATACCACGTATTTATCGATTTAAGAAGGCATTTGACAGGGTGTGGCATGCAGCTTTGTGGGCAACCATGAACTTGTACAGCATCAATGCAAACCTGATCAGAGTCATCAAACAGCTGTACAGCGAGGCCACCAGTGCAGTGTACTACAACAACAACATTGGAGAATGGTTTCGAACAACACAGTTGGAGTAAGGCAGGGCTGTCTACTCTCACCCATCTTTTCAACATCTTCCTTGAGAGAATCATGGCTGATGCACTGGAACATCATGAAGGATCAGTCAGCATTGGTGGCAGAACGATCACAAACCTCCGCTTCGCAGATGACATTGATGGAATAGCAGGATCAGAAAAAGAGCTTGCCAGCCTAACAGAACACTTGGATAAGGCCTCCAAAACATACGGCATGGAAATCAGTGCAGAGAAGACCAAACTGATGACTAATAACACCAACGGCATTAGCACTGATATCAGGGTTAATGACCAGAAGCTGGAAACAGTTCAAAGCTTCAAGTACCTGGGAGCCATTGTATCCGACCAGGGATCCAAGCCAGAAGTAGTATGCAGGACTGCACAGACAATAACAGCTTTGTCAAAACTAAACACCATCTGGAGAGATAAGAATATCTCACTTATCTCCAAGATCAGACTAATGCGCTCCTTGTCATATCCATATTTCTGTATGCCTGTGAATCATGGACCCTGACTGCAGATTTGGAGAGAAGAGTACAGGCAGTGGAGATGAGATGCTTTCGAAGACTCCTTGGCATCTCCTACAAAGACCACATAAGCAACGAAAGCGTGCATAACAGAATCCAGCAAACCATTGGACCCTATGAGAACCTTCTAACGATCGTGAAAAAGCGTAAACTTAAGTGGTATGGGCATGTCACAAGATCCCAAGGAATTACAAAGACAGTTTTGCAAGGCACTGTCCAAGGAGGAAGAAGAAGAGGCAGACCAAGGAAGAGCTGGGAGGATAACATCAGTGAATGGACAGGCCTAGAACTCAACAAAACCCTGAGAAAGGCAGAACAGAGAGAAGAATGGAGGGAACTGGTTGCTGAGTCTTTGAGGGTGCCCCCACGGTCGTCAGACTACGGGACAGATAGATAGATAGATAGATATCTCCATCTCTCGACTTTATACAACCTGTTTTTGCATATGATTTCTTCCCTGTCACATCTTTTATTTTTTCATGCATAAGTTTTCCATCAAAATTTGCATTCATTTCAATTTCCTTGCACTGCATATTGATCCATTCTTCCTTGGCTTCATTACACTTTTTCTTAACCAGTTTGTCGAGTTCTTTATACTTCTTTTCATCTACTTTTGCCTTTCTCCTGTTTTCCATTAGGTTTAAAATCTCGGAGCTCATCCACTTCTTATGTTCCTTTCTATTTATGACTGGTATACATTGTTTTGCTGCCTCGCTGATGCTATCTTTCATCATCTGCCATTTTTCCTCTGTAGTGGTGAGTTGATCTAGGCCATCGAATTTGTTTCCAACTTTGATCTTGTATTTTTCTTTGATTTCTTCGTCATTTTGTAGCATGTTCATTTGCAGTTTTGGTGTTCTTTTTGCTTTTGACAACTTTTTCAATTTTAGTCGCATTGTCCCGATAACTGGGACATGATCACTTCCACAGTCTGCACCTGGCATGGACTTACAAGATGTTATAGAGTTACGGAAGCGTTCTTGAATCAGGATGTAATCTATTTGATTCCTGGTTCTGTCGCCAGGGCTTTTCCAGGTCCAGCATCTTCTTGGATGGTTTTCAAACCATGTGTTCATAACAGCCAGCTTTTGTTCCTTGCACCATTCCCGTGAGCCGCTCCCTCTTTCATTTCTCACTCCTATTCCAAATGGGCCAACTGTGGTTTCATCTTTCCCTTTTCCTACCTTTGAATTGAGGTCACCCATTATTATTCTGATATCTTGAGACTTCAGTTGCTTCATTGCCTTTTCGATATTTTCATAAAAATCCTCAATTTCTGCGTCATCTTTATCAGCTGTTGGTGCATATACTTGTACTATTCCAATGTCGAAAGGTGTGCCCTTAAGTTTTACTATCAGGACTCTGTCATTTACAGTCCAGAAACCTTTGATGGTCTTTGAGGTTTCTTGATCTAGAATCATGCCAACTCCTTTCTGGTGTTGATCTCCTCCTGAGTAAAGAATGGTGTAGTTGTCGGATGTTATGCAGCCTGCTCCTTTCCATCTCACTTCTGAAAGTCCTAGTATATTGAGGTTCATTCTTTCCATTTCTTGTTTGAGATTTTCCAGTTTTCCTTTTTGTAGCATAGTCCGTACGTTCCATGTACCCATTCTGAGAGGTTTTCTGATGCGGACAGTCGCTGGATGACGATCGAGGGTTACCTGTCGCACATAATCAACCCTACCGAGCGAGGAACTTCCAGATAAGCTGGAAGCCCCCTTCACGCTGTTATCTGTATTCTGTTTCTTTCTGATTACCATGACATTCTTTGCAGAAGTATACCTATAGTAGGCTGCAATTATTTTCTATAGGAGCAGTGCTCGTACTGAGCGGATTGTCTTAGCCATTGTACTCATATAGTATCATCTGCCTAACACATTGAAGTGCTGACCAGTTCCCAAAAACTATTCGGCTGCTCAACACATCATCCGTCACCTGCCTTCCATGACTTCACGTAACCCTGATTGGGAGGCTAAGTGGGTACCCGATCTTGCCCAAGGATCTCCCACAGGCTAGCGGAGGGAAGGAGGCACCTTACTTCTCCTGTTGGTGAAATAATTTCACCCCGCCACAAAACACATTTCTTTAAGAGGCACAATCTACACTTATGAAAAACAAGTGAAATTTCAAGAAATACCTGCAAATCTTATGAATTTTGAGAGAGACAGGAGAACTTTTCCAGAATTGCATTTCATTAGCCTACAAAAATAATAACTGGACATGGGTTGAGGAAAATGTTGGGGAATAAAATCTTGTAAATGTTTGAAGGGACATTCCATGATGAAATGAAATTCATCCCCTAAAATAGACATACTGCATTTTGAACATATAATTTCTTCCAGTGGTATATTATGGAAATGTCCAACCTCAATAGAGAGAGTGAGTGAGTGAGAGAGGAGAGAGAGAGAGAGAGAGAGAGAGAGAAGAGAGAGAGAGAGAGAGAGAGAGAGAGAGAGAGAGAGAGAGAGAGAGATTGTATTTATTTTTATTTATTCTATTTATTATTTTATTTTGAGGAAAATGGAATAAGCACTCGTGTGCTTTTCTTTTTAAAAACCAGTCCCCGTGTATATGCAGTTTTGTACATTTTGTCATCTGTTCACCCAGGCACACAATGACCTACTCTTCCGAATAGCGGAACGGGTTTTAACGTGTGCGCAAGATGTTCTGCGGGCATTCATACACAGGACCTCGGTTTATAGTCTCATGCAAAGGACTACTGGAGAAAGTGGAATCTGATGTTAACTCCAGAGGAAAACTGCTCTTGAACGAGATTCGAACCCGGTCAGCAGATCACGAGCGCATTACTCTGACCACCAGGCTATCCTGTCCCCAAGAGAGAGAGAGGAGAGAGAGAGCAGGAGACAGACAGACAGACAGAGATAGAGACAGTCAGACAGGCAGAGAAAGAGCTGTATAGAGAGACAGAGACAGAGCCATTTATTTATTTATTCTTTTATATCCAGGATTATGGAATAAGCACTTATGCGTAGTAGGGGATGGGATAGCTCAGTGGTTGGAGCACTCGCTTTCCCCCAGCCAAGTTAAACAGCGTGGAGCATAGTTACCAGTTGGATGGGTGACCATTTGCACACCTTGGCTTCAGTACAGTTCCCCCAGTTCACCCAGCTGTAAATGGGTACCTGCCCTCTTTAGGGTCAGGGAAGGTAAAGCAGCGAGGGAGAGGAGATGGGCACAGCCCTCAATATGCTGGCCCTAGAGAAGTGAGGTCTCTGAGCCTCGCTCCCCTACGACCTTATAAGTTATGGGACTCCTTTACCTTTTACCTTTTACTTATGTGTATTTTTACATCCAGTCCCTGTGTGTATGCGGTTTTGTAAATTCTGTCATCTGTTCCCACCAACACACAATGGCCTACTCTTACGAAAAGCGGAACAGGATTTAACATGTGCCCAAGTTGTTCTGCATGCATTTGCACAGGGACCTCGGTTTATAGTCTCATCCACAGAGAGAGAGAGAGAGAGAGAGAGAGAGAGAGAGAGAGAGAGACAGAGACAGACAGAGACAGAGACAGAGAGACTAAGAGACAGAGAGGCAAACAGAGAAACAGAGAGATAAACAAAGAAACAGACAGTCAGATAGAGATAGAGACAGATTCGGATTCGGATTCGGATTCGGATGTTTATTCATTAGGCCATAGCCCATAATGAAGGGGAAAGTGAACAAAAAACCAAATCATCAGAAACATTAAAAACAAACATACAATCAACAATATGATAATCATAATAATGAACTATGATGTTGCAATTTCTCTCAGCTTGAAGGCTTTGTGAAGGAAGTGAGACAAGTTCCAAATATCGTTATGTCTTGCAGAGGACATCAGCAAAGTTAATTTGAACGTGCAAGGCTGTCGAAAATATTTAGGTGAAATGAACTTATCTCTGAGGTCCTTAAGAAAGGGACAGCACAAACTAAATGTAACTCTCATCTTTACCACTTTTACAGAGAGGACATACAAATCAATGTCATTACAATCTCTATATCGAAAGTGATGAGTGGCTAAACTTGAAATACCCAACCAAAACCCTTTGGGTGGTCACTATTTTCAAATGCCTGTCCATATCTGAAATCAAATATAACTTAAATCCATGTGAGCTACAAAATAATCTATAAAAATCAAACCTCGTGCTATTTTGAACATGTTTCACCCCAAATTTTCTGCCATCTACATCAACTAAACGTTGACGAAAAATTCTTAGAAATGCCTTTACACTTCCCACACCTTGATTCATCCACACATCACCAAACCATATTCATGCAACAAATACGTACATCGGTCACCAATTCTTCTTGCCCTTACTATCTAACTCGAATAACATTTATATGCTTGAAGGGTAATCTTGATTCCCCCATTTCCAAAATTTGAGCCAATAGGTTAATTGAACAGCCGAGTTAATGTATATTGGAAATCTATTGGTTTCACCATATATAAGGTCGTTAGGTGTGCGCATGTCAACCCCCCAAAACTTTTCAGAGCAAATAAAGTACAGATTCACAGGCGATTGCAAACTTTATTCATCCCCCACAACTCGGGAAACCCTAAATGGCAACAGGCTGTATTTGAGAGTCAAATACCTTCAAAACATTTTATGGACGAGTTGTTGTGTGGACAGAGAGACAGACAAAAAAGGGGAGAGAAAAGAGAGAGAGAGAAAAGAGAGAGAGAGAGAGAGAGAGAGGGAGAGAGGGAGAGGGAGCACCTGTAGCCTACATCTTGACTGACCAGCAAACAAGGCCTCTCTATCTATACCAGGCTATGTCAGGAAACAACCCTAGCTTACTAGGCCTGTCCACAGCCTGAAGACTGGAAGATACCCTGTCATTATTAGCCCACTAGCCTACTACCTCTGTGCTCCTCCCTTACCACTTAGCCTAACATGCAAGTTGAGGGAGGAAAGTGACAACAGCTGTTTCTGCCATCATCCCAATGTTGCATAATAACCTTGCCACAGGAACTGGACACCCTTCACTCACACTCTGTAAGCTCTCTCTCTCTTTCTCTCTCTCTAAGCTCGCTCTCTCTCTCTCTAAGCT
>CM054165.1:5963592-5983592 GCA_028751875.1 Rapana venosa
ACACCATCAACACTAACTATTCTTCTTTGACAGGGCTTCAACATTGTGTGTCTGCTAACCTCGCTGTAGTGCTTACATATTTTTACCTGGATTAAAGAAATGAACAGAAAAGTCCACTGACAGTTGCAACTTTAAACTGGTGATCGAAATAATGATTTGTTCAAACAGCACCTTATTCAACACCCTCAGTGTGGAAGTGACACAATTTTCATGGTTTTTTCCCCATTTCTTAATCTGTTGGATTTTTTCAATGTGTAAAGATATGCATTTGCAGCAGAGTTATAAGAGGTCATTTTGCACAATCCAATTAAAACAAGGTGAAACCATAATTTTATTTTCAACATAACCGATACTTTTACCAGTTGCCAAATGAAACTGTGGCACGTTTTGTTGTGGAGCACACTATAAACTGCTGGGTTGTTGCCCCTTACAGTGACGTTTCTGTGCTTTGCAAACATGCTGTTGAGAATAAAATCTCTTTAAACCAACTGATTAGGCGGTCAACTCGTGATCCAGAGGTCGCGGGTTCGATCCCCACGCGGCTCGGTGTTGTGTCCTTGGGAAAGACACTTTACTCCTATTTTCCTCACTCCACCCAGGTGTACAAGTGGGTACCAGCTCTGCTGGGGAAGTATCTGGTGACAGACTAGCGTCCTGTCACAGGGGTGGTTTTGAAAACATGAAGCTAACGAGAGCACCTTGTCCGGCTTGTGATTGGCTGCTGCAATCACGTGTCCGGAATCCGCCATCTACTGCCTACTTGTTGAAATATATAAATGAACTTGTTGGCTGGATTCATATGATGTGGTGTGTGTGTGTGTGTGAGAGAGAGAGAGAGAGAGAGAGAGAGAGAGAGAGAGAGAGATCCAAACACTTGTACTGAAAGATAAGGCCGTTTTAGGAACACAGAAGAGTTTCAGTTTCACACTGTGGCAAGATTTGAACTTCAAGAAGTACTCTACAACTTGAACTTCAATCTGTGTCGCGTGTTCTGTTGTCTGACGTCACACTGACATTTTTCAAGTAAAAGTCGTAAACTGGCTTACTTTATCACACTCTCAATATCAACTGAAGCATAGAAGTAGGCCTAGAGAGGTTCCCTGAAATGGGAGGAGTTCGACAACAGAGTCACTGTTTATTAGCGGACGAAAAACCAAGATGGCGGATTCCGGACACGTGATTGCAGCAGCCAATCACAAGCCGGACAAGGTGCTCTCGTTAGCTTCATGTGTGGTGAAAAACCATCAGTTCGCTTAACGCTACAGAAACCGGGATAAGCTCCGGCTCTATGGGCCTTCTGGCTCGAAAGAACATACTTTTAAACCAACTGAACATGAGCACACAAACATGGCTTTCAGCAGCATTGGAGCAAAACCAGTCCTCACATAAACCACGACATGGGCAAATCACAAAACTGTGGACTTACCACTGACTGCAGACAGACAGAAGGAGGGATGTCTACCTAGGCCACAGAACACACAACACCTGGCCTGGACCTGTTGTTGTGAAGTCCGTGGTGGTGGTCGCTTTGCAGAAACTTCCATCATGGAAACACAGTGCTGACTTTGACTGGTGTATCTGTCCCTACAACTGCACGTTAATCCCACAATTAGCAGATGATGGTGATGATGATGGTGATGATAACGATGTTGTTTCTGTCTGCACACCCCCATCACAAGTTGATGATGGTCATTTCCAGTACAGAACATCAAACCACCCCTTCTTTGTTTACCATACACACAACAGGAAAATCAAAGTCGTTAACCAAGCCACACCAACAGCAGTCACCCTCAGCCTCCTGTGTGTGCAGACAGACAGACAGACAGACAGACATGGGTAGATGCCATCATCACTGTGCACCCTCTGGGAGAGATGGTATGGAGGGAGCAGCAGACAGGTGAGACCTTCAGCAGCTGCTATGTCCAATATTGTGAACACACACTTATCAATAGGCCAACACACACTCTTTGACACCAACACACACTATCCACAACATTCCCCATGTTTGACAGTGAAAATAACCATTCTCTTTCCACTCAAAGCAGGGAACTTTACATTCAGCCCAAGTCAGACACAGAGGCTAATTCCAGACGACAATATTTTTATTTTCATAAAAGCATGAAAGCAATCTGATTGGCCAGAAGCAGAATGCCCTCCGCACTGTAGGCCAGCCTGTCCCCGTTGCATACATAATGAGCCTACATCACCAGCACTACACAGCGCAGGTCGCTGAGTAGACAGAGGTTGGCAGCTGCTTAGGCTACACACTGGTATTAAAAAATCACTCTTTTCCTTCTGTTTTTCTATGTAGCTTTTATATTCATACCGCACGTACTAAGGCATCCACAGAAATAAAAACCACTTTTTGTGAAAGACTAGCCTCTGACTCAAAACTCATGTGATTTTGAACAAATTTGGTAGGTTTGAAATTTTTTGATTTTTCAGCAAACACTGTACCCCCTCAGTCCTTTGTCGTCTGCTAGCTTCCTTACAGCAATATGCATACGCGGGTCAACGCTGTAGGAATACAGGCAAACCTCATTTGATGGTTATTTCCAACTTTCTCGTGACTACCTGGTATTGCTCTATGTCCTCAATCCAAAAACCAAGTGCACAGTGCATCATTTCATGCTTTAAAAAATCTGTGAAAATCACCAACAGTTTTTTCCACTCACAGATACTACTTGACCCCCAAATTAATACCGGTGTGTAGCCTGTATTAGAGCTGGCAGTCTGCACTGTCAAAGGGCGATAATTAAGACACAATCCTGCAGGACATCCCACCACAATGCCCATATATAAAATAAAGAATCTGCCTATCTGTTTTCAAGCCATACATTTTTCACAGAATCTGGTATTTCATTAACGTTTTTTTAAAGGGGAGGGGGGGGGGGGATAACAGGGTTTTCTTTTGTCTTGTGTTTTGCTTATTGTTTGTGTGTTGGTTTTTGGTCATATGGCTGACTGTATTTAATCCCCCCCCCCCCCCCCCCCCCACGATATTTTCCTTTTTGTATTGTTTAATTGTGTGCACACCAAAAAAAAATCGTAGGCATGAAATTGCTCTGATTTGTTCTTTCAAGCAAAGTACAACACTCTGAAGAGCGTCTCCACCCCCCTCCCCCCATCTCTCTTAAATAAAAATGTTTTTACTTTTGCATGACTAAAATAAAAAATCAGACAGAGAAAACGATGAGAAGACAACATCAGAGAGTGGACTGGCCTTGAGTGGAGCGAATTACTACAGAAAGCAGAGGACCATAGGTTGTGGAGGAAGCTGGTTGCAAAATCTTCAATGGTGCCCCCACGGTCCATGGGACTACGGGATAGGTGAAGGTGAAGTGTAAATCAAAAGCACAGAACGTGCCAGATGAATGAAAAGGCAAGCAGGTCATAGCAAGACTAAACAGTCATAATAATAATAATAATAATAATAATAACAATAATAATATAATAACAACAACAACAACAACAACAACAATAATAATAATAAATAATATAATAATAATAAAATAATAATAATAATAATAAAAAATAATATAAAAGTGAGGAGGAGAAACAGGACAGAACTGTTTTTCTTTGTCGTAGTCTTTCTTCTTGTTCACACTCATGAAGACAATGTGCACATGTCCTGTGCGCTCTTCTGCTTCCCGTTGTCTTGTCATGTAGGTGTGTGTGTCGTGTTGGCCTCTGAGGGCTGGGGTTGGAGCTGCCACCAGACTCCCCTTCTCTATTTCCCCTTGGAGTGACTTCAGTACCACCACCTCCACTCCACCCAAAGGGGTTAGGATGAGACTGTGAGGTCCTGTGTAGGAACACACACCGAACATCTTGAGAACAGGTCGTTGTTAAACCCAGGTGCTGCCGGCACTGGTAGAAAGGGATGGCAGCATCAAAGCAAAAAACAACACCCTCCCCCCCAAAAAAAACAACAACAAAAAACCCCTAACAAGCATTCCCCCACCCCCATCAAAAAACGAAAAAGGAAAGCAAAAGCCAGGCATGCAGGTTTGGGTTTGTGTCTGGTGCAGACATCCTCCCTGAAGTCAGCATACCGCTACCTTAGTGACGGGCAATTGGTCCATATATGCCAAATAATGCTCTCTGTTTATTTATTTATTTATTATTTATTTATTCTTTTATGTCGAGGATAATGGAATAAGCACTCATGTGCTTTTTTTTACATCCAGTTCCGTGTGTATGCGGTTTTGTCAATTTTGTCATCTGTTCCTACTGGCACACAATGGCCTACTCTTTAAAAAAGCGAAACAGGATTTAACGTGTGCGCAAGATGTTCTGCATGCGTTCACACACGGGGCCTCGGTTTACAGTGTCATCCGAAGGATGTGTGTGTGTGTGTGTGTCAGAGAGAGAGAGAGAGAGAGAGAGAGAGAGAGAGGCACCTGTACTGACTTGTATATTTCGAAATGTAATATCCCGCCACAAGTTTTGATGACAGGACAAAATTAATAACTAGACGCGCCACCACCGACAGAAATAGCAACGTGAAACTGATCTGAGGTCCCCCCCCCCCCCCCCCCCCCCCCCAGTGCTGAAAATAGAACAGGGAGTGTAGGTCACCTTGACCTGATTGCCTTCAGCCATAGGCTGCTTCCTCAAGTAAAATGTTTTATAAAAAGGAAAAGTCACAGGAGGAATGTTTATCTTTATATTTACGCCAAGAATAAGTACGGTATAAAAAGAAACTCTAAGTTTTCATATATAAAACATTGTATTGTACCTTATTGCATTGTATTGTATTGTATGGTATGGTATTGTATACCACTTTAAGTCATGGCAGATTTCTCTGTGTGAAATTCGGGCTGCTCTCCCCGAGCACATCGCCACAACAGCAGCGCCACCTTTTTTTTTTTTTTCCTGTCTTCAAAATGTATTTGTTTCCCTATCAGAGTGTTTTTTTCTACAGAATTTTGCCAGGGACAACTCTCTTGTTGCCGCAGGTTCTTTTATGTATGCTAAATATATGTAACACTCGGGACCTCGGTTTATTGTCTCATCTGAAAGACTAGCACCCGGACCACCACTCATGCTCTAATGGAGGGGAAAAAGTTTCGGGCCCTAACGGGAAACAAACCACCACACACTTCGAACCAGGACTTGTTGCTTTCTAAGCAGGTGGTTACCTCTAGACCACCAATCCATCCTAAACAACAACAACAACAACACACACACACACACACAAAACAAACACACAAACACGCGCGCGCGCGCGCATACATACACACACGCGCGCGCGCGCGCACACACACACACATATATATATAATCCAAACTGGTTGTTACAATCAGATTCTGAGTTTTTACGGAGAAGATTCCTAGGATGGTTATAAAGGGCATTCTTTGTTTAATGACGCATGCATTAGCGAATGGATAATTATTAGTTTTATTGAGAAATGTTAGTACCTCCAGACCACCATCAGCCGTTGCCCTTTCTCTATTTCTGGTCCATCGATCTGGAATAACCTCCCTCTCTCTCTCCGCCAAAAGCCTTCCTATGACACTTTTAAATCCAGTCTCATGACATTTATTTCAAACCTAAGATTTTCCTCTCCTGCTTCATCTCATAGTTTTTCCCTGCCTTCAACAGATTCTATCGCCCTGCCAGGGTGTTTGACCTGTTGTGTGTGTGTGTGTGTGTGCGCGCGCGCGTGGTGCACATTTGGACTTGATGGAACTATTACTTGTTACTGGTTGCATGACTGTGTAAGAATGAGTTGAGTGCAAGCGCTTTGATTTGTCTCTGCAAGATATAGCGCTATATAAATTCCATTTATTATTATTATTATTATTATTATTATTACCTGTGGCTTGCACATGTTTGTATGCTCATGAAGTTTCCAGAACATTCTACAGCATTCTACGAAGTTCCAGACTTTTCCGGAATGGTGTAGGCCAACAGTAAAGTAAGAAGTTTTAGAAGCTACCAGAGTGAGTCACTGTAACCAGATGTTTGTGTTCCTCAAGGTTCTGGAACCTTCCAGTGGCTAGTAGGCCTAGAAGGGAACCTGGTACTGCATATATATACAAGGGGCTGTTATCACAGAGAGGAGGAAGAGGAGGAGAGTCCCAGGAAGAAAGATGAGAAGGAAGGCTACACACCGGTATTAATTTGGGGGTCAAGTAGTATCTTCTATAGAGTGTGAGTGGAAAAAACTGTTGGTGATTTTCACAGATTTTTTAAAGCATGAAATGATGCCCTGTGCACTTGGTTTTTGGATTGAGGACATAGAGCAATACCAGGTAGTCACGAGAAAGTTGGAAATAACCATCAAATGAGGTTTGCCTGTATTCCTACAGCGTTGACCCCGCGCATGCATATTGTGGTAAGGAAGCTAGCAGACGACAAAGGACTGAGGGGGTACAGTGTTTGCTGAAAAATAAAAAAAATTTCAAACCTACCAAATTTGTTCAAAATCACATGAGTTTTGAGTCAGAGGCTAGTCTTTCACAAAAAGTGGTTTTTATTTCTGTGGATGCCTTAGTGCGTGCGGTATGAGTTACATAGAAAAACAGAAGGAAAAGAGTGATTTTTTAATACCGGTGTGTAGCCGAAGGGGAGTAGGAAAGGTGGAGAGCCAAGTGGAGATTGCCTGAATAAGGAGAGAGAAGTTGAAGGAATAGAATAATAATAATAATAATAATAATAATATATGGAATTTATATAGCACTGAATCTTGTAAAAAAACAAACAAATCGAAGCGCCTGCACTCAATCATTTACAGGCATGCAACTCCCCTTAAACATAATGAACAACAGATTTCAAATCCATGGGCGCGCACGTACGCACGCACGCACGCACACGCACGAACACGCGCACACACCACACACACACACACACACACACACACACACGGAACAACACATAGAAGGTGAAAGATGCTGTTGAAGAAGGAGAACTATGAGGACTGTGGAAGTCATTAAATGATGGAGCTCTTATTTAGGGAGTGTAGTCACAAAGTTTTGGCTGTTGATCCATGGTGATTCTGGAAAGGATTTTTCCTTTTTGTTTTGGGAACTTTTGTATTGGAAATGAATATTGTTTTGAACTGATCTAGTAGAATAAAAGAAATCCAACTTGATTCCTGAGTCAACTTGTACTCTGTCTGGATGTGATTCACGAGAGATAGGAACCAACTCTCGGTATTTCAGTCAGCTTTCTACGTCCACTGGAGTGTTTTCAGAACAAAGAGTTGGTTCTTCAAAGAACCACGTGACACTCGTGTATTAGTTAAGTATTGTATCATATGTATCAGAATGATAAATATGATCGAAGGATGAACACAGTTAAAATATTCTTTGTACAGTTGGATTCAAACAAGCATGAGGACCAGGAAAAAGAAAGAAAAAGATTCAGTTAGTCTCTCTCTGTCTCTCTCTCTGTCTCTCTCGCTGTCTCTCTCTCTCTCTCTCCTCCTCTCTCCTCCTCCTCTCCTCTCTCTCCTCCTCTCTCTTCTCTCGCTTGCTCTCTCTCTGTCTCTCTCTGTCTCTCTCTCTCTCTCTCGCTGCTCTCTCTCTGTCTCTCTCTGTCCTCTCTCTCGCTTCTCCTCTCCTCCCCTCCCCCCCCCCCCCCCCCCCCCCCATCCTCTCTCTCTCTCTCTCTCTCTGGCTCCCTACCTGTGGGTTCTGCTAGTGCAAACACTATGAAACCGTTACTGAGTCTGTATAAAGGAGCTCTCGAACTGGTCCTTTTGCAGAAGACAAGCTTATAAGAAGCCGACTATACTCAGTTAAATATTCCCCCTCTATACCAAAGATTAAAATATAACAAAGGAGTCATGATGTTCAAGATTATGACAGGAACTGTTCCATCATCCTTAAAAGACAAATTCCCCCTAAACCAATCCAGAAATACTATAAAGCCTGGTGTCCTAATCCCAAGAATAGACTTCTTCAAATCTAGTTTACTTTACTCAGGCCCTATGCTGTGGAACTCCCGTCCTGATTCAGTTAAACAACATCAATCAATAACAATCTACAAAACTCAATTATCAACTCACTTAATACATCAACAATAACAAGCCGCAGTCCATAGCTCTGAAAACAAAGTTATATATCGCCCTTACCTATCTGCCCTTTCCCTTCACCTGTCTGTCTGTCTATCTGTCTATCAGTCTGTTCTCTCTCTCTCTCTCTCTCTCTCCTCTCTCTCTCTCTCTCTCTCCTCTCTCTCTCTCTCTCTCTCTCTCTCCTTTTTAAACTTTCATTGTGAGTTTACCAAAGTGACGAGAATTATTACTATTAACTCTGAAATACACACACATACATGAACATACAACACACACACACATACACACACGCACACACACACACACACACACACACACACACACACAACACACACACACTCTCTCTCTCTCTCTCTCTCCGAACTAAAAGGTCGTGCTGTTAGTAAGCTGCTGCAAATTTTTGCATTTAAGCTTCAAAATGTCAGTTACTGGCCTTCCAGCAACTGTAGTAACAACTTTAAACGCCCTGCTGATCGACAACGTCCTATCGAGCTGGAAAGTCGCGGGGGAGAGCGGCAGCGTTGTCTTCGTCTTGCGACTGAAGCCAGTTGACAAGTCAGTATCAACAGAAATGGCGGACCCAGTGCTGAATCGTAATTCGCGAGTTCAGTATTTTCGCAAGAAGTGCCCTCCCCAAATCCGTCGTGACGTCCAAAGAAGTAAACAACATCAAGAAAGACAGGCAAGTTGTCAGTGTGACAAGGACAGTGTTTTGGAAGAGCCGGTGTTGTCTGACAGTGACTCCCTGCATCGTGAGAGAGTGGATGCCGAATCAAAACAAGCCAGCGTGTACACAGAGCTGTGTGTTGACAGTGCAGTGAATGTCCCAGCCACACTAGATTCTCTTGATTTGCCGTGTGAACCAGCAACAGACAGTAAGATCGGTGTGTCTCCTGAGTTGTCTGATGTGGACGAAGAACAAACAGTTGACTGCACAGTGGATGACTCTCATACTGGTATTGTGAAACAGTATGTGTCTACTCTAACTGACAAACATGTGCAGCGTAGATTAAGGGACAGCAAGAGAAACACACGGTTCTGAAAGGTGGTGGTACATAGTTCGGTTGATCAAAACATTGTGATGTGTGAATCAGATGACATCACCCTGGAATACTCTTGGAATGGAGATCCTGGCAAGGAATCTGAGTGTGTGTTCTGGTACATCAAGCAAGAAGAGAAAAACATGTTGCCAGAAGAACGTGTCAGGCTTGCCAGGCTTTGTAAAGGGAAACAGTGTACTAACACACAACACACAGTGACAGTGGTGGCGAGTGCTGAGCAGGAGTTACATCATCTTTGGGACCTGATCCAGTCTTACATGGGCTGACTTCCCTGGCTGTAGACTGGAAAAGGAAAGGCTGGTTTGAAAATTGGGACACTTGAGACACAGACAATAATGTATCGAATCTTGATGTACACACCACTACTGCCATGGTTTCCATGTCATTGTAATCGCGTCGCGTTGGATATTGTCCTTACCGCGCTGCAGCACTATATGGCTTGATCGCTAAATAGCAATAAAATTGTGTGTTGTGTTGTGTCTCTCTCTCTCCTTTTATTGTTTTGCTTCTAGTTATAGTTGTTGTGTATCCTGATGAAGGACGTATTCATACTTTATATTTTCAATATTTTATTGGGCTTGTTGACTGTACTGGAGTTCTAGTGAATGTCCTATTTCAATATCTTATTGTTACGTGTAACAACTATGTGTACCATTTTACAATGTGAAGATGTTAATTTTTATGACTTTATCAGTTTGACTTTTTTGGTTTTTCTCTTTTTCTTTCTTTGTCTGTTTTTTTCTTTTTGTTGGTTTTTTGTGTGGTTTTTGTTGTTTTGTTTTCTGTTTGTCGTTTTTGTTTGTGGGGTTTTTTTGTTTATTTTTCTTTGTTTGTTTGGGTTTTTTTGGGGTTGTTGTTGTTGTTGGGGGGGGGGGGTGGGTGGGCTTGGGAGGGGGGGGGGTGTTTTTGGAGTTTTCTTTTATTTGTTTGTTTGTACTTTTTTAAAGATTGTTTTCCTTTTTCTACTGTGTGAGAATATGAGTATTGGGTTTATTATTAAGATGTGTCCCTACCGCAGGGACTGAATGTAAAAAAAGCACACGAGTGCTGATTCACTATCCTCCAAATAAAAGAATGTCATTGTCATTGTCTCTCTCTCTCTCTCTCTCTCTCTCTCTCTCTCTCTCTCCTCTCTATCCCCCCCTCCTCTCTCTCCCTCTGTGTGTGTGTGTGTGTGTGTCTTCTCTCTCTCTCTCTCTCCTCTCTCCTCTCTCTTCTCTCTCTCTCTCTTCTCTCTGATGGGTGACGTGACAGGATGAGAACTGAACGGGTGTGCTGTTAGTAAGCTGCTGCAAATTTTTGCATTTTAGCTTCAAAATGTCAGTTACTGGCCTTCCAGCAACTGTAATAACAACTTTAAACGCCCTGCTGATCGACAACATCCTATCGAGTTGGAAAGTCGCGGGGAGAGCGGCAGGGTTGTGTTCGTCTTGCCAATGAAGCCAGCTGACAAGTCAGTGTCAACAGAAATGGACCCGGTGCTGAAGGGTAACTCCAGTTCAGTACTATGCAAAAAGCCCCCATGTCAAATCCGTCGGGACCTCCAAAGAAGCAGACAACACCAAGAAAGACAGGCAAGTCGCCAATGTGACAATGACAGTGTCTTGAAAGAGCCGGTCTTGTGTAACATTGACTCCCTGCTCGATGTGGAAACAGAAGAAAAACAAACCAGTGTGTACACAGAGCTGTGTGTCAGCAGTGCAGTGAATGCCTCGGCCACACCAGATTCACTTGATCTACTGTGTGATCCAGCAACAGACAGCAAGATGGTGTGTCTTCTGAGGCATCTGATGTGCAGGAAGAGCTGACAGTTGGCTGCACAGTGGATGGCTCTGATACTGGTATTGTGAAACAGTATGTGTTTACTCTGACTGACAAACATGTGCAGCATCCATTATGGGACAGCAAGAGAAACACACAGTTTTGAAAGGTTGTGGTACATAGTTCAGGCGATCAAAACATTGTGATGTGTGAATCGATTGACATCGCCCTGGAATACTCTTGTAATGGAGATACTGGCAAGGAATCTAAGTGTGTGTTCTGGTACATCAAGCAAGAAGAGAAAAACATGTTGCCAGAAGAACGTGTCAGGCTTGCCAGACTTCTAAAGGGAAGCAGTGTCCTAACACACAACATGCAGAGACAGTGGCTAGTGCTGAGCATGAATTACATCTTGGGACCTGATCCAGTTTTACATGGGCTGACTTCGCTGGCTGCAGACTGGAAAAGGAAAGGCTGTTCTGAAAATTGAGACAGGACAATAATGTACATACCACTACTGCCATGGTTTCCATGTCATTGTAATTGCGTTTGATATTGTTTGTTACCGCGCCCCAGCCTATATGGCTTGATTGCTAAATAGCAATAAATGTTGTCAATTTTGTCAATTTGTCTCTCTCTCTGATACACACAGCTCAATGTTTATTCATTATCCTCTAAATCTTATTGCTGACGATTAGTTATGTGTACCTCCCCCCCATCCCCCCCCCCCCCCCCCCCTACACACACAAATACACAGGGGATACGATCAGATAGCCTGGTGGTTAAGGTGATGTGCATTGCGCTCATCTGCTGACCCGAGTTCGAATCCTGTTCAACAGGATGTTCCCTCTGAAGTTAACATCAGTGCCAACTCCACTCCCAAATAGTCGCACGCAGAATATTTTGGGCACGTGTTAAAACCCGTTCCGCTTTTCGGAAGAGTAGGTCATTTTGCGCCGGTGGGGACGGATGACAAAATGTACAAAACCGCATACACACAGGGACTGGATATAAAAAGCACATGGGTGCTTATTCCATTATCCTTGAAATGAAAGAATGAATAAAGATGAATAAACATTTTCCCAGTCTGATAACTCTATTTAGTGGAAGAAGGACGTAAAACTCTCCCTCTCTCTATCTCCCTCTCTCTATCTCCCTCCCTCTCTCTCTCTCAATCGCAACACACGCGCGCGCACACACACACGCGCGCACACACACACACACGCACACACAACACAATACACACACCCCACATATACACACAGTGGAAGAAGGACGTAAAACTAACTGTCTCTCTCTCTTCTCTCTCTCTCTCTCTCTCTCTCTCTCTCTCTCACTCTCTCCTCTCTCTCTCACCCCACACACACACACACACACACACACACACATATACACACAGTGGAAGAAGGACGTAAAAACTCTCTCTCTCTCTCTCTCTCTCTCTCTCTCTCTCTCTCTCTCTCTCTCTCTCTCTCTTCTCTCTCTCTCTCACACACACACACACACACACACACACACACACACACATACACACACATATACACACTGTGGAAGAAGGACGTAAAACTCTCTCTCTCTCTCTCTCTCTCTCTCTCTCTCTCTCTCTCTCTCTCTCTCTACTCTCTCTCTCCTCTCTCTCTCTCCCCTCTCCCCTCTCTCTCTCACACACACACACACACACACACACACACACACACACACACACACACACACACACACAAAACCAGCCTGGTGGTTAGAGTGATATGTATTCCTGATCTGCTGACCCAGGTTGGAATCTCCTTCAAGAGGATTTTTTCCTCTGGAGTTAACATCAGTGTTGACTCCTATAAGCAGAGGCCATGTGAACACATGCAGAACATCTTGTGCACACATTAAAACCGTTCAGCTTTTTGAAGAGTAGGTTATAATAATAATATAATAATAATAATAATAATAATCATATATGGAATTTATATAGCACTGAATCTTGTAACAAAAAACCACACACAAACAAATCGAAGCCTTTGCACTCAAATCATTTACATGCATGCAACTCTCCTTAAACATAATGAACAGATTTCAAATCCATGTGCCAGTGGGAAGCCATGACAAAATGTACAACACTGCATACACACAGGGACTGGATGAGAAAAAAGCACATGAATGCTTATGCGATTATTCTCAAATAAAAGAATAATATTAAAAAAATAAAATAAACACACACATATAGTGATATATATGAACCTCCCTTCCTCTCTTTTCCTTCCACCCTCTCTCACCCTCCCTCCTCCACACCCCTTCCTTGGACCCCCCCCCCCCCCCCTCTCTCCTCTCTCTCTCTCCTCTTCTTTATCTCCTCCTTTCCTGAACAACCTCCCCCCTCTCTCTTTTCACTCTCCCATTCTTTGTGTGTGTCTGCCTTAATTAACACCTACCCCCCCCCCCCCCCCCTGTTTCTGGTTTCTGTCTCCCCTCACTACAGGCAGCTTCACTCCCGACAGACAAGGGGTGGAGAGGAAGGAGGTAGGGGGGGGGGGCGCGTGGAGTGGGTTGTGTGAGGGGGAGGTTAGGGGAAGGGTTGGAAGTGAAGACTACTAGTGGAATGTGTGTGTGTGTGTGTGTGTTGTGTGTGGTGTGTGTTTTGTGATGGTGTGGATGTGGATGTGTGTGTTGTGTTGTGTGTGAATGTGTGTTGTGATGTGTGTTGTGTGTGTGTGAATGTGTGTGTTGTGATGTTTGTTGTGTTGAATGTGTGTGTTGTGAATGTGTGTGTGTGTTGAATGTGTGTGTTGTGTGTGTGTGAATGTTGTGTTGTGTGTGTGTGTGATGTGATGTTGTGTGTGTGTGGTGATGTATGTGTGTGTGTGTGTATGTTGTGTGTGTGTGTGAATGTATGTGTTGTGTGTGTGTGTTGTGTTGTGTGTGTGTGAATGTATGTGTGTGTGTGTGAATGTATGTGTGTGTGTGTGTAATGTATGTGTGTGTGTGTGTGTGTGTTGTGTGTGTGAATGTATGTGTGGTGTGTTTTGTGTGTGTGTGTGGATGTATGTGTGTGTGTGTTGAATGTATGTGTGTGTGTGAATGTATGTGTTGTGTGTGTGTGAATGTATTGTGTTGTGTGTGTTGAATGTATGTGTGTGTGTGTGAATGTATGTGTGTGTGTGTGAATGTATGTGTGTGTGTGTGTGAATGTATGTGTGTGGTGTGATGTATGTTGTGTGTGTGTGTGTGTGTGTGTGAATGTATGTGTGTGTGTGTGTGTTTCTTCCCTTTACCTAACCTCTTTCTACTATTCAATAAGTACTAGGCCTACTACACAACAAGGACAAGGATTAGGGGGGACAAGGGTTGGGGGGATGGGGGTGGGGGGGGGGGGGAGAAGGTGTGGCTGTAATAGTCTAGGCCTATGTGCATGTGTGTGTGGGTGTGTGTTCACTAAATAGTGATATCAGGTGTGTGTGTGTGTGTGTTTTAAATTTATTTTATTCTTTTATATCGAGGATAATGGATTAAGCACTTATGTGTTTTTTCACATCCAGTTCCCGTGTGTATGCGGTTTTGTAAATTCTGTCATCTGTCCCCACAGGCACACAATGGCCTACTCTTAGGAAAAGCGGAACAGGATTTAACGTGTGCGCAAGATGTTCTGCGTGCGTTCGCACCTCGGGGCCTCGGTTTATAGTCTCATCTGGACTTGTGTGTATGTATGTATGTACGTGTGTGTATGCATGCGTGTGTGAGTATGTGTGTGCATGTAGTGAGTTTGTGTGTGTAGGTGCGTGTGTGTGTGTGTTGTGTCCGTGCGTGCGTGCGTGCGTGTTGTGTATTAAAAAATTCCTTTTAAAATTGCATTAAAAAAACTATTTTATATCAAGGATATTGGAATAAGACTTATGTGCTTTTTTTAACGTCCAGTCCCCTTGTGTATGCGGTTTTGTAAATTGTCATCTGTTCCCACCAGCACACAATGGCCTACTCTTACGAAAAGCGGAACAGGATTTTAATGTGTGCGCAAGATGTTCTGCGTGCGTTCGCACACGGGGCCTCGGTTTATAGTCTATAGTGTATGTGACAGACAGATAGTCAGACAGACAGACAGACAGACAGACAGAGAGAGAGACACAGAGATAGACAGAGATAGAGAGAGAGAGAGAATGTGTGTGAAATTGTAAGCGCGTGAGCATCAGTGCATGCGTGTGTGAGTGTGTATGTCTATGTGTATGAGTGTGTGTGATTGTGTGTGCGCGCGCGCGCGCGTGTGTGTGTATGTTTGTGTGTGTGTGTGAGAGAGAGAGAGAGTGTGAGTGTATGTGTGCACGGGCGTGCGAACGCGTGCTTATATGTGTGTGGGCGCGAGTGTGTGAGTGTGCATGCGGTTTGTGTGTGTGAGTGAGTGTGTTTGTGGTGTGTGTGTGGTGGGTGTGTGTGTTTGTGTAGTGTGTGTATGTGTTGAGTGAGTGTGTGTGTGTGTTGTGTGTGTGTGGTGTGGGGTGTGTGTGAGTGTGTGTGTGATGTGAGGTGTTGTGCGTGGTGTGTATGTGTGCGCGCGGTTGTGTGTGTGGTGTGTGTGTGTGTGTGAGTGTGTGAGAGTGAGTTTGTGCGTGTGTGTGTTTGTGTGTTGTGAGTGTGTGTGTGTGTGCGTTATGTGTGTGAGTGAGTGTGAGTGTGTGTGTGTGTGTGTGTGTTGTGTGTGTGTGTTTGTGTGTGTGTGAGTGGTGTGTTGGGGTGAGGATGTGTGTGTGAGTGTGTGTGTGTTGTGTGTGTGTGTGATGTGTGTGTGTGTGTGTGTGTGAGTGTGTGTGTGTGTTTGTGTGTGAGTCGTGGTGTGTGTGAGTGTGCGCGCAAGTGTTTTGTGTGTGTGTGGTGGTGGTGTGTGTGTGTGTGTGTGTGTGTGTGTGTGTGTGTGTGAGTGAGTGTGTGTGTGTGTGTGTGTGTGTGTGTGTGTGTGTGTGTGTGTGGTGGAGTGGTGTGTGTGTTTGTGTGTGTGTGTGTGATGTGCGTACGTATGTTGTGTGTGTTGATGTAGTGTGTTTGTGTATGTGTTTATGTTGGGTGGTAGTATGTGTTGTGTGTGTGTTGTGTATGATGTTTGTGTGGTGTGTGTTTGTGTTGTGGTGGTTTGTGTAGCGTGCGGCGGTGCGTGTGTGTGTATGTGCGTGTGGTGTGTGTGAGTGCTGCGCGCCACGCATACGTATGTTGTTTTTGTTTAACTTGTTTTGTTCATTATTCTTAAATTCTGAGGATAATGGAATAAGTCAACATGTGCTTTTTTAAAACAGTACCCATGGTATGGTTTTGTAAAATTTTGTCTTCTGTTCCCACTGGCTACAATGGCTACCTTACGAAAAGCAGTGCGCGGCGTGCGTGGAGGGATGTGCTGTGCGGACTGTGTGAAGAGTGTGTGAGTCAAGTCAAATGAACCTTACTGAGGTAAAGATTCGTTTACACAACTTGTTTTTTCATCCTGCCCTCACAACACATAATCAAGAAAATTGGCATATAAAAGCATACAAAAGGCAATGTTAATCTATGTTGAAAAGAACACAAATAAATGAGGCTTTGTTCATGTAAAAGTTACTCCAGCCCTCACATACAAGTGTGTGTAACAAGTGTGTTATTTAGCCCTTTATTGGAGAAAGCCAAGGAGCACATGGATGTGAAGGGGATGTCAACTGTGGAAGGCCATAGAGTGGAAGAAGGAGGTGTCGGGTGTTGAAAGAATGGAGTAAAGGGAGGAGGATGTGGCTGTGGAAGACATAGAGTGAAGGAGGTGAGGCGTGAAGACATAGAGTGAGAAGAGGATTTTTTTCAGGTGTGGAAGACATAGAGTGAAGAAGGGGATGTGGTTGTGAAGACATAGTTGAAGAAGGAGGATGTAGCTTGGAAGACATAGAGTGAAGGAGGATGTCAGGCTTTAAAAAGACATAGATGAAGAAGGGGATGCCAAGCTGGGGAAGCATAGAGTGAAGAAGGAGGATGTCGGGCTGGGAAGACATGAGTGAAGAAGGAGGATGGCAGGCTGTGGAAGACTTTAGAGTGAAGAAGGAGGATGTAAAGCTGTGGAGACATTAAAAGTGAAGAAGGAGGATGTCAGGTGTGGGAAGACATAGACTGAAGAAGGAGGATTCAGGCTGTGGAAGACATAGAGTGAAGGAGGATGTCGGGCTGGGGAAAGACATAGAGTGAAAAAGGAGGTTTGCCAAGCTGTGGAAGAATAGAGTGAAAAAGGGGATGTCAGGTGTGGAAGACATAGAGTGAGAAGGAGGGATGCAGGCTGTGGAAGACATAGAGTGAAGAAGGAGGATGTCAAGCTGTGGAAGACATAGAGTGAAGAAGGAGGATGTCAGGCTGTGGAAGACATAGAGTGAAGAAGGAGGATGTCAAGCTGTGGAAGACATAGAGTGAAGAAGGAGGATGTCAGGCTGTGGAAGACATAGAGTGAAGAAGGAGGATGTCAGGCTGTGGAAGACATAGAGTGAAGAAGGAGGATGTCAAGATGTGGAAGACATAGAGTGAAGAAGGAGGATGGCAAGCTGTGGAAGACATAGAGTGAAGAAGGAGGATGTCAAGCTGTGCAAGACAGACAGTCTACAGAGCAACAGCAGACTGTGCACTTGTTTTGGGGATTGAGGACATAGAGCAATACCAGGTAGTCACGAGAAAGTTGCAAATAATCACCAAATGAGGATTGCCTGCATTCCTACAGCGTTGACTCCACGCATGTATATTGTGGTAAGGAAGCTAGCAGACGACAAAGGACTGGGGGGGTACAGTGTTTGCAGCATGCTGAAAAATTCCAAATTTTCAAACCTACCAAATTTGTTCAAAATTTGGTCCTTCAGATGAGACTATAAACCGAGGCCCCGTGTGCAAAACGCATGCAGAACATCTTGCGCACACGTTAAATCCTGTTCCGCTTTTCAAAAGAGTAGGCCTTTGTGTGCCGGTGGAACAGATGACAAAATTTACAAAACCGCATACACACGAGGACTGGATGTAAAAAAAAGCACATGAGTGCTTATTCCATTATCCTCGATAGATATATTAAAAAAAGAAGAAAAAAAGTTCATCTGAGCACTTTGATTTGTTGCTTTACAAGATTCAGTTTTATAATTAATACATTATTATTATTAATTTTTATTATTATGATTATTTTATTATTATTAAAATATCTTTAGTTTTGAGTAGAGGTGGTCTTTCACAAAAAATTGGTTTTTTTTCTGTGTATGACTTAGTACGTGCGGTTATGAATATAAGAGTCACATAGAAAAACAGAAGGGAAAGATGATTTTTTTACCACGGGTGTGCAGCCTAACACACGATCTGCAGGGCCCGTTGCAGCAGGGGAGCAACACGTATTGTCGATTCGGGGACATGGTGCACGAGTTGTCCACCTCGGGCTGAAACCCTTCTGTTTCGTTGAGTGATACCAGGTTCCTTCAATGCATGTGCACACACACTTTACACACACATCTCTGTCTCTCTCTGTTCTCTAAGCACACACACACATACACACACATCTCTGTCTCTCTCTGTCTCTAAGCACACACACACATACACACACATCTCTGTCTCTCTCTGTCTCTATGCACATACACACATACACACACATTTTCCTGTCTCTCTTTCTTTTTAAGCACACACACACATACACACACATCTCTGTCTCTCTCTGTCTCTATGCAACACACACATACACACACATCTCTGTCTCTCTCTGTCCTCTATGCACACACACCATAACAACACATCTCTGTCTCTCTCTGTCTCTATGCACACACACACATACACACACATCTCTGTCTCTCTCTGTCTCTAGTCACACACACATACACACACATCTCTGTCTCTCTCTGTCCCCTAAGCACACACACACATACACCCCACATCTCTGTCTCTCTCTGTCTCTATGCACACACACCATACACACACATCTCTGTCTCTCTCTGTCTCTAAGCACACACACCCCAATACACACACAATCTCGTCTCTCTCTGTCTCTATGCCCACACACATCACAACATCTCTGTCTCTCTCTGTCTCTATGCACATACACACAAAATCTCTGTCTCTCTCTGTCTCTATCCCAACACACAAAACATCTCTGTCTCTCTTTCTCTATGCAAAACGCACATATAAAACACACATCTCTGTCTCTCTCTGTCTCTAAGCACACACACATACGCACACATCTCTGTCTCTCTCTGTCTCTAAGCACACACACATGCACACCATTCTCTGTCTCTCTCTGCCCTCTATGCACACACACACATACACACACATCTCTGTCTCTCTCTGTCTCTATGCACACGCACATATACCCCAACATCTCTGTCTCTCTCTGTCTCTATGCACACCGCACATATACACACACACATCTCTGTCTCTATGCACACGCACATTTTAACACACAAAATCTCTGTCTCTCTCTGTCTCTATGCAACACACACACACATCTCTGTCTCTCTCTGTATTATGCACATACACGCACGGATGCACGGACAACACACACACACACACACACAAACAAACACACACACACACACACACCACACACACAAACACACACACACAACCAAAGATGAGACTATAAAACCCGGGAGCCCCGTGTTCGAAACGCATGCAGAACATCTTGCGCACAGGGTTAAATCCTGTTCCACTTTTTGGAAGAGTAGGCCATTGTGTGCTGGTGGAAACAGATGACAAAAACTGCATACACACGGGGACTGGATGTAAAAAAGCAAATCAATGCTTATTCCATTATCCTCGATATAAAAGAATAAATAAATAAAAATAAAATAAACACACACTCACACATACACACTAATATAATTTTTGAGTTAACAGCCTTAAAATAAGCAACAACACAACACACCACAAACACGCACACACACACACACACACACACACACCACACACACACACACACACACACACATGGATAGCCTTGTGGTTAGAACATTGCGCTTGCAATCTGATGACGAAGGAAGGTGGCAGGATGGTTAAGACGTTTGCCTGCCAACAAGTAAACCGTGAGGTTCTGGGTTCGATTCCCAGCCTCGCCCTATCTTCCCAGTTTGACAAAAATATGAAACTGAATATCAAAGTCCTTCGGATGAGACTATAAACCGAGGCCCCGTGTGCGAACGCACGCAGAACATCTTGCGCAC
>CM054165.1:5988592-6005334 GCA_028751875.1 Rapana venosa
CGTTCCAGAAGAGGAGCCCTCACTTTGGACTCTGCTTGGGATTTCATTATCCAGTGAGACGTCATAGCAATTGCCCTTATAGATTTCTTAGGGATTGAATCATTCCAAATATCTTATTTGAGTTCCAAGAATTTATGTCTAACAGAGACTGGAAATAATTCTGTAGCTTTAGAGATTTTTTTTATTAGTGTGGTTACTAATCAGCCATTTTTAGTGAACAGCTTTGGCATGTACATACTTGTGTGTCCTGTGTGTGTGTGTGTGTGTGTGAGGTCAAGTCAAGTCAACATGATCTTTATTGAGGGTAACAGAGTAAGCTTACAAGCTTTTTTTCCATCCTGCCCTCACACACACACACACACACAGCACACACACACACACACACACACACACACACAGCACACACACACATACACACAGGTCACGTGTGCGAACGCACGCAGAACATCTTGCGCACACATTAAATCCTGTTCCGCTTTTCGTAAGAGTAGGCCATTGTGTGCTGGTGGGAACAGATGACAGAATTTACAAAACCACATACACACGGGGATTGGATGTAAAAAGCACATAAGTGCTTATTCCGTTATCCTCGATATAAAAGAATAAAATAAATAAATAAATAATACACACACACCGCAAACCCAAACAATCCTCATAAAGAACACGAAACAACTATAGCAAGTTATATCACAGCACAAGACTGAAGCAACCAAAATATCAACAGGAATACAATTACCAACAAAAAGACCATCTAAAACATCATAGCAAAACCTAAAAAGCAATATCAGCCAAACAAATATGCACAGGCTTCTCAAATAACAAGCCAGCAAAGTTAAACAACACAAGGACAGACACAACTGCTTCACAACACATTGGGCACGTTGTGCAGAGACACGTTTCCCAACAACAAGAGACAGTTTACAATGTTTTTTCAGAGCTTCTTCTCCTTCCTTTATGAGCCTAGGTAACTTGAGGGCGTGTTTTAATGGAACATGTTTGTTATACATTTCATTAAAAAGGGGTTTTTTAGTCCAAAATTCAGTAGCTGAGTCTAAATCAGTAATTTTGCATGCTTTGAGAGCACAGGTTATTTATCAAGTATTAGAAGAAAAAGTGTCAGATTTTGCAAAGGAACAATAAAGTTGGTTTATGGCTAGATGTGTGTGCGCGCGTGTGTGTGTGTGTGTGTGTGTGTGTGTGTGTGTTGTGTGTGTGTGTGGTTGTTTGTTGTATGTTGGTGTTTGTTGTTTGGGGTTTTGGGTGGGCATACATTAATCTTTTTAGGGAGGGGGGGGGGGGGGGGGACCAAGTTGTGCATACTGGATAGTGATTGCTGCAATTACACAGCTGGGACCCTCGTGTCGGCTATGTCTTTTGTGTTCGATACGTAGATGTGATCGATGATTGTGTGCGAGTTTGATGGACTGGTGGTTTACTGATGAAGACTCAATCTAGTTTTGACTGGGGTTCTTTGGATTTGAATCAATAAGGCCTTACTGGCAAGGGAAACAACTGGCAATGTTTTATATCTACAATGCGCATGGACAGAGACAGGTATGAATAGATTGCAAAGCTCGCTCTAGCAGCAACAACAGCAGCAGCAGCAGAAGCAACAACAACAACAACAGCAACAGCAAAAGCAACAACACTGACAACAGCAACAGCAAAAGCAACAACATTGACAACAGCAACAACAACAACAGCAAAAGCAACATTAACAGCAGCAACCATGCAACAACAACAGCAACAGAAACAACAGCAACAACAGTAACAGCAACAATAGCTAAAAATAATAATATAATAATAATATAATAATAATGTATGGAATTTATATAGCGCTGAATCTTGTAAATCAACAAATCAAAGCGCTTTTTTAATTTATGCGTGTGTATGCGGGTTTTTAAAAATAAATTTTGTCATCTGTTCCCACCGGCACACAATGGCCTACTCTTTCGAACAGCGGAACAGGATTTAACGTGTGCGCAAGATGTTCTGCATGCGTTCGCACACGGGGCCTCGGTTTATAGTCTCATCTGAAGGACTTTGACATTCAGTTCGATTTTTTTGTTAAATTGGGAAGGAAGGGCGAGGCTGGGAATCGAGCCCAGAACCTCACGGTTTACTTGTTGGCAGGCAAACGTCTTAACCATCCTGCCACCTTCCATCAACAACAGCAGCAGCATCAATAACAACAGCAACAACAGCAAAAGCAACAACATTAACAGCAACAACAGCAGCAGCAACAACAACAGCAGCAGCAACAACAACAGCAGCAGCAACAACAACAAAAGCAACAACAAAACAACATTAACAGCCACAGCAACAACAACAACAACAACAGCAGCAGCAGCAGTAACAACAACAGCAAAAGCAACATTAACAACAACAATAGTAACAGCAACAACAACAGCAGCGACAAAAACAACAATAACAGTAGCAACAACATTAACAGCAGCAACAACAGTAGCTACAAGAACAGCAACAGCAATAACAGCAGTAGGAACGTTTCTTAACCCTACGCGTTGCCAAACAGCCGCGCTAGAGGTGCAGCAGACAGCCGTGTTCAGCCTGTCCTGGCAGTGGGAAGGGCACCCCAGTTCCTTCAGCACACAGGGTTATTTTGTCATCCAGTGTCTCTCGCTGTCTGTCTGCGCACACTGGCCGGCCGGCCCCCTTTCTGAGCTCCCTTTGTTGAACCCACCTAACAGACCACAATTCTCGGATTTCACAAGTCCTGTGACACACCTCCTCCACTACCACCACCTCCACTACCACCACCCCTGCCTACCATTATCTCTTGACTACGCCTTGAATTTTAACTACACCCCACCCCCCTTCTTCCTCACCCCTACCGCTACCCTATGAGCCTGCTCTCCACTCAGTGTCAGCTGTAACAAAGCTTTGTTGTGCAGCCTGTGTATTGAGCAATACAGCAGGGTACTGCTTTTCCCCTCAGTGACATACATCGGGGTATGAATCCCCTTCCTGAAACCTGTCCAGGGGTTATTTGTTTTAGGGTGGATTTCAAGTCCTGGTTCTGGGTTTCACTTTATCCAGAAGAAAAAGAAAGGAAAAAACAAAAACAAAACAAAAGAGTTGACTTAGGAAGGTGTTGTTGTGTTGGCAATATTCCATAAGGCTACCCCACACCACTACTGACAACAGACAGACTTAGTAGATGTCTGCCAACATGTCCATTAATGCCGGCTTTTTTGTTTTTCTTTTTTAGGTCTAATCCATATCTAAGATTTACCTATATATTTTCTCTATTGCATAGTTTGCCTTTCTCAGTGCCTAGACACAAGTAGGGAATGAAGGCAGACAGAAGGGACACCCAGCCAACCCAGCCAATTATAGATCTGTCTGTATCCATATCATCAGTCCTATTTAAACCATTGGAATACAAATTGTATTCAAATTCCCTAGCAGTCTCATTTTAAAACCTATAATGTAATTGATAAAAAAAAACTAGTCAGGATTTCGTGAAAGCCATTCCTGCCATACTGCTTAAATCCAGCTGATTGAGCAATGTCTTTTGAATATCAATGTGTGTGTGTGTGTGTGTGTGTGTGTGTGTGTGTGTGTGTGATGTAGAGTGTTGACGGCTTTTAAGTTATGATATTACTTCTTAATCTATATTGTTTAATAATGCATGCTCTGTATTTGTAATTTTAAAATGTCACTCATAATTTCTCTTGTTGAGACATTAAAGTATTCTTGAGTCCTGAGTCTTGAATAATAGCGAAATTACCGAGTCTTTTGTGTCGACTTCGCAAAAGCTTTTGATGTCATTTGTTATGCCACTCTCTCCCCTTTAGAAAAAAGCTAAAATGCTACAGAATTTCCAATCAAGGTTTGAAATGTTTAGACTCATTTATCAGTAATCCTCGACAACCTAATGAAATAAAGCCTGGTAAATTGATCCTAATACGTGTGAAGTGTGGAACACCACATGGATCAATATTGGGACCACTTTTTTCTCAATTTATATAAATAATAATGTATGGAATTTATATAGCGCTGAATCTTGTAAAGCAACAAATCAAAGCGCTCAATGCCTTCCTCTGTATATATATATATATATATATATATATTATATATATATATATATAATATATATATTATATATATATATATATGCATACATACATATCTATATATATATAATATATATAAGCAAACATTTCACATGACCAATATATATATATATATATATATATATATATATATATATTATATATATTGGTCATGTGGAATGTTTGCTTAAGATACATCAATTCAATGTGATAAGAGTGATCCAAACAAAGTAGTAAATGATATGCAGGAAAATATTGATGATCTTATTGAATGGACAGAACCCAATCATATGCCTCTTAATTCAAATAAAACAAGGAGTATGGTTGTAACCACTTGGCAGAAAAGACATAAATTCATAACCATGCGGTGTATACCTAGACAGCCAACACTGAACACTAACACCATTATCGACTACAGCCACAATAACCAGCATCAACAACTATGTCTATAGTCACGACTATCTACGTAGCTACTACACTAAGAGCTATAACATACCTGCATAAAACATTCATAAAAAGCCAATCAGTGCCCACTCCACTCCTGCCAAAAGTCCTCTGAATGAGAATGTAAACCAAGGTCGCATGTGCGAACATCTTGGGCACACGTTAAAACCGGTTCCGCTTTTCGAATGAGAAGGGCATTTGTGCTAGTGGGAACAGATGGAAAAAAAATTACAAAACTGCATACACACAGGGACTGGCTGTAAAAGAGCACATCAGTGCTTCTCCCATTATCCTCCAAATAAAAGAATAAAATAAATAAATAAATTAAAAAAAATTAAATCACAATGGCACGAGCCCACACATACACACACACGCACGCACGCACGCATGCACACACACACACACACCACACCACGCACACACACACACACACACACACATTAGAACAGACAATACAAATTATGGATAAAAAATGTTCATTTAGAGACAAACAGAAAACTTAGCAATCAAAACTATAAGCACAGTCATCTACTAGCCTTTCCAAGATCTGGAAATAATCTTTAAGATAAAAACCACGCTTTTTGTAGTCAGGGGGCAGTTTGATTTGTTGCTTTACAAGATTCAGCGCTATATAGATTCCATACATTATTATTATTATTATTATTATTATTATCTACCAAACAAGCTCCCAAGAAAGTTAAAGTGTATCCAAAACGAAAAACATCTTTTTCAGATATGCTATCAGCTGGTTTTTTTGGTTTGGGATACATTTTAAAGTTCTTGGGAGCTTTTTTTGTAAACACCCCGTATACAAACAGCTTGTAAAATTAGTGTTTAGAAAATGACAGTCAAGTCTATCACCCCTGCTTAAATGCACCAATATTTTTTGCACCCTTTCAACAAGTCCCCTGTGTGATTTTTTTTTCTTGTAACGGGGCTTAGTACAATTGTATGCAATGTGTGTATGAAGGGGGGTTACGGGGTGTGGGGAGAGGTATTACTGTCGTTTGTATTGTCAATGTTAAAGGGAGAGAGTGTGTAGTCAATTATAATCATGTGTATTAATCCATATTATGTGGAAAACAAACAGAAAGGTGTGAGGAGTTGGTTGAAGTGGTGGTTAGATATTGTAACTTGATATTGTGGATTGCCTTTATTCTTTGATTTTACACACACACACGCGCGCGCGCGCACGCACGCACGCACGCACGCACACCCTCCTGCCCTTTCCTGTTATTTGCATTGTTGTTGTTGCTGTCCTGTTCGTGTTAGTGGTGGTGGTGGTGGTGAGTGGCTGTTTGATTTCGTTTCTTCGGGTTACTTTGAGACTGTTTGCTTTGTATTGTTTTCTGGGCTTTTTTTCATACATGGCTTGATGTTGAAAAAACAAACCAAGCCCAAACATAGGAATCACGCGTGCATATAATGATGATGATGATGATGATGATGATGATAATAATAATGATAATAATAATAATGATGATGATGATGATGATGATGATGATGATAAATGAAATTTATATAGCGCGATATCTTGCACAGACAAATCATGCGTGTAGGAAGAGGTGAAAGAAGGGCTGCATTGTTGACACTGTTGTTCCTGGTTCTGGCGATGAAGACTGCTACTATGATAGAGGTAGCCTGTGAACATCAAAGAAGGGTCGTGTGATAGTGTAGGTAGCCTGGTGCCATACCACACTGTTTGTGCAGTGTGGCCTTTTCTTCGTCAGTCTTTTTCTTTCTTCTTTTTAATCCCTTCTTTCTTGTTAAAAGTGTTGGTCTCATTTTCTTGTCACTGTTGCTACTGTTGTTGCTGTGATTGTTGTTGATGTTGTTGTTGTTGTTCTTAGAGAGATCTATCTATCTATCTGTCCCGTAGTCTGACGACCGTGGGGGCACCCTCAAAGACTCAACAACCAGTTCCCTCCATTCCTCTCTCTGTTCTGCCTTTCTCGGGGTTTTGTTGAGTTCTAGGCCTGTCCATTCGCTGATGTTATCCTCCCAGCTCTTCCTTGGTCTGCCTCTTCTTCTTCCTCCTTGGACAGTGCCTTGTAAAACTGTCTTTGCAAGTCCTTTGGATCTTGTGACATGCCCATACCAAGATCCAAAGGACTTGCAAAGACAGTCTTAGAGAGATGGCTTGATGAAAACAACCAAATGTACTGTTTATTCAATGTACCATCTGGAAATAAAACTGTGACTTTGACTTAAACTTTACAAACCA
The DNA here is from genome assembly GCA_028751875.1 of Rapana venosa. Classification (NCBI taxonomy): domain Eukaryota; kingdom Metazoa; phylum Mollusca; class Gastropoda; order Neogastropoda; family Muricidae; genus Rapana; species Rapana venosa. The sequence continues at coordinate 5,995,337 of CM054165.1, forward strand.
CACACCTCTCCTCTCTCATCTCTCTCTCTCTCTTCTCTCTCTCTCTCTCTCTCTCCTCTCTCTCCCCCTCTCTCGCAGCAGTCGGGGGCAGCGACACAGCGGTCTGAGGGTCAGGGGGCTGGGGGCGCGACAGCAGGGGTCTGGGGGTCAGGGGTCGAGGTCAGCGACAACAGCGTCTGAGGGTCACGACAGCAGGGGTCGAGGTCAGCGAAGCACAGTCTGGGGGCAGCGACAGCAGCGGTCTGGGGGTCAGCGGCTGAGGGTCAGCACAGAGGGTCTGGGGGGTCCGACAGCACGGCTGAGGGTCAGCGACAGCCAGCACATCCAATTATAAAGCAACCCCCCTCTGTAGCCCACATATCAACAAAAAGCCACACCAACATTCCAGCTCACAAAACCACAAACAACCATCCATCAACATATGCACGGGCAATTATAACACACACCATTCGGTCAGTTGCAAGTAGCAGACATTCACGACACACAAGAGGGCCTTTAGGGAGAATGCGGGTCAGGGTTTTTTGGTCGTGGCAAGGACCGGGACCCAAACGTCCCCCACCGATACACCATGCCAGAGAGCGGAGGTGGGGAACCAAAATGATTTCCCCGGCGCCGACAATGAAGAAATGGACATACAAGTGTGGGAATGGTGAGTGATGCCCCCGAAGATAAAAATTAAACTTATTTAGCCAATACTGAGTGGAGATGGGGGGAACCTCCCATGTAAACCCGGGTACCTTTCAAACGCTCAACCTTAATGTAGCAGGTCTTGCAGCCAAAACGGTAACGGTGACTTTATTAACATATTAATTCCTTTGAGTGGGTCCCTTACAGAAACTTATGGGATCAAGATTTAAATCTTCATCTTTTCAAGGACTTTGATTGTTTAACCCCCCCAGCAAAAAACTCAGTAAGGGGGAAGAAGAAGGGGGGGTGTTTTTTGTTCTTGTGAAGAAACTTTTTCCCAAAGCATTTTGAAGAGATTTCTGTAAACTTTTAAAAATATGATTGTTCTGAAAATGTCTAAAGATTTTTTCATTTGGGACAAACCTGCCCTTGTTTTTTTTTTGTGTACATCCCCCCCCTGGACTCACCTGTGTATACCAGACAAATGAGGGGGTTGGATAAAAATCTTGGCACTGGAATGAGTAAAAAAAATGCAGAGTCTGATAGTAATACAATACGGAGACTTTAACGCCCGCACTGGGCAGGAAAATGGCAAGATATGACTGACGTTTAAGCACCACATAAAAGATGAAAATGTTTTTGTGCTACTTCGCAGATGGGGGTTTTAAAGGGATTTGGTACCTTTTGTTATAAATTGTGATATTTTAATTGCTCTATACTAAAGGATAAAGATTTTTGGTTTTGTGACGGGAAAATTTTCTTTTCCCAAATACTGGATCAAGCACTGAGATTATTTTTTTGTATCAACAGTTTTTTTTTACAATATTTTTTGGTCTCTTTATTGTGGACACTACATATGTTAGTCGATCATTTACCTGTTTTTTTTGATGCTAAAGAGTTTTTCTCAATATAAATTCGACAGCAATACGGCAGAAGTCAATCGTTTGAGAATTTTTTTCGGGGATAAAAAAAAAGTTGGGGTATTCTTAGAGTCGTTAACTTCAATTTTAAACCCAAAGGGAATTTTAGAAAAGGCAGGTCACTATCAAGTTAAATTGAAAAGGGCATTAGGGAAATTTTAAATAAATTTCTAAAAACTGCAAGCAAATGCATGAGGGAAGGGGGGTTAAGCAAAACAATGGAAAAGAGAAGCCGCGGGTTTTGTAAGATGTTTTTTTTGAGGGGAAGCAAGGGCGAAAATCCCAAATTTTTAAAAGAACACAACGTACGTAATCTCAAATGCCGTTCGGGGCTAGGCTGAATATCGAAAGTTCTAAAGCTAAGAACAAAGTTTAAGTAAAGTGCAATAAATATCTACTGACAACATAACAACCCAAAACTTTTTTGGAAGAATTAATAACTTTAGGTCTTGGGAAAAAGAAACGGGCAAGTAACAGATTACAAAGGGAAGACTGGTTTAATCACTTTAAGAATTTTTTTAATGCTGGTTGTAGCTCAAGGAAGAAACTTTCCGAAGACACCCCCCTTTTTATCGAGGAGCTTGAAAATCCTATTCCAAGCGAAGTCTTAACATCAATAAAAAAATTTAAAAAATGGGAAAACTTGGGGTTTTAAAATTTTTTTTCAAAAATTTTGAAGTCCAGACAATTACTGTTAAGTTTATTCCCGAATTTTTCAACAAAATTTTTTTTTGAAGGAAAAGTACCCAACTATTTGGACCAGAGCTATTGTTGTCCGATACACAAAAAGGGATCATAAAGTAGCTGATAATTATAGAGGGGTCACTGCTTATGTTAGGGGTAAATGTTATACTGCTTTTCAAAAAAGAGATTTTACAATGGTTAGAAACCATGACAAATTCCAGAAAATCGGGCTGGTTTTGGGAAAAAGGTACCCACAACAACCATATTTTACCTGTTTTCAGCTTCAGAAAAGTTTTATCAAAAAGAAAGGAAAATAAGTTGCATTTGTAATTTTCCAAGGCCTTCGATTCTGTTCAACGAAGCATAATGAAAAAGGGCTTTGAGCAACCGGGACACCTGTATTTCTAAATTCCATTAAATAAATTTACGGGGAAGAAAATGTCATGTGCAGAGTAAACAACACCATACAGATTTGTTTGAATGCCACGGGGTTTGCCCAAAGGGTTTTGTTTTCTAATCCCCTTTTTTTTCGGGGGAAAATAAATGATTAGTGATATTCAGAAGATCAGGGGAAACATGGAATACAACTGCTACCAGGTTTGGCTAAATTTATTTATTCTACTATTTGCAGATGACCGTGTTTTGTCTTGCACACCAAAGGGATTTAAAAAACCATTTTTAACTGTTGCTTAAGATGTACATTTGGTCTAAAATTAACAAAAAATAAACAAAAGTTAGGCTTTCAAAAAGGGGGATTCGGGTGGAGTGGAAGGGGTTTGTTGAGGGTGTTTCCTGAGAATTGGGAACAAATATGTTATCAGGCTTCCCCTTTACAACCACCATGAGTTTGAATGAAAATCCCAAAAACACCTTGAAAAAAAGGGGCAAAAAGCGCTTTTTGATTTTGTCAGAATAAAAACCCAAATATAATAATATTCTGGGAAAACATTTTTTCAAAATTTTGACACTAAAATTAAACCCAATTCTTCTGTTTCTTCTGAAGTGTGGGGGGATTTTTTCTGAAAATCACTGGTTTTACATACATTTATTCGCTTGCAAGAGATTTTTAAATGTTTCCAGCCGCACTCCAAAAAAATGAATATGGGGGACCCGGGAGGTTCCTTTACAAATCAAATGTCCATGCGGCGTTTAAAAATTGGGTTCGTAAAACTTTAAAAAGGATTTTACTTTGACTTCCAAAAAAAGCTTATCAAATGCTGATGACTTTTGACGAAACTGGTAAATAAACTGGGGTTTTTAACTTAAACTATGTTAAAAAGTTTGGGTTTGGGGTTTTTTGGATAAATCAAAGAGTTTATAAGAGAGGGATTTCTTCATCATTTAAGCAAAACTCTTTGGGCGTGACATCAAGAATGGGTGACAAATGTTTGTAACAGTGACAGATTTAACTTTCGCGTGTTTCAATCTTCCCTTTTCCCAAAACTTATTTAGGGTTTTTGCAGCAAAAGTTTTTTAGAGACATTCTCTTTGAGTACGGGTTGGAATCAGGACCCCGAACCATAAGAATCGTTGTGTGTCAATAATTAAACAATGAAAGTCCATTTTTCCAGGGGCAAAAAAAAAGAACTTCATATGGTTTTTGTGTGACACATACTCACTTTAAGACCAAACATCAAAGAGATTCCCATTCTTTTCAGAAACAAAGTAGTGAGTCTAGGCCACCCCGAATGTGGCCCAAAAATCCACAATTACATGGTTTTTTTTACAAAGCCTTTAAACCAGAGACATAAACCAGTCTCCATATACAAGAATTTGCAAATCTTATTCATTTTTCAATTTGGTTTCTTTAACTTTCATTGGTGCCCCTTTTCTTGATATATGCATTCATGGTCTGTAGACATTTATGACCCCCTGAAAAGGGCAGAGGCCCTAAATTCATTAAACTTGTCATTGCCTTGTCATTGTCTTCCCTCTCCTCCTACAAGCCATCAATCCCTGGTACCACAAGGACCATCTAGGGGCCCATTCCTTCTCATTACATAAACACCTCCCTCTCCACATCAAAACCAAAATTTAACTATTTGCTGAGACACAACTATTTTACAAGCCACAATAAACCTAACTCTCTACAAAATCTTACAAAAAAGCGTTATCACTTATTTAAAGACCAAAATAACCAATGTTTATACACCCCCAAAAAAAAAAAGCAAAACTTTTTACCACCAACAAAGGTCAAAACTTAACCCTAAACTTACTCCAAACAAAATAAAAGGGAAATAAGTGAACAAACCCATCACCACAGGGTTTTAGGGGTAACAATTAATGAAAACCCGTTGGTTCACATATCTCAACTATGCAAATACAGCCCAAAGAGTAAAATTTAACTTTCTAAAACAACACTTTTTGACTTTCATCAAGGGAAAATATTTTTCCAACTTATATACAATCCTCAAAGACATCTTCACCCTGTGGGATTCTGCTAGTGCAAACACTTTTAAACCGTTACTGATCGTTTTAAAAATGCTCTCAACGGTCCTTTTAAAGAAAACAAGCTTATTTAAAACGACTATACTCATTAAATATTCTCCCCTTTCAAAAAAAGATTAAATAAAACAAAAGGGGTCAGATGTTCAAGATCATGACAGGAACTTTTCCCCATACTTAAAAAAAATTCCCCCTAAACCAAAACCAAAATACATAAAGCCCAGATCCCAATTCCAAGAAAACATTCAAATCTAGTTTACTTACTCAGGGGCCCAGCGTGGAACTCCCTCCTGATTCGGTTTTTTTTTTCAGTTGAGGGGTGGATGAAAAAAAAAGGTTTGTAACTTATTCTATTGCCCTCTAACATAAAATGCGTTTGCGTTTTAAAAAACATCAATCAAAAACAATCTACAAAAAATAAATTACAATTCACTTATCATCAACAAAACAAACCACACTCCCAAACCTTAAAAAAAAAAAGTTACAATCCTCTCTTACCTATCTCCCTTTCCATTTACCTTCGCCTGACCTTTCCCTTTACCTGTCCTCTCTCTCCTTAAATTTTCATTGTTGTTTTTTAATGAGTTTACCAAAAATGAAAGCTTTTTTTTTTTAAATTCACAAGTTATAAGAAATTATCTACAAACAATAATTGGGGAAATCGTACGAGTATAATCAAAAAAAGTGTTGACGGTGATAGGGGCTGTTTTGAGAATATTTCAGATTTTTTTTTTTGCCTTTTTGTTTTTTTTTTTTTGTTTACAAAAAGCATTACTTTTAACTCTCTCTCTCTCTCACACACACACCGGTCTCTCTCTCCCCACAGTCTCTCCTTTCCCCCCCCCCCCCCCCCCCCCCCCCCCCCCCCCCCCCCCCCCCCCCCCCCCCTCTCTCTCTCTCTCTCTCCTCTTACTTACAATGTGTAGATCTCACTGATGATTTAAATGAATTTTTTTTCTCTTTATGATGAGTGTATGGGTTTTTGGGGGTTAATTTATTTTCATACGTTCAATTTGTAGAGTATTTCAAAAAAAATAAATGGTGATCCTGTCCCGCCCTTTAGAATTTTATTTTAAATTATCCCTTTTTAACACACACAAAATCTCCTCCCTCACCTTATAGATTTTGGTTTTATTTTATAGTATTGGTATTTATTTATTTCTTATCATGACAAAAAATTTGATGAGTATAATCAAAAACAGTTGACGGTGACGTTACGTTTTAAGAATTAATATTTGGTATTATCTCTGAAAACACACCTCTCTCTCGATTTACCTAAGGCCCCTGTGCCAATTAAATCATTTTCTCCTTTTCCCTTTTATGATTTTTTCTAGTTAAGTTGTTTTGTTTCCCCAATGAAAAAAATATTCATACTCTCATTTTAAACTTTTTTTTTGGCTTGTTTACTGTACTTGAGATCCAGTGAATTCCTATTTCATATCTTATTGTTAGTGTAAAAACTATGTGACCACTTTACAAAAGAAGGGGTTTAATTTTTTTTGACTCTATGTTTGGCTTTTTTTTTTGTTTTGTTTTTTTTTATTTCCCCTCTTATTTTGTTTTTTTTGTTGTTTTTTGTTGTTTTTTGGGGTTTTCCCTTTTTTTGTGTTTTTTAAATTTGTTTGGGGGGGGGGTTGTTGTTGGGTTTTTGGGGGGGTTGGGTTTTTTTTTTTGGGGGTGTGTGTGTGGGGGGGGGGGGGGATTTTTTTTTTTGCTGTTGTTTTTTTTTTGTTTTTTTTTCTTTTTGTTAGTTTTTTGTTTGGTTTTTTTCTTTTTTTTGTTTGTTTGTTTGTTTGTTTGGGTTAGTATTTTTTGGGGGGGAGTGCTTTTTGGGTTTTTTTTGTCTGGGGAGTTTTTTTTTGTTTTTTTTTTTTTTTTAAAGTTTTTTTCCCTTTGTTTTCCCAAATGTTTTTTAGGGTAGATATTTTTGGGTTTATTATTAAGATGTGTCCCTACGGGGGACTGGTTAAAAAAGCCATGAGTACTTATTCATTACCTGGAAAAAAAAAATTGTCTCCCTTATTTTCAATGTGTAATGTTTTTTTATGGCTTTATTGGGGTTCCCCCTCTTTATTGTGTGAGTGTAGGGGTATTGGGCTTTTTTTATCATCATGACATTCAATTTGTATGATAAATCAAAAAGTTTGAGGTGACGTGTCTATGCGAGTATTATATATTTAGCTTTATCCCTAAACACACACACACCACCACACACAAAAATCCCCCTCTCTCCATGACGTAAAAAGGTTTGGGATTTCTTTTTTTTTTTTTCTTGTTTTTTTTGGTGAGTTAGGGGGTATTGATTTTATTTATTATCACGACATAAAAATTGAAAAAGTTATTCAAAAAGAGAGTTGATGGGATTGTGTACTTTTTTTTGAGAATTATATATTTGATATTATCTCTGAAACCCCCATGTACACTCTCTCGTCTCTCTCTTCCCCTTTTTAAATTTTTGCTTATGTTATAGGACCCTGAGGAAAATCATACTTTTTTTTTTCAATACTTTTTTTGGGCTTGCCCGACTGTAATTAAGTTTCAATGAATGCCCTATTTCATATCTTTTTGTTTTAATGTAACAAGAAAGTTACGATTTGACATTGTGTAGATGTTTATTTTTTATGACTTATTGAGTTTGGTTGTTGTTATTTTTCTTGGTTTTGTTGTTATTCTGTTGTTGTTTTGTTTTTCTTTTTTTCCTTCTTTTTTTTTGGTTTGTTTTTTCTTTTTCTTTTGTTTGTTTGTTTTGGTTGGGGGGGGGGGGGGGGGGGGGGGTGTCTTTAGGGTTTTCTTTTCTTTTATTTGTTTGCCTGGGCTTTATCACAGTTCTTGATTAAACCATTGACGCTGGGGGCCTACAGCAAAGTGAGAGGCTGTATGACCAGTGTCTTTCCCATTCATGGAATTCCACTTTACAGCTTAGTCTTTAGGGATCGACTATGACTCTCTGACTAGGAGGCTTGACTTGCACAGTCCTTAATGTCTGCAGCCTGGGGCTAGTGGCTTGGAGAACACTCCAACGCTGACTGTCCTATGCCACTTGGCCGAGAGTGGGGATGTACTGGGGCCCAAGGCATCTCCACAAATCAAATTTCTGCCCAATTTCCGAACAGCAGCTGCCTCCTCGCTGTTTTTGGAGGTCATCGTCGAAAACGACGGACTAACATACATACATGATTGTTTGTTGTTGTTGTTGTGGGGTGTGGGGGTTTTTGTGTATGTGTTGTGTGTTTTTTGGGGGGGTTGTTTTGAAAAGAGTTATTTCCCTTTGTTTCTACTGTGTGAGAGTATAAGGAATTTGGGGTTTTTATTAAGATGTATCCTACGGGCGGGGGGCTGGATGTAAAAAAAGCACATGAGTGCTTATTCATTATCCTCGATATAAAAGAATTTGTAATTGTCATTGTCATTGTCATTGTCATTCTCTCTCCCCCTCTCTCTTTTCTCCTCTCTCTCTCTCTCTCTCTCCCTCTCTCCTCTCTCTCTCTTCCCCTCTCTCTCTCTCTCTCTCCTCTATCTCTCTTTTCTCTTCTCTTCTCCCCTCTCCTCTCTCCTCTCTCTCCCCTCTCTCTCTCCCTCTCTCTCATTCTCTCTCTCTCCCTTCTCTCTCTCTGGGAACGGGAATAGCTTGACTGCTGACTCGGTTCGATTCCGTTCAAGAGGACTTTTCCTTGGGAAAGGTAACACAATGCGACCCACTCCCCAAAAATCTTTCGGATGAAACATAAACCGAGGTCCCGTGCGCAAACGCACGCAGAACATCTTGTGCACACGTTACAACCCGTTCCGCTTTTCGGAAGAGTAGACCATTGTGTGCCGGTGGGAACGGATGACAAAACTGCATACACACGGGACTGGATGAAAAAAATACATGAGTGCTTATTCCATTATCCTCGAAATACAAGAATTTCTTAAAAATTTAATTTTAAAAATATCTCACTCACTCCCCCCCCCCCCCCCCCCCCATATGCTATTTTTCTAAACCCCTTTCAATCCACAGTGTATTGTTTGATTGCTCAGCCGTGCTCGTCATGTGAGATCATTAAAGAGAGGGCTAGATATTCATAGAACTATAAAACTGTTCTAGAAGTGTTATATGACTGTCAGAAATTTATAACATCAGTTGCTGAAGCTACATATTCTTCTCCCATAAGACCTCTACTGTAAAAAGCTGGGTTCTCTCTCTCTCTCTGTCTCTCTCTCTCTCTGATATATATATATATATATATATATATATATAAAATATAATATATATATTAAAAATATATGATATGTATGTAGTGTAGTGTAGTGTAGTGTAGTATGTAGTGCAGTGCGGTGTGGTGCGGTGTAGTATATTTTAGGGCAGTGGAGTGGAGTGTGGGTGTAGTGTGGTGTGTAGTGCAGTGTAGTGCAGTGCAGTGCAGTGCAGTGTAGTGTAGTGTAGTTCAGTGCAGTGTAGTGTAGTGTACTTCAGTGCAGTGTAGTGTAGTGTAGTGTAGTGCAGTGTAGTGTACTTCAGTGCAGTGCAGTGTAGTGTAGTGTAGTGTAGTGTAGTTCAGTGCAGTGTAGTGTAGTGTACGTCAGTGCAGTGTAGTGTAGTGTAGTTCAGTGCAGTGTAGTGTAGTGTAGTTCAGTGCAGTGTAGTGTAGTGTAGTTCAGTTCAGTGCAGTGCAGTGTAGTGTAGTTCAGTGCAGTGGAGTGCAGTGTAGTGTAGTGTAGTTCAGTGCAGTGTAGTGTAGTGTAGTGTAGTTCAGCGCAATGTAGTTCAGTGTAGTACAGTGTAGTGTAGTGTAGTTCAGTGTAGTGTAGTGTAGTTCAGTGTAGTGTAGTGTAGTTCAGTGTAGTTCAGTGTAGTGTAGTGTAGTTCAGTGTAGTATAGTGTAGTGCAGTGTAGTGCAGTGCAGTGCAGTGTAGTGTAGTGTAGTTCAGTGTAGTGTAGTGTAGTTCAGTGTAGTGCAGTGTAGTGCAGTGCAGTGCAGTGCAGTGTAGTGCAGTGTAGTGCAGTGTAGTGTAGTGTAGTGCAGTGCAGTGCAGTGCAGTGTAGTGTAGTGTAGTGTAGTGTAGTGTAGTTCAGTGTAGTATAGTGTAGTTCAGTGTAGTTCAGTGTAGTGTAGTGTAGTTCAGTGTAGTATAGTGTAGTTCAGTGTAGTGTAGTGTAGTGTAGTGTAGTGCAGTGCAGTGCAGTGCAGTGTAGTGCAGTGTAGTGTAGTGTAGTGTAGTTCAGTGTAGTATATGTAGTTCAGTGTAGTTCAGTGTAGTGTAGATGTAGTTCAGTGTAGTATAGTGTAGTTCAGTGTAGTGCAGTGTAGTGCAGTGCAGTGTAGTGTAGTGTATTCAGTG
>CM054165.1:6005834-6021147 GCA_028751875.1 Rapana venosa
ATATGCAATAGAGAAAATATATAGGTAAATCTTAGATATGGATTAGACCTAAAAAGGAAAAACAAAAAAGCCGGCATTAATGGACATGTTGGCGAGACATCTACTAAGTCTGTCTGTTGTCAGTAGTGGTGTGGAGTAGCCTTATGGAATATTGCCAACACAACAACACCTTCCTGAGTCAACTCTTTTGTTCTGTTTTTGTTTTTTCCTTTCTTTTTCTTCTGGATAAAGTGAAACCCAGAACCAGGACTTGAAATCCGACCCTAAAACAAATAACTACTGGACAGGTTTCAGGAAGGTGATTCATACCCCCATGTATGTCACTGAGGGGAAAAAGCAGTACCCTGCTGTATTGCTCAATACACACCTGCACGACAAAGCTTTGTTACAGCTGACACTGAATGGAGAGCAGGCTCATAGGGTAGCAGTGGGGGGGTAGTTAAAATTCAAGGCGTAGTAAGAGATAATGGTAGGCAGGGGTGGTGGTGTAGTGGAGGAGGTGTGTCACACGACTTGTGAAATCGGGGGAATCATGGTCTGTTAGTTGAACACAAAGGGAGCTCAGAACGCGCATAAATTGAAAAAGCGCTTTGATTTGTTGATTTACAAGATTCAGCGCTATATAAATTCCATACATTATTATTATTATTATTATTATTATGATGTTGCTATTGTTGCTGTTACTGTTGTTGCTGCTGTTTCTGCTGCTGTTGTTGTTGCATGGTTGCTGCTGTTAATGTTGCTTTTGCTGTTGTTGTTGTTGCTGTTGTCAATGTTGTTGCTTTTGCTGTTGCTGTTGTCAGTGTTGCTGCTTTTGCTGTTGCTGTTGTTGTTGTTGTTGTTGCTTCTGCTGCTGCTGCTGTTGTTGCTGCTGCTAGAGCGAGCTTTGCAATCCATACCTGTCTCTGCCCATGCGCATTGTAGATATAAAACATTGCCAGTTGTTTCCCTTGCCAGTAAGGCCTTATTGATTCGAATCCAAAGAACCCCAGTCAAAACTAGATTGAGTCTTCATCAGTAAACCACCAGTCCATCAAACTCACACACAATCATCGATCACATCTACGTATCGAACACAAAAGACATAGCTGACACGAGGGTCCCAGCTGTGTAATTGCAGCAATCACTATCCAGTATGCACAACTTGGTCCCCCCCCCCTCCCTAAAAAGATTAATGTATGCCCCCATCCAAAAAACCCCAACAACAACAAACAACCCAACAATACACACACACACACACACACACACACACACACACACAACACACACACACACACACACACACATCTAGCCTTAAACCAACTTTATTGTTCCTTTGCAAAATCTGACACTTTTTCTTCTAATACTTGATAAATAACCTGTGCTCTCAAAGCATGCAAAATTACTGATTTAGACTCAGCTACTGAATTTTTTATTTAAAAACCCCTTTTTAATTAAATGTATAACAAACATGTTCCATTAAAACACGCCCTCAAGTTACCTAGGCTCATAAAGGAAGGAGAAGAAGCTCTGAAAAAACATTGTAAACTGTCTTTTGTTGTTGGGAAACGTGTCTCTGCACAACGTGCCCAATGTGTTGTGAAGCAGTTGTGTCTGTCCTTGTGTTGTTTAACTTTGCTGGCTTGTTATTTGAGAAGCCTGTGCATATTTGTTTGGTTGATATTGCTTTTTAGGTTTTGCTATGATGTTTTAGATGGTCTTTTTGTTGGAATTGTATTCCTGTTGATATTTTGTGTTGCTTCAGTCTTGTGCTGTGATATAACTTGCTATAGTTGTTTCGTGTTCTTTATGAGGATTGTTTGGGTTGCGGTGTGTGTGTGTATTATTTATTTATTTATTTTATTCTTTTATATCGAGGATAACGGAATAAGCACTTATGTGCTTTTTTACATCCAATCCCCGTGTGTATGTGGTTTTGTAAATTCTGTCATCTGTTCCCACCAGCTCACAATGGCCTACTCTTACGAAAAGCGGAAGAGGATTTAATGTGTGCGCAAGATGTTCTGCGTGCGTTCGCACACAGGACCTGTGTGTATGTGTGTGTGTGTGGCTCTGTGTGTGTGTGTGTGTGTGTGTGAGGGCAGGATGAAAAAAAAGCTTGTAAGCTTACTCTGTTACCCTCAATAAAGATCATGTTGACTTGACTTGACCTCACACACACACACACACACACACACACAGACGACACACAAGTATGTACATGCCAAAGCTGTTTACTAAAAATGGCTGATTAGTAACCACACTAATAATAATAATAATAATAATAATAAATCTCTAAAGCTACAGAATTATTTCCAGTCTCTGTTAGACATAAATTCTTGGAACTGATATAAGATATTTCGAATGATTCAATCCCTAAGAAATCTATAAGGGCAATTGCTATGACGTCTCACTGGATAATGAAAACCCAAGCCGAGTCCAAAGTGAGGGCTCCTCTTCTGGAACGCTCCCACAGCAATGGCGGTTGTCTGGGAGAGGAGCCAAAAGGCCTGGCCCTACCGCTAGGCACCTGACAAATCGGACCTAGCACATCCAACTTCGGCATGGGAGAAAGTGTTATCTTTTAGGTCTGTCTGGAGAAAAAAGGCAGAAGAATGGACCAAGACGGCATAAGGCTAGAAATATAGTGGCACGCACTTCTAGAAGTGCGCCGCGTTTAAAAGGGAGGAAAAGACGTGCCCTCCTCTTTTTTTCCCTTTTTCGAAACGCATATTTCCCACAACTAGACGCTCGGAGGGAAAAAGGGAAATTTAGGACTTACCACACTTCTTAGGCTGGAAGGATGGGCCCGCCTTGCTATCAAAAGGGGTTCCGTTCATGCCCCCCCGGGGGGGAGGGGGTGGGGGGGGGGGAGAGAGGAGCGGGGGCCCCAGCAGCCGCCCGCATTATCCCCCTTTGGTCAGGTCATTTCCTGAAAAGATGGAGACGAAAGACTGGTCGTTGCTTTTTACTCCGGGAGATTTTTTTTCAACAAAGAAGTTAGTGCACTTCTTCTAAAAGCCGGCAGCACAAAAAATCTAGCAAGGCTCCGTTTTCTAGGCGTCATTCTCACTTTAATTAAAGAATTTTTTTTTTTTCCCAATTTTTTTTTGGCAAGTACGGTTTCCAAAGGGGTTAGTAGGGCCCCAAATTTTCTTTTCTAGTTGGGTTTAGGGGATGCACCCCAAATCTCTGAAAACCGTTGCTTTTCTGTCTTTTTTTCCACCACCACCACCACAAAAAAAGTCTCTGCCCCCCTGATCGGGCCCCCCTTTCCCGCCTACCTGGGCCCGCTTACCCGGGTTCGCGGGCGCATGGTGTCGTACGGCCCACAAATATTTCTAGCCTAAAATAGACAAGAAGGAGGGACAGGAAGAAAAAGAAAAAAAGGGAAAGGGAAACAAAGAGAGAGAGACAGAAGAGACCCAAATTTTTCCACAGAATTTTTTTAAGGGCGCTTTGATTTGTTTTTGAAAATTTTTTAGCCCCTTATACGTTTTATTTATTTTTTATTATTATTTTTTAATTATTATTCTGAAAAAACCCAGGTACCCCCAGGTTTAAAGTGGGGCCCAAAAATGTATTTAACATTTTGGGGACACACCCTTTTCTTCAATCTGTCTGCATCCCCTGGGTTTCTGCTTTAAATACCTGGGGTTTGGCACAATTTCTTTCAAGGTCTTGGGGTTTTTGTGTCATTCACCGAGATTTTAAAATTAATGTTTTAAGAAAAGGGGCGGGGGAAGGGAATGGGCTGGGGACACATGTTTGTTTACATTTCACTTAAAAAAAATCGTGTTGAAAAAACGTGATGGGAAAATAGAGTGATCTCCCTTTTGGGCGCCTGTCGGCAGCACTGTGGTAGTCTGTTTTTGAATGTGGATTGTGTGTTTTTTTTTCCTTTTCCTTTCCAGAAATGTTTACATTTTCTTTTTCGTTTTTTTCACCCTTGAGTTATTTGGTAGAACATTTTTTTTTGTTTTTACTACTTTTTGGGAGATATTCGATGTAAATTTTCATCTTTGTTTAAAATTGTTAAAAAATTTCGATTCGACTTTTAAATTGTGTTTACCTGACTGTTTTTGGTTTCGTGCCCCATTTTAATTGACCCTCCCGCCGTTCAACAAATTGCACGTTTTTTCCCACGAATGACACCACCCCCCATCAATCAATTGGGGGTTTGTTGTGTCCCTTCCATGGCGTGAGACCCGGGGGACACTAGGTAGGGCCCCCGCACCTGAGAATTGTCAAAAACAGTAACGTTTTGCCCCTGACATTAACCCGCTTTTAACAATTAGGCTTTCTTTCCCCGCAAAACCCAGACGGGGAAAACACGGGCGGCCCAAACGTCACGCCAATGGTGGGTTTCCCCTTCCCCCGTGTCTCCCCCCTCCCCTCTGACGCATTCTAAAAACCCCTGACAACGCTTTTTCCCCCATGCGGGCCGTCCACCCCCCCCTTCAGTTTTTGTTTGTTCGGTTGTTGAAAATTTGGATAATGTTTTTTTTTCTGATGTTTTTGATGTATATCATGATGTGTTTAAAAAACCAAAATCCCCTGATTACCCACACCCCCTTTCACCTTTTCTACCTTGTTCACCATCCAAATCTTGTTCGGTTCTTCCCCCTAGCCCCCATCCCCAAACCTTGGCCCTTTTCGTCCTTTCCTCTGATGCTTGCCCAAACTCCCCCTTTTCATTTTCCCAACCTTTTCCACCTCTTCGGGCTCCTTCAATTTTGGGTTTTTTTTAAATGTGCAGTCTGTCTGCCCAAATGGAAAACCCCCGATACATATCTGATTTCACTCTGAAAAAAACTTGATTTAAACCCCTTCCTAAAACCAAAATTTGGGCTTTAAACCCGGGCCCCGGGACCCCAAAAATTTAAAAAACAGCGGGACTCCCCCTGGTTTATAAAACAATTTTTTTCCCCCGGGACTTCTCGAGGGGGTGGGATTCCCTTCATTCTCAAAGACATTTTTGGAACCATCTCTTTCTTTCAGTCAAAAACCTTCAATTCTCACAAAATTTTTTTGAAGTTTGCGAAATCAATCTAAAACCTCCCTGGCCACTCTATAACTATCGCTGCCTTTCCCTTTCCACCTCCCAGCCGTAAAAAAAACCCTAACATTTCTCTTTTTCACCAAAAATTTCCCTTTTCCACCCCTCAAACCACTACAGCCTCTCTCCCAAAAACTTAAAATTTTGGCCCTAAGAAAGAAAAAATCTGAAAAAACACACTCCTCTTCTGCGATCTCTTCACTGGTTGCCTTTTCAAACAAAGACTGGAGTTAAAAAACAATTCCCTCGTTTTAAAAATGTCCCACAAATCTGAAACCCTCTTATCTCTGAAAACTGTCTTCACTTACATTTCCATCCCTTTCCCTTCGTTCAGCCGCAGATACTTTGTGCTTTCGAAAAAACCCAGATTCAAAAAAACCCACTGTTGCCGGTTTCCTTCTCTTTTTCTGGCCCTTTCCCCGGGAAGGGGACCCCCCCTCTTTCACTTCGGAAAAAGCCTTCACTTGATTCCTTAAAAACCCAGCCTAAAAAACACACTTATTTCCTACTGAGACTTTCCCCCCACATATCTGCCCCAAATTTTTCAAAAAGCATCTTTCACCTTTAAGTGTTTTTTCCGTGTGTGTGTGTGTGTGTGTGTGTGTGTGTGTTTGTGGTGTGTGTGTGTGCGTGCCGTGCGTGCTTTTGTGCGCCGAGCATGGTTTTTGAAATTTTTGTTGTCATTATTTTTTAAGGAGGTTGCTTTGCCTGTAAATGTTTGGAGTGCAACCCGCTTCGATTTGTTTGTTTTTTTAAGATTCGGCTATAAAAAATTCCCAAATATTTATTATTTTTATTATTTTTAAATTATTTTAAAAATCGTGATCTAAATTTTGACGAAAAAAGGATAAAAAACTGTCAGTGAACACGTTTCCTAGTCTGAAAAGAGCTCCTTTGGCCTGAGTTTAAAGGGGTAGGAGGGGTGGGGGGGGGGGATAGGGGGGAAGTTTTTCTTCAAGGGCCCTTTACTGACGTGGATTTTATAGCTGTGGGTGTGTGGGTTTTGTTTGTGTGTGTGTGTGGGGTGTGTGTGTGTTTTGTGTGTGTGTGTGTGTGTAAAGGGAGAGAGAGAGAGAGAGGAGAGGAGAGGGGAAGGAGATGGAGAGAGGGAAGAGAGAGAGAGAGAGCTCAAAAAACTCAAACTTTTTTAATTTATTATAGCCTTTGGCCATTTTTTACCCCGACTTGTTGGGGACGGGACTTTACAGAATAATTACGAAATGGCTGGATTTTTCAATCTTCATAGTCAGGGAAGTATTTAATCTCCCCCTTTGTAGCATACACACACCAAAAAAAAAAGCCCCTTCCAAAAAAAAACAAAACCCCTTTTTAAAAAATTCAAAAATTTTTAAGGGAGTTAATGCTTAAACGAAAAACAAAACAAATACTATTTTTCGTTTTCTTTAGAGGTTTTAAAGAATTGCATTTTGTTTTCCTTTTTTTTATTTCATGGAAAAAAAATTCTGGACAAATTGTGTCTGTGATTTCTTTTTTGTTGCTTTGAAAGCACATGTACAGGAACTTTTACTGATTTTTTTAGAATTTCCCCCTAAGTTTTTTATAGAGAAAAACAATCAAAAATTTAAAATTGGTGCCCCTTTTTCAGTTTTGTCTTTGCAAAAATGGACGGTTTCGGGTTCCTGTGCTGCCTCACTTTTCGTTTTTCTTTAAATTCTACGTTTTTTACTTTTAGCGGGAGTAAATTCAATTCAACGGGGGTGATGGAAACACGAAAACAGTATGTCTCCATTTTTAAACAGACATATTTTTTTTTTTTCCAAAAAACTGTTTTAAAAATGTTCGTTTTAAAAATTTAATATCTCTTACGGTTTTTAAATTGGCCCCCAATCACATTTGTACAAAAAAATTTAAATTTAGTCTCTTTTTTAAATCACCCCAAAAATACTTTTACTTTTCCACAACCCCAAATGCTGCTTTAAATTAAAAATATTTGGAACCCCCATTTTCCCCACAAAAAATTTTCCTTATTTTGGTAGCCCCAACAATCTTTTCCAGTTCTACCCCAATTAAAAATGAAAACGTTTTAAGCTTTTTGGGAAATTTTTTTCTATCCTTCGAAACATTTTTAAACCCAGTATTAAAGCAATTAACCCCAAGAGGGGGAATTTAAAGAAAAGGGGGATATCTCCCAAGTTCCAAAAACCCATTTTTTTTTTTGGGTGCTCTTGCAGGGACCCTTGGGAAATCGTTTAATGCCCTTAAATTTAAAAACTTTGTCTACATGCTCAAAGGTCTCTGCAACCCAATATTTCTGTTGAATTTTATTAATATAGAGGGGAATTTTAAAATTTTCCAATAATTTGGAAAAATTACATTTGAGGTCATCTCTTTATATTTTTTGAAACACGAAATTTTAATTGTAAAATTGGTTTTCCCCCTTTTGCTGCTAAATCTGCAGTACCCTTTTTAAACCAACTTTCCCTAGTCGAAAGGGAAAAAAACCCCAAAAAAGACAGTAATTATTAAAAACTTCTAATTTTTAGAATTGTAAAACCATTTTTCATTCATACCCAAGTACCCCCCCTTTTTTAATAAATATCCCCTTTTTTCATTTAAAATTTTAAAACTTTCTTCATTTATTGCAGCATTCATGCAAACCCCATTTTAAATTGGTTTGAAGGCCCCTGGGGGTAGTTTAAAAATAAAGAAAAATCATCAGCAGCAAACAGCAATATGAAAAGCTCCCTTTTAATTGGCAATAAAAAAAAGCCCCCATGTTCACCCTTTTCTTCAATGCTGTGTGCTATCTGATTAATTTAAAAATGGAAAAAAAAACGTTTTGAGATTTTAAACACATCCTTCCCTGAGAGAGAGGGGGAGAGAGGAGGGAGGAGAAGAGAGAGAGAGAGAGAGAGAGAGGAAGAAGGAGAGAGAGAGAGGGGGAGAGAAAGTAAACATTCATTTTTTAACAAGTTGTACGCCCTTTGGGAAAACCCCTGACCATCAAAGCAAAAATATTTTTTTTCTGACTTTAAATTTTGCTTTCAAAACAATTTCACCCTCACATTTGGTTAACAAAATTTTTCAAAATTTGAAGTGGACAAACAACATGTTCGTTGGCTGATTGAAATTTTGGCCAACAGACCACAGCGTGTTTTTGCCCAAAAAAATTCTTCAGCGGTTAGATTTCCCCAAAGGCCAAACCTTTTGGCCTCTTCTGTAAATTTTTATACAAGATGATTGCAGAAAAAACAGCTATGGAAAATTTTCCCTTTTGGAAAGTTCGCAGGGCAACCCGTGTCTTTAATTTTCTCTTTTTCCCGGGTCAGTCCCAGACCCTGGTTCAGCCCTCACCGGGGGTTTGTACATGGTGTGATGAGGCCAAATTGGGGGGCCAATGTTTTTTAAAACTTTTAAAAAAAACTTCTTACCATTTCAAAAATCGGGCACACTTCTGAGAATATTAAATTTTCCCATAATAAGAGGTTGAAAAAGTTTCGAAGGGAAAAAGTATTTTGGGAACTTTTTTTTACCACAAGGTTTAAACCCAAAAGGCTAAAACTGACGCTTTTGTCAAAAAGGGACAGCAAAGTGTATAAATTTTTAAGGAAACTGAAGTCATTTTTTGGTTTGGAAAAAGATTCCTTTTTTTGGGTTTTTTAAGTTTTACATAGAGAGTGTTGTAAGTTTTTTCTTCCATTTTTTTGGGACAGTAACTTTAGGGTTAAAAAAAAAAGAAAAGTCTGCAGGGGAAATTTTAATATGCTAAAAAATAATTGGGGGAAGACAAAGAATCCCCAGGTCCCTTCTGCAATCAGCAGCTTGTCGCAGTGCTGCCATTTTGGCCAAAACCCCTCCCTGCTTTGTTTTTTAGAATTTTCAGTTTTTTTGCCTTCAGGGCGTCGTTTTCGTGCCCCAAAAGCAAAAAAAATAGAAAAAGAAAAAAAAATTTTGTTATGTTTCAGAAGTCATTGAATTTTTTTTAATTCCCCCAAAAGAAACTTTAAATTCCAAAATGTTGGGCATTTCCCCTGAATTAGGGGTCCGATTTTCTTTTTTTTTGGGGTGTTGTCAATATAAAAATAGGGGTGTGTGTGTGTGTGTGGTGTGTGTGGGTTTGTTTTTTGGGGTTTGGGGTGTGTTGTGTGTGTGTGTGGGTGTGTGTGTGTTTGTTGTGTGGTTGTGTGTGGGGTAAAACATGCAGTGGGATGCAAATATGGGTGCGTGGGTGGGTGTGGATGTAGGTTCGTGTTCCCGCCTTCTGCTTTAGAGAGAAATTTTGGGGTGTGGGGTGTGTGTTCGCCGTGGGCGTGTGGGGTTTGTTTTGATATTTTTATTTTGGGTTTTCTTGAAAAGTTTACACCAAAAATGAAAAATTTTTCTTTGAGATTATTTTGAAATTAACCCAAACGATGTGCCAATAGTATTGTAATTGCCCTTCATGGGATGTTTTAAAAGGGTTTTTTATTTTGACTTTGGGCTTGAATTGGGCTTGACTTTTAAAGAAGTGATTTTCCTTTTTTCTTTCTTCTTTCCCCTTTTGTGGGCGCCCCGGCGTGTGTGTTTGTGTGTGTTTTGTGTGGGGTTGTGTGGTGTGTGTTTTGTGGGTGTGTGTGTGTGTGTGTGTGTGTTGTGTGTGTGTGGGGTTGTGTTTGTGTGTGTGATTTCCCCCGTAGGGTTTTGTGGTTTTTTTTTGTTTGCTCTGTTTTGTTTTTTTTTTCTTTCTTTCTTTGGAGGTTTGAAGTTTTTTCATTTTTTTTTTTTTATTTGTTTTTGGGGCATGGGCTTTCTTTAGGGTTTCCCGTCTCTTAAATCCAAGTGACATTAGGGCGAAAAAGAAAAAAACGTGAATTTTAGAAATTGTGTGCCTTAAGACAATAGGTTTTTCCCAAAATCAAAATTTTTTTTTTCAGATATACATTGAATAGCAATTTCATTAGTTTTTTTAAAGAAAAAAAAAAACTAAGAAAATTAAAAAAACATCAACAAAACCCCAACAACAATCAATAAACGACAAAAAAAAGAAGAAAAAACATTTTTTTAAAGAAAGCAAATGGCCTTTAATTTTGAAAAAATGGGAAAGCCAAAAAAAAAAAAACCCCACAAAAAAAAACCATTAAATAGCAACAGCAAAACAACCCAAACCAAAAAGTGTACCAGGTTACATTTCACACCCTTTTTTTTCCTTTTGAATCAGCCTGAATGAAACCCTTTTACTCGGGGGCATTTTCCTTAGCGATAACCATTGCCCTCGAAAATTAAAAGGATGTTGCTTCAGTTTTTTTTCGCCCCCAAAAGGACCAGTTCCCTGAACCCCCCGGGAAGTTGAATAGTCTTGTAAGCTCAGGTAAAGGGACATGAAGGTTTAACCCCGTGGATTTGGCTTTTGTGGATCTTTGCCCCAGGATTATCTAAAAAACCTAGAAATTTTCAGAACATAGCAGTTAAAATTTTTGGGGAAAGGCGAGATTTAGCAATGCCCAAAACAAATGGAAATTTATTTTCTACTGTCAAGTCAAGTCCAAAAAAAAATTTATGTTTTTCGGTCGTGTCCCACGGGTGGCCTCTAAAACAGCAGAGGAGGAAAATGTGTTTTTTTTAAAATTTGGGGAGAAATTTTGATTTTAGTGGAGATGCCTTGGCCCCACACCCCATCCCCCCCTCTCTTTTGGGCCCAAATTTTTCATAAGGGGCAGTTTAGCGTTGGGGAGCTTTTCCAAAGGCCCAACCCGCCCCCGGGCTGCAGCAATAAAGGGGCTGTTTGCGAGTCAAGCCTTTTCCCATTAGGAGAGTCATGTCGATCACTAAAAATTAAGCTTTTAATAGAAAATTTTATGAGTGGAAAAAACCAATGGTCTTTAAACCCCTCACCTTGCTGTTTCCCCGCGTTTTAAAGGTTTAAACAAGAACTGTGATAAAGCCATGAAGGGCAATTAAAAAACTGACAGGGGACATTGATATTTTATACGTCGTATAAAGTTTTATTATCCGAAAGACACAAAAAATAATTTCATTTTTAAATTGTTTGTAGGGGTAAGGTTGCTTTTATTGTTTCCCCTTTATTTGTTTTCCTTGTTGAAGGTTAGGTAGCCTATTTCAGAAGCCTTTGTTTTGGGCATTGTTATCAATTTGAGACCCTGATAATTTATGTGTATAGCTTTTTCCTTAACAAGGGCTAATTCAGGATCTTTTTCATTTAAAAAATTTTGTCACAATAGAGGTAGTTAGCAATCTTAGAACACGGAAAATGAAAACCCAAATAAAAGAGTATGAGTAAAAAGCAGACAAAAAACAAGAAAAAAGAAGAAGAAGAAGAAGAAAGTATAAATTAAAAAAAACCCCCCCCTTTTTAGGGAATATGGGTTTTGGAAACTTAAAAGAATTAATAGCAGGTATTACCCCCCTTAAAAAATCTTAAAAAACATGTTAAAGCAAAACAAACATTCCCCTAAAAGGGAAACGAAAATTTTGGGGTAAATTAAGGGGACCCATTTTTAAAATAATATACCTCACTTTCACCTTTCAAGTATCAGCATATGAAAATATTTAAAACAAAGAAAAAGACGCAGAAGTGGGAAAAAATTAAAAAAAAAAAACTTTAAAAACAATTATTTTTAATATTTTGCTATTTTCATTTTACTTTTGGTTCAACCTTGTTTATTCAAGCGTTTATAAGCAGACGACAATACAGAAGGGGAAAGGCGTCCAAAACTACAGTTTTTTTTGAGCCCCCCCCCCCTGTCAATGGTAAATTTACATTGTGCTTATGCAGAGTAATACAATAACGGTGCTTGAAGTCACGATTTGATTAGGTCTTATGTTCCCTCCTAGTTCTAGGGGATGATATTTTCTTTATCCGAAAGGCTGGGGAGGCAACTATGCTGTTTTGTTTAATTGTATCGTTTTTTATTATGTGTAATAATACGGATTGCTTGGGCCCCCTTGCGTTCGGGAGGATTTTGCTCCAAACAAGCCAGGGTGCCCCTTTTGGGGCTGTGGCGTCGCCCAAAGACCAGTGCCCCCCTGTCAAAGGTTGGTAAAGTGTGTCTGCATAGGGTTTGGGGGCTGTCATGCTGCCCCCGGGCTCTGTAACTGTGCGCAAGTCGGAGGAGGGGCGGGATAAAAAGATGGAAAAAACCTTTATTTTCATCTTCTCTAAAGGCACCTTTTGCCCCTTTGGGGTGAGGTGTATGTGTATGTGGGGCGCCCGGGTGTGTGCGCCTGCGTGTTTGTGTGCTATTTTTTTTGGGTGGGTTTGTGAGGCAGCCGGGGCCCCCCACTGTCTGGAAGTGCATGGCATTGGAAGTTATGAGCGGGAAAATGCTTAGCGCTGCCGATCAGCGGCTGACAGCCAGGCTCAGCGATCTGACTGACTCCGGCCTGGGTCTGGTGTGAAGCTTGAGGGTCACTATCAGAGCACCAGTCTCAGTATCAACTCCACACCTGCTCTGCTGCAAGAGTCTGTGCAATCAGCTACACCTGCTCTATTGCAAGAGTGTGTGTAATCAGCTACACCTGCTCTATTGCAAGAGTGTGTGCAATCAGCTACACCTGCTCTATTGCAAGAGTGTGTGTAATCAGCTACACCTGCTCTATTGCAAGTGTGTGCAAACAGCTGCACCTGCTCTATTGCAAGAGTGTCTGTGCAATCAGCTACACCTGCTCTATTGCAAGAGTGTGTGCAATCAGCTACACCTGCTCTATTGCAAGAGTGTGTGTAATCAGCTACACCTGCTCTATTGCAAGTGTGTGCAAACAGCTGCACCTGCTCTATTGCAAGAGTGTCTGTGCAATCAGCTACACCTGGTCTATTGCAAGAGTGTCTGTGCAATCAGCTGCACCTGCTTGATATAAAAACAACCCCAAACAACACTGATATAGTCCAGCAGAGTACTTTATAAAACCACACTGCAGCATGATACTGAACAACATCATTTCCAAAAGATTGAGAGAGAGAGAGAGAGAGACAGAGAGAGACAGAGAGAGGGACAGAGAGAGAGACAGAGAGAGAGACAGACAGACAGACATAGAAAGACAGGAAGACAGAGAGACCCAGGGACAGAGAGAGCAGAGAGAGAGGCTCTAACGCTTTAACCTTTTAATGCTTCAAGTCAGATATAATATATATATATATTATATATATATATATATATATATATATATTATATATATATATTATATATATCATCATCATCATCAGACCCGTGACCTTGGCGGTCGTGGGGGAGACATGAAAGACGATGCCGTGGTAAGCCTCCTCCATCCATCTCGGTCCTCGGCTCTGCGCAGTAGTGCCGAGTCATTCATCCTGGTCCATTCTCTGATGTTGTCCATCCATGACTTGTTCTGTCTTCCCCTCCTTCTGCCACCTTCGAGTGTTCCCTGCAGTACTGTTTTGGGCAGAGTGTTGTGGCGGGTGACGTGGCCGAACCATGTCAGCTTTATCTTATTGACATGGTGAGAAGGGGTTCCTGTGGACCTGCCAGCCGTGTTATTTGACTCTTGACAAATTCGTTGGTCTTTCGTTCTCTCCAGGATATGCCCAGTAGTTTTCTATGGCATTTTGTTTCGAATGACTGGATTCGCTTTGCTGTTTCAGCAGTCAATGTCCAGGTTTCACTTCCGTACAGCAGGATTGACTGAATTAGGGCTTTGTAGAGCTTTAGTTTGATTGGGAAACAGAGATAGGGAAAAGGGGCATTCAAGCTCCTTTGCCGATAATTTTACCAAACCTCTGCAACTTTGAGCCGATTCGGCTGCGCCTCATCGACTCAAAACTTGCGGCGTTTTAGTTAAAACTAGGCAACAATCTTGAATGCCCCTTTTCCCTATCTCTCTACTAAAACTGAAAGTAATACTAATTTATTTTTGATGGGTAAAACTATAAAATTATGGGAATTTATGCTATACTGGTCCACAGAAAAAAGAGTTGAAGAGGGAGAAAGAAATGGGGTAGGAGACACACACCTCGCTGCACACAGCACGTCAATAGGCTTTGACAACTGAATAACGGAGATTTCAATAGGTAGCGCTAGGGTGTCTCCCGCCCCGGTAAGACATATCTAGACATGTTACTTACCTTTCCCCAATCACAAGACTAGATAGAATCAGCTGATTAGTAACAGTGACGACATTTCCGCTCAGAACTCTATGTTGTTAGCAACCGAGCCCTAGCTGTCTTGTCATTTCACAGTGTGAAGGAGCTTTTCATTAAAAAAGTTTTTGAATTTATCTTACCTGTACCTTGCTTAGTTTGTTAGGTTCAGAGCAACCTCTCACCCTACCTAAAACACAGGATCTGCGAGCTTCTCAATGAAGATTATGCATAACTGCTCAGGTGCTGTGCCGCTAACGAAAATGAAGTGGTTCTAAAAATAGAAACGGTCCTGTCAGGACCCAACAAAAGAATCACTCAAGCATGACGACCTGGTAAACTGAAGCTCGCCTAACACCGGTCTTTCCTCTCTCTCCGTTGAAGTGTGGCTTTCTGCTATAGGCTGTGACATGTGCCTGTTTAATATTCATTTCAGGCGGTCTAGCACTGCAGACCCGATCAGCCCTATCGAAGACTCATTACACTTCTTAACCTGCCAGCGGTCCTGTCAGGACCCAACAAAAGAATCACTCAAGCATGAGTAAGAGGGAGAGAGAGATCTTATTAACAACTTATCAACAACTTAGCAAGAACTTGACAAGAACTTATTAACAACTAATACAAGAACTTATTAACAACTAATACAAGAACTTACCAAGAACTTATCAAGAACTAAAACAAGAACTATATTAAGAACTTGTCAAGAAATAAACAAGTCCCCATCAACAACTTATCAACAACTTGTCAAGAACAACAACAATTATTTTACACAAAATATATTGATAAAGATAGACAACATGAATTGCGACGAACTTTTGTTGATGACATCTACTGATTCTAGTCAAGAAGAAATAACAGATGAGAAGAGTCTACTGGATAAGAAGGAGAAGTTGTACTCTCTTGCTGCTTGTGGTAAAACAAAGCATTACTTAGGAACAGAACTAACAGTAGAACAGGTACAGCAGTTATCACCACAAGACATTATTAAGTATTTTAATAGGTATGAATCTCTTCTTGGAGCAAAAATGGTGAAAAGTCTAGGGCATACTGTTATTGGTCTATATGCTAAAGCAACAAGTAGGGTCTTTAATGTGGACTCAGAAGCTGACTTAGCATATGACCTCTCACAAGATCCTATTTTGACTAGAACGCTGGAGACACTTGGCTGCGATATGTATTACCGTTTTGGCTCTCTGTTAGCACCAGTAGCTGCTAGTATG
>CM054165.1:6021647-6026647 GCA_028751875.1 Rapana venosa
TTGTACAGGAATGTGATGGGACCATTAAAGACCGTAAGAGATATTATTTATATCGAACATTTAAATCAGTTTTTGAAAAAGAAAAAATATGTCTGTGATATGGAGACATACTGTTTTCGTGTTGCCATCACCCAGTTGAGATTGAATGTACTCCCGCATAACGTAAATAACGTAGAATAACGTAAATCGATACAGTGAGGCAGCACAGGACAGAAACTGTCCATTTTGCAAAGACAAAACTGAAAACGAGCACCATTCTATTTGTGATTGTTGTCTCTATAAAGACTTGAGGGGTAAATTTCTAAAAGAATCAGTAAATGTTCCTGTACATGTGCTTTTCAAAGCAACAAATAGAAATCACAGACACAATTTGTCCAGATTTGTTTTCCATGTAGTAAATAGGAGACAAAGTGCAATTCTTTGAAAGCCTCTAAAGAAGACGAAAGTAGTATTTTGTTTGTTTACGTTAATGCATTAACTCATTAGATTTGATTTTTGAAAGGTGTTCGTTATTTTGAGGGTCTTTTTGTTTGTGTGTGTGTATGCTACTAGGTGCAGATTACTACTTCCATGACTATGAAGATTGTAAGTCCATGCCATTTCGTAATTATTCTGTACAGTCTGTCCTAACATGTCGGTGTATTATGGCCAAAGGCTATAGTACATTAAAATGTTTGAGTTCTTGAGCTCTCTCTCTCTCTCTCTCTCTCTCTCTCTCTCTCCTCTCTCTCTCTCTCTCCTTCACACACACACAACACACACACACACACACACACACACACACACACACACACACACACACAGCTATACATCCACGTCAGTATGGGCCCTTGAAGAGAACTTCACCTCTATCCCCCCACCCCCACCCCTCCTACCCCTTAATCTCAGGCATGGAGCTCTTCTCAGACTAGGAAACGTGTTCACTGACAGGATGTTATCCTGTTTTCTGTCAAATTCAGATCACGATTATTATAATAATAATAATAATAATAATAATATATGGAATTTATATAGCGCTGAATCTTGTAAAAAGCAAACAAATCGAAGCGCTTGCACTCAATCATTTACAGGCATGCAACTCTCCTTAAACATAATGAGCAACAGATTTCAAATCCATGCTCGCGCACTACGCACGCACGCGCACGCACACACACACACACACACACACACACACACACACACACACACACACACACACGGAACAACACTTAGAAGGTGAAAGATGCTGTTGAAAATTAGGGACAGATATTTTGGGGGAAAGTCTCAGGTAGGAAATAAGTGTGTTTTGAGGCTGGATTTGAAGGAATCAAGTGAAGGCTTTTGACGAAGTGAAAGAGGGAGGTCATTCCAGGTGGATGGACCAGAAACAGAGAAGGAGCGACGGCCAACAGTGGTTTGTTTGAATCTGGGTGTTCGAAAGCACAAAGTATCTGCGGCTGAACGAAGGGAACGGGATGGAGTGTACAGGTGAAGACAGTTACAGAGATAAGAGGGTGCAGATTTGTGGAGACATTTGAAACAGAGGGTATTGATTTTATACTCCAGTCTTTGTGAGACAGGCAACCAGTGAAGAGATCGCAGAAGAGGAGTGATGTGTTCAGATTTTTTCTTTCTTAGGACCAAGAATTATAAGTTTAGTGGGAGAGAGGCTGTAGTGGTCGAGGAGTGACTGGAATTCTTGGTGAAAAAGAGAAGATGTTAGGTTGTTTTTACGGCTGGGAGGTGGACGGTAAAGGCAGCAGATAGTAATAGAGTGGCCAGGTAGGTTGAGATTGATTTCGCAAACTTCAAAAGATTCATGTGAGAATTGAAGGTTGTGACTGAAAGAAAGAGATGGTTCCAAGATGTCTTTGAGAATGATGGCAATCCCACCTCCTCGAGAGAGTCGGGGGAAAGAAATTGTTTTATATCCAGGAGGAGTCAGCTGTTTTATTTTTGGCTCGTGGCCATGTGGTTTAAGCCAAGTTTCGGTGAGGAAGGTTAAGTCAATGTTTTTTTCAGAGATGAAATCAGATATGTAGTCGGCTTTTCCATTTGGACAGACAGACTGCACATTGAACAAACAAACTTGAAGGAGATCTGAAGGAGGTGGAGAGGTTGAAGATGAAAGTGGTGAGTTTGGACAAGCATCAGAGGAAGAGGACGAAGGCGATGGTGGAGATGCGGCTAGCGGAAGAACAGACAAGAGTTTGGATGGTGAATCAGGAGTAGAAGATGGTGAAAGAAAACTGTGCTATCTGGGGACTTCGGTTTTTGAAACACATCATGATATACATCAAAAATCATTCCGAACAAAAAACTTTATCAGAGTTACAAAACAACAGACATTCAAAAGCTGAAGGGGCGGGTGGACGGAGCATGGGTGAAGAAGCGTTGTCCAGGGGTGACAGAAGTGACGTCAGAGTGTGAGGGGGAGGACACGGGAGAGGAAGCCCACATTGGCGAATGGACGTTCGGCCTGCCCGTGTTCCCGTCTGGTTTTGCGGCGATACTGCCTAGTGTGGTTAAAGCTGCTTAATGTCAAGGAGCAAGCGTTGTGTACTGTTTTGACAAATTCTCAGGTGCGAGGCATAGCTTAGTGTACCGCGGCTCTCATGCATGGTAGTAGCACAACACACACTAGATTGATTGATGGGGTGTGTCAGTTCGTGAATCACGTGCAATTTGTTTGAAAACGGCAGTAGGGTCAGTTAAAAGGGTCACGAAAGACCAGCACAGTCAGGTAAACACAATTTCATAAGTCGAATCGAAATTTTGAAACAATTCAAACAAAGATGAATATGATACATCGAAATATCTCAAAAAAGTAGAAAATACAAAGAAAAAATGTTCTGACCAAATAACTCAGGGTGAAAACACGAACAAGAGGGATGTAAAACATTTCTGGAAAGGAACAGGAAAAAACACACACATCCAGCATTCAAACACAGAGCTACACACAGTGCTGCCGACAGGCGCAAAGGCAGATCACTCTATTCCGATCACGATTGTTCGGATCACGATTTTTCAAGTGAAATGTAAACAAACGATGTGTCCCCAGCCTATTCCCTTCCACGTCTTCTCTTAAAACATTAATTTTATATCTCGGTGAATGACACTAAAGCCCCAAGACCTTGACGAAATTGTGCAACCAGCAGGTATTAATGCAGAACCTAGGGCATGCAGACAGATTGAAGACAGGGTGTGTCAGAAGTGTAACTACATTTGGGCCCTCACTTTATCCGTGGGGATACCTGGGGTTTGTCAGAATAATAATAATAATAATAATAATATAAAATAAAACGTATATGGCGCTATACCTTGCAAAAACAAATCAAAGCGCTTAACAAATTCTGTGGTAAACATTTGCTCTCTTCTGTCTCTCTCTCTTTGTTTCTTCCTTGTTCTTTTTCTTCCTGTCGCCTCCTTCTTGTCTATTTTAGGCTAGAAATATAGTGGTCCGTACGACAGCCATGCGCTGCGAACGGATAAGCGGCGAGGTAGGTCGGAAGGGGTGCTGATCAGGCGGCAGAGACTTTTGTTGTGGTGGTGGTGGTGGAGAAGAAGACAGAAAAGACAGCGTTTTCAGAGATTTGGAGTGCATCCCATAAACCGATCTAGAAAAGTACATGGAGCATACTACCACTTGAAACCGGACTTGCTCAAACATGAAGAAAAATTCTTGAATTACGTGAGAATGACGCCTGAGAAGTACGGAGCCTTGCTAGATTTGTGAGCTGCCAGGCTTGGAGATGAAGTGCACTAACTTCTTTTGTTGGAAAATTAAATCTCTGGAGCTAACAGCAACGACCAGGCGTTCGTTCGTCATCTTGTCAGGAAATGACCTGACAGGTGATAATGCGGATGGCTTGCTGTGCGCTGTCTCCTCTCTCCCCCCTCCACCCTTCTCTCCGGCGGGCATGAACGGAACGCTTCGTGCAAGCGGCGCGGCCCAGGGCCCATCCTTCCAGCTGAAGAAGTGTGGTAAATGTCCTACTTCCATTTTCCGTCCGAGCGTCTAGTTGTGGCCACTATGCGTTTGCGATAGGAATAAAGAGGAGGGCACGTCTTTATCTGTCTTTTATCGCGGCGCACTTCTCAGAAGGTGCGTGCCACTATATTTCTCAGCCTTATGCCTCTTGGTATTTCTTCTGCCTTTTTTCTCCAGGACAGGACCTAAAGATAACACTTTCTCCCATGCCGAATTGGATGTGTGGGTCCGAGTTGTCAGGTGCCTAGCGGTAGGGCCAGGACCTTTTGGCTCCTTCCAGGACAACCGCCATTGCTGTTGGGAGCGTTCCAGAGGGAGCCTCACCTTTGGACTCGGCTTGGGTTTTCATAATCCAGTGAGGACGTCATAGCCAATTGCCTTATAGATTTCTTAGGGATTGAATCATTCGAAAAATCTTATATCAGTTCAAGAATTTATGTCTAACAGAGACTGGAATAATTCTTAGCTTTAGAGATTTATTATTATTATTTATTTTTTCTTAGTGTGGTTACTAATCAGCCATTTTTAGTAAAAAGCTTTGGCAATGTACATACTTGGTGTGTCGTCTGTGTGTGTGTTAGTGTGTGTGTGTGTGTGTGTGTGTGTGGTGTGAGGTCAAGTCAAGTCAACCATGTTCTTTATGTGGGTAACAGAGTAAGCTTAACAAGCTTTTTTTTCTTCCTGCCTCACCACACCCACACACACACACACAGAGCCACACCACACAATACACAAGGTCTGGTGCGAACGCACGGCAGGAACATCTTGCGCACACATAAATCCTCTTCCGCTTTTCGTAGGAGTAGGCCATTGTGCGCTGGTGGGGAACAGATGACAGAATTTACAAACCCATACCCACAGGCATTGGATGTAAAAAAGCCACCATAAGTGCTTATTCCGTTATCCTCGATATAAAAGAATCAACTAATAAATAAAATACACACCAACACACGACAACCCAAACATTCCTCATAAAGAACCACGAGACAACTTATAGCAAGTTATATCACGCACAAGACGGAAGCAAACA
>CM054165.1:6034147-6048977 GCA_028751875.1 Rapana venosa
CTGTCCCGTAGTCTGACGACCATGGGGGCACCCTCAAAGATCAACAACAGTTCCCTCCATTACTCTCTTCTGTTCTGCCTACTCGGGGGTTTTGTTGAGGTCTAGCCCTGCCATTCGCTGATGTTATCCTCCCAGCTCTTCCTTGGTCTGCCTCTTCTTCTTCCTCCTTGGACAGTGCCTTGTAAAACTGTCTTTGCAAGTCCTTTGGATCTTGTGACATGCCCATACCAAGATCCAAAGGACTTGCAAAGACAGTCTTAGAGAGATGGCTTGATGAAAACAACCAAATGTACTGTTTATTCAATGTACCATCTGGAAATAAAACTGTGACATTGACTTAAACTTTCACAAACACACACACACACTCTCTCTCTTCTCTCTCTCTCTCTCTCTCTCTCTCTCTCTCTCTCTTCTCTTCTCTCTCTCTCTCTCTCTCTCCTACAAGCCATCAATCATGGAGTACCACAAGGATCCATACTAGGGCCTATTCTCTTCTCATTAACATAAACGACCTCCCTCTCCACATCAAATCCAAATGTGAACTATTTGCTGATGACACAACTATTCATACAAGCCACAATAACCTTAACTCTCTAGCAAACTCATTACAAAAAAGCGTTGATCAGCTTATTTAATGGACCAAACTAAACCATATGTCTATACACCCCCAAAAAACAAAATGCATGCTTATTACCACCAGACAAAGCGGCAAAAGTAACCCATAAAAACTTACTCAATCAAAATAAAAAGGAAATAAGTGAACCAAACCGATCACCCACGGGTTTTAGGGGTAACAATTAATGAAAATCTCAGTTGGTTCTACATATCCTCACTATGGCAATACATGTTCCCAAAGAGTATATCTAAACTTTTAACCAAGCACTTTCTTGACTTTCATTAAGGAAAAGATTCCTTCATCTTTTATACAATCCTCAATAGACTATGCCTTCTAACTGTGGGATTCTGCTAGTGCGAACACTTTGAAACCCTTACTGAGTCTGTTTAAACGTGCTCTCAAACTGGTCCTTTTAAAGAAGATAAGCTTATTAGAAGCTGACTATACTCAGTTAAATATTCTCCCCTTACACCAAAGATTAAATTAAAACAAAGGAGTCATGATGTTCAAGATCATGACAGGAACTGTTCCATCATACTTAAAAGACAAATTCCCCCTAAATCAATCCAGAAATACTATAAAGCCTAGTATTCCAATTCCAAGAATAGACATTCAAATCTAGTTTACTTTACTCAGGCCCTATGCTGTGGAACTCCCTCCTGATTCAGGTGTTTTTTTCATGTTGAGGGCTGGATGAAAAAAAGGCTTTGTAACTTATTCTATTGCCCTCGTAACATAAAATTGCGTTTGCGTTAAACAACATCAATCAATAACAATCTACAAAACTAAATTATCAATTCACTTGATACATCAACAATAACAAACCACACTCCA
This sequence comes from Rapana venosa, assembly GCA_028751875.1. Classification (NCBI taxonomy): domain Eukaryota; kingdom Metazoa; phylum Mollusca; class Gastropoda; order Neogastropoda; family Muricidae; genus Rapana; species Rapana venosa. Next base: position 6,035,598 of record CM054165.1, read on the forward strand.
TAGCCTTAAAAACAAAGTTACATATCCTCTCTTACCTATCTGCCCTTTCCATCTTACCTATCTGCCCTGACCTTTCCCTTTACCTCTCTCTCTCTCTCTCTCTCTCTCTCTCCTCTCTCTCTCTCTCTCTCTTAAATTTTATTGTTGTTGTGTAGTGACATGTTTACCAAAGATGTAAAGCTTTTTTTTAATTACACTATAGTTATAAGAAAATATATCTATCCATAAACAAAATGTGTGCTAATCTGTACGGAGTATAATCAATAAGAGAGTGTTGACGGGTGATAGTGTGTGGTTTGAGAATTTCTATTCAGTATTTTTTCTTTGTCCTTTTTTGGTTGTGTTTTGTTTGTTACAAAAAGCATTATTCTTGTAACTCTCTCTCTTCACACACACACACACCCCGGTCTCTCTCTCCCACCTCTCTCTCATTCCTCCCCCGCTTCTTCTTTGTTCCCCACCCCCCCTTCCTCTCTCTTCTCTTACTTACAATGTGTAGATCGCTACTGTATGACTTAATGTGATTTTTTTCTCTTTATTGTAATGATGTATGGGTATTGGGCTTAATTTATTATCATGACGTTCAATTTGTAGAGTATATTCAAAAAGAATATAGATGGTGATCCTGTGCTGCCTTGAGAATTATATATTTAGAATTATCCTTTCAACACACACACTCTCTCTCCCTCTCTCTCCCTGACCTTATAGATTTGGTTTGATTTTATAGTATGGGTATTGAGTTTATTTCATTATCATGACATATAATTTGTATGAGTATAATCAAAATCAGTGTTGACGGTGATCGTGTACTGTTTTAAGAATTATATATTTGGTATTATCTCTGAAATACACACACTCTCTCTCTGTATTGTAGCCTAAGGCCCATGTGCAATTAAATCATTCTCTCTCTCCTTTTATTGATTTACTCATAGTTAGAGTTGTTGTGTATCCTAATGAAAAACATATTCATACTCTCTATTTTCAATATTATTTTGGGCTTGTTGACTGTACTTGAGATCCAGTGAATGTCCTATTTCAATATCTTATTGTTACGTGTAACAACTATGTGTACCACTTTACAATATGAAGGTGTTCTATTTTCTGACTCTATAAGTTTGGCTTTTCTTTTTGTTTTTTGTTTTTGTTTATTGTCTCTCTCTCTTTGTTGTTGTTGTTGTTGTTGTTATTTTGGGTTTGTCATGTTATTTGTGTTTTTTGAAATAGTTTGGGGGTGGGGTTGTTGTTGGGTTTTCTTTTTGGGGGGGTTGTTTTTTTGTTTTGGTGTGTTTGTGGGGGGGGGGGGGTTGTTTTTTGTTTGTTGTTTTTGTTTGGTTTGTTTTTCTTTTTGTTTGTTTGTTGTTGGTTTTTTCTTGTTTTTTGTTGTTTGTTTGTTGGTGGGTGTGGGTTGTTCGTTTGTTGTTTGGTTATGTTTTTTTTTTTTTGTCTGGGGGGATAGGCCCGAGTGCTGGGTTTGGAGTTTTTTTTTTGTCGGGGGGGAGTTGTTTTTTTTTGTTTTGTTTTTTTTTTTAAATTTTTTTACCCTTTGTTTCAACTGTGTTGGAAGGGTATGTGTATTTGTCATTATTAAGATGTGTCCCAAAGGCGGGGACTGGAACTGTAAAAAAAAGCACTTGAGTACTTATTCATTATTCCTGGTATATAAATAAAAGAAAATGAATAGTCATTCCTTACTTACAATGTGGGATGTTGTTTTATGTGCTTTATTGGGGGTTTCTCCCGCTTTATTGTGTGAAAGTGTTTTATGGGGGGTATATTACTTTTACTTTCTTCTTTTAAATTATTTTTTTTCTTATTATATGGGTTTTTTATGATTTATTATTGGGCTTACTTTATCATTCATGACATTCAATTTGTATTGAGTATAATCATTCATAAAGTGATTGATGGTGATCGGGGGCACTTAATCGCGAGTATTGATATATTTACATTATCCCTGAAACACAACACACACACACACACACACACACACACATTCTCTTCTCCATGGACTGTATAGTTTGGGTTTCTTCTTTTCTTTGGTTCTTGTTTTTATTGTAGTGAGTGTATGGGTATTGAGTTTTTTCATTATCACGACATAATAATGTTGAACAAGTAATATTCAAAAATGTGCGTTGATGGTGATCGTGTTGTAGGTTTGAGATTTATATATTTGATATTTCTCTGAACAACCATATATACACTCTTCTGTCTCTCTCTATCACCCTTGATGATCGTTTATGTTATAGTATAGAGTGTATCCTGATGAGGACTTGCATACTCACTGTTTATGTGTTCGCAATACTTTGTATATTGGGCTTGTCGACTGTAATTTAAGTTTCAATGAATGCCCTATTTCAATATCTTATGATATATGTAACAAGTTTTGTGTACGATTTGACATTGTGTAGGAAAGAATTTATTTTTTATGACTTATTGAGTTTGGTTTTTGTTGTTAATTTCTTGTTTTGTTGTTATTCTGTTGGTTGATTGTTTTTCTTTTTTTCTTCTTTTTGTAGGTTTGTTTTTTCTTTTTCTTTTGTTTGTTTGTTTTGGTTGGGGGGGGGGGGGGGGTTTGGGGGGTTTGTCTTTGGGTTTCTTTTTCTTTATAGTTTCCTGGGCTTTAACACAGTTCTTGAATAAACCAATTGACGCTGGGGCTTTATTACAGCAAGTGAAGAGGCTGTCCCCCCCCCCCCCCCATCCCCCGATTCTTCCACGCGCTCTCGCGCCTCTCTCTACACTTCGCTCAGTGTTAGTTTTAGGGCCACGCGCTCTTAAGACTCTCTGACTAGGAGGCTTGACTTGCACAGGTCCTTAATGTGCTTGCTCGGCCTGGGGGTAGAGTTGGCCTTTGGAGAACATCTCAAACGTCTGACTGTCCTTGTGCTCAACTATTGGCCGAGAGAGTGGGGATGTACAGTGGGCAAGGCGTCTCCACTATAATCAATTTGCCCAATTTTGCCCACCCCCCCCAACCAGTATGACATGGACATGATTGTATTGTTTGGGCCGGTCATGTCGCAAAACTCGACGGACTAACATATCATGATAGTTTGATGTTGTTGTTGTTGGGTGTGGGTTTTTTGTGTTGTGTTGTTGTTGGTTTGGTTGGGGGTTGTTTTGAAAAGGGTTATTTCCTTTGTTTCTACTGGTGAGAGTATTATAAGTATTGGTTATGTTTAAGACTTGTTGTTCCCTACGGGCTGGGGACTGGATGTAAAAAAACTCCTCATGGTGCTTATTCATTATTCCTCGATATAAAGAATTTGTAATTGTCCTTCTCTCTCTCTCCGCACGCATCTCTCTCTCTCCTCTCATCTCTCTCCTTCTCTCACCCCTAATGTATGATAGATAGATATTCTTCTCGCGCTTCTCTCTCTCTCTCTCTCTCTCTCTCTCTCTCTCTCTCTCTCTCTCTCTCTCTCTCTCTCTCTCTCTCTCTCTCTCTCCTCTCTCTCTCTCTGGGACGGGAATAGCTTGATTCTGCTGACCCGAGTTCGATTCAGAGTTCAGGAGGATTTTCCTCTGGACAGGTACATCAATGCCGACTCCATCTCCAAAATCTTTCGATGAAACTATACAACGATCTGCGCGCGCACCAGTGCGGCAAACGCACGCAGAACATCTGTGCACGATGTGTTCAACCCGTTCGCTTTTCGAGAAGAGTAGACCACTTGTATGTGCGGTGGGAAAGTTGGTCAAAGGCAGACAACCGTGCAATTACACACAAGGATATGGATGAAAATATACATGAGTGCTTCTTCCCTTATCACACGCGAAATTACAAGAATCGTAAAATTTATTGGATTTATAAAACCCACAACCCCCCCCCTATCTGCATAGATACATCCCCCCCCCCACCTATGCTATTTTTATAAACTTCAATCCACAGTTATTTGTTTGGATTGCTCAGCGATGACTCGTCATGTGAGATCATTAAAGAGAGGGCCTAGATATTCATTAGAAACTATACAACTGTTCGCCAGAAGAGGAGTGATCGTGTTCAGATAGGGAATTTTTTCTTTCTTAGGACCAAGAATTATAAGTTTAGTGGGAGAGAGGCTGTAGTGGTCGAGGAGAAGGAGTGACTGGAATTCTTGTGAAAAAGAGAAGATGTTAGGTTGTTTTAACGGCTGGGGAGGGTGGACGGTAAAGGCAGCGATAGTAATAGAGTGGAGGTAGGGTGAGATTGATTCGCAACTTCAAAAGATTCATGTGAGGAATGAAAGGTGTGACTGAAAGAAGAGATGGTTCCAAGATGTCTTTGAGATTGATGGGCAATCCCCCTCTCGAGAGGTCGGGGGGGAAAGAAACTTTGTTTTATATCCAGGAGGAGTCAGTGTTTTATTTTTGGCTCGTTGCCATGTGGTTTAAGCCAAGTTTCGGTGAGGAAGGTTAAGTCAATGTTTTTTCTGAGATGAAAATCAGATATGTAGTCGGCTTTTCCATTTGGACACGCCGACAGACTGCACATTGGAACAACCAAACTTGAAGGAGGTCTGAGGAGGTGGAGAGAGAGGTTGATGAAGATGAAAGTGGTGTGTTTGGACAAGATCAGAGGAAGAGGCGAAGCGATGGTGGAGATGCGGCTGGCGGAAGAACAGACAAGAGTTAGGATGGTGAATCAGGAGTAGAAGATGGTGAAAGAAAACTGTGCTATCTGGGGACTTCGGTTTTTGAAACACATCATGATATACATCAAAAATCATTCCGAACAAAAAACTTTATCAGAGTTACAAAACAACAGACATTCAAAAGCTGAAGGGGCGGGTGGACGGAGCATGGGTGAAGAAGCGTTGTCCAGGGGTGACAGAAGTGACGTCAGAGTGTGAGGGGGAGGACACGGGAGAGGAAGCCCACATTGGCGAATGGACGTTCGGCCTGCCCGTGTTCCCGTCTGGTTTTGCGGCGATACTGCCTAGTGTGGTTAAAGCTGCTTAATGTCAAGGAGCAAGCGTTGTGTACTGTTTTGACAAATTCTCAGGTGCGAGGCATAGCTTAGTGTACCGCGGCTCTCATGCATGGTAGTAGCACAACACACACTAGATTGATTGATGGGGTGTGTCAGTTCGTGAATCACGTGCAATTTGTTTGAAAACGGCAGTAGGGTCAGTTAAAAGGGTCACGAAAGACCAGCACAGTCAGGTAAACACAATTTCATAAGTCGAATCGAAATTTTGAAACAATTCAAACAAAGATGAATATGATACATCGAAATATCTCAAAAAAGTAGAAAATACAAAGAAAAAATGTTCTGACCAAATAACTCAGGGTGAAAACACGAACAAGAGGGATGTAAAACATTTCTGTGGAAAGGAACAGGAAAAAAACACTCATCCAGCATTCAGCAACAAAGAGCTACACACAGTGCTGCCGACAGGCGCAAAGGCAGATCACTCTATTCCGATCACGATTGTTCGGATCACGATTTTTCAAGTGAAATGTAAACAAACGATGTGTCCCCAGCCTATTCCCTTCCACGTCTTCTCTTAAAACATTAATTTTATATCTCGGTGAATGACACTAAAGCCCCAAGACCTTGACGAAATTGTGCAACCAGCAGGTATTAATGCAGAACCTAGGGCATGCAGACAGATTGAAGACAGGGTGTGTCAGAAGTGTAACTACATTTGGGCCCTCACTTTATCCGTGGGGATACCTGGGGTTTGTCAGAATAATAATAATAATAATAATAATAATAAATAAAACGTATATGGCGCTATACCTTGCAAAAACAAATCAAAGCGCTTAACAAATTCTGTGGTAAACATTTGCTCTCTTCTGTCTCTCTCTCTTTGTTTCTTCCTTGTTCTTTTTCTTCCTGTCGCCTCCTTCTTGTCTATTTTAGGCTAGAAATATAGTGGTCCGTACGACAGCCATGCGCTGCGAACGGATAAGCGGCGAGGTAGGTCGGAAGGGGTGCTGATCAGGCGGCAGAGACTTTTGTTGTGGTGGTGGTGGTGGAGAAGAAGACAGAAAAGACAGCGTTTTCAGAGATTTGGAGTGCATCCCATAAACCGATCTAGAAAAGTACACGGAGCATACTACCACTTGAAACGGATTGCTCAAACATGTAGAAAATTCTGAAATTTACGTGAGAATGACGCCTGAGAAGTACGGAGCCTTGCAGATTTGTGAGCTGCCAGGCTTGGAGATGAAGTGCACTAACTTCTTTTGTTGGAAAATTAAATCTCTGGAGCTAACAGCAACGACCAGGCGTTCGTTCGTCATCTTGTCAGGAAATGACCTGACAGGTGATAATGCGGATGGCTTGCTGTGCGCTGTCTCCTCTCTCCCCCCTCCACCCTTCTCTCCGGCGGGCATGAACGGAACGCTTCGTGCAAGCGGCGCGGCCCAGGGCCCATCCTTCCAGCTGAAGAAGTGTGGTAAATGTCCTACTTCCATTTTCCGTCCGAGCGTCTAGTTGTGGCCACTATGCGTTTGCGATAGGAATAAAGAGGAGGGCACGTCTTTATCTGTCTTTTATCGCGGCGCACTTCTCAGAAGGTGCGTGCCACTATATTTCTCAGCCTTATGCCTCTTGGTATTTCTTCTGCCTTTTTTCTCCAGGACAGGACCTAAAGATAACACTTTCTCCCATGCCGAATTGGATGTGTGGGTCCGAGTTGTCAGGTGCCTAGCGGTAGGGCCAGGACCTTTTGGCTCCTTCCAGGACAACCGCCATTGCTGTTGGGAGCGTTCCAGAGGGAGCCTCACCTTTGGACTCGGCTTGGGTTTTCATAATCCAGTGAGGACGTCATAGCCAATTGCCTTATAGATTTCTTAGGGATTGAATCATTCGAAAAATCTTATATCAGTTCAAGAATTTATGTCTAACAGAGACTGGAATAATTCTTAGCTTTAGAGATTTATTATTATTATTTATTTTTTCTTAGTGTGGTTACTAATCAGCCATTTTTAGTAAAAAGCTTTGGCAATGTACATACTTGGTGTGTCGTCTGTGTGTGTGTTAGTGTGTGTGTGTGTGTGTGTGTGTGTGGTGTGAGGTCAAGTCAAGTCAACCATGTTCTTTATGTGGGTAACAGAGTAAGCTTAACAAGCTTTTTTTTCTTCCTGCCTCACCACACCCACACACACACACACAGAGCCACACCACACAATACACAAGGTCTGGTGCGAACGCACGGCAGGAACATCTTGCGCACACATAAATCCTCTTCCGCTTTTCGTAGGAGTAGGCCATTGTGCGCTGGTGGGGAACAGATGACAGAATTTACAAACCCATACCCACAGGCATTGGATGTAAAAAAGCCACCATAAGTGCTTATTCCGTTATCCTCGATATAAAAGAATCAACTAATAAATAAAATACACACCAACACACGACAACCCAAACATTCCTCATAAAGAACCACGAGACAACTTATAGCAAGTTATATCACGCACAAGACGGAAGCAAACAAAATATCAAAAAGGATACAATTCCAACAAAATGACCATCTAAAACATCATAGCAAAACCTTAAAAAGCAATATCACCATAAAAATATGCACAGGCTTCTCAAATAACAAGCCTGCAAAGTTAAACGACACAAGGAAGACACAACTGCTTCACAACAATTGGGCACGTTGTGCAGGTACGTTTCAACAACAAAAGACAGTTTACAATGGTTTTTTCAGAGACTTCTATTCCTTCCTATATGAGGCCTAGGTAACTTGAGGGCGTGTTTTAATGGAACATGTTGTTATACATTTAATTAAAAAGGGGTTTTTAATAAAAAATACAGTAGCTGAGTCTAAATCAGTAATTTGTGGCATGTTTGAGAGCAAGGTTTTTATAAGTATAGAAGGAAAAAGTGTCAGATTTTGCAAGGAAACAATAAAGTGGTTTAAGGGGGGGGCTAGATGTGTGTGTGTTGTGTGTGTGTGTGTGTGTGTGTGGTGTGTGTGTGTGTGTGTGTGTGTGTGTGTGTATTGGTTGGGTTGTTTGTTGTTGTTGGGGGTTTTTTTTTTTTTTGGGGGGATGGGGGGCTTACTTAATCTTTTTAGGGGAGGGGGGGGGGGGGGGACCAAGTTGTGCTATTCTGGATAGTGATTGTGCCAATTACACAGTGGGACCTCGTGTCAGCTATGTCTTTAGTGTTCGATACGTAGATGTGATCGATGAGTGGTGTGAGTTTGATGGGACTGGTGGTTTACTGATGAAGACTCAATCTAGTTTTGCTGGGGTTCTTTGGATTCGAACAATAAGGCCTTACTGGCAAGGTAAAAACTGGCAATGTTTTTTTATATTCTACAAATGCGCATGGGCAGAGACAGGTATGATTAGATTGTCAAAGCTCGCTCTAGCAGCAGCAACAACAGCAGCAGCGCAGAAGCAACAACAACAACAAACAACAGCAACAGCAAAAGCAGCAGCACTGGACAACAGCAACAGCAAAAGCAACAACATTGAACAGCAAACAACGTCAACAGCAAAAGCAACATTTACAAAGCAGCAACCATGCAACAACAACAGCAGCAGCAACAGCAGCAACAACAGTAACAGCAACAATAGCACATCATAATAAATAATAATTAATAATAAAATGTATGGAAATTTATCATAGCGCCTGAATCTTGTAAATCAAACCAAATCAAAGCGCTTTTTCAATTTATTGCGCGCGTTTCTGAGCTCCCTTTGTGTTCAACTAACAGACCATTAGTCCCCGATTTCACAAGTCGTGTGACACACCTCTCCACTACACCACCCTGCCTACCATTATCTCTACGACGCCTTGAATGTTAATACCCCCCCACTGCTACCCTATGAGCCTGATCTCCATTCAGTGTCAGCTGTAAAAAGCTTGTCGTGCAGGTGTGTATTGAGCAATACAGCAGAGGTACTGCTTTTTCCCCTCAGTGACATACATGGGGGTTTGAATCACCTTCTGAAACCTGTCCAGTAGTTATTTGTTTTAGGGTCGGGGGCATATTTTTTATTATTTTTGTATTTTAATGTTATGGGGGGAGGGGGGTGTTGGGGGGGGGGGGGGGGGGGGGGGGGGTGGGATTAGTATTGGTTTTGTATAGGTTTTTGTATTTGTTTAATTGTATTTATTATTTAATTTTAATTTTTTTAGTTATTTAATCATTATATTATTTTGATTTTTTTTTTTTTTAATTGTTTTGTTGTAATTTGATTTGGGAAGTATTATTTGATTTTTTTTTATATTGTATTTTGTTTTTTTTATATTATTAAGCATATATTTTGTTTTTGTTTTTTTATTAATGTTAGTGGTTATATTTTTTTGGGGGGGGGGGGGGGGGGGGGGGGGGGGGTATTTGTATGGGGGGGTGGGGGGGGGCTGGGGGGGGGAGGGGAGGTTGGTTTTTTTTGGATGGTGTGGTGTTTGTGAGGGTTTTCGGGGAGTGGGTGTGGATGGGTAAATTTTAATTATTTTTAATATTTTTCGATAATATAATTTTTTTGTATTTCCCCCCGGGGCGGGGGAAGGGCTGGATTTTTTTTTTATTATTTTATTTTATTAGATTTTTATTTTATTTGGGATTATTTTATTATTTTTTTTTTTTTTGTTTTTTTAATATTTTTTAATTTTTTTTTTTAATTTTTTTTTTTATATTTTTATTAATTTTTTATTTTTTTTTTTTTTTTTTTTTTTTTTTTTTTTTTTTTTTTTTTTTATTATATATTTTATTTAATATTTTTTTTTTTTTTTTTTTTTTTTTTTTTTTTTTTTTTTTTTTTTTTTTTGAATTTTGTTTTATATTTACTTAATAATAATTTTTTTATTTTTTTTTCCGGGGGGGGGTGGGGGGGGTTGGGGGGGGGGGTGTGTGGAAGGGGGGGGGGGGGTGAGGTTTTTTTAGTATTTGATTTGTATTTTTTTTATATTTCATATTATTTTATTATTTTTATATTTTGTTTTTTTATTTTTTTTTTATTTTTTTTTTATTTTTTTGTTATTATTTTTTTTATTTTTAATTATTTTTATTTTTTATTTTTTTTTTTTATTTTTTTATTATTTAATATTGGGGGGGGGGAGGATATAATATATTTATTTTTTTTTATTTTTTATTTTTTTTATTTTTTAATTATATATTTTTTTTATTTTTTATTTATTTCTTTTATATATTTATATTATTTTTTATTATTGATTTTTTAAATTATATTGATTTTCTTTATTTTTTTTTTTAATTTTTTTTTTTTTAGATATTTTTTTTTTTTATATATTTTTTTTTTTTTTTTTATATTTTATTTATTTTTTATATTTTTATATTTTTTTATTTATTTATTTTTTTTTTATTTTTTTTTTTTTTATATTTTTATTTTTATTTTTACCATATTATTTTATTAATTTTTTTTTTATATTTATTTTATTTATTTTTTTATATATTTTTTTAATTTTTTTTCTTTTAATTTTTTTTTTTTTTTATTTTTTTTATTTTTATTCAACCGGTGGGGGGGGGGGGGGGGGGGGATTTAATTATTTATATTTTTTTAATATTTTTTTATTTTTTTTATTTTTATTTATATTTTTTTTTGTTTTATTTTTGATTTTTTAAATTTTTTTATTTATTTTTTTTTTTTTTGGGGGGGGATTTTTTTTTTTTTTTTTTTTTTTTATATTTTTTTTGTTTTTTTTATTTTTAATTTTTTTTTATTTTTATTATTTTTTTTTTTTATTTTATTTGTTTTGTTTTTTTTTTGTTTATTTATTTTTTTTTTTTTTTTTTTTTTTTTCATTTTTTTTTTTTTTCTTTTTTTTATTTATTTTATTTTAAATTTTATTATTATATTTATTTAGTATTTTTTTGTAATATTTTATTACTTTTTATGAGCGGGGGTACGTGGGGGGGTGGAATTTTGTTAATAGGGGGGAGGGGGGGTGGGGGGGGGGGTAATTTTATTTTTTTTTTTTTCTTTTTTGGGTAAACTTTTTTCAAATTTCGGGGCGAACTAAAACAGAGAAGGGGGAAGCTTTAGAGGGGGAGGAGAGAGAGAGTAGAGAGAGAGAGAGAGAGGAGAGAGAAGAGGAGAAGAGAGAGAGGAGAGAAGAGAGAGGAGAGAGAGAGAGATAGGAGAGAGCGAGAGGCGTGTGTGTGTGTGTGTGTGTGTGTGTGTGTGTGTGTGTGTGCATGTTGTGTGTGTTTTTGTGTGTGTGTGTTTCGTGTGTGTGTGTGTGTGTGTGTGTGTGTGTGTGTGTTGTGTGTGTGGTGTGTGTGTGTGTGTGTGTGGTTTGTGAGTATTTGTGTGTGTGAGTGATCTTGTGTGTATGTGTTTGTGTGACTGTTTGTGTGTTTTTGTTTGTGTTGTGTGTGTTTTTGTATGACTGTGAGTGTGTGTGTGTGTGTGTGTGTGTGTGTGTGTGTGTGTGTGTGTGTGTGTGTGTGTGGTGTGTGTGCTATAACATGATATACTATACTACAATATAATAGAATAGAACATGGTTTAATATAATGTAATATATATATAATTAATGCATTGTTATGATATGATTTATTAGCATATGATTTATTATCATGTAATGTAATATAACATTATATGTATTATATGATACACCCTTATCATTTGTAATATAATGGTGATTTAACGCCATCTAATATAATTAATCTCATATCATATCATGCAATAGAATGAATAGAATGGAATACAATATGATATGGTATAATATAATGTAATATGATATAATATGCTACGATCTGATATCAGAAATCATAATATATTCTAATACAGTATAAGATAATGTAATGTAATAGTGTAGAATAGAACAGAATATATGTTACAATATAACATCATATAATATCATACGATCTGATACGATACGATAATATAATATAATATAATATCATATCATTTATGATGTGATGTGATGTGATATGATAACTATAATGTAATATGATACACTAAAAACAGAAAAAGTAAAAAGAATAAAAGCAAACCCAGACTCAAGAAATGACGTCAAGGTCAGTGGCGTAATCCAAGGAATGACGCAAAATGAGGAACAGAGGAAAGGGTCTTCCAATGAGTCGCCTATTCAGATCAAAGGGACTGACTCAGACATGCCACGTGTACTCATTTTGCATGACTCCACGCTGAACAAAATAAATCCATCACGTTTAGCTACTGTCCTATGGCCTTCAGGTGGCAAAGAGAAAAAGCCTACTCCATCGAAAATGTCAAGAAAGTGGCGGAAGCAGCTACCCAGGAGCTAGAACCTCCCCCAAAGGACTGTGTCGTGCTGCATACGGGCATCAAACGCCCATCAAAGGGAAGGATCCTGCAACATGTGGCAAAGCCATGGCAGCGGCTGTAAAGGCCGTTCAGAAAACCTTCCCCAAAGACATGTGGTATGCAGCAGGGGGGACCCAGGGGAAACAACATCTAAAGCAAGACGGGCCGTGTACAACGCTCATGCTTACTCGGAAATAGTCAACGAAAATATCAGCAACGTTTCCCACCTTGCATACGAGAATATTCATCGATTCAAACATCTTCAAGATGAAATTCACTTAAACAACCATGGTGCTGGCAATGTTGCAAGAGTCTTAAACCGACACCTTTGCCAGCTGTTCTGGGAACGGCCACGAAGACGACAGAGACGCGGGGGTTTCAGCGCCAGCAACACAGGCCGTCCATTCCAAGGCAACCCATGGATGGCAGGGCATGATCACCCGCTGCCATCTTGCGCTGTATCCTCTGCCCCCTCCACGGGGTTCTGTCATTAATAACCCGTTTGCTTTGTCAACAGTTCACACTCATGTACACATGCACGCAAAACATGCAACGATGTTCATCAGATTCACTTCCCTATATAGCAGGGACATTTCTTTTTAGATCAGGATCTCTCTATCCAACCACATTCTTTCACCTGGATTCTCCATTATTTTCTACAGTTTTCTGCATCAAAGGATTGTGTCTTGAATTTCTACCACACCCCAACCTTACCTGTCATTTACTCTTTTGTGTATGTGTGAGTGGTTTTTTTCACATGAGGAACGTATTGTTGACTAAAACCATTTGACTACAATATTGTATACTTGTATAACAAAACAAAACTTACAACATGAAGACAAGCTTGGGCATGACAATAAATTCAAGGCCATAAGGATTGCAAACAATTCACACGTAAAAATAGAAAAATGTTTTCCTAAATGAAATGATTTTTGTACTTTTAAAACAGGAATCACAAATGCTGCCCCATTTCTTCCTGATTCCAGTACAGATCCATCAGTATACACTTTTAAATAATTAGCATAATTGCTTTCAATGTGACTTTTTACATCAAAAGTAAGCAAATTTTGATTTTTCATTCTTGTTTACATCAGTGTAGTCAGTGTCAAAGTTAGCTGATTATGTTTCCCAGGGGGGCATTTGAGGAACCCTTGGAAAAATGGAATTTTTGAGGTCCAAGTTTTT
>CM054165.1:6049477-6083873 GCA_028751875.1 Rapana venosa
GTGAGGTTTGGGGGGGTTTGGGGTTTTTGGGGGAAAACTTTGAATTTGTTAGATATTAATCAGGGTTTGTTTGTGGGGGGCAGATGAATGGAAGCGTCTGATTTGTAAATTGCAAGTATGCGCTCTAAAAATCCATATATTATTATTAAAGGCCGAGTCAAGAACAAAGAAGGGCATCCCCAGGGGGGGGGGGGGGGGGGGGGGGGAGGGGACTGACAGCCCCCACTTAGCTACCCCAGCATCCTGTCCCCAGAGTGGGGCTCAGCCTGACACTGTGACCGCCAGCAGCAGGAATTCAAACCCCCTTTCCAGCTGCTGAGCATGAAAAGAATCTTTGATTTGCGGGTGGAGGGATGTGGTAGTGGAGCTGTCCCCCAGCCTGTCTGCCACCTGAGTGAAGAGAACTACTAAAGCCTTTGACTTCAGGGACTGAAAAGAAAACTACAGGCTAAGCTGTGAAAGCCAGCTGTGAGAAATCAGAACAAAGGAATCCAGCCAGGCTTGGCAAGCTAAGGGCAGACAGGCAGGCGGGCAGGCAGGGTATATCGTATTCAACTTGAAGTCACGATTTCTTTTTCTGGGTAAACTTTTTTCAAATTTCGGGGCGAACTAAAACAGAGAAGGGGGAAGCCTTTAGAGAGTGGAGGAGAGAGAGAGAGGAGAGAGAGAGAGGGGGAGAGAGAGAGAGGGGAGAGAGAAGAGAGAGAAGAGGAGAGAGAGAGAGAGAGAGCGGTGGGGTGTGTGTGTGTGTGTGGGGTGTGTGTGTGTGTGTGTGTGTTTGTGTGTGTTTTTGTGTTGTGTGTTGTTTCTGTGTGTGTGTGTGGGGTGTGTTGTGTGTGTGTGTGTGTTGTGTGTGTGTTTTGTGTGTGTGTGTGTGTGTTTTTGTGAGTATTGGGGTGTGTGAGTGATCTTGTGTGTATGTGTTTGTGTGACTGTTTGTGTGTTTTTTTTTGTGTTGTGTGTGTTTTTTGTATAAACTGTGAGTGTGTGGGGTTTTGGTGTGTTGTGTGTGTGTGTGTGTGTTTGTGTATGACTGTGAGTGTGTGTGTGTGCTATAACATGATATACTATACTACAATATAATAGAATAGAACATGGTTTAATATAATGTAATATATATATAATTAATGCATTGTTATGATATGATTTATTAGCATATGATTTATTATCATGTAATGTAATATAACATTATATGTATTATATGATACACCCTTATCATTTGTAATATAATGGTGATTTAACGCCATCTAATATAATTAATCTCATATCATATCATGCAATAGAATGAATAGAATGGAATACAATATAGATATGGTATAATATAATGTAATATGATATAATATGCTACGATCTGATATCAGAAATCATAATATATTCTAATACAGTATAAGATAATGTAATGTAATAGTGTAGAATAGAACAGAATATATGTTACAATATAACATCATATAATATCATACGATCTGATACGATACGATAATATAATATAATATAATATCATATCATTTATGATGTGATGTATTGATATGTTTAATATAATGTAATATGATACACTAAAAACAGAAAAAGTAAAAAGAATAAAAGCAAACCCAGACTCAAGAAATGACGTCAAGGTCAGTGGCGTAATCCAAGGAATGACGCAAAATGAGGAACAGAGGAAAGGGTCTTCCAATGAGTCGCCTATTCAGATCAAAGGGACTGACTCAGACATGCCACGTGTACTCATTTTGCATGACTCCACGCTGAACAAAATAAATCCATCACGTTTAGCTCTGTCCTATGGCCTTCAGGTGGCAAAGAGAAAAGCCTACTCCATCGACAATGTCAAGAAAGTGGCGGAAGCAGCTAGCCAGGAGCTAGAACCTGCCCCAGACTGTGTCGTGCTGCATACGGGCATCAACGACATCAAAGGGAAGGATCCTGCAACATGTGGCAAAGCCATGGCAGCGGCTGTAAAGGCCGTTCAGAAAACCTTCCCCAAAGCACATGTGGTATGCAGCAGGGCGACCCCAGTGAAACAACATCTACAAGCAAGACGGGCCGTGTACAACGCTCATGCTTACTCGGAAATAGTCAACGAAAATATCAGCAACGTTTCCCACCTTGCATACGAGAATATTCATCGATTCAAACATCTTCAAGATGAAATTCACTTAAACAACCATGGTGCTGGCAATGTTGCAAGAGTCTTAAACCGACACCTTTGCCAGCTGTTCTGGGAACGGCCACGAAGACGACAGAGACGCGGGGGTTTCAGCGCCAGCAACACAGGCCGTCCATTCCAAGGCAACCCATGGACTGGCAGACATGATCACCCGCTGCCATCTGCGCTGTATCCTCTGCCCCCTCCACGGGCGTTCTGTCATTAATAACCCGTTTGCTTTGTCAGACAGTTCACACTCATGTACACATGCACGCACACATGCACCGATGTTCACTCAGATTCACTTCCCTATATAGCAGTACATTTCTTTTCAGATCAGGATCTCTCTATCCACCACATTCTTTCACCATGGATTCTCCATTATTTTCTACAGTGTCTGCATCACTGGATTGTGTCTTGAATTTCTACCACACCCCACCCTTACCTGTCATTTACTCTTTTGTGTATGTGTTAGTGTGTTTTTCACATGAGGAACGTATTGTTGACTAAACCCATTTGACTACAATATTGTATACTTGTATAACAAAACAAAACTTACAACATGAAGACAAGCTTGGGCATGACAATAAATTCAAGGCCATAAGGATTGCAAACAATTCACACGTAAAAATAGAAAAATGTTTTCCTAAATGAAATGATTTTTGTACTTTTAAAACAGGAATCACAAATGCTGCCCCATTTCTTCCTGATTCCAGTACAGATCCATCAGTATACACTTTTAAATAATTAGCATAATTGCTTTCAATGTGACTTTTTACATCAACAGTAAGCAAATTTTGATCTTCATTCTTGTTTACATCAGTGTAGTCAGTGTCAAAGTTAGCTGATATATGTTCCCAGGGAGGCATTTGAGGAACCATTGGAAAAATTGGAATTGTTGTGAGGTCAATACCAATGTCTTTCATTAATGAATCTGTATAATTGTTAATTGGCAGCAGAAATGAAATATTGCTTGGTTGTTTTGGATAATCAGTGTCTTGATTCATAAGAATTTCATCTTTTACTGAATTTGGAACAGAGAGACTTCGAATCACATACTTTGATATGGCTAATCTTCGTTGATCAGAAAGAAAGAGTAACTGTGCTTTTTTATAAGTATTAGTTATGTCAGCATGGACTGGAACACCACTTGAATTTATTGTCAAATACTGCGCTTGATATTCACCACATTCTTTTTTGCGTTGACCCAAAAGAAGTATTGATGACACTAAAGCACTGGCAGGGGTACATAAGGAAAGATACTGTATTTGAGATTAAATTCTTGATACATTGTATTGCAAGCAGAGGCATACAAATAACTTTTTGCTGGGTCCCTTCTCATGGTGGAATCTATTGGAATGAGTTAGTTGATTCTTTAGCAAAACAAGGTGCCTCTGCTTGCAACATTGAAACGTTTGATTCCAATTCGCATTGTCCTCCCATGAAATTAATGCTAAATTGATGAATTGTATGCATTCCAAAATGAAGAAAACACACTTTGAAAACATTTCTTGCTCAGGGAAAGGAGACATTTTAATATATAAAATGAGGCTAAATGCATGGAACACCAAATATTCTAAAAAAAATATGACATGTTGCTGTTCTCAATCTCTTTCAATCCACCATTTCTTGTTTGATTGCCCAATCCTAACTGACCTGTTTAAAAGGAATAGATATTCATAAAAAAAATATGCCACTGTTCAAGAAGTTTTATATGACTCTCAGCAGTTCATAACATCAGTTGCTGAGATTTATATTCTTCCCCAGTAAGACCTCTACTGTAGATAGTTGTGATAATATAAATATACGTACATTAAAGTGAGAGAGGAGAGAGAGGGGAGAGGAGGAGGGGAAAGAGAGGAGAGAGAGAGACAGACAGACAGCAGACAGACCAGACAGACAGACAGAAAAGACAGAGAGAGAGAGAAAAAGGAGAGAGAGAGAGAGAGAGAGAGAGAGGAGAGAGAGAGAGAGAGAGAGATGTTGGTTTGAATCCGGGTGTCCTTATCACCAAGTAGTGAATGGACATTAAACAAAAACAAAACAAATAAAATTGGACATGACAATACATTTTTCTAAAGGTGTTAAAATTTTGCAGTGGAACCTTGGAGCATAGCCACGAATATGTTGGGCTTTACTCAATTTTTAACAACTGATAATTATGCTATATTAGCACTCCAGTCTTTGAATGTGGTAAAAGGGAAAATGCCTAAATTGGCAAATTATTATTACCCACCATTATGTGATTGTGATACTAATTCTAAAGTGAAATCTGCTATATAATTATGTCAGGCAGGGTTTAGATTATGAAAAACTAGTTATATCTCCTATTGTGCAAAGTACAGCATATATTTGTCATACAGGTGGGACAGTTAAAATTAACAAAGATGAAATATTAAATGTAGTTTCTGTATATTTACCTCAAGGTGCAAAATATGACAACACTGACTGGTTAAAAAATACAGATTTCACAAAACGTAAATGGATCATTTTGGGAGATTTCAATTCTCATGCTCCTTTTTGGGATTCTGGGTGCTCTACCATCACCAGCAATCGTTTTGTAGAAAACATTGTAGATTCAAAGCTTTACTTATTGAATTATGGTAGAGTAACCAGAATTCCTGATGTTCCTACTCATAAACCCAGTGCCACTGGTTTAGCTTTGATATCTCCACGGTTAGCAATTAATTGCACCTGGAATGTTGAAGAAGATTGTCTCGGAAGTGATCATTTTCCTATTACATTGTCATTTGAGGACTTTGCCACATCAGATCTACCACATATAGAAGATGAAATCCCTCAACTTATATACAAAATGGCTAACTGGAGTACTTTTCAATCATTTCTGCAAGCTATTGATATTGAAAAGATTGCAGAAGATGATGTTGATAAATTTAATTCAAATTTTGTGGCAAAGCTCATGCTTGCAGCTGAGTTTTCCATCCCCAAACGCAAAACGAGCAAGAATGGAAAGCAATCAGGCAATAGATGGTGGACTAAAACATGTGAAGAAGCAGTAAACTATAAAAAGAAACAGTACAAAACATGGTTAAAAGATCAATCAGAACAAAACGTTATTTGCATGAAATGCGCTAAATGTCATTGTAAAAAAGTAATTGCTCAGGCAAAAACCAAGTATTGGACAGAATTCTGTACAAATGAAGTATCAGAATACAAGGACTTACATGAAGTTTGGAAGAAAGTTACTGAAATGAAAAATGGATTTCAACTCCCATCATATCGAATCAGTTTTGAAATAATAGATTTCCAAGTACAGTGGAAAAAGCAGAAGCCTTGCCACAATGTTTTTAAAAATATTCATCCTTAAGCTTCGGTCAGACTTCAAAAGTAACTGACTCATCAGAAAAGCTAACAAATCAGAAAAAACCATCATCATATAATGCTGATTATTTGAATGCTTCCTTTCAATATGACGAATTTATTGAAACGTTAGATTCGTTTTCACATAACAAGACAGCAGTTGGTTCTGATGGTATATCTTATCAAATGTTGACCCATATGCCTTTGAAATGGAAAAGGCTACTTTTTTCATTTTTCCAGAATTGTTGGACAAATGGCACTCTTCCTAATATCTAAAGGCAGTTGATAGTAGTTTCAGTCCTTAAGAAAGGTAAGATGCGGTCATCAGTAGATAGTTATAGACTAATTGTTCTTACTTCCCAATTGGGTAAAGTAATGGAAAAAAAATTATACATAGGCATCTGTTTCATTATTGTGAAAAGAATGATATCCCAACCAATCAGGCTGGCTTTCGAAAGGGAAGATGTACTTCTGATCACTTAGTTAAATTAACTCATCAAATTAAATAAAAACAATTTTCCAGAAGAAAAAGCGTATTAGCCACATTCTTTGATGTGAAGAAAGCTTAGTATAGAGTCTGTCATTAACAATTGTTGCATAAATTGAAGCACATTGGTATCAATGGAATGTTATATAACTATCTTTTTAAAAAAAATTCTGATAGATCAATTTGTACTAAACTGGCTCCAGTCTACTCATGTTTAAGTCTATTGATTTAGGTATTCCGCAGGGATCAGTGCTTGCCCCGATTTTGTTCTCTATTCTTGTACATGACCTTCCTTGCTGTTTGTCAACTGATACACAAGTTGTTCAGTATGCTGATAATATCTTTATATGGATAAATACCTCAGTTTGGAAAAACACAACAAAAAGAATTATCAATTCATGTTGAAAAATTATATCAAGACGAGCTAAATAAATTCTGTAGCTTTATGAATGGGAATAAGTTAGAATTATCTGCAGAAAAAACATGTCTGGTGCTTTTTGATAATGGTGAAACCAATCAAAATTACGAATCATGAAATTAGAAGGAACAATGCTTAAGTATAAACCAGATGTCAAACTCTTAGGTGTCATTTTAACTAGAAAGCTGAGCTGGAAGATACATATCAACCAGTTAATATGTGAGGCTAGAAAAAGACTTAACTTTTTAAAAATAATAAGTTCTCAGGCATGGAGCCAAGATACCAAGACACTGATATATTTGGCTAAATCTTTAGTACACTCAAAATTAATCTAAGATTATTTTTCTGCTGCAGATTATCTCTTTAAAAAATTACAAAGTTTAGACAGTAAAACCATAAAAATAGCACTTGGTGTTCCAGTCCATGAACATAACTTCTTCTTCTTCATGTGCCAGGTCTGTTGCAGACATTGGCGATCATGGCCTTCCATTCCTCTCTGTTGTCAGTTCTCCTGATGAGTTCATTGTTGGGGGATTCTTTCCTCGTTTCGTAGCTATTCAGACTGTCTGTCTACTTTGTGCGTTGTCTTCCCCTGTCTTTGGTGCCACAAATCTTTCCACACAATATTTGCTTTTCTATTCCATCAGCTCTGTTTATGTGCCCCAAAAATTGTAGTTGTCTTTTTCTGATGATTTTGAGTAGGGATCTTTTGTACCCGGCCATTTCAATTACTTCTTCGTTTGACTTCTTTTCAGTCCATGATATTCTCATAATTCTTCTGATATACCACATTTCTGCAAGCTTCAAGTCTTCTTTCGAAGTCTTTTGTCAGCGTCCAGCATTCACATCCGTACAGAAGGATGGACCATATGTAGGCTTTCAGAGTGTTGATTTTGGTGCTGAGTCTTATATTTCTGTTGGTAAAGATGGGCTTACTCTTGGTGAATGTGTCTTTAGACAAAGCGATTCTCTTCTGTATTTCTGTGTCGCATCTGGCGTCTGGAGTTATTGTGAAGCCCAAGTATTTAAAGGTGCAAACTTGTTTTATTCTTTCCCCTTTGCATAAAATGTTACATAAAGGCATGTCTGACTGTTTTGAGATTACCATGCACTCAATCTTCTTTGCATTCAGTTGGAGTCCTTTGTTTTCACTTTCGATTGTGACTTGTAAGGATTTTTTGTAGTTTTTCCTCCGGGTCAGCAATTAGCACTGTGTCATCCGCACATTTTAGATTGTTTATGTTGTGACCTCCTACTTTGACACCTTCATGCTGCTCTATGTTCCGTAGAATCATTTCGCTGTAGATATTGAAGAGGGCTGGAGAAAAAACGCATCCCTGCCTCACTCCCCTACAGATCGGTCTGTACTCACTGCAGTCATTATCAACTCTTATTGCAGCTTCTTGTTCCCAGTACAAGTTTCTGATCACTCTAAGATCTTTTCCATCACAGTTATGTCTTAGTAAGATGTCGAACAGATCGGAATGTCTTACTTTGTCAAATGCCTTAAAATAGTCAATGAAGCAGAGGTACGAGTCCTTTTGTACCTCAAATCGCCCTTTCCATGAGGGTCCTCAGGGCAAAGATGGCATTTCTGGTACCTTTTATCTGCCTAAATCCAAATTGAGTTTCAGTATTCAGGGAGGATTTTATTTCTCATTCTGTTCATCAGCACTCGTAACATGACTTTTGTGAGGTGCTCATAAGACTTAAATTTTGCGGTGCTGATTGCATTCAACTGTGCCTGGTTTTTTGTTTTAGTGCAATGTACACCGACTTTTTGAGGTCTGTTGGAATTTCACCTGTAGCATGGATAGTGTTGAGAAGTTTTGTTACTTCTTTGATTCCAAATTCGCCTAGAGCGGTTAGCATTTCGGATTTGGGAAAGTCATCGGGTCCTGTGCCTTGCCCCTTTTTCATCTTTTTGAGGGCCTTCTCAACTTCCTCCTCAAAATATGGGGCCTTCATCTTCATTACTGATGATAGGTGGTGGCCTCTGTCATCGTGATACAACTCTGTGATGTATTCTGACCACCTGTTGAGGATGTCCTCCTTTTTTCCCTAAGAATGTCTCCATCTCTTGATCGAGGCACCCTGTTTTTGCTGACACTTTTTCCCTGTGAAACCCCTTTTATCTTTTGGTGTACAGTTTTGCTATTTATCCGGTGGTTGGCTTCAATTTCCTCACACTGTGTGTTAATCCAATGTTCTTTTGCTTCATTGCACCTCTTTTTCACTTGTTTGTTCTAGTTCTCTGTATTTCTGTTCGTCGCTTTTGCTTTTCTTCTCTCTTCCATTAGGCCTAGATTTCTGGGGTCATCCATTTTTTTTTTCTTCTTTCGTTTTGTGACAGGAATGCGTTCTTTTGCAGATTCTAACATGCTCTCTTTCAACATCTGCCACCTTTTTCTGCCCGTGGTCAATTGCTCAAGTGCACTGAGTTTGTTTTTGACGCTGATGCTATACCCTTTTTCATCATTTTATCGCTTTCTAATATATTGATTTGTAGCTTTGGTGCTGTTTTTGCTCTCTTTAGCCGTTTTAGCTTAAGCTTCATTGTACCAACCACAGGCACATGGTCACTGCCACAATCTGCTCCAGGCATGGATTTGTATGATGTTATCGAGTTTCGAAAGCGTTCCTGAATTAGTATAAAGTCGATCTGATTTCGAGTTCTATCTCCTGGGATTTTCCATGTCCAACATCTTCTTGGATGATTTCTGAACCAGGTGTTCATTACTGTAAGGTTGTGTTCTTTGCAAAATTCAATGAGTAACTACTAACATAACTAATACTTATAAAGAAGCATATTTACTCTCTCTTTCTGATCAATGAAGATTGGCCGTATCAAAGGTTATGATTCGAAGTCTCTCTGTTCCAAATTCAGTAAAAGATGAAATTCTTATGAATCAAGACACTGACTATCCAAAAAAATAAGCAATGTTTCATTTCTGCTGCCAATTAACAATTATACAGATTCATTAATGAAAGACATTGGTATTGACCTCACAACAATTCCAATTTTTCCGATGGTTCCTCAAATGCCTCCCTGGGAACACATATCAGCTAACTTTGACACTGACTACAGGATAAAAAAAAATTAAGATCCAAATTTGCTCACCGTTGATGTAAAAAAGTCTTCATTGAAGCAATTATGCGAATTTATTTAAAATGTATACTGATGGATCTGTAACTGAATCAGGAGAAAAGGGCAGCAATTTTGATTTCTGTTTTAAAAGTACAAAAATATTTCATTTAGGAAACATGTTTCTACTCTCCTCGTAGTGAATTATTATGCAATCCTTATGGCCCTTAATTTTTTTGTCAAATACTGCGCTTGACATTCGCCCACATTCTTTTGCCGTTGACTCCAAAAGCAGTATTGAGACCACAAAAGCACGGCAGTGGACCCTAAGGAAAGATATTGATCTATTTTGAATAAAATTCTGATACATTGTATTGCAAGGCAGAGGCATACAATAACTTTTTCTGGTCCCTTCTCACTTGGACTCTATTGGAATTGATTTGGGTGATTCCCTTTAAGCAAAACAAGGTGCCTCTGATAGCAACATTTAAATGTTTGATATTCATGCTTCCTCGCACATGAAATTAGTGCTAAATTAATGAATAGTATGCCATTTCCAAAATGAAGAAACACTTTGAAAACCTTTCTTGCTCACGGCAATAACAATTTTAATATATAAAATGACTAAATGCAGGGAACAACCAAAATCTAAAAATATACATGGTCTGTTTCAATCTCCTTTTGTCAATCTGTACAGGCCTTCACGTTCCCCTGCTCTGCTGCAGAACCTTATGCCCTACCGAAATACCTTGATTCACAACCAATGAACCGTTGGCCTCCGCTCTTTCTCTTATTTCGGTCCATCGACCCTGAATGAGCTCCCTCTCTCTCTTCGCCAGAAGCCTAGCTATGATACTTTTATATCAGCCTCAGACAAATTTATTTCAAACCTAAGATTTACCCCCCTCCGTTTCATATCAGAACTATCCCACCCTCACTATCCCATGTCCTATCACCCTGCTAAAGTAGATGACCTGTGTGAGTTTGTGTTGTGGCTTTTGAAAAACTGTTGACTGTTGCAATTTTTATTTATAGATTTGGTCTCTTCAGCGTACCATGTTTTGTAATATCTGGTTGAACTAATGAGTATTTTGTCATTGGTTGTATGACTGTGTACGATAGTTGAATGCATGCACTTTAGATTGTCTTTGCAAAGATTTAAGCGCTATGTAAGTTCCATTTATTATTATTATATTGTTTTGATCGCACAATCCATAACTGACCTGTTTAAAAGGAAAGGAATAGATATTCAAAAAAAATATGCCACTGTTACAAGAATTTTTCTATATGACTCTCAGCAGTTCATAACATCAGTTCTGAGTTATATAGTCTTCCCCAGTAGTACTACCCTACTGTAGATAGTCCGGGAATATAAATATACATACATAAGAGAGAGAGATAGAGAGAGAGAAGAGAGAGAGAAGAAAAGAGAGAGAGAGAGAGAGAGAGAGAGATTTGTTTGAATCGGGGTAGCCTATCACCAAAGTAGTGAATGACTAAACAAACACAAAAACACAAACAAAAAACTCTTCAATCTGTACTATAATTGTAATATAATTTTCAAGAGCTTATGTAAATAAATCATATAATGTCCATGAATGATTATGATATAGTACATTAAACCGTGTAAAAACCAGATCACAAATCGTATCATTTGATAGAATGTCCTAGTAGATACTCAAATTAAAAACTCTTGGTCTCTGTGATCACAAAGCCAATGGTTTTGTAGGCATGGTTTGTTTACAAGTATTTTTGGTCCAAGGCGATGTCAGATGGAGCATCCTTCAGTCCAGAGTTCAGCGCTGTTGAGCTCCGTGGGTCTTTCGCTGCCCTGGTTTCAGAGGTGTCATCAAGTCTTAAGGAATCCCACTGGTCACCTGGAGCTGATACACCTGTATATCTCTCTTCCCTTATTTCCTGTTATAGCAACAGATTGGTCAAATAAGGTTTTTAGCATCTTGGTAGAGCAGTTCTGTGCCAACACTTTTGATGACTCAAGATTCTGGACGTCACAAAACCTCCACCCCCCCTCCCTCCCTCCCTGTTATGGCACCTAATGAAGGACGCGAATTCCTCAAGACTATGCTGCTGGTCCAACTGCTGTAAAACCATTCTTCAAGGACATCCAGCACTGCGCTTCAAGGATGTGTGCAAAGGTGACATGAAAGCCACTGACATCAATTCTGACAGCTGGAAAACACTGGCAGAAAATCGCAATGAATAAAGGAAAGGAGGACGTGAGGGAACCTGTAGGGAAGAAACCAAAAGACCTCATATATTGAAAGCCAGAAGAAGCCGCAAGAAGAAGAGAGAGCAAAACCAGGCCATCAACCAGGAGTCCCATGTTATCTGCACCAACTGTGGCAGAGACTGCCAAGCAGGGATCGGTCTGCCGAGCCACTCTACACGTTGCTCCAAACAAGAAGGATTTGATAAAATAAGGTGAAGCCTTTGTCCCCGAGACAGAAAGAGTACACTTCCACTAAACCCTATATCAGGTCTTTTACAGTGATTTTCTTGTCAATATATTGCCTCAAAAGTTATCTGCATAAAGTTTCGGCAGCTGTTCCATCTTGGGAGAGTGCACGTCACCATAAGAACAGTGGTCAGTTGTTTTATGTTAGATACGTCTCTTCTGCATACATATTTGTCTCCCCCATGAAAAAATTAGTCTGTTTTTGTCTGAAGATTTGTTTTTGGCAAGGACCATCTCAGTATGTTGCTGCAGTGAGTTCCTTTACATGCACCAGACGTATCTTCCACGTGAACCCTCGATCAGTTTACCAGCAGTGTCATCCAAAGAACCAACACCTGCGGTTAGTCAGGAATCGACCAGCGACCCCCCGCCCCCCCCCCCATGCTTTCCAGACAGTGCCTTAGTTGACTGACCACGCTGCCCCATTACAAAGAAAGTCAGTTGGGTGGGGATGGGGGTGGGGGTGGGTATTTCATTTTTAAAATTTTATTCTTTTAATATCGAGTGTCAGCTGTGGCTGAGAGCAGCCAACCCTTCCCCCGCTCCCTACACAACACACACACACACACACACCACACACAACACCACACACCCACACACACACACACACGTGTGACATATCTTTTTCAGATATTTGGACAATGAAAGTAAAATTTTAAATGAAATTCATGGGGGAAAAAAAACTAAGAAAGTACTTCACCAAGTGAAAAAAACAAAGGAAAAAGTAAGATTCGAAATCGTTCTCTTCATCGAAATGCCTCTCAAAAAAACCTTTACCACACACACACACACACACACACACACACACACCAACACACACACACACACCCACACACACCACACACACACACACACACACACACACACACATTAGCCTTCGAGATATGGTTACCTGGTTTCGAGTCCTGGCAGAGACACCCTTTCATGGTTTTGTTTTTTTCTCTGGAGAGAACACCAGACCATGGGTGACAGCACTCCCTGTAAACAGAGATCCTTTGTGCAAACCTCAACAACAGTTAACACGCACGTCAAAACACGTTCTGCGCACGAGTGTCTAGTCATGGTCCTCGAAATAAAAGAATAAATAAATAAATGATAAATAGAGCATACATAAAAAACACACACAACACTACACACACACACTCCAAACACACACACACACTACACACACACTCACTAACACACCACTAACACACACGCACACTAATACACACACACTCTCACTAATACACACACACACTAACACACACTAACACACTAACATAATACCCACACACTAACACTGAGACACGACACACACACACACAACTTTTTTTTTTACACCGTCTACTAAAATGAAGTCCAACACAACACCACACTAAATACACACACTAATACTCACACTACTACAACACACACACGAACACTAATACACACACACACACATACCCAAACACTAATCCCACACTAACACACACACACTACTACACACTAATACACTACACACTAACACAATACACACACCCACACACACACACACTACACACTCCACACACACACACACACACACACACACACTCACCACACACACACAATACTTTTTCTTTCCTTTTGTATTTTTCCCGCGTATATCACGAAAAGTGAACAGACGTTAAATTGAAGTCAACACAAACACACTAAATACACACACTAATACTCACACTACTAACACACACACTCTAACACTAATACACACACACTAATACACACACTAACACACACACTGATACACACACACACACACACAAACACTAATACACACACAGCACACACACAAACTATAAACACACACACTAACACACACCACACACACACACAAGGGGGGGGGGGGGGGGGCGGTAGAAGGCATCTGTTTTTTGAGAAGGGTTTAACCCAGTGGTCAGAAGGAAGGCCATTCAAGCTCCTGAATCCGCATTGATACGCGGCCGGCCCTGTAGTCAGCCCCAGTTTCTTGTCAGCTGCCCCCCCCCCCCCCCACACACACACACACCCACCCCCACCCCCACCCCACCTCACCTCACCTCACCCCATTAAAAGGTCACCTTGTCTCAGGTTAGTTAGACCTCTTTCAGGCCAATCCTACAATTATTATATTAATTAATAATCATAATAATAATAAATGGACCTTATATTGCGCTATATCTTGCAAATACCAGACACCACACACACACACACACACACACACACATTTACACACGCGCATACATACATACACTCACATTTACACACATGCACATATATGTACACACACATTTTCACACGCACGCACACATATTTACACACACACACACATTTACACACACGCACAGACATTTACACACACAAACACATTAACACACGCATACACATATTTACACACACACACACACACACACACACACACACACACACACGTTTACACCCGCAAACACATATTTACGCACACACACAATCACTGTCTTAGAGAGAGACAGGGGGAGGAGGGGGGAGAGGGAGTATGAGAGGGGTAAAGGTGGGGGTGTATGATGAAGCAAATATCCGGGAGACTCATAGAAATGTGCTCTATTTACAACCTTGAGAGAGAAAAAGGAGGGGGGGTAGGGGAGGATAAGGTGAGGGGGATATCCATGTTATTTTGTAAACGGAGCAGCGGAAGTGTTTTTACACAATGAGCTTCGTGACTATGAGCAATTACCCCAAAAAATTCTTACCTGTATAGACCTCAAAATGTCGGTGTACATTGCACTACACAAAAAACAGGCACAGTTGAATGCGATCAGCACCGCACAATAAGTCTTATGAGCCACCTCACAAAAGTCATGTTACGAGTGCTGATGAACAGAATGAAAAATAAAATCCTACCTGAGATATCTGAAACCCAATTTGGATTTATGGCAGATAAAGGTACCAGAAATGCCATCTTTGCCCTGAGGACCCTTATGGAAAGGGCGATTGAGGTACAAAAGGACTTGTACCTCTGCTTCATTGGTCCTCTGCTTCATTGACTATTTTAAGGCATTTGACAAAGTAAGACATTCCGATCTGTTCGACATCTTACTAAGACATAACTGTGATGGAAAAGATCTTAGAGTGATCAGAAACTTGTACTGGGAACAAGAAGCTGCAATAAGAGTTGATAATGACTGCAGGGAGTACAGACCGATCTGTAGGGGAGTGAGGCAGGGCTGCGATTTTTCTCCAGACCTCTTCAATATCTACAGCGAAATGATTCTACGGAACATAGAGCAGCATGAAGGTGTCAAAGTAGGAGGTCACAACATAAACAATCTAAGATATGCGGATGACACAGTGCTAATTGCTGACTCGGAGGAAAAACTACAAAATATCCTTACAACAGTCACAATCGAAAGTAAAAACAAAGGACTCCAACTGAATGCAAAGAAGACTGAGTGCATGGTAATCTCTAAACAGTCAGACATGCCTGTATGTAACATTTTATGCAAAGGGGAAAGAATAAAACACGTTTGCACCTTTAAATACTTGGGCTTCACAATAACGCCAGACGCCAGATGCGACACAGAAATAAAGAAGAGAATCGCTTTGTCTAAAGACACATTTACCAAGATGAAGCTCATCTTTACCAACAGAAATATAAGACTCAGCACCAAAATCAACACTCTGAAAGCCTACATATGTCCATCCTTCTGTACGGATGTGAATACTGGACGCTGACATAAGACCTCGAAAGAAGACTTGAAGCTGCAGAAATGTGGTATATCAGAAGAATTATGAGAATATCATGGACTGAAAAGAAGTCAAACGAAGAAGTAATGGAAATGGCCGAGTACATAAGATCCCTACTCAAAACCATCAGAAAAAGGCAACTACAATTTTTGGGGCACATAAACAGAGCTGATGGAATAGAAAAGCAAATATTGTGTGGAAAGATTTGTGGTACCAAAGACAGAGGAAGACAACACACAAAATACACAGACAGTCTGAATAGCTACGCAACGAGGAAAGAATCCCCCAACAATGAACTCATCAGGAGAACTGACAACAGAGAGAAATGGAAGGCCATGATCGCCGATGTCTGCAACAGACCTGGCACATGATGAAGAAGAAGACCTGTATATACATAATATTATGCTCTATCTATCTATCTATCTGTCCCGTAGTCTGACGACCGTGGGGGCACCCTCAAAGACTCAGCAACCAGTTCCCTCCATTCTTCTCTCTGTTCTGCCTTTCTCAGGGTTTTGTTGAGTTCTAGGCCTGTCCATTCACTGATGTTATCCTCCCAGCTCTTCCTTGGTCTGCCTCTTCTTCTTCCTCCTTGGACAGTGCCTTGCAAACTGTCTTTGTAATTCCTTGGGATCTTGTGACATGCCATACCACTTAAGTTTACGCTTTTTCACGATCGTTAGAAGGTTCTCATAGGGTCCAATGGTTTGCTGGATTCTGTTATGCACGCTTTCGTTGCTTATGTGGTCTTTGTAGAGATGCCAAGGAGTCTCCGAAAGCATCTCATCTCCACTGCCTGTACTCTTCTCTCCAAATCTGCAGTCAGGGTCCATGATCACAGGCATACAGAAATATGGATATGACAAGGGAGCGCATTAGTCTGATCTTGGAGATAAGTGAGATATTCTTATCTCTCCAGATGGTGTTTAGTTTTGACAAAGCTGTTATTGTCTGTGCAGTCCTGCATACTACTTCTGGCTTGGATCCCTGGTCGGATACAATGGCTCCCAGGTACTTGAAGCTTTGAACTGTTTCCAGCTTCTGGTCATTAACCCTGATATCAGTGCTAATGCCGTTGGTGTTATTAGTCATCAGTTTGGTCTTCTCTGCACTGATTTCCATGCCGTATGTTTTGGAGGCCTTATCCAAGTGTTCTGTTAGGCTGGCAAGCTCTTTTTCTGATCCTGCTATTCCATCAATGTCATCTGCGAGCGGAGGTTTGTGATCGTTTCTGCACCAATGCTGACTGATCCTTCATGATGTTCCAGTGCATCAGCCATGATTCTCTCAAGGAAGATGTTGAAAAGAGTGGGTGAGAGTAGACAGCCCTGCCTTACTCCAACTGTTGGTCGAAACCATTCTCCAATGTTGTTGTTGTAGTACACTGCACTGGTGGCCTCGCTGTACAGCTGTTTGATGACTCTGATCAGGTTTGCATTGATGCTGTACAAGTTCATGGTTGCCCACAAAGCTGCATGCCACACCCTGTCAAATGCCTTCTTAAAATCGATAAATACGTGGTATAGGTCTTGTTGATGTTGAAGGTACCGCTCACATAGTATTCTGAGGTTGAATATCTGTTCTGTTGTGCTGCGCCCTGCTCTGAAACCTGCTTGTTCCTCAGCAATGATGGTCTCTGCTTGTGGCTTCAGTCTATTCAATATTATCTGCAGCATGACCTTGCTTGGGTGACATATGAGGCTGATTGTGCGGTAATTATGGCATTGTTGTAGATTTCCTTTCTTGGGAGGGTGATGATGAGTGACTGCGTCCATGGTGTTGGCCATTTTCCTGTCTGCCAATCTTGTTGCAGATTCTTAGTAGGGCGCTGATCATGGCTTCCCCTCCAGCTTGGACCAACTCAGCTGGAATGTTGTCAGCCCCTGCTGACTTCCCCTTTTTCAGCGATCTGACTGCTGTTTCCACTTCTTCTCGGAGGATAGGGTGACTGTCTGTGTCTTTGCTTTCGGGTACATTAAGGACTTCTGGATCTCCTGCGGTTCTATAGTTATACAGGTCGGAGCAGTATTCTGTCCATCTGTTCAGAATATCCTGGTCGTCAGTGAGACACTTCCCATTTTTGTCTTGGATTGTTAAACCTTTTCTCTGTTTCGTGCTAGTCAGGTCTTTCACCAGCTGATATGCTTTCTTGCTATTGTTTTTCTTGATGTTCTCTTCAATGTCTTGGCACTGTTCACCGATCCATTTCTCTTTTGCCTCCGTCATGGACTTCCTGATTCTTTTGTTGACTGCCCTATATTGTTCTGCTCTTTCTTTTGTTTCATTTTTCTTTTTCTTCAACTCTCTACGCTTGTCGCATAGTTGTAGGATGTTAGGTGTGACCCATGGTTTTTTGACTGGTCGGCGTTTGCCAAGAAGCTCGTTTGCTGTTTCAGTCACTGCTGTATTGAAACTATTCGTCAGTGTGTCTATGTCTGAGTCTAACACAGTGAGTGCTGCAAACTTTCCACCTATCCTTGCTTGAACAATTTCTACTACCTCTGGGTCCTTCAGCTTCTCGAGGTCAAATTTGATCCTGATGTTGTTCCGCTTGTGGATTTTCTTTAGACGTAATCGGAAAGTCATCATCACAAGATCATGATCACTCCCTATGTCTGCTCCTGGAAAACTTCGTGTCTGTGCGATGTTAACGCTAGACTGAAACCGTCTTTTCACCATGATGTAATCTATTTGGTTGTGGTGTCTCCATTTGGGCTATGCCATGTCCATTTTCTGGATTTCTTGTGTGGGCCAAGTGTATTCACTAGCTGGAGGTGGTTGTTACTGGCAAACTCCAGGAGTCTCAAGCCTCTTTCATTTGATTGGTTATTACAATGTGGCCCACAACGCCCTCCCAGTCTTTCCATGCATCTTCTCCTACCTTGGCGTTCCAGTCGCCTTGCACAACGAGGATGTCTTTCTTGGTGTTTGATTCAGAACCTCTTGTAGCTGGTCATAAAATTCTTCTACGGCTTCATCTGTGCAGTCTGATGTAGGGGCGTATGCCTGTACTATAGTTATGTTAAAGGGGGTTGCTCTCAGGCGGATGGTAATAAGTCTGCTGGACACAGGCTGACAGCTCATGACGGTGTTCACGGTGTCTTTGTGAACGAGAAACCCCACGCCGTGTTCATGTTTATCCTGTTTTCCACTGTAGTATAATTTGTGGTCTTCCTGGGTCGTTGTTTCTCCCATGTTTTCCACCTGACTTCGCAGAGCCCAAGGATGTGCCAATGATATCTGGACATCTCATGTGTCAGTTCTTCCACTTTGCCTGCAGCTCTTAGTGTCCGTACATTCCATGTGCCAATGATGGTGTTGTTTCTGGCACGAATTTGCTGTGTTTTACATCAGTAGCATACTTTCGACATCTGTCCTGATGAGCAACAGAAGGCGCGGTCCTTGGTAACCCGGGCGACGACCGATCCGGTATGGAGATTCTGGCTGTCTTTGTCATTGGTGTATCTTGGGCAAATCAAACCTGGCGGAGCCCATCCCTCTCCAGGTCGGATTTTTTGGTTGGGTTTACTCCCCACATGTGGCAGGTGGTACTGGGTTACATGGTTACCAGTAGCAGAGGGAGTCTCTGACCTGACCATTTAATATTATGCAGAAGATCAAAATAACATGCACGTAAAAGACCCCACAATTTATGTCAAGGTTTGGAGAGTTACCTAGGCACAAACATACCCATCATACATCCCCGAAGTCGGAATGCAGCTACTTTCGTGGTGGGCAAAAACTGTGCAAACACAAAATCTCATCATTGGTGAACCTCGGAGCTCTAGCCGTGGATCGGGGAAAATGGCCGTAGCTTTATTCAGGCTTTTGCAGGTCTGCACTTGAAGCTGACCTGGGAGATCCTAAAGATCTCCACCCTTAATTCACCAGACGCCACCGAGTTTCAAAGCCACGCTTAGGGCCCCCGGGGGAGGGAAAGTCAGTTTAAAACCATGGGCTTGGGCGTCGTTTTTTTTCCCTTCTCTGGGCCACGGGGCCCGTGTGTGTGTGTGTGTGGTTGGGGTTGTGTGTGTGTGTGGGGTGTGGGGGTGTGTGTGTGTGTGTTTTTTTTTATTTTTCATTTTAATCGGGATAATGAAATAAGCACTTTTGCTTTTTTACACCCCCCCCGTGTTAATGTTTTGTAAATTCTGCATCTTTTCCCCCCGGCACACAAGGGCCCCACTCTTACAAAAAGGGGAACGGTTTTAACTGTGCGTAAATCTTCTGCGTGCGTTCGCACAGGGGGCCTGGTTTTATCTCATGGGAAGTTTTTGGGGGAGAGTAAGTCTGCATGTGTTAACCCCAGGGGAAAAATACCCCTTGAAGGGGAACAACCCGGGTCTCAATGCGAGCGCAATTTTTCAAACCCACTGGGCTACCCGTTTTGGTGTGTGTGGGGTTTGTGTGTGTGTGTGTGGTCTGTGTGGTGTGTGTAGTGCACAGTTAACATTTATTCTATTTTTTGAATTGGGGGAGGAGCCAAAAAGTACAGACCACAGAAACAATACAAATTTTGGGGAAATATAATAATTAATAATGTATGGAATTTATATAGCGCTGAATCTTGTAAAGCAACAACCAAAGCGCAGGGGGTATTGTCACTGACGTGTCATTTTTGAGTCTTCAAAAACTAAAACAAAAATGGGCGGAGTTTTATTGTTGCGAAAGGGGGGGGGGGGGGGCGGAGGAGTGGAGAAAACAGCATTGCCCTGGGACTTTGCGGCTGGGGATTGACCACTTCAGGGCCTTTTACGGTTTTTTACTTGGTGAAATATTACATGCCCACCCCCCAAATCTTTTGAATGAGATTTTAAAAAACCGAAGCCCCCATGTCCAAACGCATGCAAAACATTTTGAAAATTTTAAACATCATCTCCACTTCAAAAGAGTATTTTGTTTCCTGCCGTAGGAACAGAGACAACTTTTTACAATGAAAAACCCCACCAACAAAAAAAAACCGCATCACACCGTTTAATTTAGACCCCAAAGCCAAGTGGAATGTGGCTTCCTCCATGTGGTAAAAAACAGCCTATGTTATCGGTGACTTGAATGACTCTAAAGAAAAAAGTGGTATCCAGGTAAAGTTGCGAGGCTCTGGAACCTTCACACTTTTTGGCCAGTGTGTCACGGCAGAGACTTTTACTAGGGTTACAGACAGCAACGTTTACTTGATCTTGGCGAAATAAATGTACTGGTTTATTATGATAGGACAGATGTAGACTTTTGTTTTTTTTATGACATGGGATTTACATGGAGCATGTATTGTTAGGATAGAAAAGGGGTTTTGGGGTCTAATGTTACTTTTTTTATGAACGGGATGTACGGTTTGCTCCCCCGGGGATAAAAAGTTGAGATCCCCAAAGAAACACGTTTTTATTAGTGATGTTTATCTCTTTGACTAGGCCTTCCCACTCCCAAAGCATTTTTAAGTTTTAAAAGGTAACTTAGAGTTACCCCCCTTTTGCTACGTAGAATTTTGTTGTATCGTCCATGCTGTTGCCTTGTGGCCCAGAGATGACTTACTGAGTCTTTATGACTGCCTGCATCGGGATCTTTTAAAACGCCCACGGATAGAGTGCATCTGGAGTCTTTATAACTCCCTGCATCTGGAATGCCCCCCCTGATCTGGATTTTTTATAACTGCCTGCATCGGATAGACTGCCAAATTTGGGAGTCTTTATAGCTCCCTGCTCTGGATATGATCCCTCTTTCGGAGTCTTTAGACTCCCTGCATCTGGATTTTTAAAACTGCCTGTCTGGATAACTGTGCATGGTTCTTATGACCACACTCCCGCATCGGGTTTTCTTTATGCCCACGTGCCTGCACGGATTCTTTATGACCACGCTGCCTGCATCTGGTTTTTTATGACCCACCCCTGCATCGGGATTCTTTATGACCACCTGCCTGCATCGGGGATTATTTATGACCCACCCCCTGCTCTGGTTTTTATGACCACGCTCCTGACCGGGATTATTTAGACCACACTCCCCTGCACTGGTTTCTTATGACTGTCTGCATCGGGGAGTCTTTATTACTCCCGGCTCTGGAGTCTTTATGGTCGCTGCCTGCATCGGTTTCTTTATGACGCGCATCGGATCTTTATGACTGCCTGCATGTGATTTTTTATGCTGTCGATCTGGAGCTTTATGATGCCTGATCTGGAGTCTTTAGACTCCCCTCCCTGATCTGGAGTTGTGACGCCTGCATCTTGATACTTTTTTTTGCCCTTTGGTACAGGGTGAATGCAGCATTTTTTGGACTTTCCCGTGTTCTTTTCCCGGGCTTTCTAAAAATTCCTGACGCAAGGGAAAGGGAGTCCGGGATGTACGGTCTTGTCCACTTTCTGTGCCCTAGAGTCATGGACATGTGGCCTGGCTTGTTTGCTCGGGCTGTGTTCCTGTCTGGGGGTTTGGAGGTAAAAACACATAAAATCTTGTAAAGAAGATGATTCATTTTGATTTAATAAATTGGAAGTTTAATTCAATGGATAAAGCGTCGACTGTTTTTTCTCTTGTTTTCCCAAATTTTCCCATTCACTCAATAGATCAATGTTTCCCAATTTGTGATATCGATTCCGTGACAACATATAATCGTCGATTTACATAATTTTCATCTTGTTACGATTCATTATACAAACTGTTTAAAACATGGGAAAAACATTTAAATTGTTTTAAATTTTTAACAACCAATTTTTTTCCTGATAGCTTTAGTTTGTCTCCCCCATGCTTCACACAAGAATACAGATTTAAAAATTTCAAGTCTGTATCAATTTAAAAAACTAAAACTTATTAAAGTTTAAATTTATCAAACCAATCATTTGTATTGTGACTTAAAGATAAGTTTAACACAAATTACCAAACTGCTGGTAACCTTTTCAACCCTTTGTGAAACTTTGGGGATGTTATCAAAACGAGGTTTGTTTATGGCAGGTCATTTTTGGCAAAATAATGCGTGGCATTTTCTCTATGAAACCCTTAACATTTTTTCAGTTTTAACATTGCAGTATGAATGCGTAGCATTATACTCTGGCAATGCGTTGTCATACTGTTGTCAACCTGCTGTTTCATCTGTTGTCATACCCTGCTATTCCATACTCCCGGTTGCATACTCTGCGTTGTATCTCTGTGTTTTTTCATACTCTGCTGTTGTCATACTTGCTGTTGTCTACCGCGTTGTCATATGTTGTCTACTCCCGTTGTCATACTTGTGTTGTCATACGTTTTTCATACTCTGCTGTTTCATATCCGGGGCTCCCCTAGGGGTCCAGGGGATGTCAGTATAAAATTAAACAGATCCCACTTTTTGGAAATTTTTGGGGAAACCCCTTTTCTATTCCTCATTGTTTCTGCCTTGTTCATTTTTTCCCCTTTCCGCCTTTCTGTCCATTTTCTGCCCTTTTTTGTCCGTTCTTTGGGGTTTTTTATCCCCGACAAAAACTTAAAAAATAACAGGGCTCACCCCTGCCGAAATTATGTCGCTGGGCCCGATTTGATCGGAGCTTAAAAGGGAAGCATTTTTGCTCATATGACAGTCAAAAATAGTTTCCGATGAGCTTTTGCGAAGAAAGAAGAAATACCCTGGGTTCTCCTATCCTTGTGTTTTTTTTTACCCCGGCCTATTCAACCTATGAACCAACTTTTGGGCCCTTTTACTCCGTGGAAGATGACAGGTTGTGCCCCTGTAGCACCTATAGGCAGATCATGGGTGTGAATATAGGGGGTCGCCCCAATCCCTTTTATAATTTTGTTTTTCTTTTCTTCTTTTGCAAACCCGTTTTTGTGCCCTTTGAATCAAGGGCCCGAGTAGGGGCCATTGAAATAATTAGCATGGTCTATCTTTTCCCGTATCTGACACCGTGGGGCACCCCCAAAGACTCAACAAACCCGTTCCCCCCATTCCCCCCTCTGTTCGCCTTTCTCAGGGTTTTTTTTGAGTTCTAGGCCTGCTATTTGTGAGTTACCTCCCCGCTCTTTCCTTGGTTTGCCTCTTCTTCTTCCTCCTGGACAGTGCCTTGTAAAATTGTCTTTTCAAGTCCTTTTTGGGTCTTGTACATGCCCCATACCATTTAAGTTTACGCTTTTTTACGATCGTTAGAAAAGGGCCCTGTTCCAATGGGTTTTTTGGGTTCTGTTATGCAGCTTTCGTTCTTTGTGGGCTTTGTAGGGGAGCCAAGGAGTCTCCGAAAACATCTCATCTCCCCCGCCGTTTCTTTCCAAACTGCGTCGGGGTCCATGGTTCACGGGATACAGAAATTGGTATGACAAGGGGGGGGCTTATGATTTGGGGATAAGTGAGATATTTTTATTTCCAGATGGTGTTTAGTTTTACGTGCTGTTATTTCTGGCGTCCGCATACACTTCTGGTTTTGGGTCCCTGGTTTGATACAAGGGCCCCCGGCTTGAAGCTTTGAACTGTTTCCCGTTCTGGTCATTAACCCCATATCAGTGCTAAACCCCCTTGTTGTTATTTTTCCTTTTTGGCTTCTTTGCACGTTTCCCTGCCGTATTTTGGGGGCCCTTTTTCAGGTGTTCTGTTAGGCTGGCAAGCTCTTTTTTTGATCCTGCTATTCCATCAATGTCATCTGCGAAGCGGAGGTTTGTGATCGTTCTGCCACCAATGCTGACTGATCCTTCATGATGTTCAGTGCATCAGCCATGATTCTCTCAAGGAAGATGTTGAAAAGAGTGGGTGAGAGTAGACAGCCCTGCCTTACTCCAACTGTTGGTCGAACCATTCTCCAATGTTGTTGTTGTAGTACACTGCACTGGTGGCCCGCTGTACAGCTGTTTGATGACTCTGATCAGGTTTGCATTGATGCTGTACAAATTATGGTTGCCACAAGCTGCATGCCACACCCTGTCAAATGCCTTCTTAAAATCGATAAATACATGGTAAAGGTCTTGTTGATGTTGAAGGTATCACTCACATAGTATTCTGAGATTGAATATCTGTTCTGATGTGCTGCGCCCTGCTCTGAAACCTGCTTGTTCCTCAGCAATGATGGTCTCTGCTTGTGGCTTCAGTCTATTCAATATTATCTGCAGCATGACCTTGCTTGGGTGGCATATGAGGCTGATTGTGCAATAATTATGGCATTGTTGCAGATTTCCTTTTTTGTGGAGTGTGATGATGAGTGACTGTGTCCATGGTGTTGGCCAATTTTCTGTCTGCCAGATCTTGTTGCAGATTCTTAGTAGGGCGCTGATCAATGCTTCCCCCCCAGCTTGAACCAACTCAGCTGGAATGTTGTCAGCCCCTTCTGACTTTCCTTTTTCAGCGATCTGACTGCTGTTTCCACTTCTTCTCGGAGGATAGGGTGACTGTCTGTGTCTTTGCTTGCGGGTACATTAAGGACTTCTGGATCTCCTGCGGTTCTTTAGTTATACAATTCGGAGCAGTATTCTGTCCATCTGTTCAGAATATCCTGGTCGTCAGTGAGACACTTCCCATTTTTGTCTTGGATTGTTAAACCTTTTCCCTGTTTTGTGCTAGTCACGTCTTTCACCAGCTGATATGCTTTCTTGCTATTGTTTTTCTTGATGTTCTCTTCAATGTCTTGGCACTGTTCACCGATCCATTTCCCTTTTGCCTCCGTCGTGGACTTCCTGATTCTTTTGTTGACTGCCCTATATTGTTCTGCTCTTTCTTTTGTTTCATTTTTCTTTTCTTCAACTCTCTACGCTTGTCGCATAGTTGTAGGATGTTAGGTGTGACCCATGGTTTTTTGACTGGTCGGTGTTTGCCAAGAAGCTCGCTTGCTGTTTCAGTCACTGCTGTATTGAAACCATTCATCAGTGTATCTATGTCTGAGTCTATCACAGTGAGTGCTGCAAACTTTCCACCTATCCTTGCTTGAACAATTTCTACTACCTCTGGGTCCTTCAGCTTCTCGAGGTCAAATTTGATCCTGATGTTGTTCCGCTTGTGGATTTTCTTTAGACGTAGTCGGAAAGTCATCATCACAAGATCATGATCACTCCCTGTAGCATGATCCTTGGTCGTCCATCGATCCGATGATGACTGTCCTCATGTGTTGAGTCTTTGTCTTATGTGGGCACGGAGATGGCTGGTTAAGCCAATCCGTGATAGGCAGACGCGGGTGCAGTGGGGGCAAGGAAACTGTCCGGGGGGTTCAGGGATGGTGGTTGACGCCTTTCTCCTAGCTCGTGCTGCAGTCACATCATCTCGCCTCTTCTCCTCGAAATTGTCATGCGCCCGGATGGTTAGGGCGCGCCAGCCTGGTCTGTCCATAGCATACAGCTCCAGCTGTTTGGGAGGGATGTCAGCGTGTTTGATGTTGGACTTCACGCAGTCCTTGAATCTTTTTCGTGGTCTGCCCTGGTTCCGCTTTCCCAAGGTCAGTTCGCCATACATGAGCTGCTTAGGCAGCCTTTGGTCGTCCATCCGGATCACGTGACCAACCCATCGAAGCTGGGCTTTCAGTATCATGGCCTCGATGCTAGTCATCCCAGCTCTGTCCAGGACCTCGAGGTTTGTGATCCGGTCTTGCCAGTGGATGTTCATAATTGACCGCAGGCTTCTCATGTGGAACTTCTCCAGCTGCTTCCAGTGTCTTTTGTACACCGTCCATGTCTCGCATCCATAGAGTAGGCTGGTGAGGACGACGGCTCTGTACACCTTGAGCTTTGTGGAAAGCTGGATGTTGTGCTGGTTCAAGACACGAGCTCGGAGGCGACCAAGAGCTTGACTGGCCTTGCAGATCCTAGCGTTGATCTCTTTATCCAGGGTGTTATCATTGCTGATGGTACTGCCGAGGTATCTGAAATCATCCACTATCTTTAGCTGGGTGCCCTCAATGGAGATAGAGGGGGGAGGGCGGCTGAAGCAGGCGCTGGCTGAAATAGTACCTCTGTCTTGCCGAGGTTGATAGTGAGCCCAAAAAGGCGAGAGGCTTCTGCGAACTTATATGTGATGAGCTGTAGGTCAGACTCTTTGTGTGCCATGAGAGCACAGTCATCAGCAAAAAGTGCTTCCAGG
Organism: Rapana venosa; assembly: GCA_028751875.1. Lineage (NCBI taxonomy): Eukaryota > Metazoa > Mollusca > Gastropoda > Neogastropoda > Muricidae > Rapana > Rapana venosa. Next base: position 6,076,112 of record CM054165.1, read on the forward strand.
ATGATCTTCTCCACAACCTTGGTCCTGGCGTTCAGTCGGCGGAGGTCAAACAGTGAGCCATCAAGCCTGTATCGCAGGTATACCCCAAGGTCTAGGTCCTTGATAGCGTGGTTGAGGACGCAGGTGAAAAAGAAGTTGAAAAGGACTGGGGCCAGCACGCATCCCTGTTTGACGCCGTTACTGATATTGAATGGCTCTGATACTTCTCCACCCGAGAGAACCTGCCCAGTCATGTTGTCATGAAACTGGCGTATGAGGTTGACGAACTTGTCTGGGCATCCGAGTTTGGACAGGATGATCCAGAGGGCCTCCCTGTTCACTGTGTCGAAAGCCTTGGTGAGGTCAACGAAGACCACATACAAGTCCATGTTTTGCTCTAGGCATTTCTCCTGCACTTGTCGGACGGAGAAGATCATGTCCACAGTGCTGCGGTTTGGACGAAATCAACACTGTGTTTCCGGCAGGTTTCCTTCGGAAATGTTTTCCGTTAAGCGGTTGAGGAGGATCCGAGCCAATATTTTCCCAGCAATAGAAAGGAGGGAGATGCCCCGGTAACTGCCGCAGTCAGCCTTACTACCCTTGTTCTTAAATAGGGAGATGACAGTGGCATCCCTGAAATCTTTGGGCAGTTCTTCTTCCCAAATGCTGGTGAGGAGGGAGTGGAAAGCTGCAAGGGCCACAGGTCCGGCAGATTTGAACATCTCTGCTGGGATTCGTCCATTCCGGTGCTTTGCCTGAGCTGGTCTGTCTTATTGCCCTCAAGACTTCATCCATAGTGGGGGGGAGGTCGAGGCAGTGTACAATGGGCTTTTGTGGGATCAGGTCAAGGGCGTGGGGGTCTACACTGGAGGGCCTGTTGAGCAGGTTGCTGAAGTGCTCTCTCCATCGTTCATTGATGCTGCTCTTCTCCTTCAGCAGGGTTGAACCGTCTGCTGACAGGAGTGGGGTAGTACATGGCTTGGAAGGTCCATAGACTTCTTTGATGGCACTGAAAAACATTTTGGAGTTCTGCGTGTCAGCGTATCTCTGGACCTCGTCTGCCTTCCTCTCCCACCATACATCCTGCATCTTGCGCAGCGCAACTTGGGCCTGTTTCTGGAGATGCTTGAAGCGTATGTTTTGGAGGCCCGAGGAGGAGTCGTTTGGCCACTTAAAAATGTTTCTGTTTGTCATCCAGGATTTCCCTGATGTGCTCTCGTTCTCTCGAACCAGCCCTGATAAAATTCGTTTTTGGGCCGATATGGTTTTTTGCTGCTCGTCCCCAGTGTTCTAAATTGTCCCACCTTAGCAGATACATTAACTAAAAATGCCTGAGATTGTGCTCATAAAGAGTAAATGTATGGATGACGAAATTTTTGTATATGATGTTAAGAAACTTTTTTGGGTTTTAAATGTATGAAATGTTTTGGGTTGTTTATTTTATGGGTGTTCTCATCCCTGTCCCGTCTCAATTTTGACAAACTACACAAAAAAAAGCAATGTACATTTTTTTACAGTTAAAATTTTTTTTAAAACGGGGTGTTTGCTTTTCCCCAGTTGGTTCTATTTTTTTTTATTTAAAATTGGTATAAAAACTTTTAAAAGAGGAAAACGGTATACAAATGATTCCTGGAGCGCTAAAAATTTTTTTTGATGCTTTTGCTGATGACATAATACTTCTCTTAATTCTTTTTCGGTTTTTAAAACCCGTTGATTTTTTTTTTTACAAAAATAGAATATTTTTGAATGTGAATTTTGGAGAAAACTAACATTATGTTTGGGGGGGGGAGGGGGGTGGGGGGGGTTTTGTCGAAAGGAAGGGTCACTTAGTGCAAAAAAAAATTTTTTAGGGAAACGTGAATTAAGGTTACTTTTTCCTAAAATCCTTATGGGTAAAAAAATTGGGGAAAAACTCTGTGAGACAGAAACGCAAAAGGGAAAGGGAAAAAAACAAGATTTTTTTTGCGCAAACACGTTGTAATAATGTCGAAGTCCCAGCCCGGGCGCGGGGTTAGCCCCTTTGAGTTAGGACGGAGGGTCGCCAGTTCGTTTCCCCTTAAGAGTCTAGGGATTTTTGGGCCCCGGGCCGGCTCCTACCCAGATGATGGCTGTGGGTCAGTGGAAGCGGGGGAACCACACAGTCGAGCTTAAACCACTTTAGGTTTTTGCGAGTTTGAGAGGGTTGGTAAAATTACCTGCCCAACCTGCAGGTGTCTGTACTCTGGGGCCCGGGTTGAGCGGTATATATATATGTAGAAAAAAGAGAGTCAACCCTGTCAAGTAGTCTCAAAGCATATGCACCCCACACCGGCATTACGTCATCCTCATTGTCATTCATAATCAGCAATAAAAAAACAAAAAATGCCTCTTTTTGGGTGGTTCGGTACTCTGGTCTCGGGTTTGACCCCAGATTCGGTTTGCTATCCTTTCTGTGCTGTGGGAGTTTGTGTCAAAGCCTTTGGGGGGGGAGGTTGGGGGGGACGGTGTTGAGGGCGTTGGGTGGCGCTCCCTCGGGTGGGCAACCATCAGTCTGGTCCGCGCTGACTTAATCAGTCGTTAGTAGGGGACTGATTTGGTGGTGCCCCTGCGTATGTTAGTCGAAAGGCACCACTGAGCCCCACCAATGACTCAGCAGCTGCAGGGCCCCTCGCTGAGGGCCCCCCACGGCGGCCGATAGTGGGGCTCCTTGGACCCCCGCCCCTGAGAAGATACATTACAAATCTGGGTGTGGCTGGGGGGGAGGGGGAAATGAGTGGTGTGAAACAAAAGGAGGGTGACGTCACAAAAATGGTGAGAAAAAAATTAAAATAGAAAAATGTTGATGTAAAAAAACGGTAAAGATGAAGGGCCATAACTGTGGGTCGATGGGGAGAGAGATGTCAGAGACCTCAACTTAAGTCCTAATAGAGATGTTGAAAGTTTTGCTTTTATCTTTTTGGACAAAACCTTAGAGTTAAAAACCAAAAATAGTTTTCGGAGAATGAAAGAATCGCCCCAAATAATTGAAAGAAAAAAGAGATCCAAGGCGTACTGCGATCGCAGCTTGTCACAAAGTGACCCCCATTTGGCTGATCCTTCCCATGCTATGTTTTCAAAATTTCATTTTGGCCTTCAGGACCCCGTTTTCAGTGTTCCAAAGTAAAAAAAATTTAGAAAAAAAAATTTTTTTGTTGCGTAGTCATTCAAATTCAAAATTTCAAAAACAGCACTGACCAAACATTTTTTACTTTCTGTATACCTCCCTGATTGTCAAGTGGGTGTGGGGTGGGGTCATGAAAATAAGTATTCTGTATTTTACTTTTGGCTGAAATGTTTTTTAATTTGTTGTGAAGTTTATGTCTTTACTAGTCAATGGTCATTAGATGCGCGCGCGTGCGTGTGATGTGTGTGTTTACTAATGAATATTCTTTTTAAAATGTTTGGAAAAGTAGTAGGATGTGCACATGTTTCGTGGGTGTGAGCGCGCGCGTGCGTGCACGCGAAAAAATAAGTTCAGTCTTTTTTAATCGGGGTTTTTTTTTGTTTTGGTTTTTTTTTGTTTATTTTTTTTTCTTTACAACTTGTTTTTCACATTGGGTGTGTGGGTTTTTTTGTGGTGTGTTGTGTTTTTTGTGTGTGTGGGGTTTGTGTTTTGTGTGGGTGTGTGTGCGCGTGCTTTTGCGTGCGTGTGTGTGCGCGCGTCGGGGTTTTGTGTGGGGTGAAATATTTTTTTAAGCTTTTTTGGGAATGTCTTAACAATTTAAAAATTTTTTTTCTTGTGTGTTTTGAGAAAATTTATACGTATCAATGTCCCTGCTTTTGAAATTTGCCCTTAGGGGATGATTAAAGTTTTTTTTGACTTGACTTGATTTGTAACTTGAAATTTTTTTGTGGTTAATAAACGCTACCAAATATCTCCATCCCAAAACCATAAGCATAGAATGGTGCAATGGAAGCCAAAGAAAGCAAAAAAGGTGTTTGGGGGTAGATGTAGGCAAGTCAAAAGTACTTAACCATCCATAAAGGGCCATTTACAAAACATGTTTTCCCGACAGGAACCTAGGTGAAACCCTAGGTTGAGAAACTTATCCCCCCACCCTACTTTGCAACTGGGGGGATCCCAAACATGACTTGGCCCATTGCCCATCCCCTGTTTGGTCTGCTCATTCCCGCGTTTGATCCCTGGGCTGCGCTACCTCCGGTTTACATTTTGCCCCTTTTCCTTCAGTTTTTTATATATCATTCACCCACTAAGGCATCCCAACATAAAATCTTTTAAAAACCCTTTTTTTTTTTAAAATAATGGACTTGATTTAAAATCGTGTGTTTTGCCAAATTTGGGTTTTTGTTTTTTTTTTTACTTTCAGCAAACAGTGTACCCCCTCACCCCTTGTAGCCCCGCCGCTTCCAACAAAATGCTGCGGATCAAGCAGTGTGAACACCAGCAATCCTCTGATGTCAGTTCAACTTTCTCGTGACTAACCGATATTTCTCGATACCTCAAACCCCCAAACAAATACACAGTGCGAATTTTTATACTTAAAAAAAAACTGTGAAAAAGTAGCAATTTTCCATTACCATTCAAAGCTAAAGCAGGGGGGTGACTTTGCGGGAGTGTTGCACAGCTGCCCCCTTTATTGCTCTTTTTTCACTAAGACCTTCCCCTTTTCCCCTTCCTACCAACAATATCCCGTGTAGATTGACACCCAAAAACATTTTCAATCCCTTAATTCACCCAAGTAAATGGACTTAATTACAAGAAAGAATAAACAGCAAACACATACAGAGACAAAAAAAAAAAAACAAAGCACGAACATTCAAACAAAATCGCTAAAATGCTTTCCCCCAAAAATTCATTGTGGACACAGCACCGCTGTGTCTTTAAGGGGCCTGGGTCAGACCGTTTATGAAGCAACAACAACAACAACAACAAAAGCATAAAAACCCAAAAGCAACTGTAAAGAAAACCCTTAAACAAAAAAACCCCAATGTTACAAATAGAAAATTCCCCAAAAACCCGTTCTCTATATTTCGTTCCTTGGCTAAGCTTTTTAAGTTTTATCAAAAATTTGTGATAGTTTTTTCAACCAGGTTTTTTCCCATTTTAAAGGGAGCCGCTTTTAAATCCGGTGTTTGTGTAGATGAGAGATGTGGTGATGGTGATGATGTGTATGATGATGATGATGGATGAAAACACATCATTGAATTTTTTAAAAAAAAAATAAAGATAAAAATAACAACAGCAATCACTGAACTTTAGTTTTCCAGCTTTTCCATCCCATTCTTGTCGGAAAACCTCCCCACTGCCGCTAGGGGTTGCCCCAAATCTCTCTGTTCTGCTGATCTACCCTTCCCGTAGCCCCCTCCCAGACCCCCGACTCAGTGTGTTGGCAATGTTAGATTGTGGTGGGGGCTGCCCTTTTCCCTTTTGCCCCCAAATTTACCTTGGAGAACGGGCGTCATCGATTTATCTGGGGGTTTTTGTTTTCATGTTAACTATCCCCGTCTGCGCTTAACAAAAATAATGATAATGTCAAGAATAATGTAATATAAAAAAAATATCAAAAGTAAGATAATAAAGATGATAGTAGTACAAAAATGGGGTTTATATGTACGCATTATGGCAATTAAGCATAATATGGGGACAAATAATATTAACAAATAAAGATCGCGCACACGACCCCACACAATGCAACCCCATACGCACGCGCACACACCAAAAACACACACACAACACACCCACACAACCACGTCACCAAACTAGGGACTTTTGTGGGATGGGGGAAAAGAAGGTGGCGTTGAAGGGTGTCAGACATAGGAGAAGTTGATTCAAAGGGACAGATCTTTGGGCAAAAAAAAAATGTTCCTGCGGCGATTTTGAAAGATAGAACTTTTGGCTTTGGCAAAGGGGAGACAGGGATTCACTCCAGACGATGGACTGAAATAGAGAAGGAGAACACCAAAGTAGATTTTTTAAATGTGGACATTTTTTTAAAGCCAAAAAATCTGCAGCAAACGGAGGGAACGGATGGAGACTTAAAATAGAAAAAAGAAAACCCGCTCCTATTACAGCAAAAAGTCAATACAAAATCCATGACGTCATCGACTCCACTCCTCACCCCCACCCCCCCCTTCCCCAGTTTAATTTAGAATCAAACCTCCAACTGCATCACGACAGGGGGGGGTATCCGGGGATTTTGATTGGCTGTTCACTGAATAAAAACCGTTTGCTAGCATGCAAAGGTGTTGTCAAAAAAATCCAGGGTGCAAAACCCTTGGGCTTTTGGGAAGAGGGTATAGGACGACAGACGACTGTATTAGAATCATCAGCATTTCAGTGGCTATAGATTTACTTTAAAAAATCACTCAGAAATACATTATCAATCGTCTGTTGGAAGCCCGTGAGGCTCTAGTTAGAACCCCAAAAGACGCTGGGACGTTATGGGATCAAAGTTGTGTGTTCATTGTGGTGTGTAACTCCAGGTTTTAAAAAAGGGTTTTTTTGTTTTGCAATTGCAGTCATGGGTTGAAGGGTTTTAAAAGCGCCTTTCGGGGTCCAGCTTTTCCTTGGTGCTCTCCGAAGGCAGTTCTCATTAACCCATGATATTTATTGTTTTCACCTTGGACGCCTGGGGCGTCAGTAGTAAAAATTCCCCCTTTCTAGACGTTGTGTTGGGAATTTCCCCCTTTTTTATCTCTCTGTTTGTTTCTGCATGTTCCATTTCTTCCGTCTCTTTCTTGTTAATTGTTTGCTTCTTGGTCCATTCGCCTGCCCCTTTCCCCCGAACACTTAAAAAATAACAATTTTTAATCCCCTGAAGTCAGTTGGACTGGCCTGATTGTCAGGCACTTGACACAGCAAATACTTTTTTATGTGATAGAGATCAAAAGTTATTGCTTTTTAATACGCATTTATCGAAATGAAACGGGGTAGTTACCTCTTCAGTGTGTGTGTTGTGTGTGGGGTGTTGTGTGTGTGTGTGTGTGTGTGTGTTGTGTGTGGGTTTTCTTTCTGTCTCCACTCTATTTTATTTATCCATTTTACTTAAATATAGTCGTGTATCGTTTTTTATGTTAATGTTCTTTTTATTTGAGAATTGGTGTTTATGAAAAGATTCTCTTTTCTCAGAAAAAAAATGATATTATGTTCTCTTGACATTACGTTCAGGTCATTGGGGATTTTGTATTTAAAATCATACTAGTCTCTTTTTTTAAAAAAAATGTTGTCATTGTTGTATAGGGGTTTTTTTTTCCTTGTTTTTTGGTAGTCCCCAACAGGGGAAGGGCCCGGGTGAAAAAAAAGTTGCGTATATTTTTTTGTTACCCCAAAAAAAAAAATCCTTCATTCAGTTTTTTTTGATCGGCCTGAAACAATCACGAACGCATGGCCCTGAGACAGAGACAACTATTATGGGAAAATTCAGCTCCGTTATCCAAAAAAAAAAAACCAACAGATACTAAGTAGGGTAAAAGCCCATCAAGCCAACACTTATGTTTATCCAAACCGGCAACTTTTTGGGGATTCGGTTTTGCCCCTCGTACCCAAAAAAATTGATATTTTATATAAAAACTAAAACAGTTTACCTTGACTGGGTTTTACCTATCTTCCCACTAAAACGAAAGTAAAACTAATTTTTTTTTGATGGGGAAAATAAAAATTTGGGAATTTTGCTAAAAAAAATATCTTATTTTAAAAATTATCAAGAACTTATCAAGAACTTTCAAGAACTTTCCCAAAAAACTTACCAAAACTTTTCAAGAACTTGTACAAGAAATAAAAAAAGAACTTAAAATTTAAAATTTG
>CM054165.1:6084373-6109373 GCA_028751875.1 Rapana venosa
ACATTTACCAGCACTAAGGAATTCCTACAACAACAAAAAATTCAAGTTATCTTACTGTGACTAGAAATTCTCAGTCACACACTGTATATGTGTGGAGGGAGGGGGAGGCAGGAAAGAGGCACACTAATAATTATGCAAAGAAGTAAGAGTAATTAGTCAAGTCAAGTCAAGTCAAAGTCAAAAACACTTTAATCATCCCATGAAGGGCAATTACAATACTGACAGGCAGATTGATACTCATCAAATATATCAAAGACACAAAAGCTATATTTCATATTGGTTTTCAAATAAATGTCACGACACCACACACACACACACCACACACACGCGCGCATGCGCACACACATCAATTGTGAACACAATTTTAAACCCATTGACTAGAAGACATAAAAATTAATTTTTACGCACGCATATACGCAGCACGTACACACGCACGTACGTGTGTGTGCGAACACGCCCACGCACACCCACACCATACACCAATATATGAATTCAATGTTTTAAGACAGTTGACTAGAACACAGACTTATTTCACACACCCACGCACCCACACACACACACACACACACACACCAATTATGTATTGACTACACTCGTAACAATGACAATCAGGCAGATAATTCAGAGAAATGTAAGAACTAGGTAGTCAACATCATTGTGAATTCAGAAGTCGAATGCTTACTGGCACAAAAGAATTTCTTTTTCTGTTGGTTTTGCTGATGGGACACTGAAAACGGGCGTTCCGAAGGCAACATTTGAAATTCTGGAAACAAAGCATGAGAAGGATCAGCCAAAATGGCTGTGGCTTTGCGTACAAGCTGCTGATTGCAGAACGACATGAGATCTCTGTTCTTTTCCAATTATTTTTGAGCAGATTCTTACAATTCTCTGCAGGCCATTCTTGTTTTTAACACTAAGGTTATTGTACCAACAAATGAAAGCAAAACTTAGAACACTCTCTATGTAAGACTTGTAAAACAAGGAAAGGATATTTTTGTCTACAAAAAATGAGTTCAGTTTCCTCAGAAAATACAGACGTTGTTGTCCCTTTTTGACAATAGCGTCAGTGTTAACGTCCCAGTTTAACTTGTGGTCAAAAACAGTTCCCAGATACTTATAGTTCAAAACGTTTTCAACCTCTTGATTATGGATAATAATATTCTTAGGAGTATGCCCTGATCTTCTGAAGTCGATAGGCAGGTCTTCAGAAGATCTATGCAAGCTAGTAAATAATCTGCAATGTTGAAACAAGTGGAAAGGAGGACATTTTTAAAAATCTTTGATAGTGTGTCCTTCTCTCTCTCTCTCTCTCTCGGAATTTAATGAATGTCTAAAAACTGCAAGCAAATGTATGATGAAAAGGGTTAAGACTAACAATGGTAAAAGAGAAGCTCGCTGGTTTGATAAAGAGTGTTTTGATTTGAGGAAGGAAGCAAGGGCGAAAATGCGCAGATTTAAAAGAACACAACGTACAGTAGATCGTCAAAATGCCGTTCAGGCTAGGACTGAATATCGTAAAGTTCTAAGAGCTAAGAAACAAAGTTTTAAGTCAAGTGCAACTCAATATCTAGCTGACAACATAACAGACCCAAAACTCTTTTGGAGAGAAGTTAATATAACTTTAGGTCTTGGGAAAAAGAAACGGGCAAGTAATCAGATTACTAAGGAAGACTGGTTTAAACACTTTAAGAATGTTTTTAATGCTGGTTGTAGCTCAGAGGAAGAAACTTTACCCAATGACACCCTCCCTCTTGTCGAGGAGCTTGAAAATCCTATCTCCAAGCATGAAGTCTTAACATCAATAAAGAAATTAAAAATGGGAAAAGCTTGTGGTTTTGACAATGTTTTTGCAGAAATGTTGAAGTCAGCAGACAAGTTACTGTTAGATTTTATTACTGAATTTTTCAATGAAATTTTTTGAATGGCAAGTATCCAACTATTTGGCCCAGAAGCTATTGTTGTGCCGATACACAAAAAGGGATCAGTAGATGTAGCTGATAATTATAGAGGAGTGTCACTGCTTAGTGTTATGGGTAAATGTTATACTGCTATTCTAAATAAGAGACTTTACAACTGGTTAGAAGACCATGACAAAATTCCAGAAAATCAGGCTGGCTTTAGGAAAGGTTACTCCACAACAGACCATATATTTACTCTGTATTCAGTCATTCAGAAAAGCTTATCTAAAAAGAAAGGAAAACTATATGTTGCATTTGTAGATTTGCCCAAGGCCTTTGATTCTGTTCAACGAAGCATAATGATAAAGGCTTTGAGCAACGCTGGCACATCTTCTGTATTTCTAAATTCCTTTAAATCAATTTACAGGGAAGTAATGTCATGTGTCAGAGTAAACAACAGCTATACAGACTTGTTTGAATGTCCACGGGGTTTGCCCCAAAGGGTTGTGTTCTAAGTCCCACATTGTTTTCGGTGGTAATAAATGAGTTAGTGATATGTCTAGAAGATCAGGGGAAACATGGAATACAACTGCTACCAGGTTTGGCTGAATTATTTATTCTACTATTTGCAGATAAATCTCATGTTGTTGTCTTGCACACCAAATGGACTACAAAACCAGATTAACTGTATGCTTAAAGTATGTACTGATCTTGGTCTGAAAATTAACAAAGATAAGACAAAAGTTATGGCTTTCAGAAAAGGAGGATTTCTAGGTAGGAGTGAGAAGTGGTTTGTTGACGGTGTTCCTGTAGAAGTGGTGAACAAATATGTGTATCTAGGCTTTACCTTTACAACCACCATGAGTTTGAATGAAAATGCCAAACACCTTGCAATAAAGGGCAAAAGAGCGCTATTTGATATTGTCAAATATATAACCAATATAGTAATATGTCTAGGAAAACATTTTTCAAAATATTTGACACTAAAATTCAACCAATTCTTCTGTATTCTTCTGAAGTGTGGGGCATTTTATCTGAAAATCATCTGGTTGAGTCAGTACATTTATTCGCTTGCAAGAGATTTTTAAATGTTTCCAGCCGCACTCCAAATAAAATGATATATGGTGACCTCGGGAGGTATCCTTTACAAATGAACTGTCGCATGCGTGCAGTTAAATATTGGCTTCGTATACTTAACATGGATTATACTGGACTGCCAAAACAAGCTTATCAAATGCTGATGAGCTTAGACGAATCTGGTAAAATAAACTGGGTTTCTAAGCTTAAACATATGTTACAAAGTGTTGGGTTTGGGTATGTTTGGATAAATCAAAGAGTTGATAACGAGAGGCATTTCTTGCTATCATTTAAGCAGAAACTCTTGGACGTGTACATGCAAGAATGGATGACAAGTGTTTGTAACAGTGACAGATTTAATCTTTACGCGTGTTTCAAGTCTTCCCTTATTCAGAAACTTATTTAGGTTGTGTGCAGCAAAAGTGTTTTAGAGACATTCTTATTCGAGTACGGCTTGGAATCAGTGACCTCCGAATCCATAAGAATCGTTATGTGTGTGCAGATAATATAAACAATGAATGTCCATTTTGTCCAGGGTCAGAAGAAAATGAACTTCATATGTGTTTTCAGTGTGACACAAAACTCTACTTTAAGACCAAACATGCTAAAGGAGATTCCCATTCATTTTCAGAAAGCAAAGTATGTGAGTCTTATGGCCACCCCGAATGTGTCAATAATCCGACAATTAGCATGGTTTTTGTACAAAGCCTTCAAACTCAGAGACAGTAAACTCAGTCTCCAGTATACATAGAATTTTGCAAATCTTGATGTCATTTATTCATATGTGGTTTCTTTCACTTTTCATTGGTGTCACTTTTCTTGATATATGCATTCATGTGTCTGTAGACATTTATATACCCCATGAAAATGGGCAGAGGCCTAAATTCATTAAACATTGTCATTGTCATTGTCATTGTCATTGTTATTGTCATTGTCTCTCTCTCTCTCTCTCATCTCTCTCTCTCTCTCTCTCTCTCTCTCTCTCTCCTCTCTCTCTCTCTCTCTCTCTCTCTCTCTCCTCTCCTCTTAGTACTATTAAAGTGATACTGTTTTAGTTTGATATTGTTTTAGTTTGATAGTCCAGTTGATTATGGGCTTTTGAATTCTGTATGTATAGGGGTTCTACTTGTTTGAATAATTGGTTTTTTTTTTAAATTATTAATTCTCTATTTGATTGAATGTGTATTTCCCCTTCCCCCTTGATACTCCTCCCCCACCCCCATCCTTTCTAATGCTTTTCTGTTATCATCGTTATGTTGTTGTCTCATGGTGATGGGGATCATTTGTTATATTGTTGTCTCATGGTGATGGGTGATTGTTGTTATAATTGTATCTCTATTATAATAATCATTATTGTAATCTTATTTGACTTCTCTTGCTTGATAGTTATTGTGTGAATATGTCACTTTTAAAAAGCGCTATTTGAAAGTATGAGCGCATAAAAAGCACACGTTTGCTGGGTGGAGGAGGAGAGGAGGGAGGTCATTGAAGGTAATAAATTTTCAGTAATGACGAATTGCCTAGTATTTTCTAACGTTTTATTCCTGTACCTTTTTTTATTATCTAAAATATAAACGTGAAAAAATGGATGAAACAGTAAGTGAAGTAATTTGTTTGTCATGACGTTTTATGATTTTCTTTTTTTAATTCTTAAAACAATTTTATTTAAATGTGCGTGTGGACGTGAGCGCGCACGCGCTCAGGTGTGCATGAGTATGTGTGTGCGTGTATATGTCTATGTGGTAATTTGTATTTTCAATGTATTTCCTTATCGATTTTTTCCTCTTTTTTTTACTGGTTTCATTTAATGGTAAATGTTGCAATAATGTAGTGTCTTAGTATAATCATTACGAAATTTGTTCTTAGATAGATGGCTTGATGAAAAAAAGCAAATGCATTGCTTATTCAATGTACCATCTGGAAATAAAGTTTTGACTTGACTTGACAAACACACACACACACCCAGGTCCTAAACACTAGGCCTAGACTATCACAGCCACACCTTCACCCCCCCCCAATCCTTTTCCTTGTTGTGTAGTATTACTTACAGTGGAAAGCCAAGAACACACACACACACACACACACACATTCCACTAGTAGGGGTCTGTCACTGTCTACTAACCCCTCTCCTCCTACCTCCCCCCTCCCTGCTCCTTCCTGTCTCTACCCCTGTCTGGCAGGGTGACTAGTGAAGCTGCCTGTAGTGAGGGCAGACAGAAACCAGACACACAGGGGAGGGGGGGTGCTGACAGGGAGGGGGGGGGGGGGTAGGTGTTAATTAAGGAAGGCAGACAGAGAAAGAATGGGAGAGTGAAAAGGCGGGAGACTGTGTGTATGCAGTGTTGTACATTTTGTCATGGGTTCCCACTGGCACATGGATTTGAAATCTGTTCATTATGTTTAAGGAGAGTTGCATGCATGTAAATGATTTGAGTGCAAAGGCTTAGATTTGTTTGTGTGTGGTTTTTTGTTACAAGATTCAGTGCTATATAAATTCCATATATTATTATTATTATTATTATTATTATTATTATTATTATTATTATTATTATTATAACCTACTCTTCAAAAAGCTGAACGGTTTTAATGTGTGCACAAGATGTTCTGCGTGTGTTCACATGGCCTCTGCTTATAGGAGTCAACACTGATGTTAACTCCAGAGGAAAAAATCCTCTTGAAGGAGATTCCAACCTGGGTCAGCAGATCAGGAATACATATCACTCTAACCACCAGGCTGTGTGTGTGTGTGTGTGTGTGTGTGTGTGTGTGTGTGTGAGAGAGAGTTTTACGTCCTTCTTCCACTGTGTGTGTATGTGTGTGTGTGTGTGTGTGTGTGTGTGTGTGTGTGTGTGTGGTGTGTGTGTGTGTGTGTGTGTGTGTGGGGTGTGTAGAGAGTTTTACGTCCTTCTTCCACTGTGTGTGTATGTGTGTGTGTGTGTGTGTGTGTGTGTGTGTGTGTTTGTGTGTGTGTGTGTGTGTGTGTGTGTGTGTGTGTGTGTGTGTGTTTGAGAGAGACAATAACAATGACCAATGACAATGACAAATTCTTTTATTTCGAGGATAATGAATAAGCACACATGTGCTTTTTTACATCCAGTCCCCGCCCGTTAGGGAACATCTTAATAATATAACCCAATACTTATACAGTCTCACAATAAAAACAAGGGGAAATAACCCTTTTCAAAAACAGCTCCCCCCCAACAACCCTCCCCCCTCCCCCAAACAAGCAATTAAAAGAAAATCCTAAGAATACCCCACCCCTACCCCCACCCCCCAAAAAAACCCTAACCAAAACAAACAAACAAACAGAAGAGAAGGAAAAACCAAACCAACAAAAGATGATAAAAAAGAGAAAAACAGACAAACAACAACAACAAGAACAAGAGCAATAACAAAGCCAAGAAAAATAACACAACCAAACTTAATAAGTCATAAAGATAAACATCTACACATTGTCAAAATGGTACACATACTTGTTACACATAATTATAAGATATTGAAATAGGGCACTCATTAAAACTTAAGTACAGAGGCAAGTCCAATAACGTATTGAAAATTATAAAAATATGAATCCTTCATCAGGATATACTATGACTATAAGCAGGACGATAAAAGGTGAGAGAGAGAGAGAGGGAGGGAGATAGAGAGAGGGAGAGTTTTACGTCCTTCTTCCACTAAATGGTGTTATCAGACTGGGAAAATGTTTATTCATCTTTATTCATTCTTTCATTTCAAGGATAATGGAATAAGCAGCCATGTGCTTTTTATATCCAGTCCCTGTGTGTATGCGGTTTTGTACATTTTGTCATCTGTCCCCACCGGCGCAAAATGACCTACTCTTCCGAAAAGCGGAACGGGTTTTAACACGTGCCCAAAATGTTCTGCGTGCGACTATTGGGGAGTGGAGTCGGCACTGATGTTAACTTCAGAGGGAAAATCATGTTGAACAGGATTCGAACTTGGGTCAGCAGATGAGCGCAATGCACATCACCTTAACCACCAGGCTATCTGGTCCTATCCCCTGTGTATTTGTGTGTGTAGGGGGGGGGATGAGGGGGGGGGGGGCACACATAACTAGTCGTCAGCAATAAGATTTAGAGGATAATGAATAAACCCTGAGCTGTGTGTATCAGAGAGAGAGACAAAATGACAAAATTTACAACATTTATTGCTATTTAGCAATCAAGCCATATAGGCTGGGGTGCGGTAACAAACAATATCAAACGCGATTACAATGACATGGAAACCATGGCAGTAGTGGTATGTACATTATTGTCCTGTCTCAATTTTCAGAACAGCCTTTCCTTTTCCAGTCTGCAGCCAGCGAAGTCAGCCCATGTAAAACTGGAACAGGTCCCAAGATGTAATTCCCGATCAGCAAGCCCCACTGTCTCTGCATGTTGTGTGTTAGGACACTGCTTCCCTTTAGAAGTCTAGCAAGCCTGACACGTTCTTCTGGCAACATGTTTTTCTCTTCTTGCTTGATGTACCAGAACACACACTTTTAGATTCCTCGCCAGTATCTCCATTACAAGAGTATTCCAGGGTGATGTCAATCGATTCACACATCACAATGTTTTGATCGCCTGAACTATGTACCACAACCTTTCAAAACTGTGTGTTTCTCTTGCTGTCCCATAATGGATGCTGCACATGTTTGTCAGTTAGAGTAGACACATACTGTTTCAGCACCAGGTCCCCATTTCTGTTGACACTGACTTGTCAGCTGGCTTCATTGGCAAGACGAACACAACGCTGCCGCTCTCCCCCGCGACTTTCCAACTCCATAGGACGTTGTCGATCAGCAGGGCTTTTAAAGTTGTTATTACAGTTGCTGGAAGGCCAGTAACTGACATTTTGAAGCTAAATGCAAAAATTTGCAGCAGTTTACTAACAGCACACCCCTTCAGTTCTCATCCTGTCACGTCACCCATCAGAGAGAGAGAGAGAGAGAGACACACACACACACACACACACAGAGGGAGAGAGAGGGGTGGGGAGAGAGAGAGAGAGAGAGAGAGAGAGAGAGAGAGAGAGAGAGAGAGAGAGAGAGAGAGACAATGACAATGACATTCTTTTATTTCGAGGATAATGAATCAGCACTCGTGTGCTTTTTTTACATTCAGTCCCTGCCTTAGGGACACATCTTCATAATAAACCCAATACTCATATTCTCACACAGTAGAAACAAAGGGAAACACTCTTTAAAAAAGTACAAACAAACAAATAAAAGAAAATTCCAAAAACACCCCATCTCCCAAGCCCCCCCATCCCCCCATCCCCCAACAACAACAACAACCAAAAAGCCCCAAACAAACAAAAGAAAAAACCCACAAAAAACCCACAAAACAAAAACGACAAACAGAAAAACAAAACAACAAAAAACACACAAAACCAACAAAAAGAAAAAAACAGACAAAGAAAGAAAAAGAGAAAAAGCAAAAAAGTCAAACTGAAAAAGTCATAAAAATTAACATCTTCACATTGTAAAAAGGTACACATAGTTGTTACACGTAACAATAAGATATTGAAATAGGACATTCACTAGAACTCAAGTACAGTCAACAAGCCCATAAAATATTAAAAATATAAAGTTATGGGAAAACGTCCTTCATCAGGAACACAAACTATAACTAGAAGAAGCAAAACAATAAAAGGAGAGAGAGAGAGAGAGAGAGAGGAGAGAGGAGGAGGGGGAGAGAGTGGGTGGGTGGAGGGGTGAGTTGAGGGAGAGAGTGAGAGAGTGTGTGTGTGTCGTTGTGTGTGTGTGTGTGTTGTGTGTGTGTGTGTGTAGTGTGTATGTGGTATGTGTGTGTGTTGTATGTTCATGTATGTGTGATGTATTCTGAGTTAATAGTAACAATAGTAATAATTCTCGTCACTTGGTAAACTCACAATGAAAGGGTTAAAAAGGAGAGAGAGAGAGGAGAGAGGAGAGAGAGAGAGAGAGAGGGAGGGTGGGAGGGGAGGGGACAGACTTGATAGACAGATAGACAGGGCAGACAGGTGAAGGAAAGGGCAGATAGGTAAGGGCGTATATACTTTGTTTTCAGAGCTATGGACTGCGCTTGTATTGGTTGATGTATTAAGTGAGTTGATAATTGAGTTTTGTAGATTGTTATTGAATGATGTTGTTTAACTGAATCTGGAGGGAGTTCCACAGCATAGGCCTGAGTAAAGTAAACTAGATTTGAAGAGTCTATCTGGGATTAGGAAACCAGGCTTTATCGTATTTCGGATTGGTTTTGGGGAAATTTGTCTTTTAAGGATGAGGAACAGTTCCTGATCTAATCTTGAACATCATAACTCTTGTTATATTTTATCTTTGGTATGAGGGGAAATATTTAACTGGTACAGTCGGCTTCTAATAGTGTCTTCTGTAAAAGGACCAGTTTGAGGAGCCCTTACGTGGACTCAGTAACGGTTTCATAGTGTTTGCACTAGCAGAATCCCACAGGTAGGGAGGCGAGAGAGAGGAGGAGAGGAGGGGGGGGGGGGGGGGGGGAAGAGAGCAAGGGAGAGAGAGAGAGAGGACAGAGCGAGACTAAGACTAACTGAATCTTTTCATTCTTTTTCCTGGTCCTCATGCTTGTTTGAATCCAACTGTACAAAGAATATTTTAACTGTGTTCATCCTTCGATCATATTTATCATTCTGATACATATGATACAACACTTAACTAATACACGAGTGTCACGTGGTTCTTTGAAGAACTAACTCTTTGTTTTGAAAACTCAAGTGGACGTAGAACACTGACTGAAATACCGAGACTTGGTTCCTATCTCTCGTGAATCACATCCAGACAGAGCACAAGTTGACTCAGGAATCAAGTTGGATTTCTTTTATTCTACTAGATCAGTTCAAAACAATATTCATTTCCAATTTTAAAAAAAGTTCCAAAAACAAAAAGGACAAATCCTTTCCACAATCACTGTGGATCAACAGCCAAAACTCTGTGACTACACTCCCTAAATAAGAGCTCCATCAGTTAATGACTTCCACAGTCCTCATAGCTCTCCTTCTATTCCTTCAACTTCTCTCTCCTTCTTCAGGCATCTCCACTTGGCTCTCCACCTTTCTACTCCCCTTCCTTTCCTCTTTCTTCTGGGACTCTCTCCTTCATCTTTCCACTCTGGGCCTCTCTCCTCTTCTCCTCCTGTGATAACAGCCCCTTGTATAATTTTATATAATATATATATATAATATATATATATGCAGTACCAGGTTCCCTTCTAGGCCTACTAGCCACTGGAAGGTTCCAGAACCTTAAGGAACACAAACATCCGGTTACAGTGACTCACTCTGGTAGCTTCTAAAACTTCTTACTTTACTGTCGGCCTACACCATTCCGGAAAAGTCTGGAACTTCGTAGAATGCTGTAGAATGTTCTGGAAACTTCATGAGCATACAAACATGTGCAAGCCACGGGTAATAATAATAATAATAATAATAATAATAATAATAATAATAATAATAATAATAATAATAATAATAATAATAATAATAATAATAAATGGAATTTATATAGCGCTATATCTTGCAGGGACAAATCAAAGTGCTTGCACTCAACTCATTCTTACACAGGCATACAACCAGTAACAATTAATAGTTCCATCAAGACCAAATGTGCACGCACGCACGCACGCACGCACGCACACACACACACACACACACACACACACAGGTCAAACACCCTGGCAGGGCGATAGAATCTCGGCTGTTGAAGGCAGGGAAAAACTATGAGATGAAGCAGGAGAGGAAAATCTTAGGTTTGAAATAAATGTCATGAGACTGGATTTAAAAGTGTCATAAGAGGGCTATTGGCGGAGAGAGAGAGAGGGGGAGGTTATTCCAGATGGATGGACCAGAAATAGAGAAAGAGTGACGTCTGGAGGTACTAACATTTTCAATAAAAGTAATAATTATCCATTTGCTAATGCATGCGTCATTAAACAAAGAATGCCGTTCATAGCCATCCTAGAAATCTTCTCCATAAAAACTGAGAATCTGTTTGAGTTTGGATTCTCCCCTCTCTCTCTCTCTCTCTCTCTCTCTCTCTCTCTCTCTCTCTCTCCTCTCTCTCTCTCTCATATATATATATATATATATATATATATATATATATATATTGGTGTGTGTGTGTGTGTGCGCGCGCGCGTGCGTGCGCGCGCGCGCGTGCGTGTGTGTGTGTGTGTTTGTGTGTGTGTGTTTGTGTGTGTGTGTGTGTTCTTCAGTTTAACGTCTATTCACATTTAGTGATTTTAGACGGGAAAAAGTAATATAAACAAGAGAATGCAAACAATAACAAAAAGTGTCAATTAACAGTGCTTAAAACTAACTTACATACTACAAAAACTGAATTATCGGACTTCTTATCAATCCTAACACAATGTCCAACAGTAAAGAAAGGTTCAGACAAAATCTGATCCAGTGATAAACCTGGTATAGCAGGTAAAAATGCTTTTAAATGTCCACAATCAAAAATAACATGACTATTGGTAATCTTCTCCCCACAAATACAGTTTACATCTTTCACGTACTTTGTCCTTAAAGCATTTAGTTTAAATCTGTACATAAGGGATAACATATTTCTACGATTATACCAACCACAGACTTTGTTAGAAATGAAAGCATTTCGAAAATCTATCACATTGCTTGTACAGCCATTATAGAGACAATGGCCAGAATCATATATTTTCTTTCTGAAGTGCTTCCAGCAAGCGTTTTGTAGCAAGCTGTATCCCTCATGCAGAGATAAGGCAACGTTTATTTCACAAAAACTATTTTTATTTCTCGCGCCATATTTTGCAAGACTGTCAACTTTTTCATTAAAAAAGATACCAGTGTGTGAGGGAACCCAACAGAAAGTAACAGTACTACCTCTTAAAATCAAAAAGTGTACCAGATGCCTGATTTCAATGATTAGGTCTTTTCTTACTTTTAAAAGTAGAATTTTTAAAGCATTAAAACCGATTTAATCAACACAAAAAAGTATTTTTAATATGTCTTTAGGGAAGTCAAGTACATATTTAAGTCCCAACATATAGCAGTTACTCACGTAAATATGTTTTTGAAAAAGAACCCACGGCAGAAAAAAGCCTTTCGATAGGGAAACAAATACATTTTGAAACAGGAAAAAGGAAAAAAAAAAGGGGGCGTGCTCTTTGGTGATGTGCTTGGGGAGACCAGCCCGAATTTCACCGAAAATCCCTGACCAAAAGTGGTAACAAACAATACCATAAAATACATACAGTACAATACAATGTTTTATGATAAAAAACCAGATTTTCTTTTTCCCTATTATTCTTGGCGTAAATAAAAAGAAAACATTCCTTGTCTTTTCCTTTTTAAAAAACACATTACTTGAGGAACAGTGTAGGCGAAGGCAATCATTTCAACTGACCACATTTTTGTTCTATTTTCGTCACAGGACTGGGGGGCTTTTCCCTAATCATTTTTCAGTTGCTTTTCTGGGGCAGTGGCGTGTCTAGTTTTTAATTTTGTCCTGTCAAAAAAATTGTGGCTGGATATTACATTTAAAATGTACAAGTCACCACATGCGTCTCTCTCTCTCTCTCCTCTTCTCTCTCTCTCTCTGACACTCACACACACATCCCGGGAGAACGTAAACCAAAGCCCCGTGGCGAACGCATGCAGAACATCTTGGCACACGTTTTAAAATTTTTTTTTCCCCAAAGAAGGGGATTGGCGGGGAGGAAAAAAAAAAAATGACAAAAAAACCCAACCCGGGGGGCGGATGTAAAAAAACACAAACTTATTTTTAAAATTCCAAAAAAAAAAAAAATAAATAATAAAAAGGAATTTTTTAAAAAAAATTTGCCCGTCCTAAAGGGAGCGGTACCCCCCCCAGGGGGATGCTGTGCCCCAACACAAACCCAAACCTGCCCGGTTTTTGTTTCCTTTTTTTTTTTTAAAGGGGGGGGGGAATGTTTTTAGGTTTTTTTTTTTTTGGGGGGGGGGGGGGGTGGGGGGGGGGGGGTTTTTTTTGTTCCCCTTTTTTTTCCCCCTTTTGGCAAGGGGGCCCAAGTTTTTTTGTTTACCAAAAACCCCTCCAAACCCCCTTTTGGGGGAGGGGGGTTTTTGCACCCAGGGGGAAAAAGAGAAGGGGAGTTTCAAAACCCCGTACCCCAAAGGGAAAGACAAACCCCCCACAAAAAAACAAAAAAAAAAACCACAGGAAAAGACAAAAAAATGTAACCAAAATTTTAAAAATGGCAAAAAAAAACAGTTTATCCTCCCCCCAAAAATTTTAAAATTTAATTTTTTTTTTAATTTTTTTTTAAAAAAAAATTTTTTTTAAATTTTTTTTTTAAAAATTTTTTTTTTTACGGAAAACCCTTTTTTTTCCCTTTTTTTTACGGGACCGGGTTTTTTTTTACCTTCCCTTCCCCCAATCCCTTTTTCCCAAATCCCCCTTAAAAATTTTGCCCCTTTTCCCCCCCCGGGTCCCTTTTTAATCCCCCCCTTTTTCCCCCCCCCTCTTTCAAACCCCCTTTCCCTTTTTTTCCCCCCCCCCTAAACCTTTGGGGGTTTTCCCCAGTCTTCGGGTCCCCCCTTTTCCTTTTTTTCCCTTCCCCCCGGAAAAAGGGTTTTCCCCCCAAAAAAAAAAAAAACCCTTGGGAAAAAAAATTTAGACGAAAAAAAGGGGGTTCCTCCTTCCAACCCTCCCCCGGGGCCCCCCCCCCGTTTTTGGATTCTCCTCTCTCTCCTCTCTCCTCTCTCTCTCTCTCTTCCTCTCCTCTCTCATCACTCTCTCTCTCCTCTCATATATATATATATATTTATATATATATATTATATATATATGGTGTGTGTGTGTGTGTGCGGCGCGCCGTGCGTCCGCGCAGCAGCGTGCGTGTGTTTGTGTGTGTGTTTGGTGTGTGGTGTTTGTGTGTGTGTGTGTGTTCTTCAGTTTAACGTCTATTCACATTAGATGATTTTTAGACGGGAAAAAAGTAATATAAACAAAGAATGCAAACATAACAAAAAGTGCATTACACAGTGCTTAAAACTAACTTAACATACTACAAAAACTGAATTATTGGAACTTCTATCAATCCTACCACAATGTCCACAGTAAAGATGGGTCAGACACAAATCTGATCCAAGTGATAAACCTGGTATAGCAGGTAAAAATGCTTTTAATGTCCACAATCAAACAATAACATGACAATTGGTAACTTCTCCCCACAAATACAGTTTACATCTTTCACTGAACTTTGTCCTTAAAGCATTTAGTTTTAAATCTGTACATAAGGGAATAACATATTTCAACTGATTATACCAACCACAGACTTTGTTAGAAATGAAAGGCATGTCGAAAATCTATCACATTGCTTGAGTACAGCCATATAGAGGACGAATGGCCATAATCATATATTATTCTTTCCTGAAGTGCTTCCCAGCAAGCGTTTTGAGCAAGCAGTATCCTCTGCAGAGAGTAAGGCCAACGTTTTATTCACGAAAACTATTTTTTATTTCTCGCGCCATATTTTGCAAGACTGTCAACTTTTCATTAAAAAAGATACCAGTGTTTGCAGGGAACCCAACAGAAAGTAACAGTACGACCCATCTTAAATCAAAAAGTGTACCAAGCAGCCTGATTTCAATTGCTTAGGTCTTTCATACTTTAAAGTAAATTCTTAAAGCATGTTAAAACCGATTTTAGAATCAACACACAAAAGTTATGGGTTTTTTTTTGAAAAAAATATGGTCTTTAGGGAAGGGGGGGTGGGGGAGTCAAGTACAAAGTGTAAGTGCCCACCACTATAGCAGTTACCTCACTGTGAATATAGATTTTGTAAAAGAACCCACGGCAAAAAAAGCGTTCTGATAGGAAACAAATACATTGAAAGACAGGAAAAAAGGAAAAAAAAAGGTGGCGCTGCTCTTGTGGTGATGTGCTTGGGAGACCAGCCCGAATTTCACTCAGAGAAATCTGCCTGCCCAAAAGTGGTATACAATACAATACCATCTAATACAGTACAGTACAATACAATGTTTTTATGTATGACAACTCAGATTTTCTTTTTTACCAATTTATCTTGGCGTAATAATCAAGATAAACATTCCTGTGTCTTATCCTTTTTAATAAAACAACATTGTACTTGAGGAACAGTGTAGGGCTGAAGGCACTCAGGTCAACGTGACCTACATTATTGTTTCTATATTCGTCACAGGACAGGGACGGCTCTATCCCTAGATCCAGTTTTTCATGTTGCTATTTCTGTCGTCATGGCGTGTCCTATTTATTTAATTTGTCCTTCAACATAATGTGTGGCTGGATATTAACATTTAGAAATGTACAAAGTCACCACAGGTTCGTCCTTCTCTCTCTCTCTCTCATCTACTCTCTCATCTCTCTCTCGCTGACACTCCACACACATCCTTCGGATACACTGTAAACCGAGGCCCCGGTGTGCGAACGCATGCAGAACATCTTGCGCACACGTTAACATCCTGTTTCCGCTTTTCTATAGAGTAGCCCATTGTGCGCGGGTAAGGAACAGATGACAAATTGACAAAACCCATACACACGGGACTGATGTAATAAAAGCCATGATGCTATTCCCATTATCCCCGACATAAAAAGAATAAAAAATAAATAACTAAATATACAGAGAGCACTATTTGGCATATATGGAACCTTTGCCCGTCACTAAGGTAGCGGTATGCCCACTTCAAGGGCAGGATGTATGCTGCAACCAGACACAAACCCAAACCTGCATGCCTGCTTTATGCTTTTCCCTTTCCCCCCTCCCCCTCCCCTTTTTTTCGTTTTTTTGATGGGGTGGGGGAATGCTTGTTAGGTTTTTATTTTTTTTGGGGGGGGGGGGGGGTTGGGGGAGGGTGTTGTTTTTGCTTGATGCTGCCATCCCGTTGTAAGGGTGCAGGCAGGCACCATGTTTTAGACAAAACGACTGTTCTCAAATGTTCGGTGTGTGATTCCTAACACAGGACCTCACAGTCCCTCATCCTAACCCTTGGGTGGAGTGGAGGTGTGGTGCTGATGTCAACTACTCCAGGGGAAATAGCGAAGGGGAGTCTGGTGCAGCTCCAACCCCAGTAGCCCTCAGAGGCCAACAACACACAGCCACCTACATGACACGAACAACGGAAGCAGAAAGAGCGCACAGGACATGTGCACATTGTCTTACATGAGTGTAACAAGAAGAAAGACTAGGACCCAAGAAAAACAGTTCTATCCTGCTTCTCTCCCTCACATATTATTTATTAATTATTATTATTATTATTATTATATTATTATTCTTATTATTATTATTATTAATATTATTATTAATTATCCATTATTATTATTATTATTATTATCATTATTATGATTATTATTACTGTTAGTCTTGGGCGATGACCTGCTTTAGCCTTTTTCATTCATCGGCACGTTCAGTGCTTTTGATTTTACACTTCACCTTCACCTAATCCCGTAGTCCCCATGTGACCGTGGGGCACCTGAAGATTGTGCAAACCACTTCCTCACAAAAAGTATGGATCAGTGGTCAGAGGTACGCGCCTGTCAAGAAAGCCGAAAAGTCCGGTCGGAAGTGGGCGGTGGTTCAAATCCCGTTCGGACCGAAAATTTTCCCCATCCACTAACCTTGAGTGGTGGTTTGGGGCGCTAGTCTTTCGGATGAACGATTAAACCGAGGTCCCGTGTGTACACAAAAATTATTTACAGCACTGTAAGAACCCACGGCAACAAGAGAGTTTGTCACCTGGCAAAAAAATTATGTAGAAAAAAAGCCACTCTGATAGAAAACAAAGGCAGTTGTAGACAGAAAAAAGAGAAAAAAAATGGGTGGCGCTGCTTGTGGCGACACGCTCTCCCGGGAGAGCAGCCCGTATTTCCCGCAGAGAAACTGACGTGACTTAAAGTGATATAAATAAATACAATAACTATGTCCTCTGCTTCTGTAGTAATGCACTCCACACAAGGCCAGTCCACTCGCTATGATTGTCTTCTCATACGTTTCTCTGTCTGATTTTTTATTTTAGTCATGCAAAAGTAAAAACATTTTTTATTTAAGAGAGATGGGGGGAGGGGGGTGGAGAGCACATCAGAGTGTTGTACTTTGCTGAAAGAACAAATCAGAGCAATTTCAAGCCTACGAATTTTTTGGTGTGCCCACAATTAAACCCATACAAAAAGACAATATCGTGTGGGGGTGGTGGGGGGGGGGCAACATTAATACAGTTAGCCATAATGACCCAAACCAACACGACAAACACTAAGCAAAACACACGACAAAAGAAAACCCTGTTAAACCCCGCCGCCCCTCCCCTTTCAAAAAAACCGTTACTGAAATACCAGATTCTGTTAAAATTTATGGCTTGCAACAGATAGGCAGATCCTTTATTTTGTATATGGGCATGTGGTGTGATGTCCTGCATGGTTGTATCTAATTATCGCCCTTTGACAGTGCAGACTCCAGCTCTAAGCAGCCGCCAACCCGCTGTCTGCTCACTGACCTCGCTGCGCATGCTGGTGATGTAGCTCTTATGAATCAACGGGGACAAGGCTGGCCTACCAGTGCGAGGGCATCTGCATCTGGCCAATCAGAATTCTTGCATGCTTGTTATAAAATAAAAATATTGTCGTCTGGGATTTAGCGTCTGTGCCAGACTTGGGCTGAATTGTAAAGTTCCCGTGCTTTGGTGGAAAGAGGTTGGTTTTGTCACTGTCAAACACCGGAAAGCTGTGGATAGGGTGTGTTGGTGTCCAAGAGTGTGTGTTGGCCTCTTGATCACTGTGTCTTCACAATATTAGAGGTAGCACTGCCGAAAGTCTATCTGTCTGCTGCTCTCCCAGAGGGTGCACAGTGGTGATTGGATCTACCCATGTCTGTCCTGTCTGTCTGTCCTGTCTGCACACACAGGAGGCTGGGGTGGCTGCTGATTGGTGTGGCCACTTGGTTAACAACGTTTTCCTGTGTGTGTATGGAAACAAAGAGGGGTGGTTGTGGCAATGATGACAGTGAACTTCTGTACTGGAAATGACCCTCATCCTTTGTGGATTGAGTGATGACAAGTTTCAGGTCCTGCAGGCTGCAACAGAATAGGATGAACTTTTCATTTCTTTGTTGCTTTTGTCGTTTCCTAAAAATATTTCAGCATTATCGTCATCTGTTGGTTGTCAGTTAACATAGGAGTTGTACAAACAGAAACATCATCATCATCATCGATCCACTGCTAATTAGTGGCAAAACGTGGAAGTGATGCAGACAGAACCTCAACATCAGTTTGTTAGTCAGGTTTCCATGTATTGTACAGACTGAAACATCACGTTAAGTTTTGGATGAACGTGTATTGTTGTAGCGACAGAAACACAAAGTCAAGCCCTGTGGTTTTCTTGATGGAAGTTTCTGCACAGCGACCACCACCACGGACTTCACAACAACAGCCCAGGTGTTGTGTTCCTGAGGCCCTAGACAACCGCGTCTTCATGCCAGCGGTACAGTCCACAGCTTGTCTTTTCTGATTTCCTTGTTTAGGTGATAACTGATTTAGCTTCCAAAGGTGCTGTAAGCGATGTTTTGTGTGCACATTTCCGTGGTTTGAAGAGATGTTAATTCCGCAAAAGCATGGTATAAAGCACACTGACACATCAGCAATGTAAGTGGGCAACAAGCCAGCCGTTGATAAGTGTGCTCACACAAAAACGTCCACTGTGTGGTTTTGCAATTGGATTGTATCAGTTATTTGAAATAAGGTAGTGGTTTTACCTTGTTTGAATGGATGTTCAAAATGATGTGTTATCATTATTCTTCTGCAAATGCTATTATAAACCCAAACCCTGAAGAAATGGGGAAACATTACAAAACTGTTACCACTCCCCACACTGAGCGACTTTGAATTAAGTTCCGTTTGAAACAAGTGACTATTGTTCTGATCACCAATTTCAGTGGCAGTTGTTTTAGTGGACTTTTCTCATTTCTGTCATCCATATTCCTTTTCGTTCATATGTCCTAATATTCATTTTGTTTATCTTCATGTGTAGGCACTACAGGGTGGTCAGCAAACACATCATAGTTGAAGCGCTGTCAAGGAATGGATAGTTTAGTGGTGGATGTGTCTGAAGGCAATTCCTGAGGTGACAGAATACAGACAGCAGAGGGATAAAGGACTGACCTTAACAACTAAGGAAGGTCACTTCTGCTTCTGTCCATATATCACCGTCTAAAGGGTCTGCCTCCGGTCAAAAGGGTTACTTTACTTCTGAGAAAAATTTGGAGCAAGATCTGTCAGACCATTTTGATACACAATGCCATAAACCTTTTCTTTTTTTGCTTTGTTTCTTTTTCTTTTTTTCCTTTCCTTTTTTTCCTCACCTAACCTTTTCCTTCCTCCTTCCACTTCCTTATACATCTCCTCGTTCTCCTTTTTTGATGTTGCTTCTGCTTCTTCGTCTTCTCCCTTCTTGTCTTCTGCTTATTATTCTTTCTTTCTTTCTTTCTCTTTTCCTCTTCTTTCTTCTTTTCTCTTCTTTTTCTTTTTCTTCATCTTTTTCCTTCTCTTCCTCCTCCTTCACTTTCTTCTGCTCTTTCCTTCTTCTTCTTCCTTCTTCTTCTTCTCATCTTTTTCTTCTTCCTCTGCTTCCTGTGCGTCTATCCTCCTCCTCCTCTTTCTTCACTTTGTTAAGAAGAAAGAGAAGATTCAGCATACTGACAACAATGTTGGGCGGTTGGTGATTTCTCTGAAAACTGTTTGGTGTGGGTGTGTGTTGATACATGTCCTTTCTTGTCTGTCTGTCTTGCCTTACTGTCTGCCTGTCGCCTGTCTGTCTGCCTGGCTGTCACCAGTCTGCCTGTCTGCTGCCTGTCTGTCTGCTGTCTGTCCCTGTCTGTCTGCCTGTCCCCTGTCTGCCGTCTGCCCTGTCTACCTGTCTTCTGTCTGCCTGCCTGTCGCTTTCCTGTCCCCTGCCTGTCCGTCTACTGTCTTCAGGCCGTGGTTCTGTCAGTCTGTCTATCGTCTGTCTGCCTGTCCCTTCTGTCTGCCTGGCCTGTCTGTCTGTCTATCTGTCTTCCTGTCTGTCGTCCGTCTGTCTGTCCTGTCTAGTCTGTCTGTGTGTACACCAGCTGGAGCTCATCAGAACCCAGGCCCAGGTAAGCGGCCAGCACTGGCAGGCAGAGCTGCTGCTTGCAACCAGAAGAACAGAAAGAAACCCCATTATTATCAATATGTCCTTGTTAATCATCTATTTTTCAGCCACCCTGGAGAGAGAGAGAGAGAGAGAAAGAAGAGAGCGAGAGAGAGAGAGAAGAGAGAATGCCATGCCACTATTTTAATATTTCTTAAATACTCTTACTTGACCCAGAACAGACAGACAGACAAACAGTGACACAGAGAGACAGAGACAGCCCGAGAGAGAAAGAAACACACACACACACACACACCCACACACACGCGTGCGGCGTGCGTGCGCGCCACAACACACACACACACATACAACACAAAGAGAGCATCAAAAAATCTGAGCCCTGTCCTCTGTCTTCCTCTGTTCTCTATCAGCTGCTGGGAATGTCATGGTTTTCTTAGCGTTTGTGATTACATAATGACACGGTGTTCACAAAGTTGTATTAGAAATGCCCTCTGTTCATTCCGCTTGTCCAAAGGGCCAAGGACTGACAGTACAAATTACGCATCATTCCCTTGTCTGTCTGTCTGTTGAGTGTAGGGTCACTATTATCAGTCATTTAATGATGGAGAACATAGGTGCATCAAGCTTGCATGCATTGCATGGGGGACGATAGCCTGGTGGGTAGAGTAACGATGTAGTCCTGATCAGCTGACCCAGATTCAGTCTCGTTCAGAGGATTTTTCCACTGAGTCAACATCAGTGCCAACTCCAACTCTCCCCAAAAGTCTTTTCGGATGAGACTAGAAACCGAGGTTTCGTGGTGCGAACGCACGCAGAACATCTTGCCACACTTAAAAACCCGTTCCGCTTTCGGTAAAGTAGGCCATTTGTGCAGGTAGGAACAGAGGACAAAATTCACAAACTGCATACACAGGGCGAGTGGTTGAATAAACAAATTCCATTATCTTCGAAATAAAATATAAAAAATAACTCAAAATAAAGATAGAGATTGACACACGCGCGCACGTGTGTGTTTGAGGCTACGTGTGCATGCGTGTTTGTGAATGAATAACTGTGTGTATATATTAGTGCGCCGTGCGTGCGAGCTTTTGTGTGTGTATGCTTACGGTGTGTGTGTGTTTGTGTGTGTGTTCGTGTGTGGGTGCGTAAGCTACCGTGTTGTGTGTGTTAGCGTGCGTTTTGTGTGTGTGTTGTGTGCGATCGCGCGGAGTGTGTGTCTGCGCGCGCGCGCGTGCTTAGTGTGTGCTTACTTTGTGCATGCGATAGGTGTGTGTCTCTGTGTGTGTGAGTGGGTCTATTCTGTGTGTAATGAGACAGAGTGTAACAGTGTGTGTGAGAGAGAGCTTACTCTGTGTGTGGTTATTTCTTAGAGACTGTTCCGTTTCCTTTGTTCTCATCTCTGTCCCTCTGTCGCCTGTCTGTATGCTCCTGTTTTCTGTCTTTCCTGTCTGCTCTGGCTTCTTGTCTGTATCAGTGTATGCCCTTTTCTGTCTGACTTCTGACTTGTCTGACTATCGGCCTGTCTGTCTTGTCTGTCGTCTTTGTCTGTCCTGTCTGTCTCTCTCTTCTTTCACACAACACAGTCAACACACCCAACACCCACACACACACACACACACACACACTCCAGGGGACGGGACCGCCTAGTGGTTATAAACATTGCACTTGCAATCTGTCCTCACAACAACACACACACATGCTACTCCTACTCCATCTCTTTCTTTCTCTCTCTCTCCCATTCACCCACTCTCGCTCTCACACACACATACACAAATGATGCATATCCATGTGCATCCCACCACCCACCACCCCCCCTCCTCCCCCCCCCCCCACCCTTCTCTCTTCTCTGAGGGAGAAACGAGAGAGAGAGAGAGAGAGAGAGAGAGAAGAGAGAGAGAGATAGAGAGAGAGATAGGAGAAGAGAGGAACTTTGAACTTTCAGAGTCAGTTCTCTCTCTCTCCACTCTTTTGTGTCTCTCCCTCCTCTCTCTGTGTTACTGCACAGTTGTCTAAATATGTCCTCATTTTTTAAGTGATTTACTTGGTATTAAACCTCCTTTGGGTTACGTAAATGACGATAAAGTCATTCTTGTGAGCTTATTTTTAGGGCAGAAATTGCTTAGTAATGAAGAACTGAAAAAAAATTAGTTAAAGAGGGGCTTTTTTATAATAAGGCTGGAATTACGAAAACCCCCTGGACCCCATTCAGAAAGAACTTTTCCTCTGGTACCATGCCTGTAGTTGTATGCCTGTATGCCCGCACACGCCACACCGTAAGCACACACCCACACTACACAAACAACGCACACACACACACTCACCAACACTCCGCAACACAACACACACCATACGTGCGCGCGTGTGCGTGCACATGCAAAATGCACGGCTTCCATGCACATCTAGTAAATCATAATTGAATTAACTTTGATAATAAGTTACCATCACCTTAACACAGAAGAAAGAGAGAGAGAGAGAGAAGAGAGAGAGAGAGAGAAGAGAGAGGGAGAGGAGCGAGAAGAGAGAGAGAACTCTGAAAACTCTGAAATTGTTTAATGTACATCGGCCTTATGGCCACAAAACACATTGAGGATGAAAAGTTCGAAATGAAAAAAATTCACATAATTTGGTAAGACTTTGGCATAAAAACTAATAATATATAAAAACAATAAATATAAGACAAAAAATATAATAACCATCTTGGAAGCAAAAAGGTGCACTCATACCTGTATACTCTTGCATCAGCTATTCCAACATCATGCCTAAATAAAGCTGTGGTATGCCAACAAATCAAACAAAACACATCTAAAACAAAAACTCAGTTCACCTATAACCACTTCCCAGGGTACCCCAACAAAAAAAGACAATATACCTATTAAAAAGTTATTGATGAAGCTATTATATAGACCGATATGTGTTAACACTCTTCTCATCTACAAAATACAAACATCAAGCACTATCATAAATCATAACAATTAGAAATCATAAAATGCTCCTTAGGTTCTCTCTTGCATTTTTCATAATAGTTTACTGTACTTCACAATTATTGCATTCTCAAAACATTCACCACTCAAAAAAATGTTATACATCAACTACAACCAGTCAGTCTCTATAGGCTACACATGTTACCACAATGCTGTAAGGGGAAAAAAACAAAAACAAAAGAGAGAGAGAGAGAGAGAGAAGAGAGAGAGAGACGTGCGCGCGCGCGCGCGCGGCGTGTGTGTGTGGGTGTGTTTGGAGAGCAAGGCATGAGAAGCCTATCCATTTACTCTAAAACATTCCATTCGATTTCTCTCTCTTTGGTGTGAATAAAACATAGAGTGTAGGCAAAAAACAGAAATGACTTAGCAGTGATAAAAAGGCAGCATACCACATGATGTAAAATGAAACTGGGCTGTAGAGACAAAAAACAGCAATGACTTAGCAGTGATAAAACAGGCAGCAGTACCACAGTGGTGTAGAATGAAACAAAGAGCTGTAGAGACACAAAACGCAATGACTTGCAGTGATAAAACAGGCAACAGAACAGTGGTGTAGAATGAAACTAGAGCTGTAGGACACAAATCAGCAACGACTTAGCGGTGATAAACAGGCAGCAGTACACAGTGGTGTGAATGAAAACATAGAGCTTTTAGAGACACAAAACGCATGACTTAGCAGTGATAAAACAGGCAGCAGTACCACAGTGGTGTGTTGAATAAGAATAATAATAATAATAATAAAAAATAAAAATTTAATAATAATTATAATAATAAAAAATTTAAATTTATGTATAGAATTTATATAGCGCTGAATCTTTAAAGCAACAAATTCAAAGCGCTCAGATTTTATTTATACCACTTTTAAGTCACGGCAGATTTCTCCCCTTGAAATTCGGGCTGCTCCCCCTGGGGGAGCGGGAGAAACGCGTCGCCACTTAGCGCTGCGCCACCCTTTCACCCTTTTGGTTTTTTTTTCCTGCAGCTGTATTTGTTTCCCTATGAGAGTGGCTTTTTTCTAAAGAATTTTGCCAGGGACAACTCCTTGTTCCGGGGTTTTTTCGTGCGTAAATAATTACCTGTAAACACGGGGCCTCTTTTATCGCTATCGAAAGACTAGCGCCCAAACCACCACTCCTGGTCTAATGGATGGGGGAAAAATTTCCGGTCCAAACGGGGTACGAACCGCCGCACACTTCAGACCCGGACTTTTCGCTTTCTAGACAGGTGCGTTACCTCTAGACCACCGATCCACCCGAATGAAACATAGAGCTGTAGAGACACAAAACAGCAACAACTTAGCAGTGATAAAACAGTGTCTTAGCTTTGAGTATGAACATGGAGAACTTTGAAAGTGATTTGAAAGATGGTGGTTAGCATCCACCCCACCCCCACCCCCCCTTCCCCACCCCATCATGATCATGTCCACTGCTAGCAGCCAGAAGAGAAATTCACCAGGTTAAATTCCCAGCAGTGGGCTTTGTCTGTTTGGGGTCCATGGACATGAAAAATTACCATTTTTTCGTTGTTGTTGAAAGTTTTTTGGTTAAGTATATAGAGACTGAACCATCTTCAGCTTTCGGTTTTTGTGTGCATGAATAAGATGGTGATATGAATGATTTCTGCACTTCAATGTTATAAAGCAATGAGTTTGAGGTTAAATGCAAATGGACTATCCCTCCTGCTGTTCTCTGCCCCTCTTCCACTTTTCTTACCCCCCCCCTCCCACACACCCCCCCCCCCCCCCCCCCCACACACACTCACACTTTTTTTCTTCCACCCTCTTTTTTTCCCCCCCCTTTTTGTCCCCCTCCCCCACCTCTCTCTTCCCCCCCTACCTTTTAACTCCCCCCCATTCCCCCCCCCCACTTCCTCTCTCTCTTTTCCCTCCCCCCCCCCCCCCCCCCCCTTTC
>CM054165.1:6114373-6146006 GCA_028751875.1 Rapana venosa
TTCCGTCTGTCTATCAATCTGTCTGTCTGTCTGACTGTTCTTTCTTTCTTTCTTTCCGTCTATCTGTCAGTCTGTCTGTCTGTTCTTTCTTTCCGTCTATCTGTCAATCTGTCTGTCTGTCTGTCTGTCTGACTGTTCTTTCTTTCCGTCTATCTGTCTGTTCTTTCTTTCTTTCTTTCCGTCTATCTGTCAGTCTGATAGTTCTTTCTTTCCGTCTATCTGTCTGTCTGTCTGTCTGTTCTTTCTTTCGTTCTTTCTTTCTTTCCGTCTGTCTGTTTTTTTCTTTCTTTCTTTCCGTCTATTTGTCAGTCTGTCTGATTGTTCTTTTTTTCTTTCTTTCTTTCCGTCTATTATCTGTCAGTCCGTCTGTCTGTCTGTTCTTTCTTTCCGTCTATCTGTCAGTTTGTCTGTCTGACTGTTCTTTCTTTCCGTCTATCTGTCAGTATGTCTGCCTGTTCTTGCTTTCCGTCTATCTGTCTGTCTGTTTGTCTGTTCTTTCTTTCTGTCCATCTATCTGTCATTCTGTCTGTTCTTTCTTTCCGTCTATCTGTCAGTGTATCTGTTCTTTCTTTCTTTCTGTCTATTTGTCAGTCTGTCTGACTGTTCTTTTAGTCTGTCTATCTGTCTGTCAGTCTGTTTTTCTGTCTATCTGTCAGTCAGTCTATTATTTCTTTCTTTACGTCTATATGCCGGTCTGTCTGTTCTTTCTATACGTCTATCTGTCAGTCTGTATGTCTGTCTGACTGTTCTGTCTTTTTTTCAGTCTACCTAGATTCAACCAATCTACTGTTGGCCGCGCTCTTTCTCTATTTCGGGTCCATCGACCTGGAATGAGCTCCCTCTCTCTCTTTGCCAGAAGCCTAGGTAGGACACTTTTAAATCCAGCCTCAAGACATATTTATTTCAAACCTAAGATTCCCCCCCTCCTGTTTCATATCAGAGCTATCCCACCCTTCACTAACCCATGTCCTATCACCCTGCTAAAGCATATGACCTGTGTGAGTGTGTGTGTGTGTGTGTGTGTGTGTGTGTGTGTGTGTGTGTGTGTGTGTGTGTGTGTGTGTGCTTTTTTTTGAAAAAACATCTGACTATTGCAATTTTATTTCATAGATTTGGTCTGCAGCATACCATGTTTGTAATATCTGTTTGAACTATTGATTATTTGTCATTGGTTGTATGACTGTAAGATTAGGTTGAATGCATGCGCTTTGATTTCTCTTTGCAAGATATAGTGCTATATAAGTTCCATTTATAATTATTATTATGATTATGCTTATGATGATGATGATGATGATGATTATTATGATATATTATCATTATTATCTGTCAGTCTGTCTGTGTTCTTTCTTTCTTTCCGTCTATCTGTCAGTCTGTTCTTTCTTTCTGCCTATCTGTAAGTCTGTCAGTCTGTCTGACAGTTCTTTCTTTCTGTCTGTCTGTCAGTCTGTCTGTCTGTTCTTTCTTTCTATCTGTCATTCTGTATGACTGTTGTTGGTTTTTGTTGTTGTTGTTTTTTCGAATTCGAAAGATTTATTCACAAACAGGCCGTTGGCCCATACATGAAGGGGGGTTGCCAAACTGCTTAGTATTTTAGTGAGAACAATTAGTAACACAAAAAACAAAATGTTATTGTATACCCACAACTGCCACAATAAAAATCAGTTCCAAAATGTATGACTTAAGAAACCAAGATATCTCTTATTCTAAAGGCTTTACACAAATATAAAGCAAGGCTACCCACAATCCCAGGGTAACTAGATGCCACGAGTATACAGAATCTAAATAAATCAGGCTGTCTGCTATACTTTACCGGAATGTAATTCTGTCTTACATCTTCTAATGCTGAACAGCACAGCACAAAATGCACTTCATCTTCCACTGGGTTTTTTGTTTTGTTTTGTTTTTTGGTGGCCTCAGTTGCATGCAGGTCAGGAGCACCATCTTTTGGGTGTTTTTTTCCCTTTTTTTAACCCTTTTTTTCTCTTTTATTTTTCTTAAAGTGAGTGCTTCACATGCCTCATTTCATTGGAAAAAAAACACCAAAAGAAACAAACAATAAACCCCTAGAACCCCAAACTTTTTTTTTTTTTTTTGGGGGGGGTGTTTTTTTAAACATGAACAACATTTCCCTCTTATATTACCTACTGTCTGGAGCACTAACTGCCCCAGTTTGAACTGCTGCCTGTGTTCTATTGATATTCAGCTGCAGCGGACAATCACCTGGGTTTATAGTTGCTCTAGTGTATGCTGTTGTGTGCATTTCTAAAGATGTGGAGGAGTGATTTACAACTGTCTGGGTTTAGTTTTTGCTCTAGTGTATGTGTGGTAATGTTAACTTTCCTGTCGTTCATCCATTTTCACACTCATTATAAAAAATTTCATGCCCCTTCCCTAGTTTCCTAACACAAAGACTTGAATCCTTTACATAGTTTACCTAAAACCTTTTCTTAAT
The DNA here is from genome assembly GCA_028751875.1 of Rapana venosa. Classification (NCBI taxonomy): domain Eukaryota; kingdom Metazoa; phylum Mollusca; class Gastropoda; order Neogastropoda; family Muricidae; genus Rapana; species Rapana venosa. Next base: position 6,116,826 of record CM054165.1, read on the forward strand.
TTTTTTTTCCTTTTCATTCTCATCACCATCATCATCATCATCATCATCATCATCATATCTAATATCACTTTGGGCAAAAATATATTTTTTTAAAGAACACCCACAAGCATGCACGCACGCACGCACACATTCGCTCACGCACGCACGCACACACTCATGCACGCGCTAGTGCGCGCGCGCGCGCGCGCGCGCACATACACACACGCACACAAGCACGCACACACACACACACAAGCACGCACGCACGCACTGCGCGCGCGCGGGACAGGGCAACCTAGGGGTCAGAATGTATGACTGTTCTTTCTTTCTTTCTGTCAGTCTGTCTGTCTGTCTGTCTGGCTGTTCTTTCTTTCTTTCCGTCTATCTGTCAGTCTGTCTGTCTGACTGTTCTTTCTTTCTTTCCGTCTATCTGTCAGTCTTGTCTGTTCTTTCTTTCTTTCTTTCCGTCTATCTGTCAGTCTGTCTGACTGTTCTTTCTTTCTTTCTTTCTTTTTTGCACTGTTTTCATTTCTATTCCAAAGCACTTTTTACATAAAAACACACAGAGGGAGCGATCGAGCGAGCGAGCGAGAGAGAGACAATGACAATGACAAATTCTTTTATTTCGAGGATAATGAATAAGCACACATGTGCTTTTTTACATCCAGTCCCCGCCCGTTAGGGATACATCTTAATAATAATAACCCAATACTTATACAGTCTCACAATAAAAACAAGGGGAAATAACCCTTTTCAAAACAGCTCCCCCCCAACAACCCTCCCCCCCCCCCCAAGCAAGCAATTAAAAGAAAATCCTAAGAATACCCCACCCCTACCCCCACCCCCCAAAAAACCCTAACCAAAACAAACAAACAAACAAAAGAGAAGGAAAAACCAAACCAACAAAAGATGATAAAAAAGAGAAAAACAGACAAACAACAACAACAAGAACAAGAGCAACAACAAAGCCAAGAAAAATAACACAACCAAACTTAATAAGTCATAAAGATAAACATCTACACATTGTCAAATGGTACACATACTTGTTACACATAATTATAAGATATTGAAATAGGGCACTCATTAAAACTTAAGTACAGAGGCAAGTCCAATAACGTATTGAAAATTATAAAAATATGAATCCTTCATCAGGATATACTATGACTATAAGCAGGACGATAAAAGGTGAGAGAGACAGAGACAGAGAGACAGAGTGTGTGTGTGTGTGTATTTCAGAGATAATATCCAATATATAAATCCCAAAACCGTATGCGATCCCATCAACACTCATTTTAGATTATACTCGTTTCAAATTGTATGTCATGATAATGAAATAAACTTAATACCCATACATCCACACAATAAAAACAAGAAAGAAACAAAGAAGAAATTTAAAACTATACTAAATATATGATTCTCAAAACAGTACACGATCACCTTCAACACTTAGTTTGATTACTCATACAAATTTTATGTCATGATAATCAAATAAATTCAATACCCATACTCTCACACAATAAAAACAAGGAGGGAAAGAAAGAAGGAAAACCAAAACCCAGCCAAATCTATAAGGTCATAGTGAGAGAAAAAAAAAGAGAGAGAGAGAGAGAGAGAGAGAGAGAGAGAGAGAGAGAGGAGAGAGAGAGAGGGAGGGAGAGAGAGAGTGTGTGTGTGTGTGTGTTTCAGGGATAACACTAAATATATATATAATTCTCAAAACAGTGCACGATCACCGTCAACCCTTATTTTGATTATACTCATGCAGGTTATATGTCATGATAATGAAATAAACTCAATACCCGTGTACTCACACAATAAAACAAGAAAGAAGAGAAAGGGGGTATAAAAACCAAATCTATAAGGTCAGGGAGAGAGAGAGAGAGAGAGAGAGAGAGAGAGAGAGAGAGAGAGAGAGAGAGAGAGAGAGAGAGAGAGAGAGTGTGTGTGTGTGTGTGTGTGTGTGTGTGTGTGTGTGTGTGTGTGTGTGTGTGTGTGTGTGTGTGTTTTAAGGATAATACTAAATATATAATTCTCAAGACAGCACAGGATCACCATCAAAATTGTTTTCGAATATACTCGTACAAAATGAATGTCATGAAAAAGAAATAAGCCCAATACCAATACACTCTTACAATAAGGAGAAAAAATCACTTAAGTCATAAAATGAACATCTATACAATGTAAGTAAGAGAGAGAGAGATAGGGGGGAGGAAGAAATGAGAGAGAGTGGGAGAGGAAGGGAGGATGGAGTGTGTGTGTGTGTGTGTGTGTGTGTGTGTGTGTGTGTGTGTGTGTGTGTGTGTGTGTGGTGGGTGCGTGCGTGCGTGCGTGCGTGCGTGTGTGTGAAAGATAATGCTTTTTGTTTGTAAACAAACAAACAAGAACGACATAGAAAAAAATACTGGAAATGATTCTCAACAGCACATCATCACTGTCAACACTCTTTTTCATTATACTCGTACAGATTAACACATATTATTGTTATGATAGATATATTTCTTATAACTATAGTGTAATAAAAAATTAAAAAAAGAAAGAAGAAGAAAAGAAAAAGAAAGAAAAAAAGAAGAAAAAAGTTTTCGCTTTGGTAAACTCACTTATTCAACAACAATGAAAATTTGAAAAAGGGGAGAGAGAGAGAGAGAGAGAGAGAGAGAGAGAGAGAGAGAGGGGGGGGGGGGGGGGGGGGGGGGACAGAAAGACAGGTGAAGGGAAAGGGCAGGGCAGATAGGTAAGATGGAAAGGGCAGATAGGTAAGGGAGGATATGCAACTTTGTTTTTAAGGCTATGGACTGTGGTTTGTTATTGTTGATGTATCAAGTGAGTTGATAATTGAGTTTTGTATATTGTTATTGATTGATGTTGTTTAACTGAATCAGCACAGCATAGGGCCTGAGTAAAGTAGACTAGATTTGAATAAGTCTATTCTCGGAATTGGGACACTAAGCTTTATAGTATTTCTGGATTGGTTTAGGGGGAATTTGTCTATTAAGTATGATGGAGAGTATTAAGTATGAGAGGAGAGAGAGAGAGAGAGAGAGAGAGAGAGAGAGGGAGAGAGGGAGTGAGAGAGTGTCAAGTCAAGTGAAACTTTTATTTTCAGATGGTACATTGAATAAGTAGTATGTTCTTTCGAGCCAGAAGGCCCATAGAGCCGGAGCTTATCCCGGTTTCTGTAGCGTTAAGCGAACTGATGGTTTTTCACCACCCCTGTGACAGGACGCTAGTCTGTCGCCAGATACTTCCCCAGCAGAGCTGGTACCCACTTGTACACCTGGGTGGAGTGAGGAAAATAGGAATAAAGTGTCTTTCCCAAGGACACAACACCGAGCCGAGAGGGGATCGAACCCGCGACCTCTGGATCACGAGTTGACCGCCTAAACCACTCGACCACGGTGCCTCCTTTGAATAAGTAGTGCATTTGCTTTTTTTCATCAAGCCATCTATTTAAGAAACCAAAAAGCGAGAAAAAAGATAATGTATATGCAGACATAGAATAAAAAACGTAATCTATGGTAAACCGTACAAATCAAACAAGAAAAGACAATAACATATGCATACATGGAATAAAAAACAAAACAAAAAAACCAGAAAAATATTAAACCATCCAATTCAAATAATTCAAAAATCTTGAAAAAATATCCGTCATAATACAAACAAACAAGCAACAAAGAAAATCCAAACCAAAACAAACAAAGAAGATAAAACAAAATTTAAAAAAAACAAACACCAACTGCTCCCCCCCCCCCTCACACACACATAACACACAAAGCCTCAACCATACAAACAACTGAATAAAACAACAAAAGATGAATCAGCAAGAATAACCACACAAGGAAATAAACAATCAAACAAACACAAACATACTACACAACAACAACAGCGACAATAACCAACATAGGACAAGAATAACAGCCAAGATAAATAACAACAATATAGAACTAACAAAAGACAAGAAAAAGAGTCCAAAATACCCCCTCCCCCCCCCCAAGAAAACCACCCTAAACCTAAAACAAACAAAAAGCAAAATAAACCAGAAACCCACCCCTACCACCGCCAACAATAACAACAACAAACAACAACAACCAAATGCATATAATAAGCAGAGGAAACTGATGTGTCATTTAAACACTTACATACACATACACATCCTCACCCATATCCCCTTCACCACATAATATACTCATATATAAGGAAAACAAGAATAACCAACAGCCATTGGATTCAGAGCAAAGTGTGTGTGTGTGTGGTGTGGGGGGGGGGGGGGGGGGGGGGGGGGGGTGGGGGGGGGGGTTTGGTGGTTTTGGTGTGTGTTTACTGTTGTAATTACGATTCATTTTCCTTACATGTTTGTCTATTTATGTGTTTTCCTCCCCTGGCTATATGATAAAATGTCTTCTTTCTTTCTCTTACCTCAAAAATAAAGCTCTCTCTCTCTCTCTCTCTCTCTCTCTCCCTCTCTCTCTCTCTCTCTCTCTCTCTCTCTCTCTCTCTCTCTCTCTCTCTCTCTCAACATTACACGCACGAAAGGGCACGCACGCAGGCACACACATATACACACACCTTGATTATGTGGTATTTATTTACACAAAGCACACACACCACACACACACACACACACAACCACACACACACACACACCCCCAAACACACACAGCACCAGTTTCAAACCTATTTCCCTCTTTCATCTCAAACCTGCCCCTGCCTTCAACAGCCAAAATCCCATTGGGCCCCTACCCTGCCAAAGCCTACAACCTGTGTGTGTGTGTTGTTGTGGTGTGTGTGGTGTGTGTGTGTTGTGTGTGTGTGTGTGGTGTGTGTGTGTGTGAGTGTGTGTGTGTTTTTACATGCCTACATTTGAATTTTTATTTAAGCTCTTGATAGTTATTGGCTGCATGACTGTAATAATATGTTGAATGCAAGCGCTCTGATTTGTCTTTGCAAGATATAGGTTGTACAAATTCCAGTTATTATTATTATTATTATTATTATTACAACACACACTCACTTGCACTGTTTGTTGCTTAGGTCATTTTATTGGCACTCACACACAAACATACACTCGCGCGCGCACACGCATGCAGGCGCACGCTCACACACACACACAACACACACACACACACACACACGCGCGCGCGCGCGCGCACGCGCACACGCGCACGCACCACACACACACACACGGGATAGCCTAGTGGTTAGAACATTGCGCTCGCAATCGGACAACCCGGGTTCGATTCCTGTTCAAGGAGATATTTTCCCCTGGAGTTAACATCAGTGCTGACTCCACTCTCCCCAAAACTCCGGATGAGACTATAAACCGAGGCCCCGTGTGGGAACCCACGCAGAACATCTTACGCACATGTTAAAATCCTGTTCCGCTTTTCGTAAGAGTAGGCCATCGTGTGCCTGTGGGAACAGATGACAATTTACAAAACCACATACACAAGGGGACTGGATGTAAAAAAAGCACATAAGCGCTTATTCCATTATCCTGGATATAAAAGAAAAAAATAAATAAACAACACACACACACACATGCTGGCATGCTCACACCAGGGCAGTGGTTTTCCCCATGTTCTGCTGCTCTCAGACTCTGGAACTTGACCCCTAAGGAGCTCATCTTAGCTCAGGCACTGACTGACCAGATGCTAGGGTCGGTTTGGCGCCATCAAGATAGCGTGGCCTTCTTTCAATAAGTATAACACTATTGTTCAGGAGTTATAAACAAACATAACAGATGGATTAGATGTTCCTACCTGATTGGTCTTCTTTGTTTAGTATTGAGAGTGGTAATGTTTGTGCCAGGGACATAAATTGACTGCAATTTTCCTTCTGAATTTATTTAAGTTTCACTTTGACAAAGTCAGGTTAGTAATCGTAATGTTTGATTATTTTAATCTCATTCAACTTTTGTTATGTATAGGATACCTGTTCCTTAGCTTTGAAGGGCACAAAATTGGGGCAAAAGTGTGCTACCCTGCTTGTGTTTTGGGGGAGGACGGGGCTTTCCACACACAGCAGGCTTGTTTTACTACAAAGCTTTCCCAGCCTTCCAGCTTTTTAGCTAGTTTCTGATTCTTTAGGGGTGTTGTGTGTGTGTGGTGGGTGGTGTGTGTTGTGTGTGTGTGTGTGTGTGTGTGTGGCGTGCGTGCGGGGGGGTTGTGTGTGTGGGGGTGTGCGCGCGGGGCGCGTTTGTTTTTTTAATGAGGGGATTGAGCCCCTGTGTTTCAAGTTTTACATATTTTTTTTTTTTTTTTTGTTTTGGAAAATTTATTTTGTTAGTAGGCAATTTCTGTGATGTATATGTTCCCCGGACAGTATGACTAGGTTACTTAAATCTTCACCCTTTTGTATCAAAGAGTCAAGCCTCTCTCCCCCCTCTCTTTCCCCCCCCTCTCTCTCTCTCCCCTTTTTCCCTTTTTCTCCTTTTTCCCCCCCCCCACACAAACCCACACACACAACACACACACACCCAAAGGGGGTTTGGGGGGGTGGTTTAAAAAGGGGGAAGGGGGTGGCCTTTTTTTTTTCCCCGGTTCAAATTTTTTTTAATTTTGGGAAAAATTTTTTTTTCCCCTTTTTTTCTAACTTCGTCCTTTTTGGGGGGTTGGGTTTTGGTGATGTGATTGGGGTGTTTTTGGGAAAAGGGGGTATTGTGGGGGGAAAGGGGAAAAAAATTGAATAAACTTTCCCCCCCCCCCCCCCCTGTTGTTTTTTTGTTTTTTTGTTTTTCCCCCCCAAGGGGTTTTGTTATTTAAATGGTGGGGGGTATGTAGGGAGTTTTTAATAAAATTTTGGGTTTTTTGTTTTTTACGGGGCCCCCCCCCCCCAATTTTTACTTTCCAAAATGATGTTTCCCCCCCCCCTAAAATGCCCAAAAACCTCAAACCCCCCCCCCCCCCCCCCGGGGAACTGTGGCCCAATAAATTTATCAGAGTGGGGGTTTTAAAAATAAATTGTTTTGTGAGGTTTGATAAGTAGATTAGTAGTTGGTGTAATTTTTTGTCCCCCCCCCCCTTGGGTTGTGGGGGAAGGGTATAAGGGGAGGATGAGAGGGGGGGAAGGGGGGGGGGGGAAGGGGGGGGGGGGGGGGGGGGGGGAACTACTTTTTTAAAACCCCCTTTCCAGGTGTGGATAAAGGTCATGTGAATGAAAAGGCAAATGAAAACAATAAAAATAAAAACCCAACACAATTTTTGCTTTTACCAAGCTGCCGGCATCCCTTTTCCCCCCTCAAATTTCCGTTTTAAAATTTTTTTTAAAAAAACCCCAAAAAAAAACCCCCCCCAAAATACAGCGCGATGGGCCAGGATAGTGGCTTCCCGGTAAACTGCAATGGGCCACGATCGTGGCCTTGCATAAGTCAGGTTCAACATCAGGTTCATATTATTGTAACTTTAGGGAAAAGTGCCTCCTTTTCACTTGGTAGGGTCCCTCAAGTGTCTAACTTCCAGTCCTTTGTGTGATTAGGGTTACTAGGAGTGATGATGATCTGGAAAGGAATGTTGTTGACACTACCCTAAAGGAGTCAGTTGTGGAAGTGATAGGCTAGTGACCAACATAAGATGCTGAATGAAGTGGAGTCTTATCTCACACTTCTAATGCCTTTAACACATGTTGCTTTGCCTTGTTGTTCATTCTGTTCTGTGTCTCTGCCATGAAAGGGGTGTAGTTGATGAAAAGTAGATGGTGAGGTGGCTTACCTGTCAGGGAGTTTTTCAATACAATTTGTGGGATATCTACTGTTACATACTAGGTATGTCTTTTTTGTTTTTTGTATCACATTCTACATTGTCTCTACTCTCCAAAAATGTATAGGTTTACCTATCTAGTGTTAATCATAAACGTGCAAAAACCCTAAAACAGAACAAGGTAGCCACTGCTAAAAATTCTTGGTTTTAAGTGCAATTCCTGTGAGCGCCAATAATTATATCCAGCAGTGGAAGGGTTAAAACTAAGTTGTTTCAAGCTGAGTTGTTTGGACTAAGCTAGCATTAGGTCAGTCTGGCCTGTAACCCTTTCCTCTATGTAGGGCTGGCCTAGCCTAGCCTACCTAGCCCAGATCTGTGGTGTGGATTAGGCCTAGCCTAGCTAGGGGCCAGGCATGAGAGGCTGTGAGGAGGGGGAAGGGGGAAGGAATGGGAGGGGTGGGGTGGTGTTAGTGGGGTGGGGGGGGGTACATGGACAGGGGGGATAATTTTAGTACTGGGCCTGAACCTTTCCTTGAGAGCTGCTGGATAGATAGGTGCACTGTGACATGCAAACAAGGGCACACACTCATGCATACACACACTAATACAGACATACACATACACACACGCAACACAATTTATCTGACATATTTACACACACGCATGCACGGGCATACCCACATACACACACACTCTCACAATATCATTCGTATACTCACACTCACTCATTCACACACACACACAACAACACACACACACACACACACACACACACACACCACACACAACACACACACACACACACACACACACACACACACACGCACACACTCAAATAAACCCGCGCGCCCGCACGCATGCACATACACACACTCATTCAGTAAAAGGAAAGGTAAAGGAGTCCCATAACCTATAAGGTCGTGGGGGAGCGAGGTGTCAGAGACCTCACTTCTCTAGGGCCAGCATATTGAGGGCGGTGCCCATCTCCTCTCCCTCCCTGCTTTACCTTCCCTGACCCTACAGAGGGCAGGTACCCATTTACAGCTGGGTGAACTGGGGGAACTGTACTGAAGCCAAGGCGCGCAAACCGTCACCCATCCAACTGGTAACCACCCTCGAGGCTGCTTAACTTGGCTGGGGGAAAGTGCCCATGGGAACAGATGACAAAATTTACAAAACCACATACACACCGGGACTGGATGTAAAAAAAGCACATCAGTGCTTATTCCATTATCCTCGATATAAAAAAAAGAACACACACACACACACACACAACACACACACACACACACACACACTAGCGCGTGCAATTTATCTGACATATTTACACACATGCATGCACTGCACGCGCATACACACATACACACTCTCACAAATGCCCACAATTTCACTCATATACTCACTCTCACTCATTCACACACACACACACACGCTCAAACACACACGCGCGCGCCCGTACGCACGCACATACACACACTCATTCAGATGAGACTATAAACCGAGGTCCCGTGTAAGAACGCACGCAGAACATATTGCGTACACGGTAAAACCCGTTCCGCTCTTCGGAAGAGTAGGCCATTGTGTTCCGGTGGGAAGAGATGGCAAAATTTACAAAACTGCATACACACGGTAAGTGGTTAAAAAAAAATCCATTATCCTCGATATAAAAGAATAAAATAAAAATAACAATAAAAATAAAATGCACACGCGGGCAAGGTGTGTGTGTGTGTGTGTGTGTGTGTGTGTTTTGTGGTGTGGTTGTGTGTGTGTGTTTGTGTGTATGTTTGAGTGGTACTGTGTGATGCGTGTTTGTGAATGAGTACACTGTGTGTGTGTGTGTGAAGATAATATATAATATATATTATCTCTCTCTCTTCTATATATATATCTCTCTCTATATATATCTATATATCTATCTATATATATATAATATATATATATAATATTATATATTATAAATATCTTATCTATGTGTGTGTGTGTGTGTTGTGTGTGTGTGTGTTGTGAGGGCGTGGTGTGTGCGTGCTTTGTGGGGTGTGTTGCGTGTGTTCATGCGTGTGGTTTTGTGTGTGTGTGTGTGTGTGTGTGTGTTATGCGCGCGGCGGGTGGTAAGCTTACCGTGTGTGTGTGGTGTGTGTGTGTTTTGTGTTGTGTGTTTGTGTGTGTGTTTGTGTGTGTGTGTGTGTGTTTGTGTGTGTGTGTGTGTTTTTAGCGTGCGTTTGTGTGTGGTTTGTGCGTGCGCATTGTGTGTGTGTCTGTGCGTGCGCGCGTGTTTACTGTGTGCTTACCGTGTGTGCGTGTGTGTGTCAAAGTCAAAGTCAAAGTCAAACTTTTATTTTCAGATGTTACATTGAATAAGCAGTACATTTGCTTTTTTTCATCAAGCCATCTATCTAAAGGAAAAACAGCGAGAACAAAAGATAATGTATATGCAGACATAGAATAAAAAACCTAATTTATAGTAAACTATACAAATCAAACAAGAAAAGACAATAACGTATGCATATATGGAATTAAAAACAAAACAAAAAACTCAGAAAAATATTAAACCATAAAATTCAAATAATTCAAAAATCTTGAAAAAAATATCCGTCATAATACAAACAAACAAGCAACAAAGAAAAACCAAACCAAAACAAACAAAGAAGACAAAACAAAATAAAAATAACAACAACAAAAAACACACCAACTGCTTCCCTCTCCCCCTCACACACACATACACATACAAACCTTCAACCATGCAAACAACTGAATAAAACAACAAAAAAAAGATGAATCATAAGAACAGCCACAACAAGGAAATAAACAATCAGACAAACAAAATACGTACACAGCAACAACAGCGACAATAACTAACATAGGACAAGAATAACAGCAATACAAATGAAGAACAATAAAGAACTAACAAAAGACGAGAAAAAGAGTCCAAAATACCCCCTCCCCCTCCCCAAGAAAACCAACCTAAACCCAAAACAAACAAAAAGCAAAATAAACCAGAAACCCATCCCCACCACCACCAACAATAATAACAACAACAACAACAACCAAATGGATATAAACAGAGGAAACTGATGTATCATCACTTACCACTTATCACTTACATACACATCCTCACCCATATCCACTTCACCACATGATATACTCATGTATAAGGAAAACAAGAATAACCAACAGCCATTGGATTCAGAGCAAAGAAGTATAACAAAGACATCCATTCCCTCCCTTTCCCCTGGTCATATACACGCATGTACATGTGCTTTTGATTTGAGGAATTCATGTTTCCTTTTGCTGGATTCCTTCACATATATAGATTATTTTCAAATGAGTGGGCTGATCGGGCTGCGAAGAAAGGTGCACGTAATATAAAGGGGTCTATAGTACTGCATGTCCCTCTATCCATTGCAGAGGGTTATCAGTTGTTAGAAAAAGCTTCCTTCAACAAATTCATAGAAAAGCATCGGCAAATCAAGCAGCTTTCACATTCAACTCAGAGTGGGAAGAGCGTAATTGAATACATTGATCACTTACAGATTCATACAAATGCTGTCAAAGAAAGACAACTCAAGGCATTATTTTTCAGGATAAGGTTTAAAAGCATTCACAACAAAATTCATCAAGGATGTTAAATGCTTATGTGGTGAATATATTTCAAATACCCATATCATACTTGAATGTGAGAATTTAAAACCTTATCTCCCTGCCTTTTCTGAGAATACCATTGACGAAGTTAGAACAATGTAAAGCTAACATTTGACATTGCTAAAGGTTTATTGTTAAGTACTATAGGGCACTTATTGTAGTTGTAGTTCTCTTCGAATTTCATTTTATAAATGTTCTTGATCTGTTTATGTTAAGAATACTATTTGTGTATTTCCCTTGTTATTACTCTTTATTACACACACACACAACACACACACACACACAACACACACACCACACACCATACACACACACACACACACAACACACACACACACACACACACACTTATACACACCCACGCACCACCACACAGTGTAGATCTATCTATTTCTCTCTCTCTTCTCCCCTCTCCTCTCTCTCTTCTCTCTCTCTCTCTCTCTCTCTCTCTCTCTCTCTCTCTCTCTCTCGTTGGCAGGGACAGTCACAGACATGACTGAAGACATCCACCAGTTGTTTGATGAAAGGAACGAAGACAGAGAAGGTGTACAAAAACTGTCCGATACTATCAGTGAGATGAAGACAGAAATTGAACAGTTAAAAGCAGACACGGACAGGCTGGAAAATTTCTCAAGAAGAGATAACTTGAGGCTGTTTGGTATACCTCAGCAAACTGACAGGGAGTCCAATGAAACCTGTGCTCAGTCAGTCATCGACGTGCTGAACAGTGTGGATAACACGAGGTCTTGGACACTGGACCACATAGCACGGGCACACCGAACAGGACAGGCACGAGATGGACAGCCCAGGCCTATGATCGCCAAGTTCAGCAGGTGGCGAGACAAAATGTCCATTCTAACGGACAGGGACCTGAGGCAGAAGCTGCAGGACAGCGGTGTCAGGGTGGCCAACGACCTGACCAGGGCCCAGGCGCAGATGGTGGCTGCAGCACGCAGGGAGGGCAGGAGAGCCTACTTCCACAGAGGGCAGATGGTGATGGGACCCAGGCTTCCAGACCCCCGATCCTACGCAGAGGTGGTGGAGAGTGGGGGTGCGCAGCAGTCCTCCACCCCTGTTTCCCCCCTCACAGTCCAGTCAACAGGGGATTCCCCTTTCCTCACCGGCAGAGGGGGCGTGACGTCAGAGGGTGGCACCACACCTGGGCAGCCGACAGAAGAACGGGAACGGCAGGCCCCCTTCTCCTCCTCCTCTCACCTCTGTGGCACGGGCAACAACGGAGCCAGCACGGGGGTGGACGTCACCGGAGGCAGTGCGGGGGGCGTTACCATGGCAACGGGGGACGACTCCACGAGGTGAACGTCACAGCTCAGCGACGGTTGGCGGGGAATTCCCCTCGCTGTGACGTGGCGTGTCCATACTGCCAGTGAGGGGCGTGCAGCACGTGACGGGCCTCTGTCCTACCAGCAGACAGGGATGCGGGATTTCCTGCGTAACCCACCGCGCAAGTCGTCTGCTCGCGGCAAAGCAGCCAGCGACAGCAAAGACAGTCGCAGGAGTCAGCGGCCTAGCAACTTAAGAAAGAGCTAGGACAGGCCCGGCCATCCAAGTCAATGGACATTTTTAAATTATAATGTTGAAAATTTGTACAGCAAATTAAAAGATGTCTCCTTTTATAAACTATGTAAATAAGTTCGATTTTGTGTGCCTCACTGAAAACTTTTCTTGACTCTAATTTTGATTACAGTGGTGTTTTTCTAGATTATATAAAGTTTTCCAGTGAGCACATCAATGTTTCACCCGTACAGCGCGATGGGCCAGGAATAGAGTGCTTCCTGGTAAACTTCAAATGGGCCACGATCGTGGCCTTGTATAAGTCAGGTACAACATCAGTTTCATATTAATGTAAAATTTAGGGAAAAAGTAGCTCCTTTCACTTGTAGGGTTCCCTCAAGTGTCTAACAACCAGTCCCATTGAGTGAATTAGGGTTACTAGGAGAGATTATGAACTGGAAAGGACATGTTGTTGACCACCACCCTAAAGGAGGTCAGTTGTGGGAAGTGGATAGGCTAGTGACCAACCATAAGATGCCCCCCCCCCCCTTTTGACTGAAGTGGGAGTCTTATCTCAACACACACTAATGCCTTTAACTACATGTTTCTTTGCCTTGTTGTTCATATCCTTTCTGAGTCTCTTCTGGCATGAAAGGGTGGGTAGTTTAAAGAAAATAGAGGGAGTGAGGTTTGGCTTACCTGTCGAATGGATTTTTTCAATACAATAGTGGGATATCTCCTGTTACATACTAGTATGTCTTTTTTGTTTTTATGTAATCACAATCCCAAATTAACTCTATCTATTCCAAAAATAGTATAGGTTAACCTATCTATAGTGTTAATCATAAACGTTCGAAAAACCCAAAAACAGAACAAGTGTAGCCACTGCAAAAATTACTAGGTTTTTAATTGCAAATCCCTGTGAGCGCCAATAATTAAAACCAGCAGTGGAAGGGTTAAAACTAAGTTGTTTCAAGATGGTTGTTTTGGGACTAAGCTATCATTAAAGGTCAGTCTGGCCTAAACCCTTTTCCCTCTAAGTAGGTTGCTGGCCTAGCCTACCCAAGCCCAGATCTGTGGATGGGGATTAGCCTAGCAAAGGGCCAGGCATGAAGGGCAGTAGCGAGGGGGAAAAGGGTGAATAATGGGAGGGGTGGGTTTGTGTTATGGGGGGGGGGGGGTGGGGTACATGTACAGTGTGGATAACTAATTAGTACTGGGGCCTGAACTTCCTTGAGAGCTGCTGGAAAGATAGGTGCAATGTGGACATGCAAACAAGGCACACACTCATGCATACACACACTAATACAGACATACAACATACACACACGCAACACAATTTATCTGACATATTTAACCACACACGCATCACGGGCAAACCCGCATACACACACCTCACCAAACAATATCATTCGTAACTCACTACCACTCATTCACACACACACACACACACACACACACACACACACACAACACACACACCCAGACACACACATCCACACACACACACACACACACACAGCGCACACACAAAAAAACCCGCGCGGCTCCGCACGCATGCACATCCACTACACACATTCAGGACCCCGTCCTGTACCCTTCAACCCCACCCCAAACCGCACGAGGGGGCGTCGCGTTGACCGAGTCCCTCCACTATCACAAGTTCCAGCCAAAAGTATGCGGTAGCCATCTCACGCATCCCTCCCTGCAATACCTCCCAGACCCTAAGAGGGCATGTAACCCATTTACAGCTGGGTGAAACTGGGGGTGAACAGTACTGAAGCCCAGGCGCGCAAAACGGTCACCCATCCAACTGGTAACCACCCTCGAGGCTGCATAACTTGGCTGGGGACCTAGTATGCCCCATAGGGAACAGATGACAAAATTACAAACATCATACACACCAGGACTGGATGTAAAAAAAAAGCACATCATTGCTTATTCCCTAATATCCTCGATATAAAAAACAAGAACACACACAGACACACATCCACACACACTAGCTCGTAGCAATTTATCTAGACATATTTTACACACATGCATGCACTGCACGCGCAAACACAACATACACACACTCACAAATTTTTCCATACAATTACACTCATATACACACACTCACAGTACAATCACACACACCCACCACACGCCAAAACACACACGTGACCAGCGACCTCAGAAGGAGTGGGGGGAACAAAGGACGCCGCCGACGCGCGCCCGTAACTCACGCACATACACACAATCAAGGTCAGATTAGACAAACAACCATCGCGGTCCGATACCAACGCCCGCATCACATACAAGCGCACGATCCGGTAAAACCCGTTACCGTGCTCTCGGCAGAGTAGGCCAAATATTAGGGTGTGCCGGTGGGAAGATAAAGCAAAATAACAAACTTAATTACACACGTAAGGAGGTTAAAAAAAAAATCCATTATCCTCGATATAAACGAAAAAAATAAAAAACCAATAAAAATAAAATGCACACGCGGGCACGCGCGCGAGGCGCGCGCGCCGTGTAGTGTGTGTGTGAGCGTGTGGGTGAGTGTGAGTGTGTAGTGTGTTAGTAATGTTTGAGTGCGAACAGTGTGTAAGCGAGAATGGAGACATATCAAAACAGAGTGTTAGTATTAGACGCCAGACAGGGGAGAGGCGAACACACACAAAACACACACACACACACACACATCACACACACACACAACACACACACACACTAATATATGGATAGAGTTATAGTAGATATAGCCTGATATGCTAGGAGCAATAGATTAGAGTTAGTTATATCAGAATGAACCAGGGTTCAGAGAGCGATAAATATATCGAGTGTATATAAAGAGTATAATATTGATAGATGAGATAGAGATATATATTTACATCGCGCGCGCGGTGCGTAACCAAACCCCTGTGTGAGAGTGTGTGTGAGAGAGTGTATAGGAGAGTTAGTGTTATGTAGAGTGTTGTGTGTTATGTGGTGTGATGATAGCGTGTCGTTAGTGTAGTGTGTGTTTTGTGCTTGCGCGTGTGTGTGTGTCTGATCCGTGCGCGCGAATCTTACAGTGAGCTTACCCCGAGTGTGCGTGTGTGTGTCAAAGTCAAAGTCAAAGTCAAACTAAAATTAACCAGACTGTAACAAATTGAATACCAGAACCAATGGCAAATAAATAAATACCTCAAGCCCTCATCTACAAGGCCAACAAAAGCGAGAACAAAAGATAAATGTATATGCAGACATAGAAATAAAAAACTAATTTAAGTAAACTATATAAAATCAAACAAGAAAAGACAAAAACGAATAGCAAATATGGAATTAAAAACAAAACAAAAAAACTCAGAAAAATATTAAACCATAAAATTCAAATAATTCAAAAATCCTTGAAAAAACAACCGTCATAAATACAAACAAACAAGCAACAAAGAAAAACCAAACCAAAACAACAAAAAAGCCAAAACAAAATAAAAATATAACAATAACACAAAACACCAAACTGCTACCCTTTCTCCCCCCTCACGGGGGACTAAAAGGATACACAAACCAAAGAAACCATGAACCATACAAAACCTGAATAAAAACAGACAATAAAAGATCACATCAATAATAACATCACACGACATCGGAAACACCCCCAACAGCCCCGCCCCCCACAGCACCACCCGCCCCCATACCGCGTGACCCACCCACCCCACGGCCACCGCCCCCCCGCACTCCCCCATGCCGCCCCCAGCCCTCCCGACCCCCCCTCCGCTCGCCCCCGTCGACCCACCCCACGACACCCTCCCGACGTCCGCCCGTCCCGCCCTCCCCCCCCCCACGCCCCCCCCCCCCCCCCCCCGCCCCCACCCCACCGCCCCCCTCCCACCGCCCCGCCCCCCCCCCCCACCACCCCCCCCCCCCCCCCGCCCGCCCAGTCACACCCCTCTGTCCGCCCATCATACACCACACAACCCGCCCCAACACCAACCCACCCCAGCCACACGCCGCCCACAAACCCCAGAACCCCCCCCATCACACCCCACCAGAGCACCTGTCCACCCCTGCCACCCCCCCGTCGCCCAATTCAAACACCTTGCTGCCCCTCTACACGGACGATCCCCCTCCCACCCAACCCGACCCAAACCCATTACCAGCGGACCCCCATCCATACCCATTGATCAAAAGCAAAGTGTGTCGTGCCAACCATATAACCAGTCCAATAGCAGTGATAACCAAACACAAACTATCGGCAACAAAATCATCTAAGCACGAGTGTCAGATACGGTGCTAGCGCAGCCCGTAGCCCGACCACAACCCGTGGGTACTCACGACACCAGCCTTACCCACACAAACCAATCCTGGCTTTAACACAAAGAACGCCGCCCTCAACCGAACCCCCCCCAACCACTTCCACGCCTCATCTTCGCACACCCTCCCTCAAACCCCTCCAACCCCGCACCGCGAGGTCAGCTCTACCTAGCCATCATTGGCACCCAAACCCTCAACCTCCCCCAGCAGTGACCCCATGCCTCTCCACCACAGCCAACAAAAACCAGGCAACTTGAACCCAGTGCCATCCCCCCCCCCAACCACCCGGCAGGAACCCCAGCAACAGAGGAGCCACCACAAACCCCAACCCCCACTCCACCAATCCATTATCTCCAAAACCCCCCAACACACCCATCCAAGCAGCTCCACCCCAAGTCCGCCTAAAAAGCCGACCCATACCCGTCACCCCAAACCAAATCACCCTTAAAAAAGAAACCGACCACCCTTTCCCAACAATACTGAATACCGAAAACACGGGAACTCCAAACCAAAAACCCAGAACAATCACAGAAACAGACCTGCCACCCCCCAAATATACAAACCCCAATAACAACCACAAACACCCCCCAGCGCCCCGTGACCCCCTCCCTCCCCCCGCCCCCCCCCCCCCCCCGCCCCTCCCCCCCAGCCCGCCCCCTGCCCCCCCGGCCCAGGCCCCCCCACACCCCCCCCCACCCCCCCGCCCCCGCGCCCCCCCCCGCCCCCCCCCCCCAGCACCCATCCAGCTACCACGCACCCCCCCAAACCATCCACAGCCAAACCAGGCCTCCTAAAATGGATATCCAACGTGAGCCCCCGCCATATAGCTGTAGCACCCCCCCACCGAAAGAACAAGCGACCCAACTCCAAGTACCCCGCACAAGCCCCACACATAAGTTTATCCAACTCTAGAAAATTTATCTGTCCCCTAGGCAGCCGCTTGAATCTGTAAAACCAATACCGCATCAGCACTACTCCCGCCAACGACCTGGGGTCCCACCAGGCACCGCGAAATGGGACCACACATAGTTATCAGTCACTGTAAATGAATTTACCCAGTTAATATTAACTGTAACTGTAGAAAAGAAAGCAGAACATAACCACCACACAAATAGTAGAGTCAATCAGCCACCACCGAAACAACTCGCCCCCAAACCACTACCGTCAAATCCCGCAAGCAAAATTGGATCACCATAACCCCACAGACCTACCCCAGCCCCCCCCCCCTTATTCAACCGGTACACCTCCCTGCCCTCCCCTTCACCCCCAGTCCATCACATAAACCCCCACCATAAGAAGTCACCCGTGCCACACCCGCCGTAGCCACCCCACCCAACCACTTGAAACCCCAAGCCCCCCCACAACAAGGCCTTGAACCCCCCTGACACCGTACCCCGCGCCATCGCTCCCAGGCACCCAAACCCACCACCCCCCACCCCCCCAAACACCCACCACCATGACTCTCCCCCACAATATATGTTTAAAGCGGTCGACTTATCAACCCAACAATGACAGCTTCGTCAAGTTACTTTGGGATACCTGCAGTGAACGACATAAATTCAAATCATCTATTAATAAATAAAGAGCATTCAAACAGAATAGTTAAGACAACCAGCCACCCCATGACAAAATCCGGAAAATAAGCAAATAAATGTCCTGGACATTTCGAAACCGACTCATTCCATTCAATAAGCTGTGTTTATGCAAAAAGTTGTTAATCAAAATGCACACCTCCCAAGATTACCAAAGCATCAAAGTAACCAACAATAGAACACCACCAATTGCCTAGACAAAATCCAAGACCCAAAATAACCTATATAAATCGCGCCTCAGGATGTATTCCGAGCAGTGACCTAAGGAATACACTCCCCCCCAAAATTTGAAATGTATAATAAACAAAAATCAGTATAAAAACCCATCTAGACACGAAATTAATACAAGAAACAACGTACCGACCCCGTCCATATACCACTTCATGACGACGTATGCAATTACGAGACCCCTGAACGTTAAACTTGATCAATAACACAACAGAAATGACCGAAGTATTCAAATACCACAAGCAGACAAGTATCAACCAAGTGGGACAAACAACAAGGTGAAGCACTGCCAAACAACCCCCCATCCCGCAAAGTCCACATCAGTTAGAATATTGAGAGAAGAGATATAGAGTTTATAGTAGATATAGAGTGATAGAGTAGAGTGAGAGAGATTATGATATAGACCCCGATGAATGATAGTGCTAATTAAGGAGTAATATACCATTCAACTGGTTAAGGTTATAAACATACCATAGCAGTTATGTCCATAATAAAGATACTAAAGACTATAACACATCAAAAAGCAGAACCCAATACGATAAGTCACTGTAAATAATACAGGTTCAAATTAACAAGATGACTCCTACAAGATATTGCTTGACGATCTTAGCAGCAGGGTGGAATACACATAGTCCCATACAACAAAACAATTGCTCGGAAGGCAACCCTAAGCTCTGCTGCCACATACCAACCCTCACCAGAAACATGTGAGTCACATCCCCCTGTGGCCTGTTCTGGCCCATGCATACAAATAACACCACATATGCTGCAGCCACCCAACGAAATACGTAACGACCAAGGTAAAAACCCAACAACCACACATCTACACATACATATTATCCTTTCAACAGTTAGTCTGCATAACATAGTTGACCATACCTATTATACCCAGTCACCCACCTAAAAACACCACAGTAAACACCACCATAATTAATAATATAAGAACAAAGAAAATGGACGTGGATGTGGTTGCATGTGTGTGCAAACAGGAAACAAAAAAATCCAAAAGTGAAAGAAAAGTGTAAAGCGTGAGGAAAACCAAGGCATGGGGACTGGTGGATGGGAAATATAGGACTCTTATATTTGACTCGACATATGTAGATATTACTAAATTGTTCTACCCATAGACAAGTGCAGGTTATCAAAGTCCTATGAAACGAAAAATGCCGCTGAAGTAGTAGTGAAACAGACCACAAAAAGGATGAAAGACAAAGCAATAAAACAACCAAGAATATGTAATAACAAGTGTAATGCAAACCACCAATAAGAATAATATAACCCAACCGGCGCAAAGAAAATACATTAATCCTAAATATATACCCCCATATCACTATATCTGTTATTTTTTTGTTTATTTTACTTTTTTTTTGGGGGTGTGGTTGGCATTTTGATTGTATTTTGGTTTTTTTTTCTTTCCTCCATGTCGCCCTATGACATGGCTATTCCCCACCCCCAAACCACCGACACCACTAACACTGTGTCCCCCCAAATAATAAAATTAAATTAAAAAACAAATAGATCAGATTAGAAATAAATATAACATCCGTTCACCAAAAAAACCCTCAAAAAAAGTCCAACAAATCCAAAGACAGGTCTCCTCAAAATACACACTGGGTATAAATGAAAAGAATTCTCCTATCCCCATAAGCCTCAGAACAAGTTAAAAAAAAAAGAAAATCCAAGACCTAAAACCCCACGGATCGGAAAACACAACAATGATCATCCACAATCCTAAAACATATAAAACCGTACCCCTCTGTGCAAAATATACTAACCAAACATAGGCAGGCTTAGCAGCAACCAAAAACAAAAGGCACATGCACAGCTTATTCCATGTACCACCTCAGCCCCAACACAGATTTGCACATAGTCCAAATTGACCTTAATACCAACTCCCCCCCACCCCTAGCCCCACCCCCCCGTGAAGATCAAACAAAACCTCTCATCCTCTCTCCGACTTCACAACCCTCTACACTACGTCCACGACCAGACCCACCCCCCACCCCGTACGGATCAACCCACCCTCACACACACCACACACCAACCGGCCCTCCCAACCCCCACCTCATCCGACTCTCTCGAGCCTCTATCCAACAACCTCGCCACCCCACCACATCCTCTCACCACTCACTCACGACCTCTCACCTCTCATCACCGCCCTCCTCTCCTCACCCTCCATCTCAATCACAACCTCTCTCCCTCTCTCATCTCATTCCGTGTCCTATTATTAGGGCCCGTCTGTATACATACAATGGCAGAGGACGTTAAAATGAAGACTTACTAACTTAGATTTAGAGGCAGAAACAACGTTAATATATCCATCCATCAAAGAAATTCAGGCAATGTAAAAACCCACCACCCAGCAATACTAACGTCATGCAAAAACATTTAGCTCTTCATCTATTACAATGAAAAAAAGACTAACCACCTGAACACTGCGACAAAAAAATAAATAAATCAGCTATTTTGTGTAAAACAAAAAAGTAAAAAGCCAAAACAGCAAGAAAAGTTTAAAAACCAAAACCGAAAAAACCAATTACACACAACAAAACACACCGTCACACACTCACTCACAACCACACTGTTACATAACCACACACACCCACCCACACCCACACACACACTATAACACACAACACCACACACCACACACACACACACACACACACACACCAAAAAACCCACCCGAATTCAGCAGCGCGTTGGGTTGATTATCAAATCAACCCATATTATAGATCAATGCTTACACAAAAGTACATCAATATGAATTGAAAAACTAAGGGTAACACTTAAATCACTCCTTAAGTTTACAAGTCGTGATATTGTACTTTTATTCTAAATCCAAGAATTATCCTTTTGAGCTGTGTTTAATATAGATTGTTGCTTTTCCCAAACAACATTTCAAAATTTGCAGGAGTTTAATCCATAGGTCCACTAGCCTGAATACAAGACTAGAGCCCGAATAAAAATCGGTTATATACTGGTCTTGAAAATGTTAGCAAATGGATTGTTTGTCCTATGTTGTATAACTTTGAAAGCTATTGGTAATGCTTGTGGAGGTGCAATTTAGATACAACATTTTGCATAACACCAGCTTATATATTGAATAAAAGATTTGGTTTCGAACTGTCAGAGCACAATTATTAGCCTTATCCTCAATAGTCAGGGTGCTTGATTTTAACAATACAAGTTATACTGCCCTTTTTATATAAATGATGAATGAATATCAAGTTCGTTTCCACTGCAGGTATCCCTAATAGTTTTGACATTGACGCGCATAGTCAATGATTGGTAGAATGTGACCGAAAAAAAAAAAAAAGTTTTCGAGAATAGATTATTTAGAAGAGAATTTAATTTGGATAATGAAGTAAGCCTTGAGCTAGGCGTTTTTACCCCTTGCGACATTAAGTTGAGTGATCAATCCAAGCCATATTTATTAGTTAAATGGTAACCCTAATATTTTATGAGAGGTCAACTACAACTTCTTCAACTATACCGTTATCCAACAACAGAGGTTTGAAACCTATCATATTTTCATTTTTTTTGTTGCCTGTTCTGTCTTGCTGATACGTACATACACTTTGTTTTTTTTGTGCAATTAAGGACATGTGTGGTGTGTGTGTGTGAGTGTGTTGGGGTGTGTGGGCGTGTGTGTGTGTGTGGTGTGTGTGTGTGTGAGAGAGTATGAGATTACTATCCTGTGTGTATGTGTGATGAGAGAGGAGTGATACAATGCGTTGAAGAAGTTTTACCTCTGTATGGTTGTGTATGTGTGTTTCTTTATATTCATAGAAACTGTTAAGTTTGCGTTGCTCTCTCTCTCTGTAAAGGTATGGGAACTTATTTTATCAAAGATATTCAATATGGATGTACAGAGGTGCCTTTGAAGCTTCATGCATGTGCATGCCACACAAAACGCCGCCGCACACAGTGTTGTGTGTGTTTTGTGTGCGTGCCGAGTTTGTGGAGTGAGTGTGTGTGTGTGATTGTGTGTGTGTGTGTGATGGATGTGATGTGGTGTGTGGTGAGTGTGTGTGTGTGTTTGTGTGTGCTTACCGTCGAGGTATGTGTGCGCGCGCGTTTTTGGTGTTCTGAGTCTGTCGCGTGTGTAGTTGTGATGGAGAGTGTGTGTGTTGTGTGTGTGTGTGTGAGTGTGTAGTGTGTGGTGTGTGTTGCTTACACGTTTTTGTGTGTGCGCAGCGCGTTTGATGTCGTGAGTCTGTCGCTGTTTTGTGGTGTGTGTGAGTGTGTGTGTGTGTAGTGTGATGAGTGTGTGTGGTGTGTGTGTGTATGTGAGAGTAACATGTTGCGTGTGTGTGTGTGTGTGTACGCGGCGCGCGCTCGTGTGAGTGTGAGAGCTTAACTGCGTGTGTATGTGTGTGTACATTGTTTGTGTGTGAGTGTGTTGTGTGTGTGTGTGTGAGAGAGAGGCTAATGTCTGTGGTGCCATTAGCAGTGCTTAGTACTGTCACTGAAAGCATGAAAGAGTTGGTCGACCAAAGCAAGAACTGGCGCAGAAGAGTTGACAAGAAACGAAGGCACCGGAATTGACCATTGGGCCGAGCTGAAGAGGATTCTCCCCAAACCGAGTATGTTGAGGGGTGTTGTTGCATGCCCAAGTTCCCCAAGGAACCAAGCAAGCAAAAGTCAAGTACGTCCACAAAGGTGAAACACACGCAAAACGCACGCAACGCACTGCCCGAAAACCGCACACAACGCACCGCCACGAACGCGTCTCATCTCTCTCTCGTCTCGTCATCCTCCTCACCAAAGCTTCACTCAATCTCTCTCGCGAACCTCCTCCACTCTCCGCCTCTCTCGCCTCAACTCTCTCGGCCTCCATCCCCCCTCATCCCATCACCCCCCCCCTTCTCGCCCTCCCTTCATCCCTCCCCCCGCTGTTGCTGTGGGTAATAATATTGTTTATTTATTATGCAGTTTAGGTGTTACTGATGCTGTTATAGTCCCTGTTGAAATTGTTGCTATTTATTGCTAGAATTTTGGGTGGCGGGGTGGAAATTAGCATCACCAACAGGTAGAATTAAGGGCCTCCTTCCACTTCCCTCCGCTAGCTGTGGAGATCCTTAGGCAGATCGGTACCCACATAGAGGCCACCCAATCCGGGTTACGTGAAGTCATGGACGCAGGTGAACGGATGATGTGTTGAGCAGCCGAAAAGTTTTGGGAACTGGTCAGCAACTTCAATGTTTTTAGGCAGATGATACTATATAAGTACAATGGCAAGACAATCCGGCTCCAGTACGAGCACGTGTGGCTCCTTATAGAAAGAAATATGCAGCCTACTATAGGTATAACTTCTGCAAAGAATGTCTGTAATCAGAAAGAAACAGAATACAGATACAGCGTGAGGGTCTTCCAGTTATATCTGAAGTTCCTCGCTCGGTAGGGGTGATTTATGTTCGACAGTAAACCTTCGATCGTCATCCAGCGACTGGTCCGCATCAGAAAACCTCCCGAATGGGTACAGGAAACGTACGGACTATGCTGCAAAAAGAAAATTGGAAAATCTCATACAAGAAATGGAAGAATGAACCCAATATACTATGACTTTCAGAAGTGAGATGGAAAGGAGCAGCTGCATAACATCCCGACAACTACACATTCTTTACTCAGGAGGAGATCAAACACCAGAAAGGAGTGGCATGATTCTAGATCAAGAAACCTCAAAGACCATCAAAGTTTCTGGACTGTAAAATGACAGAAGTCCTCATAGTAACAACTAAGGGGCACACCTTCGACATTGGAATTAGTACAATATATGCACCAACAGCTGATAAAGATGAAGCAGAAATTGCAGGTGTTTTATGAAAATATCCGGAAAAGGCAATGAGCAAACTGAAGTCTCAAAGATATCAGAAATAAATAATGGGTGACCTCAATTCAAAGGTGGAAAAGGAAAGATGAAACCACAGTGGCCCATTTTGGAATAAGGAGTGAGAAATGAAAGAGGAGAGCGCTCACAGAATGGTGCAAGGAACAAAAGCTGGCTGTTATGAACATCAAATGGTTTGAAAAACCATCCAAGAAGAGCTGGAACATGGAAAAGCCCTGCGACAGAACGCAGGAATCAAGATAGATTAACATCCCGATTTCAAGAACGCTTCCGTAACTCCTATAACATTTGTAAGTCCATGCCAGGTTGCAGACTGTGAATGGATTCATGTCCCCCAGTTATCGGGACAATGCAACTAAAATTGAAAAATTGTCAAAAGCAAAAAGAACACCAAAACAGCAAATGAACATGCTACAAACTGACGAAGAAATCAAAAGAAAAATACAAGATCAAAGTTGAAACAAATTCCGATGGCCTAGATCAACTCACCACTTACAGAGGAAAAATGGCAGATGATGAAAGATACATCAGCGAGCACAAAAAGAATATATACCCAGTCCAAAATAGAAAGGAACATAAAAAGTGGATGAGCTCCGAGATTTTAAACCAAATGGAAAACATGAGAAAGGCAAAAGTAGATGAAAAGAAGTATAAAGAACTCGACAGAACTGGTTAAGAAAAAGTGTAATGAAGCCAAGAAGAATGGATCAATATGCAGTGCAAGGAAATTGGAAATGAATGCAAATTTTGATAGCAAACTATGCATGAAAAAAATAAAAGGATGTGACAGGGGAAGAAATCATCCAAAAACAGGTTGTATAAAGTCGAGAAATGGAGATAACTCATGGAAACAGAAATATTCTTAACAGGTGGTCAGAATACACAACGAAGAGTTATACCACGACGACAGAGTCCACCTCCTCATGATTAGCAACGAAGATGCCACATAATCAGAAGACGAAGTGAGACATGCACTCAGCAAGATGAAAGTGGTAAGGCGCCAGGACCTGATATATCCCATCTGAATTGATAACACCCTGGATAAAGTGGGATTAAGGCGGTCAAAAACTACAAAACAATATAATGACACAAAAAAGGAGAGATCCGACAGATATGAAGAAGTCCATCTACATTGCGATCCCATAAGAAACAGGGTACAGCTGAATGAGTGACCAACATCGTAAATCAGCCTGATAGATCCGCCCACCAAAGTTATTTTAACGAATACCATGAAGAGAATGAAAAATAAAATACTCACCAGAAATATCAGAAACGCAATTTGGAATTCATGGCAACAAAGGCACCATAAATGCAATCTTCGCATTGAAAACTCTCAATGAAAGGAATTCCTTCGAGTTCCAGAAGACCTGTAACCTCTGCTTCATTGACTACTCAAAAGCGTTCGACAAAGTACGACACTCCGACTTGTTTGATATTCTGGCAGGGCTAGTACATCCGACGGGAAAGATCTCGAGTCCCTCAGAAACATAATATTGGAAACAGGAGGCAGCCATTAGAGTCGAACAAATACCATCAGTCAATATAGACCAGATCTGCAGGGTGTGAGGCAGGCGCGTGTTCTCAATGCCTGATTTATTTAATGTATATAGTGAAATTATTCTATCTAAACGAAAATTGAAATCACGAGGAATTATTGTATGGTATTGCCTTACGCAAGCATCAACAACCTGAGATATGCAGATGACACAGTCCTTATCGCCGACTCTGACGAAAAACTGCAAGATTTTAACAACAGTAACAGATACGAAAGCGAAAAGAAAGGATACAGCTCAATGCAAAAAACAGAATGCATGGTGATCTCGAAAAAAGCTGTTATACCCACAATGCAACATGAGCCTGTAAAGGAGAGAGAATCAGACAAGTAAACACCATTAAATACCTTGGTGTACTATCACCCCGGACGGCAAGTGGGGTGACACAGAAATCAAAAAGAGAATCGGTCAATCTAAGGCAACTTTTATCAACATGAAATTGTCATTTTTTACCAACAGTAAGATAAGCCTCAAGACAAAGATCCATGTTTTGAGAGCCTACGTAGGGTCCATAATTTCTGTACGGCTGTGAGATGCTGGAACCCAAGCCAAAGACACAGAACAGCGACTAAAGCAGTGGATATGTGGTTTCATCCGGAGAATCATGAAAATCTCATGGACCAAAAAGAAAAACTAATGCAGAAGTAATGAAATGGCTGGGTACAAGAGATCCCTTCTCAACACCATCAGAGAAAGACAGCTCAAATTTTTCGGCCATATAATCAGGTTCGGCTGACGGACTAGAGAACTTTTATGGTGTGGGGAGTGGCAAAATCTGTGGAAACAAGAGCAGAGGAAGACAACGCACAAAATTCACAGACAGCTTAAACAAATTCGCAACGAATAAAGAGGGCACTAACAATGAGCTCATGAGAGGGACCGAGAACAGGGAAGAATGGAGAGCCATGATCGTCGATGTCTGCAGGACCAGACCGGACACTTGAAGAAGAAGAAGATTGCTAGAATTAGCATTCAAAACTTCTATGCTAGAGGGTTTTTCTCATTTTTTTCACTCTTAAAAAAGTAACCATTTGCTTATTTTATAAATCGCTCATTTGCTTCCCTCCAACCCCTCCTTCTTTTCCGTCCTCTCCCTCCCTCCCTTTGAATTGTTGTCTTCTTTACTTTCCGTCTTCTGTCTAATGTTCTTTCTTCTTTCCGAGTCTATCAGTCTGTTCTTTCTTCTTCCATTTCCGTCTATCGTCTGACTGTTCTTTCCTTTTCTTCACATTCCGTCTATCTGTCTGGTTCTTACTTCTCTTTCCAGTTTTCCGTCTATCTGTCTGACTGTCTTTCTTTCTTTCCTTTCTTTCCGTCTATCTGTCAGTCTGTTCTTTCTTTCTTCCTTTCCGTCTATCTGTCAGTCTGTTCTTTCTTTCTTCCTTTCCGTCTATCTGTCACTCGTTCTTTCTTTTTTTTCCGTCTACTGTCAGTCTGTCTGGTTTTTTCTTTCTTTTTCCCCGTCTATCTGTCTGTCAGTCTTCTTTTATTTTTCCTTCCGACTATTTAGATTTTGTCAGTCTGTCTGTCCGTTTCTTTCTTTTTTTCCTTTCGTCTACCCTTCAGTCTGTCTGTTCTTTTTTTCTTTCCGTCTGTCCTGTCTGTCGTGTGACTGTTCTTTTTTTCGTTCCGTCGATCTGTCAGTCTGTCTGTTCTTTCTTTCTTTCCGTCTATCTGTCAGTCTCTCTGTTCTTTCTTTCTTTCTGTCCGTCTATCTGTCAGTCTGTGTTTCTTTCTTTCTTTCTTTCCGTCTATCTTTCAGTCTGTTGTCTTTTTCTTTTTTTTCTTTCTGTCCGTCTGTCTGCCTTTCTTTCTTTCTTTCCGTCTATCTTTCAGTCTGTCTGCTGTTCTTTCTTTCTTTCTTCCGTCTATCTTTCAGTCGTCGTCTGTTCTTTCTTTCTTTCTTTCCGTCTATCTGTCAGTCTGTCTGTTCTTTTTTTCTTTCCGTCTATCTGTCAGTCTGTCTGTCTGTTCTTTCTTTCCGTCTATCTGTCGTCTGTCTGTTCTTTCTTCTTTATTTCTTCCGTCTATCTGTCAGTCTGTTCATTTCTTTCTTCCGTCTATCTGTCAGTCTGTCTGTTCTTCTTTCTTCTTTCCGTCTATCTGTTAGTCTCTGTTCTTTCTTTCTTTCTTCCCGTCTATCTGTCAGCTGTCTGTCTGTTCTTTCTTTCTTTCTTTCTTCCGGTCTATCTGTCAGTCTGTCTGTTCTTTCTTTCTTTCTTTCCGTCTATCTGTCAGTCTGTCTGTTCTTTCTTGCTTTCTTTCCATCTATCTGTCAGTCTGTCTGTCTGTCTGTTCTGTTTCATCTTTCTTTCCGTCTATCTGTCAGTCTGTCTGTTTTTTCTTGCTTCTTTCCGTCTATCTGTCTGTCTGTCTGTCTGTCTGTCTGTTCTTTCTTTCTTTCCGTCTATCTGTCAGTCTGTCTGTCTGGTGGATCGGTGGTCTAGAGGTAACGTGCCTGTCTAGAAAAGCGAAAAGTCCGGGTCGGAAATGTGCGGTGGTTCGTACCCCGTTTGGGCCGGAAACTTTTCCCCCATCCATTAGAGCATGAGTGGTGGTCTGGGCGCTAGTCTTTCGGATGAGACGATAAACCGAGGTCCCGTGTGTTACACATAATTATTCAGCGCGCGTAAAAGAACCCACGGCAATAAGAGAGTTGTCCCTGCCAAAATTCTTAGAAAAAGCCATTCTGATAGGGAAACAAATACAGTTTTCATACAGGAAAAAAGAAAGAAACAAAGGGCGTCGCTGCTCTTAAGGCGCCGCGCTCTCCCCAGGGAGAGAGCAGAATTTCACGCAGAGAAAACTCGGACTTAAACAAAGTGGGATAAATAATAAAAAAATAAAATTTACCC
>CM054165.1:6146506-6169937 GCA_028751875.1 Rapana venosa
GTGTGTGGTGTGTGTTTGTGGGTGTGTGTGTGTGTTGGTGGTTTGGGGGCAAAGGGGTTTTGTGTTTGCGCGGGTTTTTTGGTTTTGATTTGTGGTTTTGTGGGGTTGTGGTGTGTGGTGCTTACCGTTTTTGGGGGGTTGCGCGCGCGTTTGGTTCGTGATCTGTCGCGGTTGGGGGTGTGTTTGGGGTGTGTGTGTGTGGAGTTCAGTCGTGTGTTTTGGGGTGTGTACGCGCGCGCGCTCGTGTGTGTTGTGAGCTTACGCTGTGATGTGGGGTTTACATTTTGTGTGGGAGTGTGTGTGTGTGTGTGGAGGAAGCTTACTGTTGTGTGCCTTTACAGGCTTAGTACTGTCACTGAAGCTGAAAGGGGGTTCGACCAAAGCAAATTTTGGCGCAGAAGTGTTGACGAAAAAACGAAGCCCCGAATGACAGGGCCGAGCTGAAAGATCCCCCAAACCCCGATTTTTTGAGGGGGTTTTTTGCAGCCCAAATTTCCCCAAGGGGAACCAAAAAGCATAAGTCAAGTACTGTCCATGTGAAACCACCACCACGCACGCACGCACAACGCCGCACCACGAACGCGCTCCTTCCTCTCCTCCCCCTTTTTCCCATCTCCTCCTCTCTCTCTCCTTCCCCCCCTCCCCTCTTTCCTCCCCAACCCCCTCTCTCCTCTCTCTCCCCCCCCTCCCCCCCTCTTTGCTAGGGTAATAAATTGTTTTTTATTGATGCATTATTTTCAACGTTATAGTCCCTTTGAAATTTGTTGCTTTTAAAATTTGTAGAATTTGGGTGGGGGGGTAAAATTTAAATTCACCAACGGAGAAGTAAGGTGCCTCCTTCCCTCCCTAGCCTGGGGGAGATCCTTGGGCAAGATGGGGTACCCACTTACCCCCAATCAGGTTACGTAAGTCATGGAGGCCCAGGTAGGGAGATTGTTGGGGCACCGAATATTTTTTGGGGGAAACTGGCAGCACTTCAAGGTTTAGAGAATACTATATGAGTACAAGGGCTAAGACAATCCGCTCAGTACAGCACTCCCCCTATAGAAAGTAATTGCGCCTACTTAGGATACTTCGCAAGAATTTTCCAAAAACAAAAAGAAACAGAATCAGAAAACGGAAGGGGGCTTCCATTTTCTGGAAGTTCCTCGCCGGAGGGGATTATGGCGACAGGAAAACCCTCGATCGTCATCCAGCGATTCCCCTAAAACCTCTCCGAATGGGTACAGGAACGAACGGACTAGCTGCAAAAAGGAAATTGGAAAATCTAAAAACAAGAAATGGAAAGAAAAACCTAAATAACAGGACTTTCAAAGTGAGAGGGAAAAGGACAGGCTGCATAACATCCGAAAACTACCCCTTCTTTACTCGGAGGAGTCAAACCCAAAAGGGTTTGGCTGATTCTGATCAAAAAACCCAAAGACCATCAAAGGTTTTTCTGGAAACTGAAAAATACAGAGTCCTGAATAAAATTTAAAAGGGCACCCTTTTTCGACTTTGGAAAGTACAAGTATAGCCCAAACAGCTGATAAAGTACGCAGAAATTGAGGATTTTTATGAAAAATCGAAAAGGCAATAAAGCAACTGAAGCCCAAAGAAATAGAAAATAAGGGTGCCCAATTAAAAAGGGGGAAAAGGGAAAATGAAACCACTTTTGGCCCCCTTTTGGAATAGGATGAAAATGAAAAAGGGACGGCTCAGGGAAGGGTGAAAGGAAACCCAAAAGCTGGCTGTTATAACACATGTTTGAAAACCCCCAAAAGATGCGACATGGAAAAGCCCGGGCGACAGAACCAGGAATCAAATAGTTTACATCCGATTCAAGAACGCTTCCGAACTTTTAAAAACACTTGAAATTCCAGCCAGGTGCAACGGGGAAGTGATCATGTCCCAGTTACGGGACAATGCACTAAAATTGAAAAAGTTTCAAAAGCAAAAAAAACCCCCAAAAACTGAAATGAACATGCAACAAACTGACGAAAAAAACAAAAAAAAATACAAAATAAAAGTTGAAACAAATTCGAGGGCCAACAACCACCATACAGGGGAAAAAAAGGGCAAAATGAAAGATACACAGCGGGGCAGCAAAAAAATAACCAGCAAAAAAAAGGGAAACATAAAAAGTGGATGAGCTCCCAGATTTTAAACCTAATGGAAAAAAGGAAAAAAGCAAAAGTAATAAAAAAGTATAAAGAACCGACAAACTGGGTTAAAAAAAAAGTGTAATGAAGCCAAGGAAGAATGGCAAAATGCATGCAAGGAAATTGAAATGAATGCAAATTTTGATACAACTTATGCATGAAAAAATAAAAATGTACAGGGAAAAATCATCTGCAAAAACCCCGGTTGTATAAAGTCGGAGATGGGGATAACCATGGAAAAAGAAGATATTCTTAACAGGTGTCAGAAACACGAAGATTATACCAAAGCGACGAGGGCCACCTCCTCATATACAACGAAGATGGCCACATAAACATGGAAGACGAAGTGGACTGGGACTCCAAGATAAAAGTGGTAAGGCGCCAGCCTGATGATACCCATCGAATTATAACAGCCCTGGATGAAGTGGGGAAAAAGGCGTCACAAAACAAAAACAAATTATGACACAGGGGAGATTCCGACAAAAAGAAGAAGTCCATCACATTTCGTCCCAAGAAAAATGGTACAGCGAATGTACCAACATCGTACAATCACCCATGAGTCACCCCACCCAAAATTCTTTTTACGAAAACCAAAGAAATGGAAATAAAAACCCCCAGAAAATATCGAAACGCAATTTGATTCATAAAACAAAGGCACCAGAAAGCAACTTCGCATTGAAAAACCCCCCAGGAAAAATCCATCGAGGCCAAAAGACCTGTACCTCTGCTTCATTGACTACTCAAAAGCGTTCGCAAATCCGAACTCCGACTTGTTTTTATATTCTGGCAGGCTATACATCGAGGAAAGATCTTCGACCTCAGAAACATAATTTTTGGAAAAGGGGCGCCATTTGATCGACAATAACATCAGCAATAAGACCAATCGCAGGGGGTGAGGCAGGTGCGTGTTCTCGCCTGTTTATTTAAAGATATAAAGGAAATAATTCTACGAAAAAAGAGAATCACGAGGAAATAGTAGGTCCACAAAACAACAACCTGAATATCAGATGACACAGTCCTTACGCCGACTCTGAA
The DNA here is from genome assembly GCA_028751875.1 of Rapana venosa. Taxonomy (NCBI): domain Eukaryota; kingdom Metazoa; phylum Mollusca; class Gastropoda; order Neogastropoda; family Muricidae; genus Rapana; species Rapana venosa. Next base: position 6,149,683 of record CM054165.1, read on the forward strand.
AAAAACTGCAAAAAATTTTAACAACATAAAAAACGAAAGCGAAAAAAAAGGAATTTCAGCCAATGCAAAGAAGACAGAAAGCATGTGACCGAAAAAACGTTATACCCAATGCAACAAGCCGAAAAAGGGGAAGAGAATCAGACAAATAAAAACCCTTTAAATACCTTGTTGTACTATCACCCCGGGCGGCAAGTGTGACACAGAAATCAAGAAGAAATCGGGTCAATCTAAAGCAAATTTTAACAACATGAAATCATTTTTACCCAAAAGTAAGATAAGCCTCAAGACAAAGATCCTGTTTTGAGAGCCTACGATGGTCCCTTCTTTTTACGGAGGGGTGCTGGACCCCAGCCCCAAAAACACAGAAAAGCGACTAGAACAGTGGAAATGTGGGTTCATCCGGGGAACAAAAAAATCTCATGGACAAAAGAAAAAATAATGGGAGAAGTAATGGAAATGGCTGGTACAAAAAAGACCTTCTCAACACCTCAAGAAAGACCGCTCAAATTTTTTGGCCAAAACAGGGCGACGACAAAAGAAACTGTTATGGGTTTGGGAAAATCTTGGAACAAGAGCAAAGGGGAAAACCAAAAAGCACAAAATTCACAGACACTTAAACAAATTCGCAACGAATAAAAAGGCGCTAACAATGAGCCTAGAGGGACCCCGGGAAAAGGAAGAAGGAGAGCCGGGTCGCGATGTCTGCAGGACCAGACCGGACACTTGAAGAAGAAGAAGATTGCTAGAATTAGCATTCAAAACTTCTATGCTAGAGGGTTTTTCTCATTTTTTTCACTCTTAAAAAAGTAACCATTTGCTTATTTTATAAATCGCTCATTTGCTTCCCTCCAACCCCTCCCTTCTTTCCTGTTCTCTCCCTCCCTCCCTTTGAATTGTTGTCTGTCTTACTTTCCGTCTGTCTGTCTAATTGTTCTTTCTTTCTTTCCGTCTATCAGTCTGTTCTTTCTTTCTTTCCAGTTTCCGTCTATCTGTCTGACTGTTCTTTCTTTCTTCCATTCCGTCTATCTGTCTGTTCTTTCTCTTCTTTCCAGTTTCCGTCTATCTGTCTGACTGTCTTCTTTCTTCTTCTTTCTTTCTTTCCGTCTATCTGTCAGTCTGTTCTTTCTTTCTTCCTTTCCGTCTATCTGTCAGTCTGTTCTTTCTTTCTTCCTTTCCGTCTATCTGTCACTCTGTTCTTTCTTTTTTTCCGTCTATCTGTCAGTCTGTCTGGTTTTTTCTTTCTTTTTTCCCCGTCTATCTGTCTGTCAGTCTGTCTGTTCTTTCTTTCCTTCCGACTATTTAGATCTGTCAGTCTGTCTGTCCGTTCTTTCTTCTTTCTTCCTTTCCGTCTATCCGTCAGTCTGTCTGTTCTTTTTTTCTTTCCGTCTGTCTGTCTGTCTGTGTGACTGTTCTTTTTTTCGTTCCGTCGATCTGTCAGTCTGTCTGTTCTTTCTTTCTGTCCGTCTATCTGTCAGTCTCTCTGTTCTTTCTTTCTTTCTGTCCGTCTATCTGTCAGTCTGTGTTTTCTTTCTTTCTTTCTTTCCGTCTATCTTTCAGTCTGTCTGTCTGTTCCTTTCTTTCTTTCTGTCCGTCTGTCTGGCCTTTCTTTCTTTCTTTTCCGTCTATCTTTCAGTCTGTCTGTCTGTTCTTTTCTTTCTTTTCTTTCCGTCTATCTTTCAGTCTGTCTGTCTGTTCTTTCTTTCTTTCTTTCCGTCTATCTGTCAGTCTGTCTGTTCTTTCTTTCTTTCCGTCTATCTGTCAGTCTGTCTGTCTGTTCTTTCTTTCCGTCTATCTGTCAGTCTGTCTGTTCTTTCTTTCTTTATTTCTTCCCGTCTATCTGTCAGTCTGTTCATTTCTTTCTTTCCGTCTATCTGTCAGTCTGTCTGTTCTTTCTTTCTTTCTTTCCGTCTATCTGTTAGTCTGTCTGTTCTTTCTTTCTTTCTTCCCGTCTATCTGTCAGTCTGTCTGTCTGTTCTTTCTTTTCTTCTTTCTTCCGGTCTATCTTTTTAGTCAGTCTGTCTGTTCTTTCTTTCTTTTCTTTCCGTCTATCTGTCAGTCTGTCTGTTCTTTCTTGCTTTCTTTCCATCTATCTGTCAGTCTGTCTGTCTGTCTGTCTGTTCTTTCTTTCTTTCCGTCTATCTGTCAGTGTGTCTGTTCTTTCTTGCTTTCTTTCCATCTATCTGTCAGTCTGTCTGTCTGTCTGTCTGTTCTTTCTTTCTTTCCGTCTATCTGTCAGTCTGTCTGTCTGGTGGATCGGTGGTCTAGAGGTAACGTGCCTGTCTAGAAAAGCGAAAAGTCCGGGTCGGAAATGTGCGGTGGTTCGTACCCCGTTTGGGCCGGAAACTTTTCCCCCATCCATTAGAGCATGAGTGGTGGTCTGGGCGCTAGTCTTTCGGATGAGACGATAAACCGAGGTCCCGTGTGTTACACATAATTATTCAGCGCGCGTAAAAGAACCCACGGCAATAAGAGAGTTGTCCCTGCCAAAATTCTTAGAAAAAAGCCATTCTGATAGGGAAACAAATACAGTTGCATACAGGAAAAAAGAAAGAAACAAAGGGCGTCGCTGCTCTTAAGGCGCCGCGCTCTCCCCAGGGAGAGCAGCCAGAATTTCACGCAGAGAAATCTCGTGACTTAAACTAAAGTGGTATAAATAAATAAATAAATAAATATCTGTCAGCCTGTCTGCTCTTTCTTTCTTTCTTTCTTTTTTGGCACTGTTTTCATTGTTTCTATTCCAAAGCACTTTTTTTTAAACACAAAAACACACAGAGCGAGATTTATTTATCTATGTATTTACTTATTTATTTTTTTTTTTTTATATCGATGATAATGGAATAAGCACTCATGTGGTTTTTTACATCAAGTCCCCGTGTGTATGCGGTTGTTTAAATTCTGCATCTGTTCCCACCAGCATGCAATGGCCTACTCTTACGAAAAGCGGAACAGGATTTAATGTGTGGGCAAAGATGTTCTGCGTACGTTCGCACACGGGGTCTTGGTTTATAGTCTCATCCGAAGGACTTTTGGGGAGAGTGGAGCCTGCACTGATGTTAACTCCAGGGGAAAATATCCCCTTGAACGGGAATCGAACCCTGGTCGTCAGATTGCGAGCACATGTTCTGACCACTAGGCTATCCCATCCCCCCCCCCCCCCCCCCCCCGAGAGACCAGAGAGACAGAGAGTGTGTATGATGTGTGTGTGTTTGGTGGCTTTTGGTGTGTGTTAACTGTGGTAATTACGATTCATTTTCCTTACATATTTATCCATTTATGTGTTTTACCCCCCCCCCCCCCCCCCCCCCCCCCCCCCCCCCCCCCCCCCCCCGGGGCCAGGGCCTTGAGTTTTTTCCTCAAAAAATTAAAATTTTTTTCCCTTCTTTTCTTTTATCTTTTCTTTCCCCCCCCCCTCCCCCCCCCCCCCCTTCCCCCGCCCTCCCTTTTTCTCTCTTCCCTCAAAAAAAAAAATAAAACACCCTCCTTTTCCTCCCTTCACCATCCACCCCTCCCTCCATTTTTTTTAACACCCCCCCCACCCCCCCCCCTTCCCTTTTTCCCAAACCCAACCTTCCTTTTTTCACATTTTTTTCACTCCCCCCCCCCACCCCCCCCATTTCACACTCCCCCCCCCCCACCCACCCCACCCCCCTCTCTCTCCTCTCTCTTCCTCTCTCCCCCTCTCTCCTCTCCTCTTCTCTCTTTTCCCCTCTCTCCAACACCACACACACACAACAACTCGCACCCCTCTCTCACACACACACATACACACTGGCAACTCACCCCGGGTTTGGGATTTGAATTAGTATAACCTATTGTTCAGGAGTTATAAAAAAAAAAACAACAATGGATGGATTTTCCCACCGATTGTCTTCTTTGTTAAGTATTGGGAGGGTAATTTTGTGCCATGACGTAAATTGACTGCTGTTTACCTTCTAATTCATTTTTAAAAATTTCACTTTTACAAAGTCACATTGTAATCTTAATTTTTAATTTTTTTCTTTCCCTTTTGTTGCCAAGGATACCTTTGGCATTTTGAAGGGCCAGGGGTGGGAAAAGGGGGGGTCCTGGTTTTTGGGGCCTTTTTGTTCTTTGTGGTTTTTGGCAGGTTTTTTTTTTTTTGGGGTGTTTTTCTGTTTCCCCCCCGTTTTCCCCGCCAGGGGGTTTTGGGCCCTGTGCTTTTCTTTGGGTTTTCCCCCCCCATGTGTTGTAATGTGTTTTTTTGGTTTTTTCAGTTGATTTTTTTTTAAAATTTGGCGTTTGTTTTTTTTCCAGGTTTTTGTGGGCCCCTTTTCTGTTCGTTCCAGGGCCCCTTTTGTGGGAAATTTTTTTTCTTTGTTTAAGGCCTTTTTTCAAACTTTTTTGTTCTTTCAGGCCTCCGGGTTTTTTTTGTCTTCCCTGTCTTTCTGTTCCCCCCCCCTTTTTTAAAACCCTTTCCCTTTTTTCCCCCAGGCCTCCAGGGGGGGCCCGGTTTTTTGCTTTTGTTTAGTTCCCCGTGGTTGTTTGGGGAAAGGGTTTTTGGGGTTTTGGGTTTTCCCCCCCATGTTTTTGGGGGTTTTCCCCGGGGGTTTGTTGGGGTGGCGCCACTTCCCGTTCAGCCGTTTTTAAGGCAGAAATGATGGGGGTGGGGGGGGGGTGGGGTGGGGGGGGTTTTTTAAAAAAGAGGATTAAGTTTTTTTACAAGGTTTTTGTTTTTTTTGGGGTTTTTTTTCCCGTTTTCCGAAAACCAAATAGTGGCCAATTTGGGGGGTTTCTTTCACAAAAAAGTAAACGGGGGGCTTTTAAAAATTTTATTTTTTCAAAACCTTTTCCTCTTCCCCCCCCCCTTTCCCCCCCCCCCCCCCCCACCCCCCACACACAACCATAAACAAAAAAACCCACCAACAAACCCCAAAAACAAAAAGTGGTTTTTTAAAAAGTTGTTTAAGGGTTTGTTTGGGCAAGCACAATCGGGTTAACCCCCTTATTTAGGGTGGGGCCATTTTCCACCCCTTTTTTTATACCACCTACTACAGGGGAAATTTAAAAAAAATAGGGGGGGGGGTTTTTTGGGGGGGGGGGGGGGGGGGTGGGGGGGGGTAATGGGACATGGAAGGATAGGTATTTTAAGCACTGGCCTAGTCCTTGGTAGAGAGCTGTGGATAGGTGCACTGTGAAAAGCAAACAAGTGCAACCGCATGCATATTACATAAAACACACACACGCACACGTCCACACACCATTCAGGTACAACACAACACATTTATCTGACATATTTACACAACACACACAAACACACCCACACACACCTACACACACACACCACACACACACACACGCATGCATGCCCACTCACAATCCTTGGGATGAGACCAATTAAACAGAGAGGTCCTGTGTGTGAATGCATGCAGAACATCTTGTCGCACACTGTTTATATTCTGTTCCGCTTTTCTTTTCGTAAGAGTAGGCCTTTGTAGTGTGGTGCGGAACAGATGACAAGTCACAAATCCGATCTGGATGTAAAAAAAACGCACATAAGTGCTTATTCCATTATCCTCGATTAAAATAATAAAATTAAAATAAATAAAACACGCACTCACACTCACAAACGCCCACCATTTTCAATTCATTATACTCACACTCAATATTCACACACATCACACACACACACACAACTCACACACTCAAACACACGCGCGTGCGTGCCCGCACATCCCACATAACTCACTCACTCAGCCCACTCATACTACACACACACATTTATACACACTCAACATACCCCCCCCCCCCCCCCTCACACACACACATCCCACACTACACTTTAACCCTCTGATATCACTTTTCTGTGGAAGGATGTTAACTGAAGAAAAACTTACAATCACACTTGCAAATACTTTTTTCAATGTAGGCCTCCCGTCTGAAAATAACAATAATTGACCTGCCTAGGACTTGACTAAGCCCTGAGGCCTTGGCCTACACACCACACACATCACACCATGCAAGCAACGCACCTCACGCAAGCATGCATGCATTCAAGCAGGCATCATGCTGGCAGGCAATTGAAAGGAGGAGGAAGGGAAGTGTCATGCCTATCTAGTCTGCTTACAATGATTAACAATAACAGGGGTCAGGGGAAGGCACACCACACCCACCCTCTACCCTCACCTCCACCCTCCCTCTTGTGTTAAAACAATGCTGACCTTGCATGTCTGCCACCCCTTCAGTATACTGATGGAGAGAGGGATAAGAGAGTATTCTGTTGTTTTGAAGATAATGATTAAGCCTTCATGTGGTTATTTTTTTTTACATCCAGTTCCCTCCTTTATCAGGTATAACAATCCTCACAGCCCCCCCCCTAGAAAGAAAACAAACTGAAACATGGTAAAAACGAAAACGGGAAAACAAACACCAAACTTTAACACACAGAGAAAAACATCAACCGAGAACAGGGCCTTCAAACAAATCAACAAGCATCACAAAAGAAAAAGCACACAACTCAAACCACTACAGCACTTACTGCGTCCCACACCACACACCACTATTTATTAACAGGAATCATTTAATTCTTGACATTTTGCAAGAAAAAAAAACTTTAACCGAGTTTTCATTGTTATGAGAGATAAATAGCAGTAGCATCAGCAAACAATTGCAACACTGAAATCGGTGGTATATTCTGAAAAGGAAATGATGATCAAAGTATTCATTAAAGGAAAATAATGACATAACAAAATGGCACAAGTCCACATTCACTAACCAGCACACACATGTGTACACCACACATACACACACCCAAATGTATAGCACACATTACAATGTTACAACACACATGTACACACACGCGCATGTATAACAGACATACACACAATATGTACACACCGCTCACAACACATGTACACACACACACATGTATATACACACACATGTAACACACCACACACATGTATACACACATACACACACATAGTATACCACATGTATTACACACATGTACCACACACACACACAAACACACACACACCACACACACACACACACATGTATACACACACACACACACCAACACACAAACACACTGTACAAACACACACCACACACACACATAATAAACACGTAACCTGTGAAAAGATGATTTTTATTATCCTTTAAAAGTCTTAAGTGTTGGGGTCCCCATTGCAACGCCTTGAAAGTCTATAAAAATCCATATATTATAAGCATGCGTGCAGGTCCTTAGAAAGTGTTTAAACTCTAGTGTCAGACAAAGGAAAAGTCTGTGAGAGTTGGTCGTTTTGATTAAAGGGACGAGTTGAAAAAAAGTGTGAAAGAAGAAGTGGGAGTGTTATGTGTATTGCCAAGAAAGGGTTGTTGTAATTTGTGAAAAGGGCCAGGGGAAAGGGGAGGTGATGATTGCTAGGGCCAGTGCAAAGTAAATCTCCAGCAACAGCAGCAGGTGCTGCCCTCACAGCAGTTCTATTTCCAATTCTATTCTCCACAGTAGAAGGAACAGCAGTGCTCAAGCAGAGAGGAGAGGTGGGGGAGGGGTAGGGGGTTAGGTGGTAGGGGGAAAAGCAGACGTCATGGGGCGCTAGGCTATATCAAAGTTTTCTGACCTGTAGGCTAGAATTTGAACCTTCCTACTCCCCCCCCTTTCCCCCTCTTGCTTTGGGCACAGTGCCTTGTAAGTCGTCTAGGAACCAGAGCTGGTCAAACTCTCCCAACCACCATCGTTACCCATCCTCCCTCTCTCTGTCTTCTCTCCCACACACACACACATACATTTCACAAACACAGACACACACACACACACACACACACACAGAGAAAATTATCTCTGTATCTTTTATCTGTTTCAGGGAGGCACCGTGGTCTAGTGGTTTAGGCAGTCGACTCGTGATCCAGAGGTCGCGGGTTCGATCCCCTCTCGGCTCGGTGTTGTGCCCTTGGGAAAGACACTTTACTCCTATTTTCCTCACTCCACCCAGGTGTACAAGTGGGTACCAGCTCTGCTGGGGAAGTATCTGGCGACAGACTAGCGTCCTGTCACAGGGGTGGTGAAAAACCATCAGTTCGCTTAACACTACAGAAACCGGGATAAGCTCCGGCTCTATGGGCCTTCTGGATCGAAAGAACATACTTACTTTTACTTTATCTGTTTCTATCTCTGTCTGTCTGTTCCTGTCTTTCTGTCTCTGTCTGTATCTGTCTGTTCCTGTCATTCTGTCTCTGTCTGCCTGTCTGTTGTCTCTCTCTCTCTATCTCTTTATAGTCTTGCTTATAGATTTAGATATAATGTGTTTACAGTTTGTATCCTGATGTACGTTATTCATATCCCCCCCACCAATTTCTGGGCATGAAGATTGTATTTGAGTTAGTGCGAGCGTGTTTGTATACATTTTAAATTGTTTTTAAAAAAAACAGCCAACTAGTTATCATGTTTATAGCGACATGATATGATATTCCAATTAACATTAATCTACATTATTTTATTATTGTAGAGTGATATTCATATCATCAACAAGCAAGTCCAGTTTCTATCATCTGACTGGCGCATCATTCGTAATTAATGATAAAATATGTGCTCCATGAGGCATAGTGCTTTTTAATCAAGTACAATATTCATGTTAAAAAAATCCAATGAAATCCTAGTCTGTAATTTCTTTTTCAAAAGTAATAAACAAATTTTACTTGTTATCAAATAATTTTGGGTGAGGTATGATCAGTTGATTTCAAATCGTCACCTTGCTGGATTTTTTTTTTTTGTTTTGGTTTTGTTGCTTTACAGACCTTTAATAACAGAATTATCTAAGGTAATCTCTTTCCACTTCTTGTTTTACAGGCCATTGACATTGTATTGTCATTAAGTCATAGTCCTATTATCAGATTTTTATAGTTTAACGATGTTTACTAGTTGTATGAATTGCAAAGTTAGTTTTGAAGCTGTTAATTTTTCTTCCGTTCAACTTTCTTATTTATGATTTCAATAGGTGTTTCTTATTGTTGTTTTATGCTGATAATTACTTAAATGACCCCCACCCCCACAAACACACACACACCTCACACAACACACCACACACACACAACTCACACACACACCACACACACACACACTCTCTCTCAACTTTCCTTGCCTGATATCACTAATTGGTGGAAGGACGTTACACTGAAGGACTAACTAGGTGCGCACGCACGACGCGCGCACCACACACACACACCTCTCTCTCTGTTCTCTCTGTCCTGCTCTGCTTCCCCCCCCCTCTCTCTTCTCTCTTCTCTGTCCTCGCCACCCTCCCTCTGTTGCTGCGGATTATGATGTGTTTTTATTGATGCAGTTATTGGTATTGATGCTGTTACAATCCCCGTTTTAATTGTTGCTATTATTGCTAGAATTAGCATTCAAAACTTCTATACTAGAGGGATTTTGTCTTTTTTTTTCACTCTTTAAAAAAAGTAAACATTTGCTTATTTAAAAAATCGCTCATATGCTTCCCCCCAACACCTCCTTTCTTTCCTGTTCTCTCCCTCCCTCCCTTTGAATTTTTGTCTGTCTTACTTTCCATCTATCTCTCAGTCTGTTGTATGTTCTTTCTTTCTTTCCTTTCTTTCTTTCTTTCTTTCTTTCCGTCTATTGTCAGTTGTTGTACTGTTCTTTCTTTCTTTCTTTCTGTCCGTCTATCTATCAGTCTGTCTCATGCTCCTACTTTCTTTCTATCTTTCTTCTTTTCTTTCTTTCTTTCCCTTCTATCTGGCAGTCATTTGACTGCTATTTTCTTTCTTTCTTTTTGACCGTCTATCTATCAGTCTGTCTGACTGTTCTATTCTTTCATTCTTTCCGTCTATCTGTCATTGTCTGATTCTTTATTTCTTTTCCGTCTAGCTGTCAGTCTATCTGTTCTGGTCTTTCGTTCTTTCTTTCTTTCTTTCCGTTAGCTGTCAGTCTGTCTATCTGTTCTTTCTTTCTTTCTTTCCTGTCCTCTATCTATCAGTCTGTCTCATGCTCCTTCTTTCTTTCGTCTATCTGTCGTCATTCTGACTGCTCTTTTCTTTCTTTCTTTCCGTCTATCTTGTCTGTCATTCTGACTGCGCTTTCTTTCTTTCTTTTTTTTCCGCTATCTATCAGTCTGTCGGACTGTTCTTCTTTCTTTCTTTCCGTATATCTGTCAGGTCTGTCTGTTCTTTCTTTCTTTCCGTCTATCTGTCAGTGTCTGTCTGTTCTTTTCTTTCGGTCTTTCTTTCTTTCCGTTTATCTTGTCGTCTGGGCTGTCTGTTCTTTCTTTCTCTTCTTTCTTTCCTTATATCCTGTCGTCTGTCTGTCTGTCTGTCTTTTCTTTCTTCTTTCTTTCTTTCTTTCCGTCTAGCTGGTCAGTCGTCTATCTGTTCTTTCTTCTTTCTTCTTTCCGATTATCTGGTCAGGTCTGTTGTCCTTTCTTGCTTCTATCTGTCAGTGTGACTGTTTCTTTCTTTTCTTCAGTCTATTCATGTCAGCCTGTCTGTCTGTCTGTTCTTTCTTTCTTTCCGTCTATCGGTCAGTCTGTCTGTCTGTATTGTCAGTCTCTTTTTTTCGGCTATCTTTCAGTCTGTCTGTTCTTTCTTTCTTTCTTGCCTTCCGTCTATCTCTAAATCTGTCTGTCTGATCTTCCTTTCCTTCTTTCTTTCCGTCTATTTGTCTGTCTGTCTGTCTGTTCTTGTCTTTCTTTCCGTTTATCTGTCGTCTGTCCCTCTGCTCTTTCGGTCTTTATTTTCCGTCTATTTGTCAGTCTGTCTGGACTTTTCTTTTTTTTCTTCTTTCTGTCAATTCTGTTCAGGTCTGTCTGGTGTGTTCTTTCTTTCTTTCTTATTGTGCTTCTGTTTTTAATTGTTTTTATTCCAAAGCACTTTTTACACAAAAACAGAGCGAGAGAGAGAGAGAGAGAGAGGAGAGAGAGAGGAAGAGAGCGAGAGAGATGATGACGAGGAGAAGAGAGAGTGGAGAGAGAGAGAGAGAGAGAATGTGTGTGTTTGGTGGTTTGTGGTGTGTTTACTGTGGTAGTTACGGATTCATTTTCCTTTCATATTTATGTGCTTAACCCCACCCCCCCCCCCCCCCTCCACCCCCAGGACTAGATGTAAAAATAAGTCTTCTTCTACTTCTACTCTTATCCTCTCGCACACACACATACACGCAGGCACCCACCCATTCACGCGCGCAACGCACGCACGCACGCAGGGACACACACATACACACACTTTGTATATGTGGTATGCACGTACGGAGGTATGTATACAACACATAGACTTGTACTTGCTCTGTTTGTTTCTTAGGTCATTTTATTGGCACCTCACTCACCACACACAACACCTACACACACTCTCTCTCTATCTCTCTCGTCGCGCGCGCGCTCGCGCGCACGCACACAACGCACGCCACGCACACCACACATTTTTAAATTATTTTAAATTGTATGGTTTAATTTTGTTCAGGGGTTTTTTTGTGTTGTTTTTAATTTCCATGTATGCATATGTTTATTGTCTTTTAATAAGTCTGTGTTAAAATCCCAAGGAATAATTGTTTCATTGTTATAGAAGTATTACTCAGTCCATAAGGAGTTGTAGTTTTCTATCCAGTCTCTGGTTTTGAAGGAATTTCTGTATATAATTCCTATTAATAATTATGGGTCTATTGTGTTTAAATTTGATTTTCTGTCCACATGGATTCAAAGTCATAAACCTCATGGTTATTATTTCTTTTTCAACCGAGCGAGGAGGCTATATGTAAGTAACACAGTGGACTTGGGTTTGTCTGGACTTAACGGAAGGATTTGATACTCTGGAATATTCATGGGTTGCATCTGGTATATTTGGAGAAAGGCGGGATTCAGTAGGCAAAACAAATGAAAACTGATTCCACGTTGTTTAGTATGGTTGCATGTTCATCTTGTTTTGTTGTCTGCACTGTTGGTTCAGAGTAGCCTGCACAGAGGGCCCTGTTTTGTTGTCTGAAGTTAGAGAAATAACATATATTCGGATTTGATTTGCTGTATTTATTTATATATTTTGTTTCCGTACGTTTATGGAATGTATCAAAATATAGAAGACCGTTTGTATGTTTTCAATTCAGTAATCTAACAGGAGAATAAAATATTTAAAAATTGAAACACCAATAAAAACGCAAAGAGTACTAAAAGACATATTTCAAAGACAGGATATAGTAACGCAGCTCTCGATCGCAAGAAATCAATCTGTTTTATCAACACAGTGGATAAGTCCTGTCCCTTTATATTTGCATACAGTCTTCTTCTTCTTCAAGTGGTCCGTCTGGTCCTGCAGACTTCGCGATCATGGCTCCTCCATTTTTCCCTGTTTCTCGGTCCCTCTGAGCTCATTGTTGGTGCCCTCTTTATTCGTTGCGAATTTGTTTAAGCTGTCTGTGAATTTTGTTCGTTGTCTTCCTCTGCTCTTGTTTCCACAGATTTTGCCACTCCATAACAGTTTCTCTAGTCAAACAGGACATTTGAATTGAAGCAAACATGTGCTGTGTGTGTGTGTGTGGTGTGTGTGTGATGTGAGTGTGTGTGTGTATGTTGTGTGTGTGGAGTGAGTGAGTGTGGTGTGGAGTGGTGTGTGTGTGTGTAGTTGCGCTGTGTCTGTGTGTGTGTGATTGTGTGTGAGTGTGTGCTTGTGTGTGTGTGTGTGTGTGTGTGTGAGTGAGTGTGTTGTTCTGATTATATGGCCGAAAAAATTGGCTGTATTTCTCTTGCATACAGTAAATGGAGATAAAAGTATACCACACATACAATAAAGTGTAGAGTATTTTTGCATAAGTGATTTTGCAATCTTTTTTCTAAATTCATTAACTATCACTTACACATACACGTATTTAATATTAGGTCTAAAACTGAAGATCAGTCACAAAGCAGTAGATACCAATATTAAAGATTTAGATTTTCTTGAAAAATCAATAATTCAAATATTTATTTTCTCTAAACAAACTGTTCTGTTGCATAGGTCTGGTGTAGGATATAAGCTGCTCGTCACATAGGCAATTGTTTAGTCAAGCAGACTGCTTTATAAACACACAGCAGCATGACATTGTCAACATCATTTGATTCAACTGGAGAGAAATAGGGGGGGGAGGGAGGAGGTGTGAGGAATGTATGAGAGAGAGAGAGGGGAGGGGGGGGAGAATTGAAGCAATCATTTGTAATCTTGTGGCAATATACCTTGCATGGTTGATGGGCAGGCAAACAGGCATATACGTACAACACACACACACACACACACACTCACACACTCACAACTCCACACACACACACACGCCACACACACACACACACACACACACCCTACACTACACACACACACACATCACACACCACACACACATAAACACACTCTCACTCACACACCACACACACACACACACAACACACACCTACACACACTCACACACAACTCACTCACCACCATCACACACACACTCACTCACAAACACACACACACACACACTCACAACACTCACACCTCAGACGCACACACACACCACACACACACACTCACTCACACCACACCATACACACCACTCACTCACACACACACACACACACACACACACACACACAACACGCACACTCACACCTCACACACAAACACACTCACACACACATGTTTGCTTCAATTCAAATGTTTTGCTTCAATTCACTCCCCAACAATTTTCCCCTCTCCCTCTCATACTTTTCCTCACCTCGCCTTTTTCTTCCTTTCATTTTTTTCTTTCTTTTTCTTTTTCCCAGTAATTAGTTGATGTTGATTAATTGTCGTGCTGGCTGTGTGGTTTATAAATCGTTCTGCCTGACCGGAAGCAATTGGACCTTTTGTGTCTAACAGCTATAATTGCTGGATTATATGCAGTTGCTTGACTGAAAGAAGTGACTTTTTGTGACTAGCAGCTATATTGCGGGTTTATACAAGCAGTCTGCTTGATTGAAAATTGACTGTTTGTGAGTAGCAGCTTATTTGTACACCAGAGACTCTGCATCAGAACGTTGTTTTAGAGACAAATTTTGCTAAGATTTTCAAGAAATTTCTACACTTTATATTGTATCTATGCTTGTGACTGTATCTGCCTTGTTTTAGAAGCTTTATATGAATTTTTGTATTGTGTAAGTGATAAGTTATTGACTTAGAAAAAAAAAGAAAGAAGTTTGTAGGATTTCTCTATAAATATTCTACACTTTAATGGTACGTGTGGTTATACTTTGATCTCCATTTAGTGTATGAAATATAAGGGGACTGGATTTATATATGTGTTGATTAAAGATCGATTTTTTTGCCAGATCCAGAGCAGCTTTTGAAATTGACTTTTAGTATTATATTTTGATAGTTTACTTAACGTATAGAACAAAGAAAATATATACATAATTAGCCAATCAATCCTGGACATTATTATGTCTCTACTTCAGACAGGGCCAACAAATACAGGGCCTCCGGTAGGCTACCTGAATATCAAACGTGCAACATACAAAAAGATGACATTTGCAACATACTATACAAACAGTGGAAATAGTTTCATTTGTTTGGTTAGCTGAAATTCCCGACTTTCTCCATATGTAAAGATGCACACATGAATATTCCAGGTATCATATCTTCCGTGAAGATCCTCAACAAACCCAAGTCCACCGGGTTAACTTACATATATAGCCTCCTCGCTCAGTGGTAAAAGACTATATAACCTGAGGGTTATGACATTGAATCCTGTGGATTGAAATAAAATTAAACACAATTTAGACCATATTATTAGGATTTCTTACAGAAAATCCTTCAAAAACATATTCGATGGGTAGAAAACTTCAACTCCCTTATGGACGAGGTAATACTTCTAAACAATTGAAACAATTATTCTTGGGGATTTTAAACATAGACTTCATTATGAACCTAACCATATGGGGCACAACATTACTATGTTTGGCCTAGATCAACAAAATAAAAAACAACTAATAGATAGACCAACTCGGGGAAAACAAATACTCTAGAACATTAATAGATATATCTGACACTACTACAAAACAAACACAAACAGAAGTATGAGCTCCCTCATGTGGATGAGTGATCATAATCAGTGTGCTTTACTTTGGTTTAAAAATCGTATCAAAATACCTAAAGTATGGGCTTAAAACTATTTTTTACAGGAAATTTAAAATCTTTAACGTGCAAGATTTCCTTCAGACTTGACCAAACTCGCCAATACATGACGTATACCAAATCAGAGACCCTGATGAAGCTGCTGAATTTTTGATTAGGGACATATACTTTAGTATACGACAAACACGCCCCTTTCATAACAAAAAAAGAGTTCAAGGAAAAAATCAAAACCACCTTGGATACAAAAGAATAGAATCCAAAATACACCTAGATGATTATTTGAAAACACATGGTTGATTCAAATGAGCAGTTTCTGGGGCACAAAGAAACAAAAGTAACTTCCACTAAAACGAAAATCAAAACGTGATTACATTCAAAAGTTGGTAATTACAACACTAACCGACTCTCGCAAGTATGGACAAAGCCATCATACTCCACATTATGTAATAAACTATATCAAAAAAGTTCAACTGCAGTTAAAGATATTTCAGTGTGTAATTGAAACAACCACTTTCTCAAACATTGCCGACCAAAGTTAATATCAAATGACAAGTCAAATGAAATGATCTCCATGATATAGAAACAATATATCAGAAGTCAAAAGAAATAAAATTCCCATTCAAACTACTGCCAATGACAATCACAGACTTCCTGGAAAGCCTGTCTCTTCAAAAAAGAGTTCCAGAACACGAGGTTTAGACAATCTAGATGGAAGAATAATCAAGCTTTGTGGTCAAGTTATAGCTGGAAACACTGACATACTTGTTATAACTTGTTGCATGTAGGAAAAAAAACTGAACTTTCCTGTCATATTTAAAAAGGAAAAAACCAGACAGTCCAAAAATCAGTGCTTTAATACTGCTGTCCTTAAATTACAGACCAATTTCAAATTCTGTCTGTCTTATCTAAACCCTTTGGAAAAACATATCCAAAAATCCGTATATTCCTTCTTTGTTAAACAAAACACTCGCTATTAAATGAGATCAGTCAGGGTTTTTGTCGTAAAAAATATTCCTGTCACGCAACTCTACATCAAATTCAATCAGCTAGTTCCTACACAATATCAATGAAAATATATATACAGGCCTTCTTGTTTAGTTGACTTGAAAAAGCTTTTGATGTAATCAAATCATTCCTTATATTGCGTAACTTTCCAATTTGTATAAACTACACACGTCAGAAACGATTAAATCTTTTGAAAGTGCTTTTGTCGAATAGGGCAGCTGCTAAGTAACTGCAAATAATCAAACATCAGAACTAGTACCTATTAACATGGAGTATACAAAGGGTCAATATTGGAGTCACTCTCATTATTGTCAATCTATGTAAATGACTTACCCCAATTTCTTGTGGAATGTAGTGTGATATGTCTTGCTGTGACACATCCCTCTATTTGTAGTGACCTCTGACCCCCCACAGACTTACAATTCAAACTTCAAACAATATTGACAGATTGGTTCTTGGACTCAGCTAAACCATATGTCCCTAAATACGCGTAAGAAACTAGTGTGTTTGTATTGTACGAGCAAGAACAAAAGAGACAAAAAAATGAAAGATAAATTCCAACCTCTGTTGATAGGTAAAAGAGTAATTGAAGAAGTGACTCCTCACAGAATGCTGGTTGTAATTATTGAAAAAATTCTTACTTGGACTGACCATGTGATGGCGCTAGGAAGAACTGATCTTTCTTACATGCTGTACTTCAGTTAGGTCTAAAAATTAAAACATTTTGTGATATAACCACTCTCGCAAACTCTTTTTTGGCAGGCTCCAATATTTTGACTATAGTTGACTATGGCTTCATCTCTTTGGGACAGTGCAGTGCTACAAATTTCTATAATGATTCCTAGATTATTTAAAAGAGCACTGAAACTTGTTCTACTAAATCATGCTCCTAACCAATCAAGATTTTAAGGAAACAAACATCACTAACCTCAAAAAACACGACTTGTTATCTAATGAAAGCTCTATTATGTCCAGAAAAGTTGTCAATGGGTAAATGCCCCCTCCAAAGATCACCAGATGCTTCAAAATCAATGACTACAGACAAATCATGTCTACTAACATTCGAGACCAAGAAATAATAGCTTTACAAAACAAGCTTTTGTACTCTGGTAGTGACTTATGGAACGAAGCTCCAAAAACGCTTAAAATGATGATCAAAAACAAAAAATCGTTTCAAGACACAGCTAAAAAGCCATCTAATGCATGAATGCCTAGGAATTAACTAATAAGCAAATCACCATGATTAATACGGCAAAAATCAATCATACTTACATTTACCAGCACTAATGGTATTCCTCTACAACAAAAAATCAGTGTCTTACTGAGACTAGAAATTCTACAGTCACACACTGTATATGTGTGGAGGGAGGGGGAGGCAGGAAAGAGGCACACTAATTATGCAAAGAAGTAAGAGGTAATCTATGCAAGCTAGTAAATAATACTGCATGTTTGAAACAAGGAAAGGAGGAATTTTAAAAATCTTTTTATGTGACCTGATAGTTGATAGTGTGTCCTTCTCTCTTCTCCTCTCTCTCTCTCTCTCTCTCTCTCACGCCTCCTCGCCTCTCTCTCTCTCTCTTCTCTCCTCTGCTCTCTCTCTCTCTCCCTCTCCCTCCCTCTCTCTCTCTCTCTCTTCTTCTCTCTCTCCCTCCTCCCTCCTCTCTCTCCTCTCTTCTCTCCTCTCTTCTCTCTCTACTCTCTCTTCTCTCTCTCTCTCTCTCTCGCTCTGCTCTCTGTCTCCTTTCCTTCTCTCTCCATCCATTGCCCTTTGGACCTAGTCTTAATTCATTTAGATGTTATCGTGGATGTTGTTTTTTTGCAGTTTAGAGATGAAGATTATTAGTTACTATGATTAAGACGATACGTTTAGTATGATATTGTTCTTAGTTTGATAGTCCAGTGGATTATGAGGCTTTTTGAATTTATGTATGTATAGGGGTTTCTTGTTTGATATTTGTCTTGTTTTTAACTATTAATTGGATCGGATGAAGGTGTATTTCTTCCCCTTTGATATCCTCCCCCACCCCCATACCTGTTCCAATGCTTTCCTGTTATCATGGTTTGTTGTTGTCCATGTGTGGGGATCATTTGTTATATTGTCTGTCTCATGGTGATGGGCGATTGTTGTTATAATTGATCTCTATTATGATAATCATTATTTTATATTCTTATTTGCCTTATCTATGCTTTGATAGCTTTTGTGTGAATATGTTCATTTTTAAAAGCACTATTTGAAGTATGAACGCAAAAAAAGCACACGTTTGCTGGGTGGAGGAGGAGAGGAGGGAGGTCATTGAGTTGTGTTGTGTGTCTGTAATGACGATTGCCTAGTATTTTCTAACGATTTTATTTCCTTGTACCTTTTTATTATTAATGTATAAAACGTGAAAGAATGGATGCAACAGGAGGTGAAGTAATTTGTTTGTCCTGAGTTTTTGATTTTCCTTTTTAATTCTTTAATTAAATCCTTTTTTATGTAAATGTGTGTGTGGACGTGAGCGCGCTCGCGCTCAGGCGTGCATGAGTATGTGTGTGCATGTATATGTATATGTGGTAATTTGTATTTCAATGTATTACATATCGATTTTTTCTCTCTTTTTTATTACATGGTAATTTAACGGTAAATGATGCAATAATGTAATGTCTTAGTATAATCATTACGAAATTTGTTCTTATAGATGGTTTGATGAAAAAAAAGCAAATGCATTGCTTATTCAATGTACCATCTGGAAATAAAATTTGACTTTGACTTTGACTTTGACACACACAACACACACACACTCATCACACACAAAACCACCACACACACGCACATACACACACACAACACACTCACTCACACACTCACACACTCACACACACACACACACACACAAAACCACTCACCACTCACCCCAAAACCCAAACCCCCTCACACACTCACACACACTCACACCCACACACACACACCCACCACACACACACACACACAACACACACATTCACACACACACACACACACACCCCTCACACACACACACACACACACACACACCACTCCTCTCTCACACACACACACACCGCACTCACTCACACACTCACACCCCACACACACTCACTCACACATCACAACAACACACAACACACACAACACACACACACACACTCACTCACACCCCACAAACACGCACGAAACGCACGCACGCACGCACGCAGGCTGTAAAGACGTTTCTTGCGCCCTTTTTTTTCCTTTTATTTTATTTTTTTTTTTTTTTTGGGGGGGGATGCTTTGTTTCTGTTTGTTTCCTTGTTTGATTCTTTTGATTAAAAATTGGGGCTCGACTTTTTGTGTGTTGGCTGGGATCAATTATATAGTATCCGATGAAACGGGTAATATTGTAACCTGATGTATTTTCGTTGATATTTCCGTTTTTCTCTCATTTTTTTGTCATCCAAATGTAAGCGAGTACAATATCGCGTTGTATGTACCTGAGTATGTGTATGTTGGTGTGTTGGTTTTTTTTGCGGTGAGTGTGTGTGTGTGTGTGTGTGTTGGGGCGCATGCGTGTATGTGTGTACGAGTTAAAGCAGTGTATTTTTCTTGGTTTTTTGTTTTGTTTTGTTGTGTTTTTGTTGTTGTTTGGGTTTTTTTGGGGGAGAAGAGTCCATTTTTGTTGTTAATGAGTTTTTTGTGTATTTTTGGTCGCCTGTCAGTGTATGTGTGTGTGCGCGCGCGTGTGTGTTTTCTTCCTTTTTTTTCTGTTACTATTTTTCGTATGGAGTTAGTTTTTTATTATGATTGGTTATAGTAATAATGTAGTTAGATAATATTGATAAAGTTTTTTGTTCCTAGATAGATGGCTTGATGAAAAAAAGCAAATGCATTGCTTATTCAATGTACCATCTGGAAATAAAACTTTGACTTGACGGAACTTGACTTGACGCACGCACGCACATGCGCACACGCGCACGCGCACAACATACACACACATCAAAATATATTCATCCAGAAGGTGGACAAAAACCACAAACAGTCTTAGGTTCAATTCCACCCCAACACACACACTCTTCCTTTTCTCTCTTCTCTCTCTTTTCTCTTTTCCTCTCTCCTCTCTCCCCCTCTCTCCCTCCCTTATATCGTAAGGGGGGGCGGGGTGTAAAAAAGCACATGGGGGCTTATTCAT
>CM054165.1:6170437-6172937 GCA_028751875.1 Rapana venosa
CATCAATACCTCATATAACGGACACCCCACACATATAATGCCTCATATAACGACACCCACACACATACAATACCTCATATAACGGACCCCCACACACATACAATACCTCATATAACGACACCCACACACATATAATACCTCATATAACGGACACCACACCACAACATATACCTCATATAACGGCACCCACACACTTATAATGCCTCATATAACGGCACCCACACATCATAATGCCTCATATAACGGCCACCCACACACATATAATGCCTCAAATAACGGCACCCACACACATACACATACCTCATATAACGGACACCCACACATATAATACCTCATATAACGGACACACCACACACACAGTATAATACCTCATATAACCGACACCCACACACATACAATACCTCATATAACCGACACCCACACACATATAATACCTCATATAACGGACACCCACACACATATAATACCTCATATAACGGACACCCACACACATACAATACCTCATATAACGGGCACCCACACACTTATAATGCCTCATATAACGGGCACCCACACACTTATAATGCCTCATATAACGGACACCCACACACTTATAATGCCTCATATAACGGACACCCACACACATACAATACCTCATATAACGGGCACCCACACACACATACAATACCTCATATAACGGGCACCCACACACTTATAATGCCTCATATAACGGACACCCACACACATACAATACCTCATATAACGGACCCACACTTTTTCAGTGGGTTTTCTTGGTGGTTTTTGTGTGGGTGTTTTTTTCCTTTTACTGTGTGAGTGTATCGGTATTGGGTTTAGTTTATTTTATTATCATATAATTTATCCCTAAGGGCAGGGGCTGGATGTAAAAAAAAAAGCACATGGGTGCTTATTCAGTATCCTCGAAATAAAAAAATGTGTCAATTATCATTTGTCATTGTCGTTGCTTTTTCTTGTTTGATGCTTGTCAACTTGTTTGAATGTTGATAGGATTGGTTGTTGTTGTTTTGTGTGTGTGTGTGTGTGTGTGTGTGTGTGTGTGTGTGTGTGTGTGTGTGTGTGTGTGTGTGGTGGTGTGTGTGGTGTCTGTGTGTGTGTGTTCTCGTTTTAGTTTTCGTCACGTTTAGTTTTCACCACGTTCTAGTTTTCACCACGTGTTAGTTTTCACCACGTTCTAGTTTGTTTTCTTTCCTACTATACCGTGATGATCGGTATCCCTGATAATGCTAGGGAACTGGATGTAAAAAAAAAAAGCATATGAAGGTTTTTTCATTATCTTCAAAAGGAAAGACAACTCTCTCTCTCTCTCTCTCTCTCTCTCTCTCTCTCTCTCTCTCTCTCTCTCTCTCTCTCTCTCTCCCCATCAGTATAGGTACTAGGTGGGGTGGCAGACAGACAGGCAGGCAAGCCATGTTTATACAGCACAGAGGGATGGTGGGGTGGGGGTGAGGATGGGTGCAGACACACCAGACAGGCACCACACCACACCAGGCCTGGCGGCCTTCAGCCCTGCAGCCCTGTTACCAGCATTGTGAACTGACTGGGCATGCAGGCCCCTCACTTGACACTTCATGTCCCTCTCCTCCTTCCCCTTGCCTGCATGCCTGTGTGCGTGCATACGTGTGTGTGTGTGTGTGTGTGTGTGTGTGTGTGTGTGTGTGTCAAAGCCAAGTCAAACTGTTATTTTTAGATAGTACCTTGAAAAAGCAGTGCAAGAGAGAGAGAGAGAAGAGAGAGAGAGAGAGAAGAGGAGAGAGAGAAGAGAGTGAGAGTGAGAGAGTGTGTGTGTGTGAGAGAGAGGGGAAATTTTAGAGAGAGAGAGAGTGAGAGGGAGAGAGTGTGTGTGAGAGAGAAGGGAAATTTTAACCTCTGAGGATAATAGAATAAGTACCAGACTTTTTTTACATTCAGCCTGGGGGTGGGTGGGTGCAAAAATGTAAATGGACAAATATGTAAGCAACATGAATGGTAATAATCACCAAACACACATACACACACACGCACGCACGCACGCACACACACGCACAAAATATAAAAAATGCTCTGGAACACTAACAATGAATAGAAGTGCGAAAAAGACAACATAAGACAGAAAAACACACAGACAGACAGAATGACCGATACACAGACAGACATAAAAGAAAGACAGAAATTGAAAAGGGGGTGGGGGGTGCCCAGTTTGACAAGGGTGAAAAGAAATGACAACATTCCTCTAACATTTAGTTTCCAATGATAATCCTAGTAATATAATGATAAGATAACAGCGACTCAGCAGCAATGATAACAATAATACGAACTACATAAAAAAAATATTAACAGAGGAGAGAGAGAGGAGAGAGAGACAGAGACAGAGAGGGAGAGAGAGAGAGAGAGAGAGAGAGAGAGAGAGAGAGAGAGATGTGAGTGAGTGAGTGAGTGAGTGAGTGTGTGTGTGTGTGTGTGTGGTGTGTGTTGTGGTGTGTGTGTTTTGTGTGTGTGTGTGTGT
>CM054165.1:6177937-6206737 GCA_028751875.1 Rapana venosa
TAACTACAAATATTGTTTCTTAGTTACAAACATTGTTTCTATCATCCTGAATTGAAATGTTACATTTTGACTTATACCGAATTTGATGTATATTATATACTGACAACAAACTGAGAACAAGTCTAGCATGAATGTTTCTCAAGTTCAAACTGTGTCCAAGACATTGCGATCATTATTCACAAGAAATCGGTTGTTGTTGTTGTTGTTGTTGTTCATGTTCCATTCCATTTTGCATACCAGTATGTTGACTTTCCTCATTCCCCCATCTCTGTTAATTGTGGCCAAAGGCCAATGTATTCATAATATATATCAATCATATTAAAACCGTTCAGAGCATGATTATTCTCTCTCTCTCTCTCCTCTCTCTTCTTCTCTCTTCTCTCTCTCTCTCTCTCTGTTTTGTGGCTATTAATTTAATGTATTATATTATTTCCTTGTGATTTCTTAATCAGTTAATAAAATTAATGCTCAATTTTGATCCAATCACAATGTTTTGTATAGATTTGTAAATGCCTCCCTCTCCCTCCCCCCTCCCACTCTCATATCAAAACAATATTTCCTTATGTTTATTTGAAATTATTATTTGTGGAAGAGAGGAAAGAGGGGTTTAGTTCAAACATTATAGTGGCAAAGTGCACACTATAATATATGTATATATATATATATATATATATATATATATATATATATATAATATACACACTGTACACAGCTTAGTTTATACACTGTATACTGCTTAGTTTAAGTCATGGCAGGCAGATTTCTCTCTCCTGGGAGGGCGCGTTGCCTCAAGCGCAGCGCCACCCATGAATTATTTATTGTCTTTTCTTCTTGACCTGTTTGCACAGGGCCTGTCTGTGTCTTTGTTTCCCTATCAGAGTGGTGGCTTTTCTTTTACAGAGTCTTGCCCCAGGCAACTCTTTCCTTGCCGTGGGTTCTTTTATGTGCGTTAAATGCGTGTTACACACGGGACCTCCGTATATCCGAAAGACTAGCAACCAGACCATCACTCACGGTCTAGTGGATTGGGGGTAGGGGTTTGGGTGGGGAAGGGGAGGGGGGTGGAGGGGGGGATGGAACCACCACACACTTAAGACCCGGACTTTTGGCTTTCTATGGAGGCCGTGACCTCTAGACTGCCAACCTCCTCCACTGTGACTGCAGGAAACTAACTGGTCTTGTAGTTGTTTGTTCGTTTGTTGTGACAGACAAACAGCCAATAAAATTGGTTATAACATTAATGATGATGATGACGACGACAACACTACTACTACTACTACTACTGCTGCTGCTACTACTGCTACCACTAAGTAACTTAACTACTACCACTACAACTACTACTACTAATGGTGATGATAATAATTACTACTACTTCTACACTATGTCTACTTCACTATACTCCACTAAAGACTTACTATACCATACCACTAAACTACTCTAATGGTGATGATAATAATTACTACTACTTCTACTACTACTACTACTACTACTACTACTACTACTACTACCACTAAATAACTTTACTACTACCACTACCACTACTACTACTAATGGTGATGATAATAATTACTACTACGACCACTACCACTACTACTACAACCACTACTAATGGTGATGATAATAATTACTACTACTTCTACTTCTACTACTACTACTACTACTACTACTACCACTAAATAACTTTACTACTACCACTACCACTACAACTACTACTACTAATGGTGATGATAATAATTACTACTACTTCTACTACTACTACTACAACTACCTACCACTACCACTACTACCACTAAATAACTTTACTACCACTACCACTACAACTACTACTAATGGTGATGATAATAATTACTACTACGACCACTACCACTACTACTACAACCACTACTAATGGTGATGATAATAATTACTACTACTACTACTACTACTACTACTACTACTAGTGATGATGATAAATACTACTACTAATAATAATGATGGCGATAGTGAAGAATAATAAATAATGATAATAATAATAATGTCGTATGATGATGATGAATGAATGAATAAATAAATACATGAACGAATGAATAGAAAAAATCATTTAACTCTCAAAGTGAATGATCCCAAAACTGTAGGGGCTATAAATCATGGTGGCTTCTAACTCATGATTAAAACCATACTAGACATAACAAACACTAAGATAACAACAATCAACAACAATGTCCAAGTTGTCAAAGCTTACTCCTGATTAGGACCATTTTTTTTTAATTGAAAAAAGCATTTAACCGCCTGTTCTTAAAATAAGAGTTTAAAAAAAAACTTTTAAAACACAAAGAAAAAACAGGGGAGGCATAGAGCTATACAGGAGGGGGGGTTATTTGGTGTGTTTTGGTTTTTTTGCTATAATATTTTTTTGTTTTGTTTGCTTTTTGTTTGGTTGGATTTTTTTCTTTGGTGGTTTGTTTTGGGGTTTATTGTTTTGGAAGGGGAGGGGGCGATGGGGGGGGGGGGGGTGTCCAGTTGGTTGGTGGAAGAGATTAGTCAGACCCTTGTTTACCCAGGGGTAGGTGACACAAGCCTACTCCAAATCTGTTCTGTGTCAGTCAGTCATGCCTACACTACTCATACCACCGGCCATAGCTGACCCCCCCCCCCCCTCCTCTTCTCTTCTTCAATGTGATTATTTAGAGACACTGGAGAGGAGAGGAGGAGAGGAGAGGAGAGGCCCCTGGTCTGTTGTGCTCAGTAACAATGCTGAACTTTGTATGGTGTGCTGGCTTGTAGTAGTTGAAAGGGCTTGACAAAAGGCTATGACAGACAGACAGAGAAGAGAGAGAGAACTCAGCTGGAACTGGATTACTCAAAAAAAGGCCATTGGCCTATACATTGAAGGGTTGCTGAACTGCCTAGTTAGTAGTATTTTAGTGAGAAAAAAAAGGAAAATGCATACACAAAACGTTAATGTATAACCACAATCACCACAACAAAATTCAGTTACAAAAAGCTCCTATAGGGGCGACACACACTTCAAAGCACTCAACACACTTCAAACCACACTTCAAACCACACTTCAAACACTTGCACACCCACTAGTTAATCTGACAATACAAACCTCTAACCACATTCCCCCCTCCCTCCCCCTGCTGTCCTTGGCACAAAAGCAAGGGGCACCTGCCCCAACACACACAGACACACCATGTGTATGCAATTCTACAAGAAAGACAAAGGGTGCTTGACTGGATGGACCCTCATAGTGCACAGGGCTGACTGGCCTGACAGGTGGACTGTAGCCTTCCTTACTAAGTTACTTAGTATTGTACTGTCCAGAGATGTCATGGCAATGATGTTGGGGAGAGAGAGAGCGAGAGAGAACTTGAAGAAGCTAGGCCTAGTGCATTGTGGCTGAGAGAGGAGAGTAGCATTGTTTGTTCAGTCAGGTCCACTGAATGAAGTAGGCCTATAGCTGAGTGTTGGGGGGGAAAGGGGTACTGAAAGCATGTGTGTAGGGGTACTGAAAGCATGTGTGTACACAGACAGACAGACAATCTTACAAGCAGGCATGCTTGCACACACATGCACAGGAAGGATATCAGGTCACATGGAGCTATCGAGAGCACTATGCCCCGGCTTCTGATTGGCTGCTGCAATCAGGTGTCCGAATCCGCCATCTTGGTTTTTCGTCCGCTAATAAACAGTGACTCTGTTGTCAAACTCGTCCCATTTCACGAACCTCTCTACTTCTATGCTTCAGTTGATATTGAGAGTGTGATAAAGTAAGCCAGTTTACAACTTTACTGAAAAATGTCAGGTGAAGTCAGACAACAGAACTCAGCGACACAGATTGAAGTTCAAGTTGTAGAGTACTTCTTGAGTTCAAATCTTGCCTTGGTGTGAAACTGAAACTCTAGAAGGGGAAAGTTACATCTATCAAACAATAGGACAGGCCAAGTTTGGCGGATTCCGGGACACGTGATTTGCAGCAGCCAATCAGAAGCCGGGTATAGTGCTCTTGATAGCTCCATGTTTATCAGGTCTACCAAGGCCATAACAAAACAAACAAAAAATAAATGATACAACAATGGTAAGAATTTATTATATATTATTTAGATTGTTTTGTTAAATGAATACTTAATTACAAAAAGAGAGAATACTTTATCAATTACACACACTAGAGAAATTTTTTATATATGCCTGTATCCCTTCACCATTTCTTTCTCTCTCTCTCTCTCTCCTCTCTTTCTCTGTCTCTCTCCCTCTCTCTACTCTCTCTCTCTCTCACACACACACCCCACACACACCACACAGGGGATGGATAGCCTAGTGGTCAAACATTGCACACACACACACCGCGCGGCGCACGTGCGCGCGGGACAGGATAGCCTAGTGGTCAGAACATTGGCCTGTTCAAGGGGCCTGTCAAATCAGCTGATAGCTCTGACCACTAGGCTATCGGGGCCCCCATTCTGTTAGATGTTTTTTCTGATCACCTGCTATTTTGGGGCATCATCCCTGGTCAAGTTTCTGTGTTTATATTCTGGCTGGTGATTTTATGTCCATAAAAATATTCAGTATATGTCACATTATGTGTACCTATAGGTTAAGTGTGTGCACATAATAATACCCCAGTGCAAACAAACAAGAGAGAGAGAGAGAGAGAGAGAGAGAGAGAGAGAGAGAGAGAGAGAGAGAGAGAGAGAGAGAGAACAGAACACTGAACACTGAAAAGGTTTTATTGTACTTCGGCCTTGGGCCACTATACAAAACATGTTTGGGGAAGGGGGGAGGAAGACATAACAGAAAACATTTATATCCATTTCCCATTTTCCATTCTACAAGCATACAGGATTACTCCCAATATCTTCTAGTCATCACCATCCCCATCATCATCTTCAGCATTTACATAATCATCCCATCACTCTTCATTCCCTTTATAGCATCAGCTGCAGCCAGTTTTATCAACATAACCATCATTACTTTCATCTTCTACATCATCTTATCAACATCATCATCTTCATCATCTACGCTATCACCATCTTCTACAACTGTATAGTCATTTTCGCCACGATTACATCTTCAATCTCTGTATCATGGTCATAATCATCATCTTCATCATCGTTTCCATCGTTATCTTCAATATATACATCATTGTCATCATCTTCATCTTGACATCTCCATCATAGTTACCGCCACCACTATCACCTTCATCATCCACGCCATCATTCCCATCACCACCATCGTCACCCTCAGCATCTACATCAACATCACCTTCAACATTTCCACAATCATCGCCATCATCCTCCTAAACATCTACATCATCATCGTCCTTTCAACAACAACAAAAATAATAAAAAAACAAAATCTTTTTTCATTTTCATTTTTTAACACACCGCGCGCGCGCGCGCCGCCACACCCACACATACACACACACACACACACACACACAAAGATTCTCGTCTTCCCCATCTGTAAAATCGTCACCCTTTTAATCAACTACATCAACATCAACCCCATCAATACTTACATAATTGTCACCATCATAGCCCTTAACCTCTACTTCACCATCTTCAACATCCATATCATCATCACTATATTCAACATCTACCTAATCATCATCAACATTATTGACATCATCATCAATATCCGTATCATCGTCAGACCACCCTGCAATCTCTGCATCATCCTCAGAGAGAGAACTTTGAAGCGATTTAATGGTACTTCGGCCCTAGTCTACAATATAACCAGCTGGGGAAATGGGTATAGTACTACAGGAACATGTTGCTAAATTTCAAACATAAAACGATCCAAACTTAAAAACAGAAAAATTGGCATGGAATATTGAAACCAAAATTACATTGAAAAGAAACTAACATCGTGCAACATAAACCTGTGCTTGACCCAGGATGTAAATTCGAGACATCTCGAGTGCACTATCAAAAGGAAAAAATAATAATCAATCAGCCAAGCTCACAAAATAACCTCAATAACATATGTTAAATTATATAATACATCTCTTTCTTCTGTTAACTGAGTGGAAGACATATCGGGAGACACTGTGCATCTGGTGAATATTTGACACTTGCAGCAACATATGGATGGGAACTTTAGTTACATTACCAAGAATTTAATTCTAGATCCAATACATGGGACAATCAAAGAGAAAATGCTGTTCGTTTTCGGTAACTGACATGCAAAAGGACAGTTTTTGTTTTGCAGAGAATCGCTGTAACGATGCACATTGCATTTAGTGGCGGGACATTAAATCTTACTTGAGACACAGCAACCCTAAAGCAGTAGGTATCAATGTCATTTATGTATTTTTCTCTTTCAAAAATTGTTTTAAATGATCTATAGTCATTATATCTATTGCGATCTTCAATTGTGGAAAACCACTCTTGTATAAAGGTATCAACAAGTCTCTGCTTAAATAGACGTAAGAAAGCTTTAACATCCCCCACGCCTTGCTGCATCCAGACAAACTGGAAACCTGTCTGACATAAAAATTTCTCTTACTTTTGTTACCCAGCAGTTCTTCCCAGTTCTATCTAGGTTAAGCAACATCTGATAAGCCTTGTAGGGTAGTCTTTTAGTTTCCATTTGTAACAGCCTAAACCAATATCGCAATGCAGAAACACAAGAATTGACATATAGAGGATATCTCCCCAAATCACCATAAATCATCTTATTTGGAGTTTTTACTGGAACACCCAGGAATCTTTTACAGACTAGCATATGTACTTTTTCTAAATGATCTAGCTTGGTCAAACCCCAAATTTCGGATGCATAGAGTAAAACAGATTGTATTTTAGCGTCAAATATTTTAAATAATGTAATAGCGGTCATTTCCTTATATTTTTGGAAGGCTTTATTCAGTTGCACAGCTGCTTCTTGCCCTTAGTTGCTAGATGTTCAGTTCCTTTCTTCATGCTGATCATTGTCGTAAAATTAAACCCTAAATAACAGTAATTTTTTACAACATCTAGTTTTTTACTGTCAAAAATCCATTGCTCACGTTGCCCTAAGTAACCCCCTTTTCTAAAAACATGACTTTTGTTTTTTCAGTATTAACATTTAATTTCATTTCCTTACAGCATCTATGTAATACATTTAGTTGATTTTGAAGGCCACCTGGAGTTGTTGATAACAAAGCCACATCATCGGCAAAAAGTAGGATAAACAACTCAATGCCACCTGGAAGCATTTGTACACCATGCTTACCCTTTAGCATCCATGTGGTCAGCCAGCTGATTTATAAAAATAGAGAATAATGTAGGCTCAGGACGCATCCTTGCCTTACACCAAGTGGACATTCAAAAAATTCTGTAAACTCTTGTTTGCTACGCAACACATGACAATAATGCACAATACATTGATTTCAAACATACCATAAATTTCCTTTCACACCTTGTTTTTTCATACATTCAAGAAGCTTATCATGGCGAACAGAATCGAATGCTTTCCTAAAGTCAACAAAAGCAACATATAATTTTCTCCCCCTTTTTGCATGCATTTCTGAACAACTGCATATAGGCTGAATATCTGATCACCGTTGAGTATCCTCTCCGGAATCCTGCCTGACTTTCTGAAATCATATTATTACTTTCCAGCCATTTATAAAGTCTTGAATTTAAGATAGATGTGTAACACTTAGATATAATGCTTAAGAGGGAAACTCCCCTGTAATTGTCAACGTTATCGTGGTCTCCTTTTTTGTGTATTGGTATAATTATGGCCTTGGACCACTCTTTGGGATAAATACCAGATGAAAAGATGATATTAAATAATCTGACCAAAACGTTATTACAATTTGGTCACCAGTTTTTAACATCTCAGCTGATATGTCATCTATACCACTTGCTTTTCTCAGTTTTAGTTTTCGATTTGCTTCTTTTACTTCATCCCCTGATATATCTTTATTTAATGTGTGATCGGCATCTTCCATTAGATCCGCTGAAATATCACAGGGATGATCACTTTCTTCATGTTTTTTAAAAACATCTTTAAAGTGATTAAACCACGTCTCAGTACTTATATTATTATATATCTTTTCCCTATTCCCACACCCCATTTTTCTAACCTCTTTCCAGAACTGTGATGAACTGTTAACACTCTTAGCTAATGATTCAGCCTTTTGCTTTCTATAATCTTTGCTTTTTAGATTTTAATAGCTTTTTGTACTGTTTTTTTTTCTTGACATAAATAAGCCGATCTTCTTCCTTTCTGGTGAAGCGAAAACAGTTTAGCATCTTTCTGCTTTCTTTTTTCGCAAGTCCACATTCATTATCAAACCATGCAGATTTCTTTGTACTGTTCACTGAAATCCTTCTAGACATGCATTCGCTTGCATCTTTCAAACACTTGGTAAACATGTCTAGAGCAGTTTCTACATTTTCATCAAGGGTGTTTGTAGCTATCAAAAGTCTGTCGTAAATTTCCTGCTTTTTAGCGCATTTAGATATTTGTCTTCTTTTGTTTGGTTCCATACTAATTTTTAATAAGATTCCCTTTCATTCTGAAGTTCCTGTGGTTTTGAAATACAGTTTGTAACCTCTAATTTCATGCTAACTGGTAAGTGGTCAGATTCTGTTAAGCTTTCGACTATTAAAAGGGTACTTTAACAGACATGAATAAATCAAAAGACATTATGAAATAGTCCACAGTGCTTGAACCTAAAGGAGAAAATGAATGTGCAACTATCATCAAAATCTGAGTCACAAAGTCCGTTTAAGATGACACAATCAAACATGTTGCACACTTCAAGCAATTGGTTACCAAATATGTTTGTGGCACACATGAGATTTTCTTGGTATTTTAGAATTGGTAGACCATTGTAGGTTCTCAAAAT
Organism: Rapana venosa; assembly: GCA_028751875.1. Classification (NCBI taxonomy): domain Eukaryota; kingdom Metazoa; phylum Mollusca; class Gastropoda; order Neogastropoda; family Muricidae; genus Rapana; species Rapana venosa. The sequence goes on from CM054165.1 coordinate 6,186,759, forward strand.
CATCATTTTCATTGGTTGTACAATAATTTTCAGATGCTGTTCGTGCATTGAAATCTCCCGTTAGGATAAGGTAAAAATCACCATAAGTACTTTGAAGGTCAAGAATACATTGTTCTAGAGTTTCCATTCCATACACATCATGTTTAGTTCTCCAAAAAGGTGAGTCGTATGGAGGAATGTATGTGCCTACTATAAATGTCCTTGTCTGTGCCAAACAATTCTTATGCATCTTTATATTATAGTATTATCAGTTTCGACAACAATATGTTCAATATAGGATGCCAGTGATTTCCTTATCATAACAATTTACCCCCCCTGAGTATCTCCCTTGATGTGATAGTTTTCTAGCTTTTGAAGTGAATAATAAGTAATCATGAAAAATACAAGACACAAAATCAGTTGCAACAAAGGTTTCTGTTAAACAAATAACATCATTATCCAAACGAAAACTAATGAAACACATATCATCAAGTTTTGGTAAGAGACCATGCACATTGTAATTTAGAAAGTCAATATCACTTTTATCTTCATCTACAGAATATGCCCTGTGTTGCAGTGATTCTGGAGCTATGTTCTTATTCACCCTAATAAAAGTGTTACCATGCTGGCATTTATAAATTGTGGCCCGGCCGAATCCCTATCTTTTGGCTTCTGAAGCCCCTGTTTGTCCTCTTTTGGCTTTTGCCTTAGGTGGAGGAGTAGGGCCTTTTCCCACTGCACTGTCATCAAGCTAACCTTTGAAAGGATCAGTAATGCTGCTCTGACTACTCGACCTTGCAGCAACATACAGCTACTTTTTCTGGACCTCCACTGTGAAGGTATCACGCCTAGGTCTTGGGGCCGTGCTATGGACTGGGCCTGGCTACCTGTTTGACCATCTGTCTTGGTTACAGTCTCTATGACCATCTGTGTGTCAGTGTTTACATTATGACGTGTCTGAGGTTTTTTGAAACTAGCAACGTTTCCACTGTTTTTATGCAGGTTTGTTTGTCCTGCTTTGTTGATTTCAGTCTCTTTACTTTTCTCACTGTCAGGACTCAGTACTGTCATTGCATTGTCTGTATTCTTGTCATCCTTATTATCATCATTATAACAGTCTTACCATAGCAGTCAATGTGTCCAGAATCTATTTCATCATCATTTGCTTTGTCAGACATGTAATGACTGATGTCTTCACCTCTGTCAGATTTATTGTCTTCCTTAACTTCAGAACCGTCATCAGTCATCATTTCTTTTGTCATCTCACCTGAGTGGCTATAATGGTAGTCTGTCTCAGTCCTGGTCATCTTCCTTGTGTTCAGCTTGTCCATCCTCACCAGTAGGAACAAGTTCTAGCTGGTTATTCATGCTGCAACCTCTGTTCTGCTGGTGCCTGCTGAGGTCCACTACAGTTCTGTTACTGCTGTGACTTGAAGGAGCAGGAGATATTCTGTTGTTCCTGTTTTTCTGAAACACAAGTCTTCTATCTGGCCCCGGCTGCCTCTTCTGCCTTACTACTTCACTGTAGGAGCGTAAGCCTGGAACAATTGGTGTAGCACTGTTCATTCCGTCCTCTTCGTGAAGGCCACTGTTCTGCAATTCTGGGCTTTCCTCCCTTGTGGCTTTGTAGTGCTTCTCAGAAGGCACACTTCTGTCTCTGTCCTGGGCATTCTGTAGATGTGACTTGTGCCAAGAAGAAGGTCCAGATGTCCCCAGGCCAGGTCTGCTGGTTGACCAGGAACGTTTGTTGTGCTGATCATGGAGTCCAGCTGGATGTGGGCGGTTCCAGGTCTGCTGAATTCCCTGCTTCTCACGTGGATGCCTGGGATTGAAATACCTGGGTTCTGCTGTTCTTCCATGTCCCCCACTGCTGTTTTCCCGGACTGGTGGCCATTTTTCTTCTGTAGAGTAGGCTGCATGATTGAACTGCCTCCATGGAGGTGGTTGCTTGTCTCTGACGTGAAGCTTTCCATGGTGGAAGTAGGCAATTTGGCCTTGGCCCCGATGGAAATCCACAATTTCTCTTTGGTGGGCAGTGAGATCAGAGGCTACCCGGATGCCACTCTCCCGGAGGTTGTCCCTAAGCTCCCTGTCAGCCAACAATGCCATCTTGTCCACCCAGCGGCAAAAGTGCACGATTATGGGGCGTGGTTCATTCTTCCATGGGAGTGGCCTACCTACACGGTAGGCTCTGGAGATGTCTTCCTGGCGCCAGCTTGGGTGAGGTCCATGGTCGTTTAAGATGTCCACAATGCACTGGGAAGTCATCTGGTCATTTTCCTCTTCCTGTTCTTCCACGTTGATAAACTTGACATTGCACATCTTTGTGCTTTGCTCTGTGGATTCCAGTTTTCTTTCTACTGTTTCCAAGCGGTCAAATATCAACTGACTGTCTTCTTGCAGTTCTTGTAATACCTCTTTATTGCACATGACACTTTCTTTCAGTTTATGTATTTCTTCTATAAAGCATGAAATTCTGGCATCTAAAGAAGTGAACTTTTCTTCAATACTATTTTTAATCTCACTCATCTGTAGGAAAATCCCTGATGGATTTGCATAAAACGCCGTCCATCAATGGAATGACGTTTGCTGGGGAGGAGGAAGCTCTTGGGGAGACATTTCAGGCTTTCATGTGCAGGTGCCTGTGTTCATTGAATTGTTTACAAATGTGACAGTACGGTGCACCGAAGATAGGAAGTAGGGAGTTGATGCCAACATTATCCACTTGTGATACATCTCAGGACCCGCTTTCCTGTCAAGAAAACATGCACCCAAATAGCAATGGAAGACGTCTTCTTCCAACAGATTGCACGTGCATCAACTCACACTTTTAGCTGCACTGATTTTTTCAGCTGGGTCTACATGCTATGTAAACATTGTCCTTCTTTGCAGTATATATTAAATAATAAATGTTAATATCGTTTTAGTCACTGGGCCTTTCCAGTAAAATTTTACATCACCTTTAGTAACACACAAACCCTCAAAGAACACTGCTGCAAAAAATCTCCACATATAAGGTCAAGAACTGTCACTTTTTAAAATTTTTTGAAGAGCACATCCAAAACACTCCTCCACTTGCGACGTAACTCCCACCCCCCAGAGAAGGAGAGAGAGAGAGGGGAGAGAGGAAAAGAGGGGAGGAGAGAACAAACAGAGAGAGAGAGACTTTTCGAAGAAGAGAAAGAGAAGAGTGTTGTGTAAATGAGTTGGGTTGTGTATTGTGTGTGTTCGGGGCCCCAGTGCCAGCGGCATATTCCGTGTTCATGCACACCGTGGAAAAGCATTGGTATCATGCCACCAGTGTCTACAAGTATTCGGTGCAACTCCTTTCTCTCTCTTCCCTTTTTTCTTTCTGTAGGACAGACACCTGAAGACAGACAGCCAAAAAAAACACACGGGCAACCAAAAAAGACAAACACTGAAACAGACAAAAACACAACAACAGGCAGGGGCATAAAATCAAAGACATAAAAATCAAGACAAGACAATCCAGAACTTGCAGAATTACAGGTGTACAGGCTGGAACATGGTGGTGGGGGCCTCAAACTCTCCTGTGCTTTCCCAGACTCTCCTGCTGCCTGTGTTCTCCTGCTGCCTGCTGTTCTCCCGCCATCACAAACACACCTACACCCCCCCCACTACAGCACTACTACCCCCCCACGAAACTCTCTCTTTCCCTCACTGTCTGTCCTTCTTTCATCCTCCAATTCAGGGCAAAAAATCTTTTTTCATGGGAATTTTTGTCTCTCCTTTCCCCACACCATCTTTTACCCTTTTACCCGGAACTCACAGTTTTCCTTATGTTACAAAATTTTAAATTTTCAAACACCATAAAAAAAAATTTTTTTTTTTTTAAACCACAAAAAAAAATTATTTCGGGAAGTCAGGGATGGTGCACTAAATAAAACCAGGCCCCAAAACAAAAAAAAACCAAGGGGGGAAAAACCCCCAAAAAATCCATTTAAAGAGAGGACAAAATTGTTGCAGAAAAGTCAATGATCACAGTCTGAAATTTTGTCATGCCAAGGGGGAGGGGTCTCAAACATCACAGGTTTTTTTTCCCCACCCAACTTTTTTTTTTTTTAACTTGCCCCAAGCACAGCCCTAAGTGATTGTGGTTGCCCAAGCCCGAAAACAAAAAGGCCTAGCCTAGCCCAGGCTACCCCCTTTTTTACGACCCCCCCTTCAAACTGGAGATTTTAGACACCTACACTCCCAACCCTGCTGCTAATAGTCTTCAATCCCTTTCATTTCCCCCGGAACTAATTGCAAATTTTTTTAAACTTGGTGGGAACAGGTAGATAAAAATACACAAAAAACATTCAAAAAAGTAGGAAAAAGTAGGTTCGGAAGTTGCCGAAAACAATAAACAAACACTCAAAAACAATATTGGCCTCGAGACTGATTTTGCTATACTGGCCTGCCACACACCCCAGCACCCTCCCTTAATTTTGGGAAGGCTCCACCCCTTTTTTTACCCAGAAAGGGCCATGCAATCTCTTTCCCCACTATTCTGATTTAGATGAGCATAAATGACTTTTTCTTTTGAAAATTAACACAGACTAAAAGACCTGCTTGCTTGTTTTACACGTATGTATCGTTACCCTCCTGATGTAATTTTTAAACCAGACAAAAAAACAAAAAAAGCCCACGGGCCCGTCCTAACAAAACAGTAGGGTATGATGTTGTTGGTAAACCATTTTTTTCCAAAATCAGCTCTCTGGTGCCCTTTTGTTGTTTTACTTGAAAGTGTTTTTAACTTAAAAACAAACCAGAGGTCTTTTCTGTCCCAGCACATGGGTAAGACAGGGGACTAGAGAAAATTTCCATAGAAATTAGGAAGGAATGATAAACACGCGGTCTATCCCTTTCTGTTGATAAATTTTCCTACCAGGAAAGCGGGAAAAACTGTGTGCTTCTGCTTTTTGGAAGTAAACTGTGTGCCCCCCAAAAGTGTGTGTTGTGTGTGCGGTGTGAATAAATAAATTTTAAAAAGGTATATATTTTTCATTCTCTGTTTCATTTTCCCGTACCTTTCCTGTCTCTGACTGTGTGACAAGATCTGAATCATGATCCAAAAGTCTGCCTAGTCTTATTTTCCATACGGTTATTTTTAAAAATTTTGAAAAAAGGCTTTCAACGTTTTCAGTTTAAATTGAAGCTAAGGTGTGGTGTGATGTTTTTGTGGTTTTTTTTCTCCTGCTCTAAAAGTGCTGATCTAATTTTTTTTTGGTTTCAATTTTGCAAAATTTTTTCCCGTAACTGATCCATGTTTTTTTTTGTCCATTGAAAGGACGAAGGGTATGTCTCATTTTTTTTGGAGAAAGACTGCACGATAGCCCAAAATAAGTAAGGGAGATGAGAAAAAGGATAGAGGGCCCAAAAAGCATCTGTTTAAGGGGACAAGAAGACAGAGGGAAGACAAGATATTTTATGTTAAAAAACCCAGCTCTTTGATCCAAGCAAGCTATTTTTAAAAAATTCATCTTATAATTTTCTGACTTTTTCTTGAAATAGGGGTTCTGCGCTTCCAGGGTCCCCCCGCTGTTTCCCACTGGTCCATTTTTTTCTGTAGATGGCTGCTGATTAACTGCCCCATGGAGGGGGTGTTTTCTCGACGTGAAGCTTTCCAGGGTAATACTTTGGGGCCTTTGGCCCCCATAAAATCCCATTTTCTTGTTGGGCAGGGAGACAGGGCTACCCATCCACTCTCCCGGAGTTGCCCCTAAGCTCCCTGCGCCAACAAGCCACTGTCCCCCCAGGGGCAAAATGCCGTTTAGGGGGCGGGTTCTTTTTTCCCAGGGGGGGGCCTTCCCACTGGTCGGGAGATGTTTCCCCCACTGGGGTGAGGTCCATGGTCTTTAAGAGCCCCACATGCATGGAATCACGGGGCCCTTTTCCTCTTCCTGTTTTTCCCACGTTGAAAACTTGACATGCACATTTTTGTGCTTTGCTCTGTGGATTCCCATTTTCTTTCACTGTTTCCAACGGTCAAAATCAATACGTCTTTTTGCAGTTTTTGTAATACCTCTTTATTGCACAACACTTTTTTTCAGTTTATGTTTTTCTTCATAAAGCTAATTCGGCATTAAAGAATGAACTTTTTTTTAAATACTTTTTTAATCTCACCATCGTAGGAAAATCCCCTGAGGGATTGCATAAAACCCAGTCCATAAATGGAAGACTTTTGGGGGGAGGAAAAGCTCTTGGGGAAACTTTTCAGGTTTTTCAGTCAGGGCGGGTTTCTTAAATTTGACAAATTACAGACAGGTGCACCGAAGATGGAAGTGGGGGTTGATGCCAACAAACCATTGTGAATACATCTCGGGACCTCTTTCCTGTCAAAAGCAGCACCCACTAACAATGTAAAACGTCTTTTTTCCAACAAGGGGGGGGGGGCCACGTATAAATCCACTTTTACTGCACTGATTTTTTCAGTGGTCTCACTTGTAAACTTTGGGCCTTCTTTGGTATAATTAAATAATAAATTTTAATATCGTTTCGTCACTGCCCTTTCCAAATTTTCACCCCTTTGTAACACCACCATCAAAAACACTCTGCAAAAAATCCCACATATAAGGTAAAGAATGTCACTTTTTAAATTTTTAAAGAGCACTCCAAACACGTCCCCCCCTTCGACTTAACTCACCACCCCCAAGAGGGGGAAAGGAGAGAAAGAGAAGAGAGAGAAGACGAACGAAAAAAGAAGGATTTACTGAAAAGAAAAGAAAAAAGGGGATTTTGGTAAGGGGGTGGATTTGTATTGGGTGTTCGGGCCCCCAGTGCCAGGGGCATTTCCGGTATGCAGCACACTGGTTATGCTGTGGTAGCATGCCCCATTTCTACAATATTTTGGGGACTAACTCCATCTCTCCTTTATTCTTGTTTTTTCTTTAGGACAACACACTGAAGACAACCCAAACAAAAACAGGAAACCAAACAAACAAAATGAAAAACAAACACACAACAATAGGAGGAATTAAAAAAAGACAAGAAAACCAAAATTGCAAAATTCAGGCTGTACAGGCCGTGAAATGGTAGGTGGGTGTCAATTCCCTTGCTTCTCCTAGACCTCCGCCGCCTGCTGTTCTCCTCTGCCTCTGTTTCCCGCCCGCTGTTCTCCGCCCTCACATCCACACCAACACCCCCCCCCTACAGCACTTCACCCCTGCACTGAAAATCTTCTCTTTCTTCCCGCGTCCTTCACTTCTCATCCTCCAATCAGGGGAGAAAAAAATTTTCATGGGGGAAATTTAGTTCCCTTCCCCCACCACAAACCCTTTTTCCAATCCCCTGTTTTTCCCATTTTCAAACTTTAATTGTCAAATCACAGGGAAAGTTTTTTTTTTTAAAACCCCACAAAATTTTTTCTGGAATGTCATAGTGAGCACTAAATAAATCCACCCCCGAATACAAAAAAAAACCCAAGGGGGAAAAAACCCCCCAGAAAAATCCATGATGAAGAGGACAAAAAAGTTTCAGAAAAATCTGACACATGCGAACCTTTGCATCCAGAGTTAGGGTACATAAACATCACAGGTTTTTTTTTTTCCCCACCCAACTTTTTTTTTTTTAACTTCCGCAAGAACTCCTAATGATTGGGTTTCCACAAGGGCCCGAAACAGAGTACGCCTAGCCTAGCCTAGGCTAGCCAGCCTAGTTGACTGACCACCCTTCAAACTGGAGATTTAGACACCTACACTCTCCAACCCTGCTGCTATAGGCTAGGCCTAGCCTAGGACTGACTGGGCTGAACCACATGTCCCACATCACATGAGCGTCAATCTCTTCATTGGCGACACCCGTTTAAGCCCCGCCCCTTTGTCACGGTGGCTCAGGGGTAGGCCTAAGGAAGGGAAGGGAGGTGTGGGGTGGGGGTGGGAGTCAGAAAAGTGACAGGTTACAAAGTGCAAGGCCAGTGTTTGTGTGTGGTAGGCCTACAGTACACTCTAGCCTTGGCCCTTGTCCTTGACAGAAAGCCAAACAAACAGCTCCAGGGATGCACACTGACTGTCAGTGTCAGGAGACTGAAGGGCTAGCAAGTGACACACACACACATCTGCTCCCTTTTCTTTCTTTTTTTTGGGGGGTGTGGGATTTATTGTATTTTTTGCCTTTAATACTTAATTTTCTTTAACTTTTCGTTCTGTTTTTCCTTCATTTTTAGCTCTATTGTTTTCTTCCTTTCTGTCCTTGTCTTTATTTCATTTCATTTGTTTATTTACTGTGTACATTCTTTTCTTTCTTTGTTCTGTCTTCTTCCCGTTTTTCTTATTTGTTTCCTTTTTCTTTCTTTCTTTCATTCTCTCTTCTGTTTTTCCATGCTTTTCTTTTTAAACTTTTATGTCTTTCTATGATCCTGTATAATTTCTGCATTTGTTTCTCTTCACTGCTCTTTGTCAATATAGATAGATAGATAGATAGATATATATATATATATATATATATATATATATATATAGAGAGAGAGAGAGAGAGAGAGAGAGAGAGAGAGAGAGAGAGAGAAATAGATAGATAGAGACAGATAGCTAGCTAGCTAGAGATAGATAAATAGATAGAGGTAGATAGATCGATCTATACATGCACTTTAATATCTCTCACCTTAAAGTGTGCAATTTCAATCTCACTGTGATTCCCAGGTGGAATGAGCGAATCAGAGTGCACATTCTGGGTGACCCCCCAGAATGTTAAGCTGGGGAACACACAACAAACCACAGTTGGGGAGGGGGGCGGCGTGTTACAGCGTGGTTAGCTGGTTAGTGGGTTGCTCTCAATCTGACAGCGTTGCTGGCGATCTGACAGTGTGGAATGGACCCACAACTGTGACTTCCTTTCAAGAGGATGTTTAGTTTCTTCCTGGAGCTGAGGTCAGTGCCAACTCCACTCCCTTTCAGCTGCGACTAATGAACCAATATCTCACGGTACCAACCCACACAGAACATCTTGCTCACACGTTAAAAATCCGTTCTGCCTTTCGGAAGAGTATTCAGTCCATTTCGTGCCTGTAGGAACAGGTGACAATTAAAAAGCAAAAACAAAAACCGCATGCTCTGGCTGTCAAGCTGTCAAGATGTGTCCAAGGAGCTCTCCAATGAAAGTTGTTTTTCCGTAAGATAATCAAGTAGTTTATATACAACAAAGGTGCAGATGAGTGTATCTGGACTTGTCCAAAGAAAAAAATACAATTGGTCTGATAGAACATTGATGACAGTATGAGTTATCAACCCTATCATTCTGTAAATTTTTCTATAATTATATTCAACAAAGGAGTGGTGAGCCAGCAGCTAAGCCTGTATGGAGAACAAGGATGTAACCAGGCCACTAGAGGGGTCTGAAGAGGAAGAGTGTCTGCTGTCTACCAGATGCCCCCCCCCCCCCCCCCCCCTTTGTGTTCTGTACCTGTCTTCCTGCTTACAAGCTGAAGTGCTCCTTTTGTGAGGCTTATACATAGGCCAGACATCCTTTGTGTTTCTGTGATGTCTGTCAAACTAAGTTTAGGCTATGTCTTTTCCCATCAATGGTTTTTACAACATTGTATTCCTACATTGGTGTGTGTGTTTATTTTTTTTAATTCTTTTATATCGAGGATAATGGAATAAGCACTCATGTGCTTTTTTACATCCCGTCCCCGTGTGTATGCAGTTTGTCAATTTTGTCATCTGTTTCCTCCAGCACACAATGGCCTACTCTTCCGAAAAGCGGAACAGGATTTAACGTGTGGGCAAGATGTTCTGCATACGTTCGAACACGGCCTCGGTTTATAGTCTCATCCGAAGGACTGTGTGTGTGTGTGTGGGGGGGGGGGGGGGGGGTGCGTGCATATGCTGTGCGTGTGTGTGCGCGCCTGGGTTTGTGTGTGTGATAAATTTTTGTAAGCTATCTTGGAATGTTTATAACAATCTGAAATGTATTTTTCTTGTCTTGTGAGATATGTATCAATGTGCCTGTCAGTATTGTAATTGCCCTTCATGGAATGATTACAGTGTTTTTGACTTGACTTGACTTGACTTCCCAAGGTCTGTGCAAGGAGACCATTCAGTTTACCAAAGACTCCTGCCAGGTGACATTTGAGGCCCTCCATGCTAACTTGCCTTTGTGGCCATTTGTATTGTATGAAAGGTACTGTGGGAAATACCAGCCTCAAAATATTGCCGCCACACTAAAAGAATATGAAGCGATAACAACAAAGAAATGTGTCCCAGCAGTATTAACTCTAAATTTGCCAAATGAACTTTGGAGAACATTTATTCAAGTGTTCTCTAGTGAAGGCAAATTCTTGACATATCATGTGTACCATTTCACTGGCCACAATACCTGTTCAAGGAAATGTGTGCCAGGAGTGTGTAGAAAAGGAACTTTACAGCTCAGTTGTAACTAGCTGGCTGCTGCACACAGTGTCGCCCCAGCAACTGGACCTGGGACTCCACCCTCAGACCCTCAGCTCTACTGACCACAGGAGAGAAAACCCTTGAGGATCAGCCATGTCAGCCAGCCCAGACAACAGGCAGTGATGCCCCACCTCCTTCCTCTCTTGAGGATCAGCCATGTCAGCCAGCCCTGACAACAGGCAGTGATGCCCCACCTCCTCCCTCTCTTGAGGATCAGCCATGTCAGCCAGCCCTGACAACAGGCAGTAGTGCCCCACCTCCTTCCTCTCTTGAGGATCAGCCATGTCAGCCAGCCCTGACAACAGGCAGTGATGCCCCACCTCCTTCCTCTCTTGAGGATCAGCCATGAGCCAGCCCGACAACGGGCAGAGTCCCCCCACCTCCCCCCTTTCCCCTTGCCCCCCTTTCCCTTTTCCACTTACCCTACTCCATACCCCCCCCCCCCCCCTTAAACACCCCCCCCTTCTCACTAGGGCTGGAGCTCCTAAAGAGTCATTATCCCAAGGTGTTATATCTACTTTCCCACCCCCCGGGGTAATGAGTGAACGAGGAGTGAGTGTGGTGTGTGGCGCGCGCGCGCGCGGTGTAGGGTGTAGGTTTTCTTTTTTAAAAAGTCCCACAAATAAAGAAAAACTAACACCTCACGCGCGCGCGGCATGCGGCGCGCACCCCACACACACACTCACTTAGGTGTGTGTGTAGGGTGTGTAGGGGTGTGTGTAGGGGGTGTGGTAGGTGTGGTGTGGTGAGGAGTGAGTGTGTGTGAGTGATTGTGAGTAAGGGATGTGGGGGTGTAAATGTTTGTGTGTAGCTATTATTTGAAAAAGACAAGACAAATTTTTTTTATTTGAGGAAAAAGAATAAGCCCCCCATGGCTTTTTTACATCCAGTCCCCCCCCTTACCGATAAAAAAAGAAGAGAGAGAAAAGAGAGAGAGAGAAAAGAGAGAGAGAGAGAGAGAGAGAGAGAGAGAAGTGTGTTTTGGGGTGGGAATTGAACTAAGACTGTTCATTTTTTCGTCCACCTTCTGGAGAATATATTATGATGGTGTGCCTATGGGGGTATGTTGTCGCGTGCGCTGGGGCGCTGGCGTGCGTGCGTCAAGAAAGTTCCTCAAGTCAAAGTTTATTTCCAGAGGGTACTTAATAAGCAATGCTTTTGTTTTTTTTTCATCAAGCCTTATCTGGAACAAAAAACTTTATAAATATTATCTAATCATTATTACCAAAAACCAATCATAAAAAAACAACTCCATACGAAAAATAGAAACAGAGAAAAAAAAAAAAAAAAGGGAAAAAACACCCCCGCCGCACACACACATACACGACAGGCGACCAAATACACAAAAAACTCATTAAAACCAACAAAAATGGACCCTCTCCCCCAAAAAAAAAAACCCAAACAAAAAACAACACAAAAAAAACAAAACAAAAAAAAAAAAAAGAAAAAAATAACGCAAACTCACACCATAAGACGCGCAAAATAAAAAAAACCAAAAATTTTTTCCCGAAAAAAAACCCCAAAAAATAAATTGGTAATGGTATTTGTTGTTAATTTGGGGGACAAAAAAAATGGAGAAAACGGGAAACTTTAAAAGAAAATACCGGGTTACAAATTTTTTAAACCCCCCATCCCTTATATTTCCCCCAAACCCTCCCCCCCCCCTCTTTTTTTTTAATCAAAAGATAAAACCGGAAACAAACAGAACAAACTTTTCCCCCCCCCCCCCCCAAAAAAAAAAAAAAAAAAAGGGAAAAAAAAAAGCAAGAAACCTTTTAAGTCTGCTGGTGCTGTCTCGTTTTGATATATTGTGTTTGGGGGGTTGTGTAGTAAGTTTTGGGGGAAAAAGTGCGTTTTTTTATGAGTTGCTTTTTTGTGTGAAGAAAAAGAGGATTTTTGGTGTTTGGTGGGTTGGTGTGTGTGAATTTGTGGGGGGGGAGTTGGTTTTTGGTTAGTGGTTGGTTGGTTGGTGGAGTGTGGGGGGTGGGGGGTGTGTTGGAGGAGGAGTGAGGTGTGGTTGTGGGGTTTGTGTTTGGGGGTGTGTATGGTTCGTTTTGTGTGTAGCGAGGGTTTGGGGGATGGGGGTTTTGGGGGAGGGTGGTGTGGGTGGGGGGGGGGGGGGGGTCTGTTGATGGGGGTTGGAGGGGGAGGGGTATTAGCCGTTTGGCACCAAATTGGGGGATATTGAACAAGTTAAAATGAGAATTTTTTTCTTCCTTCCATTTCCCCCCCCCCCCTTTTTTCCCCCAAGTTCTTTTTGAAATTTAGGGGCGGGTGGAAAAGAGGGAGAACGAGGATAGGGGGAATTTCCCCCCCAGAAGAACAAAACATTTGTGAGGCTTTTTTGTTTTTGACAGAAATTCAAATTTTTTATAGTATTAGGTACACCCTTTTTTTTTAGAAAAAAAAAACGGTAGGTAATGAAGAAGATTTGAAAAAAGATTGGGGCAAAACATTTATAAAAACCCCAAATTTAATGAAGGGGGAATTTTTTTTCTAAACGTATGAAAGAGAAAGAATTAAATTTTTGGCCCAAAAACGGCGAGGATTAAAAAACGGGGAGGGGAAAAACTTCAAGCGAGGAAAACAAAAAAAAAATACCAGAAGCTTAAAAAATTTGAAGAATAAAGAGGGCCCCCTGGTATGGAGGGCCAAAAAGGGGTGGGAGTGTGTGATTTTGAGGAAAGAGCCCACTTAAAGAAAAGGACTGTATCAAAAAAGGGAACGGGTTTAAGGGTTTTGATAAAACCTTTAAAATTTTTGCTGAGAGCCGTTCTTACCTTATTTTAAAAGCTTTTGTCTCCTTCTTTTTAAATTTTGTTTTTTTTTTTTTTTTAATTCTCCTGTTTTATTCTTTTAAAACTAAAAAAAGGGGTCTTCATTTTGATACATTCTTAAAAAACGTAAACAAAATATATAAAATAAATAAAAAATCAATCCTGATATAGTTATGTCTCAACTTCAACAACAAAACAGGCCCTGGTTAGGCCCCTGAACATCAAAGTGCAAAAAACAAAAGATGACATTGCAACCTACTAAAAAACCCGTGGGAATCATTTTCATTTGTTTCCCTAGCTGAACCCCGATTTCCCCAAACAAACAGATGCACCATGAATTTCCAGAGTATAAAATCTTCCCTTAATCCAAAAAACCCCAATCCCTGGGTTTATTAATAAGCCCCTCGCTATTTGTAAAATTTGGGGATCGGGGGTTTAGAGGTAACGCCCCCTTCTAGAAAGAAAAAGTCCGGGTCGAAGTGTGGGGCGTGTCCCCCTTTTTGGCCCGGAATCCATGACCATGAGTGGTGGTCTGGGCGCTGTCTTTCGGAGAACGATAAACCAGGTCCCGGGTTACACATAATTATTTAGCCAGTAAAAAAACCCACGGCAAAGGAGAGTTTCCCTGGAAAAAACTTAGAAAAAACCCACTTAAAGGGGAAAAACAAATACAGCGCAGAAAAAAAAAAAAAGGGTGAAAGGGGGCGCAGCGCAAGGGGCGACGCTTCTCCCGCTCCCCCCCGGGGAGAGCACCCGAATTTCAGGAGAGAAATCTGCCGGATAAAGGGGTATAAAATAAAATCTGAGCGTTTGATTTGTTGCTTTACAAATTCACGTATTAAATTCCATCATTTTATTTTTTTTTTTTTTAAAAGAATAATAACTTTGGTTTATGATTTTGATCCCAGTGGACAGAAATAAAAATTTAAAAACACAATAGACCAATAATTATTAATGGATTTATATACAGAAATCCTTCAGAACCGAGACTGATGAAAACTTCAACCCCCTTTTGGACGGGGAAAATACTTGTAAACAATGAAACAAAATTTTTTGGGGGTTTTAACACAGATTATTAAAAAAAAAACAAAGCTAATGGAATTAAAAACAAAAAAAAATCCGAAAAAAATTAAACCAACAATTTAAAAAATTTTAAAATGTGTGCGGCTGCGTGCGTGTGTGCGTGCGCGCGAGCGCGCACGAGAGAGAAGATAGAGAGAGAGTGTGGTTGTGTGTGTTTTGGTGAGTGCCAATAAAATGACCTAAAAAAAACCGTGCAAATAAAGTGTATGGTTTTTTAATCCTCCCTAGTGATACCCCAAATCAAAGGTGGTAGTGTGTGTCCCTGCGTGCTCCGTGCGTTGCGCGCGGGGAAAGGGGGGGGTGCCTGGGTTGTGTGTGTGCGGGGAGAGAGAGGAAGAGGGAGAGAGAGAGAGAGAGAGAGAGAGAGAAAAGAAGGGGAGAGAGAAGGGGAGATGAAATTTCTCTTTTTAGGATAAAAGAAGTAGAAAAAAATTATTTTTACATCTAGCCCTGGGGGTGGAGGGGGGGGGGGGGGGGTAAACCATAAATTAAAGGAAAAATGAATCGTAATTACCCCGAAACACACCAAAAAAAACCAAAAACAACCCCCCATTTTCTCTCCCTTTTCTCTCTCTCTCTCCCCTTTCTCTCCCCCTCCCCTCTCCCCTTCTCTTCTCTTCTCTCTTTTTCTCTTTTTTCTCCCCCCCCCCTCACCCCCCCTCTCTTTTTTCTTGTTTTTTTTGTAAAAAGTGCTTTGGAAAAAAAAACAATTAAAACAGAGCAAAAAAAAAAGAAAAGAAAGAACACACAACAGACTGACAGTTGACAGAAAGAAAAAAGAAAGAAAAGTCGACAGACTGACAAAAAGACGGAAAAAAAGAAAGAAAGAGCAGACAGCGCTGACAGATAACGGAAAGAAAAGAAAGAACAGACAGACAGACGCAAATAGACGGAAAGAAAGAAAGGAAAAAGGAAGACAGAACAGACAGATTGAGAGATAGACGGAAGGAAAAAAAGAAAGAAAAAACGACTGACAGATAGACGAAAGAAAAAAAAGAACAGACAGACTGACAGTAGCCGGGAAAAAAAGAATGACCAACAGATGACAGATAGACGGAAAAAAGAAGAACGAAGAAAAAAGGGTTTACAGATAGACCCAAGAAAAAAAAGAACAAATCACCTGACAGATGATGGCAAAAAGGAAGACAGACTGACAATAAACGGAAGAAAGAAAGAAAGAAAGAACAACAGACAGAAAAAGGCTGACGATAGACGGAAAGAAAGAACAGATAGACAGATGACGATAGACGGAAAAAAAAGACAGACAGACAGACAGACAGACAGACAGACAGACAGACGACAATATAAGGAAAAAAGAAAAAAAGACCGAAAAAACGAACAGACAGAAGACTGACAAAATAAACGGAAAGAAAGAAAGAAAGACAACGACAGATAGACGGAAAGAAAAAAGAAAAAAAAAAGCAGACAGACAGAAAGGAAAGAAAAAAGGAGCAGTGAAACAGACTGACGCAGACGGAAAGAAAGAAAGAAAGAACAAAAGGGCCAGACAGATAGACTACAATAGAGGAAAGAAATAAAAAAACAACGCTGACAGATAGACGGAAAGAATGAAAGAAAGAACAGCAGACAGACTGATAGATAACGGAAAAAAAAAAAGAAAGAAAGAGAGTCAGAAAAGACTGACAGAAAAACGAAAAGAAAGAAAAAAGAAAGAAAGAAAAAAAAGAAAAAAAGAAAGCGTGAGAAGACTGATAGATAGACGGACAGAAAGAAAAAAAAAAGAAAAACAGACTGACAGATAGAGGAAAAAAAAAGAAAGAACATCCCGACAGAGACAATCTGACAGATAAAGGAAAGAAATAAAGAACAGACAGACAGACTAACGATGGGCGGAAAGAAAGAAAAAGAAGAAAAAACAGACAGACAGACGACTTAACGGAAAGAAAAAAAGAACGAACGAAAAACAGACAAAGAATGACAAATAGACGGAAAGAAAGAAAGAAAGAAAAAGTCAGACAGACGAAGATAGACAGACATAAAGAAAGAAACAGACAACTGAAGATAGACGAAAAAAAGGGGAAAAAAAGAACAAAAGCCGAAGAAGACGGGAAAAAAGAAAAAAAGAAAAAAACATACAGCAGACTGAGGGGGATAGTGGGGAAAAAAGCGACAAAAAAATTTAAAGGGAGGGGAGGGGGAAAAAGGAAAAAAAGGGAGGTGTTGGGGGGAAAAAAAATGAGCGATTTTTTAAAAAACAAATGTGTATTTTTTTTAAAAGTGGAAAAAAAAAAAAAATCCCTCTGTATAGAAGTTTTGAATGCTTTCCTCTTAGCAAAATACAACAAATTTAAAAAAAAGGGGGGTTTAACGACAAAAACAATAACGCATCAATAAAAACAACATTATTAAACCCACAAACAGAGGGGGGGTGGCGGAGAGGAGAGCCCGAGGGGGGGGGGGGAACGGGAGAGCAGCGGAGAGGAGGAGAGAGAGGAGGGAGAAGGGGAGAGAGGAGAAGAGAGAGGGAGAAGAGAGAGAGGGGAAAGAGGGGAAAAGGGGTGGGGGGCCGTTCGGCGTGCGGGCCGGGTTTAGTTTCGCCTTCCCCTTTTTCGGGGGGGGGGGGTGGTGTTTTTTTTTTTGGTTTTGTTTGGGGTTTGTTATTGGTTTTTGGGGGGGGGGTGCTTTAAGAAAACACATAAAACAAAAAAAAGAAACACCAAATTGTCAAAATAAAATTGCGGGAAAAAAAAAAGAAAAAAGAATTATAAAATAGAAAATGAAATATAAAAATTGTAATGGCTTTTTAATAAAATTAAAAATTTAAAGGGGAAAAAAAATAAAAGAACCTTCAAAGGTTTAAAAAGCTTTAAAAAAAAAAAAAAAAAACCCAAAAAAAAAAACCCCAAAACGAAAACAATGTCAACCTAAAAAATTTTATTAAAAAAAGGTTTTTTTTTTGAAAAAAATTCAATAGGCCCGGTTTTTTTAAAGAAAATTTTGGAAAAATTCCCAAAAAAAATTTTTTTTATTAAATGAGCCCCAAAAAACCAAAAAAAAAAAAACCACAAATAAACTGTAATAATGAAATTTTAAAAAATTTGTTAACAAAGTAATTTTGGTTTTTAAAAAAAAAAAATTTACAACATGTTCAAATTTTCAACTTGAAAAATTTGGGGGGGGGATTAAAACCTAAAAGGCAAATGAAAAAAAATTTTTTTTTAAAAAAATTAAAATTTGAAAGGGGGCCAGGGCAGAGAAGAATGACGGCAAGAAGTACAACAGTAAAAAACAGGAAAAAGAAGAATTTTATCATCCATAACCCTGCCCTTGGCGGGTTTTTAAAAAAAATTTTAAGTTCACCCCCGCCCGCCTTTCCAAATTCCATCATTTATCCCGCCTTTTTGATTGATCCTACATCGGCCCCCCTTTACCTTATTTTCTGCAGACTTTTTGGGGGATGGGGCGGGGGCGGGGGAACCCGAGCCCTTTTACAGGGGAAAGGGCGTACGACCGGTTAAAAAACCGCAAATTCGGGTCTTTTTCCTCAAAAGCCGTTTTTTTTGGCTTTTGGAAAACAAACGGGGTTTGGTCAATTTCCTTTCCTCCTCGGCCTTTTTAAGGGTTTTGAAAAGAAATTACAGACTAGGATTTCATGGATTTTTTTTAACTTGAATATTGTACTTGATGTAAAAGCACTATGCGCTAATGAGCACATATTTTATCATTAATTACGAATGATGCGCCAGGTCAGATGATAGAAACTGGACTTGGCTGTGTTTATTGATATGATATCACTCTAGCATAATAAATCAATGTAGATAATGTTAATTGATATAATATCATGTCGCTATAACATGATAACTAGTTGGCTGTTTTTTAAAAACAAATTAAAATGTATACACACACGCTCGCACTAACTCAAATACAATCATCATGCCCAGAACTTTGGGGGGGGGGGGATATGAATAAAGCCTACATCAGGAAACAAACTGTAAACACATTATATCTAAATCTATAAGCAAGACTATAAAGAGATAGAAAGAGAGACAGACAGACAGGCAGACAGAGACAGAATGACAGGAACAGACAGATACAGACAGATACAGAAAGACAGGAACAGACAGACAGAGATCATCATCATCATCATCAGACCCGTGACCTTGGCGGTTGTGGGGGAGACATGAAAGACGATGCCGTGGTAAGCCTCCTCCATCCATCTCGGTCCTCGGCTCTGCGCAGTAGTGC
Source organism: Rapana venosa (assembly GCA_028751875.1). NCBI lineage: Eukaryota > Metazoa > Mollusca > Gastropoda > Neogastropoda > Muricidae > Rapana > Rapana venosa. The sequence goes on from CM054165.1 coordinate 6,205,192, forward strand.
CGAGTCATTCATCCTGGTCCATTCTCTGATGTTGTCCATCCATGACTTATTCTGTCTTCCCCTCCTTCTGCCACCTTCGAGTGTTCCCTGCAGTACTGTTTTGGGCAGAGTGTTGTGGCGGGTGACGTGGCCGAACCATGTCAGCTTTTTCTTCTTGACGATGGTGAGAAGGGGTTCCTGTGGACCTGCCAGCCGTGTTATTTGACTCTTGACAAATTCGTTGGTCTTTCGTTCTCTCCAGGATATGCCCAGTAGTTTTCTATGGCATTTTGTTTCGAATGACTGGATTCGCTTTGCTGTTTCAGCAGTCAATGTCCAGGTTTCACTTCCGTACAGCAGGATCGACTGAATTAGGGCTTTGTAGGGCTTTAGTTTGATTGGAAAACTGATCACTTTACTTTTCCATATGGTGGTGAGTTTTGTCATGGAAGATGTTGCCATGGCTATTCTGACTTTGATTTCTGTCGTCGATCGCCCGTCCTTTGTGAGTGTAGCGCCGAGGTATTTAAAAGCGTCTACCTCCTCCAGTTGTTGGCCGTTCATGTAAATTTTAGCGGTGGCGTTGCTCGTGCTGTTCACAAGTACTTTACTTTTCTCCGAGCTCACCTCCATCTCATATGCTCCAGCTCTGTTCTCAAGTCTGGTCGTAAGATCTTGCAGCTCTGTGTTACTTCCGCCCATGAGGTCAATGTCATCGGCAAACCGTAAGTTGTTGAGGGGTCTGCCGCCAATGGAGATGGTAGGGTGGAAGTCATGGAGGGTCTCTCTCATGATGTTTTCCAAGAACAGATTGAACAGGACTGGAGATAACAGGCATCCTTGTCGGACCCCAACTGTGGTTTTGAAGTAGTCTCCGACCTGATTGTTCAGAAGGACAGCACTGCTTGCAGTGTTGTATAATGCTTGAATGGTTTGCACTAGTCCTTCTTCAATGCCAAACATTCTGAGGACCTGCCACAGGCCTTCGTGCCATACTCTGTCAAAAGCCTTCTTGAAGTCGATGAAGTTGTGGAACAGGTCTCTCTGATGTTGAAGATGTTTTTCCATCATGATGTGGCAGTTAAAAATCTGTTCGATCGTGCTCCTGCCTGCCCTGAACCCAGCTTGTTCCTCTGCAAGGTGTTCTTCTGCCTCCTTCTTGAGTCGATTCAAAATAACTTTGAGCATGATCTTGCTGGCGTGGCTGATGAGGCTGATTGTTCTATAGTTTTGGCATTGGCGTAAATTCCCTTCTTGGGCAGGGGTATGATGAGTGATTGTGTCCATTCTGTTGGCCACTGTTTTGTCTCCCAAATCTTCTGACAGATAGCTGTAACATATGTGATGACTGTTTCGCCACCATGCTTGAGCAGCTCTGCTGGTATATTGTCTGCTCCTGGGGACTTTCCTACTGGTAAGCTGCGGATGGTTTCTTCCACTTCTTCCCTCAGTATAGGTAATGGCGAGGGTGCTCTTGATGTTGCTGCTTTCTCTTCTATTATGCTCTTGTCAGGTTGTATTGGGTAGTTGTACAGTTCTTGACAATATTCAGACCACCTGTTCATGC
>CM054165.1:6207237-6224737 GCA_028751875.1 Rapana venosa
GAATAACAAACACTAAGATAAAAACCCCCCCAAAACAACAATGTCCAATTTGTCAAAGTTACCCTAAATTAAAATTTTTTTTTTTTTAAATTGAAAAAAGAATTTAACTCCTGTTCTTAAAAAAAAATTAAAAAAAAAATATTTTTAAAAACCCAAAGAAAAAAACAGGGAGGCATAGAGCTTTACAGGGGGGGGGGGGGGGGTTTTTTGGGGTGTGTTTTGGTTTTTTTTGTTTAAAATTATTTTATTTTGGTTTTTGTTTGCTTTTTTTTTGGGTTTGGGGTTTTTTTTCTTTGGTGGTTTTTTTTTGGGGTTTTTATTGTTTTGGAAGGGGGGGGGTGGGATGGGGGGGGGGGGGGGGATGGGGTGTCCGGGGTGGTGGGGGAAAAGAGATTAGCCCAGACCCTTTTTTTACCCCGGGGGTAGGTGACCAAGCCTACTCCAATCTGTTCTGTTCGTCAGTCTCCCTACACTACTCATCCCCCGGGCCCCCATAGTTGACCCCCCCCCCCCCTCTTCTCTTCTTAAAATTGATTATTTTTTATAGTCACGCCCCAAGACACTGGAGAGGAGGGAGGAGAGGGAGGAGGGGCCCCCTTGTCTGCTTTTGTTTGAGTAACGATGCTAAACTTTGTAGGGTTTGTCCCTTGGCTTGAAAGTAGTTGTAAGGTTTAAAAAAGGCAAAGAAGACGGGAAAAGAAGAGAGAGAGAACCCCCGCGGGAAAACGGGATTTACTCACAAAAAGGCCTTTGGGCCTATACATAAAGGGGTTGGGGGAAACGGCCTTAGTTAGTAGTATTTTAGTGAGAAAAATAAGGAAAATCATATCCCAAAACGTTAAGTAAAACCCAACACCACAAAAAAATTTCAGTTCCCAAAAAACTCCTATAGGGGGGCCCCCACATTTAAAAAGCACTAAAACACACTTAAAACCCCACATTTCCCAAACCCAAACACTTAAAACCCATTTGAAAAAACCCATTTTTTTAAATCGGGAAAATAAAAAACCTCAACCACATTCCCCCCCCCCCCCCCCCTTTGCTGTCCTTGGCACAAAAGAAAGGGGGGAAATGCCCACACAAACACACACCCCCGTGAAAGCAATTCTAAAAAGAAAGAAAAAAGGGTGCTTGACGGAGGGGACCCTCATAGTGCACAGGGCTGTGGCCTGACAGGGTGGACTTTTCCCTTTCCTTACAAAGTTACTTAGTATTGTACTGTCCAGAGATGTCATGGCATTGATGTTGGAGGGGGGGGGGGGGAAAAAGGAAAGAGAGAGAGAACTTGAAGAAGCTAGGCCTAGTGCTTTGTGGTTTGAGAGAGGAGATTTGCTTGTTTGTTAAGTCAGGTCCACTGAATAAAGGGGTAGGCCTATAGCTAAAGTTTTGGGGGGGGGGGGGGGGGGGTACGAAAGCATTTGTTTTTGGGGGTTACTAAAAGCGGGGTTTTTTTTCCCCCAACCCCTGCACCCTGACCCCCTTTTTCCACTGGCACTCCTCTCTTTTCCTTCTTTTCCAAACAAGTGAAAAAGAAATCATGACAATTCTAAAGGGAAAATAAACTATAAAATCATACGACCCGACCCCAAACATGTTTCCTGTTTTCTCAAAATGCCTTCCACAACTTGAAACCTTTTTATCACTAAAAAAAGTAAACTCTCTCTTCGTCGGGACTTTTTCCACAACCCTCAAAAAACCGCAATGGGTCAAAACCTCTACGGGAAAAAGCCCGACCTCGATCCCAACATTTAAAGGGAATTATAAAACCTGTCTCAAATTTAAACCCTTTGTCTCAAGTATTAAAAAATTTTTTCCCCAAACACCCTCAACAGTCCCCTTCATTCCAATGCCCCCTTCCCCCCTTTTTTCAATTTGCCTATTCCCCCAACCACACCCCCGAAACCACCCTGTCCAAATTTAGAACATTCTATTTGCTTCTATGCGGGAAAAAAATCTCCCTCCCCCACTTTTTCCTTGGGACTTATCTGAAACCTTCGACACTATAGAAATTCATTTTTTCCCTTTTTTTTCCGCCCCCAAAAAATACTTTTGGTATTAATGGCCAGCCCCCGGGTTTTAACTTCTTTACCTCAAACAAAAACCCCAAAAAAGTTATTGAAACCCAAAATTCAATCAAAATCTGTAAAAATTTGGAATGGGGTTCCTACGGGGGATCAGTCCGGGGCCCCGTTCTTTTTTACTCTCACACTGCTCCACTTTTTCACATATAAAAAAACAACCCCCATATTAAATCATCATTTCTATGCTGAGCACTCAGTTAAAGGGGCGTGATACAAATTGAAAACTTCCCAAACCCCTTGACAAAATGCCTACTCCCCTTCAAGATTTTCAAAACTGGATGACCAAAAATTTACAATTTAAATTTTTGGCCGATAAAACCGAAGCCATGCTCATAGGGCCCCAACAAAAAACTTTCCCCATCACAACAACATAAATAGAATTTGGAAAGTGCGTCATTTTCCTTTTTTCCAACTCTGTGAAGTATTGGGGTGTAGTTATTGACAACACTCTCTATAAAAAAAATTCATCCCCCCAAAACCCAGCCAGTTTTGAAACTATCAACTAGGGCGCAAGCGGGGATTCGAAAGAAACTGTCCATTTGATGAAAAATTTTCCAAGCTCGCACATCTCTCTTTCTTTCACGTTTAGACTACTGTAATTTCTTCTGGCTGGCCTACCACTTCCCCCATCCACTCTTTTCCCAAAAAAAATAAAAAACTTGCAGCTTGACGGGTTTTCAAAAGAAAGAAAAAATCCGAACACATCCCCTCTTCTGCGATCTCTTAAATGGCTGCCAGTCTCACAAAGAGGGAAGTAAAAAAATTCAAAAACCCTCTGTTTCAATGCTCCAAAAATCTGCACCATCTTATCTTTGAAAATGTTTTAACTTGTACCCCTCCACCCCGTTTTTTTTATTTTTTTCGAACCCCCGATTCAAACATACCACTGTTGGCTGTCGTTTTTTTTCTGTTTCTGGGCCGTTTCCCTGTGGAATGACCTTTCCCTTTTTTCACTTCGCCAAAAAAACCCTTTGCTTGATAACCCTTTAAATCCGCCTCAAAACACACTTATTTTTTACCTGACACTTTTCCCTTTTTATCCGTCTCTACTTTTTTTTAACCCGCATCCTTCATCTCCTAAGTGTGTTTGCGGGGTGTGTGTGCTTTTGGTGTGGTTGGTGTGTTGTGTGTGTAATCACGTGCATAAATTTGAAATAGGGTTTTTTATTAAAATTTGAGGAAAATTGGGATGCGCGGAAATGTTTTAGTCAAGCGCTTCGATTTGTTTTTTTTTTACAAGATTCGGTGTATATAAATTCAATATATTATTTTTATTATTATTATTATTATTAATTTTTTTTATTATTATTATTTTTTATTACACCGACAGACAGACAATCTTAAAAAGCAGGGATCCCTTTCCCCACACATGCACAGGAAGGGGTTTTCAGGGCACATGGGGCTATCCGAGCACTTTTGCCCCGGCTTCTGATTGGGTGCTGCAAATCAGGTGTCCCGGAAAACCCCATCTTTTGGGTTTTTTGTCCGCTAATAAACAGTGACTCGTTGTCAAACTCGTCCCATTTCCCGAACCCTTACTTCTATTCTTTTTATTGATATTGAGAGTGGGGATTTTAAAATTTAAACCCGTTTTTCAAAATTTTACTTGAAAAAAGTCAGTGTGAGTCAGACAACCCGAAAAACGGCGACACGTTTAAGTTTCCCAAATTGTAAGTCTTTTGACGTTCAAAAATTTTTCCCCAGGTTGAAACTAAAAATCTAGAAGGGGGAAAATTATCTTTTATCAAACGATAGGAAAGGGGCCCTTCTTGGGGAGCAGACGAAAAAAACCAAAATGGCGGATTCCGGACAATGAATTTCAGCAGCCAATCGAACGGGGGTATAGTGGCCCTTTAAACTCCATGTTTTTCAGGGCTACCAAGGGCCCTAACCAAAAAAAACAAAAAATTTAAAAAAAAACAACAATGGAAGAATTTTTTATTTAAAATTTTTTAGATTGTTTTGTTTTAAAAAAAAACTTAAATTTCAAAAAGGAGAATCCTTTTTCAATTACACACAATAGAGAAAATTTTTTAAAATAGCCTGTAAACCCTTCCCCATTTCTCTCTCTCTCCTCTCTCCCCTCCCCTCTCCCCTCTCTCCCCCTCCCCCTCACTCCCCTCTCTCTCTCTCAACCCCCACACACACACCCCACAACACACAGAGGAGGATAGCCTTTGGGGGTCAGAAAAATTGGGCCCGTTCAAGGGGCCCCGTCAAATCAGCTTTAGAGCTCTGGGCCACTAAAGGGGGATCGGGGGCCCCTTTTGTTAGATGTTTTTTTCCCGATCCCTGCTATCTTGGGGCTCATCCCTGGTCAAGTGTTTTTGGGGTTTAAAATTCTGGCGGGTATTTTTTGGGCCCTAAAAAAAAAATTTAGTATATGTCACATTATGTGGGACCTATTGGGTAAGTGTGGGGCACAAAATACCCCCTTTCAAAAAAACAAGAGAGAGAGAGGGGAGAGAGAGAGAAAAGAGAGAAAAGACAGGAGAGACAGAGGACTTAGTGAGAGGAGAGAGAAAAGAAAAAGAAGTGTGTGGGGTAAGAAATGAGTGGATTGTGTGTTTTGTGTGTTCGGGGCCCCCGTGCCCGGGTGGGGATATGGCCTGTGTTGCATGCACACCGTGTGTATGCATGTGTGTATGCATGCACACCAGTGTCTACAAGGTATTCTGGTGACTAACTCCATCTCTCTCTCATTCCTTGTTTCTTTCTGTAGGACAGACACACTGATAGACAGACAGCCAAACAAAACACACGGACAACCAAACAAGACAAACACTGAAACAGACAAACACACAGACAACCAGGCAGGACATAACATCAAAGACATAACATCAAAGACAAGACAATCCAGAACTTGCAGAACTTACAGGGCCTTGACAGGCTGTGAACATGGTAGGTGGGTGCCTCAATCTCTCCTGTGCTTCTCCTAGACTCTCCTGCTGCCTGCTGTTCTCCTGCTGCCTGCTGTTCTCCTGCCATCACTAGCCACACCTAACACCCCCACCACTACAGCACTAGGCTAACCCTGCACTGAAACTCTTCTCTTTCCCTCACTGTCTGTCCTTCACTTCTCACTCCTCCAACTTCAGGGGCAGAAAAATCTTGTTTCATGGGGAATTCAGTCTCTCCTTCCACACACCATCTTTTACCCTTTTACCAGGAATCTCACAGTTTTCCTTATGTTAGCAAACTTTAATTGTTCAAATCACCATAAAGAAGAATTTTTTTTTAAATCCACAAAAAAAGTTATTTCTGGAATGTCAGGTATGTGTAGCACTAAATAAATCCAGGCCCCAGAATACAAAAAAATCCAAGGGGGAAAATCCCCACAGAAAAATCCAGTGATGAGAGAGGACAAAATTGTTGCAGAAAAGTCAATGATCAGCAGTGCTGAACTCTTTGTCATGCCAGAGTGTAGGGGTACATCAAACATCACAGGTTTCTTTCTTCCTACCCAAGCTTTTTTTTTTTAAGCTTGCCTGCAAGCACAGCTCCTAAGTGATTGTGGTTGCCACAAGGCCATGAAAACAGAATAGGCCTAGCCTAGCCTAGGCTAGCCAGCCTAGTTGACTGACCACCCTTTAAACTGGAGATTTAGACACCTACACTCTCCAACCCTGCTGCTATAGTAGTCTAGTCAATCCTTGCATTTCCCACGGAACTAATTGCAATAGTTTTCAAACTTGGTGCAACAGGTAGATAAAAGAATCACAAACAACATGTCAAAAAAGTAGGAAAAAGTAGGTGTCGGAAGTTGCCGAAAATCAATAAACAAACAAGCTCAAAAACAATATTTGGCACTCTGAGACTGATTGTTTGCTATAGCTGGCCTGCCTCACACACCCCAGCACCCTCCCTTATTTGGTAAGGCTCCACCCATTTTTGACCCAGAAAGGGCCATGGCAAATGCTCTTACCCTACTTATTCTGATTTAGATGAGCATAAATGACTTATCTTTTGAAATTTAACACAGACTAAAAGTACCTGCTTGCTTGTTTTTACCACGTATGTGATCGTTACATCACTGATGTATATATTAAACCAGACAACATCAAAACAACTGTCCACATGCTGGCCAGTTCCTACACAATACAGTAGGGTAGTGATGCTTGTATGGTAAACCACTTTTGCCAAAATCAGCTCTCTGAGTGCCTTGTGTTGTTTTACTTGGAAGTGTTTTTAACTTTCATAAACATAGCCAGAGGTCTTATCTGTCCACAGCACACTGGATAAGACAGGCACTGGAGAAATCTGCCCATAGAAATTAGGAAGGGAGTATATAAACACTGCGGTCTATCCCCTTTATGTTGATATATCCTTGATCCAGTAAAGCGGGAAGTAGATCTGTGTGCTCTCTGCTTTTGGAAAGTAAATCTGTGTGCTCCCTGCAAAAGTGTGTGTGTGTGTGTGCGTGTGTGAATAAATAAATAAATATAGGTATATATATTTTCATTCTCTGTTTCATTCTCTGTACCTTTCCTGTCTCTGACTGTGTGTACAGATGATCTGAATTCATTGGATCCAAATGTCTGCCTAGTCTTATTTACCATACTGGTGTATTTTAAATTCTGAATAAAAGGCTTGCAACTGTTTTCAGTTTAACTTGAAGCTAAGGGTGTGGTGTGATGTTTTTGTGGGTTTTTTTTCTCCTGCTCTACAAAAGTGCTGATCTAAATTATTTTTGGTTGCAATTTTGCAAAATTTTCCAGATAACTGATCACATGTTTTTCTTGTCCATATGAAAGGACTGAATGGGTATGTCTGCATGTTATTATGTGGAGAAAGACTGCTGACTGATAGCCAAGATGAAGTAAGGCAGACTGAGAAAGGTATAGCAGGTCTCCAAAAAGCATGCTGTTTGAAGGATGACAATGTAGAGACAGAGGGAAGAGCAAGATATTCAATGTGTAAACAACCCAGCTCTTTGATCCAAGCAAGCTAGGTTTAAATAATTCATCTTTATAATTCATCTGCACTTTGTCTCAGGAAAGACTGATCTCCCTCCTGCTCCAGAGAATAGAAAGGTCCTGCGATGCGCTTTGATTTGTTTGTTTTGCAAGATTCAGTGCTATATAAATTCCATATCTTATTATTGTTATTATTATCATCATTACTACGGACTGCAGAAAAAGATGTGGGCTCCAATTTTAAATGGCATTAGAACAATGCAAAGACTTGAGCTGTCTCAATGCACCCACTCTTCAGGAAGTGGATGAGAACTAGGTGTGCCTGATCTTGATTGAGTTTGCTGTGTTACTTCATTCCAGCAAGAGTGCGCTGGATGAACTGAGCTTTCCATGTTCTGATTATGCTGGACTGAAGTGACTTGCCACAGTGATTTATTTGAACTAACTCTGATGCTGTTTGTCTCTACCTGCACTGTTTTATCTTATACTCCTTGTGAAGTTCTTACCTTCAAGGAGAGACTACCACTTTGCTCTGCCATGGGAATTGTACAGTGGTCGGAAACTTTGGTTTAATCCTGGTAAAAAATAATGCATTCTTCTTTTTCTTCCAACGCTCAGGCAGCAACCATTGTCTGTTATATGAGTAAAAATGCGTCACGCTACCCTTAAGCACCTTACAAGTCAGGCCCAGCGCATCTACTGCCGCATAAAAGAAAACTGTTATCTTTTATAAGTCTTTCTGGGAAAAAAGGCAGCAGAATGGACCAAGAAGGCAGAAAATATACAAGAAGGAGGTGACAAGAAGTAAAGGAACAAGGCAGAAATAAAGAGAGAGATAAAAAAGAGGAAATTTCTATCACAGAATTTCCAGAATGTGGGGATGTTATTTATACTGATAGGCCCTGGCATCTCTACGTAGGAGGTAAAATGCTTGAGATATACTTGATTTCCCATGCTAATGGGCTGCAACACTAAATATAGAACATATATGGCATATTTTCAGATTTTTGCTTTCTATTACGTCTAATGGTGATTCTATTATCATATTTGTAATCAGCAGGTCGAAAGCTTTCAAATGATATGTCACAAGACCATATTACATTCTGTTTAAAAAAATTGATAAAATCGAAAGTTGATGACGTCATATCTTAAAAAAAATGGTCTTTCGACACTTAGATTGTCCTACTTTTTGGATATGTTAAAAGTTGCGTACTTTCCTATCCAAATATCATAAAATAATTACTATTGCAATTAGTTCCTTTCTTGGCACTTTTTTTTGCAAAGATTGACTAGACTATAGGCTAAGCCTAGCCTAGGACTGACTGGGCTGAACCACACGTCCCACATCACATGAGCGTCAATCTCTTCATTGGCGACACCCGTTTAAGCCCCGCCCCTTTGTCACAGTGGCTCAGGGGTAGGCCTAAGGAAGGGAAGGGGAGGTGGTGGGGGGTGGGAGTCAGAGAAGTGACAGGTTACAGAGTGCAAGGCCAGTGTGTGGTGTGTGGTAGCCTACAGTACACTCTAGCCTTGGCCCTTGTCCTTGACAGAAAGCCAAACAAACAGCTCCAGGGATGCACACTGACTGTCAGTGTCAGGAGACTGAAGGGCTGGCAAGTGACACACACACACATCTGCTCCCTTTTCTTTCTTTTTTTGGGGGGTGTGGGATTTATTGTATTTTTTGCCTTTAATGCTTAATTTTCTTTAACTTTTCGTTCTGTTTTTCCTTCATTTTTAGCTCTATTGTTTTCTTCCTTTCTGTCCTTGTCTTTATTTCATTTCATTTGTTTATTTACTGTGTACATTCTTTTCTTTCTTTGTTCTGTCTTCTTCCCGTTTTTCTTCTTTGTTTCCTTTTTCTTTCTTTCTTTCATTCTCTCTTCTGTTTTTCCATGCTTTTCTTTTTAAACTTTTATGTCTTTCTATGATCCTGTATAATTTCTGCATTTGTTTCTCTTCACTGCTCTTTGTCAATATAGATATAGATAGAATATAATATATATATATTATATATATATATATATATATATATGAGAGAGAGAGAGAGAGAGAGAGAGAGAGAGAGAGATAGAATAGAGATAGAGACAGATAGCTAGCTAGTAGATAGATAATATAGATAGAGGTAGATAGATCGATCTATACATGCACTTTAATATCTCTCACCTTAAAGTGTGCAATTTCAATCTCACTGTGATTCCCAGGTGGAATGAGTGAATCAGAGTGCACATTCTGGGTGACCCCCCAGAATGTTAAGCTGGGGAACACACAACAAACCACAGTTGGGGGGGGGGGGGGGCGTGGTTACAGCGTGGTTAGCTGGTTAGTGGGTTGCTCTCAATCTGACAGCGTTGCTGGCGATCTGACAGTGTGGAATGGACCCACAACTGTGACTTCCTTTCAAGAGGATGTTTAGTTTCTTCCTGGAGCTGAGGTCAGTGCCAACTCCACTCCCTTTCGGCTGCGACTAATGAACCAATATCTCACGGTACCAACCCACACAGAACATCTTGCTCACACGTTAAAAATCCGTTCCGCCTTTCGGAAGAGTATTCAGTCCATTTCGTGCCTGTAGGAACGGGTGACAATTAAAAAACAAAAACAAAAACCGTATGCTCTGGCTGTCAAGCTGTCAAGATGTGTCCAAGGAGCTCTCCAATGAAAGTTGTTTTTCCGTAAGATAATCAAGTAGTTTATATACAACAAAGGTGCAGATGAGTGTATCTGGACTTGTCGAAAGAAAAAATACAATTGGTCTGATAGAACATTGATGACAGTATGAGTTATCAACCCTATCATTCTGTAAAGTTTTCTATATATATATTCAACAAAGGAGTGGTGAGCCAGCAGCTAAGCCTGTATGGAGAACAAGGATGTAACCAGGCCACTAGAGGGGTCTGAAGAGGAAGAGTGTCTGCTGTCTACCAGATGCCCCCCCCCTCCCCCTTTGTGTTCTGTACCTGTCTTCCTGCTTACAAGCTGAAGTGCTCCTTTTGTGAGGCTATGGGCCAGACATCCTTTGTGTTTCTGTGATGTCTGTCAAACTAAGTTTATGTCTTTTCCCATCAATGGTTTTTACAACATTGTATTCCTACATTGGTGTGTGTGTTTATTATTTTTTTTATTCTTTTATATCGAGGATAATGGAATAAGCACACATGTGCTTTTTTACATCCAGTCCCCGTGTGTATGCAGTTTGTCAATTTTGTCATCTGTTTCTACCAGCACACAATGGCCTACTCTTCCGAAAAGCGGAACAGGATTTAACGTGTGGGCAAGATGTTCTGCATACGTTCGAACACGGCCTCGGTTTATAATCTCATCCGAAGACTGGTGTGTGTGTTGGTGGGGGGGGGGGGGGGGGGGGGGGGGTGCGTGCATATGCTGTGCGTGTGTGTGCGCGCCTGGGTTTGTGTTGTGATAAATTTTGTAAGCTATCTTGATGTTTATAACAATCTGAAATGTATTTTTCTTGTTTGTGAGATATGTATCAATGTGCCTGTCAGTATTGTAATTGCCCTTCATGGAATGATTACAGTGTTTTTGACTTGACTTGACTTGACTTCCAAGGTCTGTGCAAGAACCATTCAGTTTACCAAAGACTCCTGCCAGGTGACATTTGAGGCCCTCCATGCTAACTTGCCTTTGTGGCCATTTGTATTGTATGAAAGGTACTGTGGGAAATACCAGACTCAAAATATTGCCACCACACTAAAAGAATATGAAGCAATAACAACAAAGAAATGTGTCCCAGCAGTATTAACTCTAAATTTGCCAAATGAACTTTGGAGAACATTTATTCAAGTGTTCTCTAGTGAAGGCAAATTCTTGACATATCAATTGTACCATTCACAGGCCACAATACTGTTCAAGGAAATGTGTGCCAGGTGTGTGTAGAAAAGGAACTTTACAGCTCAGTTGTAACTAGCTGGCTGCTGCACACAGTGTCGCCCCAGCAACTGCACCTGGGACTCCACCCTCAGACCCCCAGCTCTACTGACCACAGGAGAGAAAACCCTTGAGGATCAGCCATGTCAGCCAGCCCCGACAACAGGCAGTAGTGCCCCACCTCCTCCCTCTCTTGAGGACCAGCCATGTCAGCCAGCCCTGACAACAGGCAGTAGTGCCCCACCTCCTCCCTCTCTTGAGGATCAGCCATGTCAGCCAGCCCTGACAACAGGCAGTAGTGCCCCACCTCCTTCCTCTCTTCCCTTGCCACCCTTCCTTTCCACTTCACCTTACTCCATACCCCCCTCCCCCCTTCAACACCCCCTCCTTCATCACTAGGGCAGGAGCTCCTAAAGAGTCATTATACCAAGATGTTATATCTACATTCCAGCCCCCAGGGTATAGGAGTGAACGAGTGAGTGAGTGAGTGAGTGTGTGCGCGCGCGCGCGCGCGCGCGCGTGTAGGTGTGTGTGTGTGTAGGTGTGTGTGTAGGGGTGTGTGTAGGGGTGTGTGTGTAGGTGTGTGTGTGTGTGAGAGAGAGAGTGATGTGTGTGAGTGATTGCTGAGTAAGTGGGAGTGTGAGGTAGTAAATGTTTGTGTGTATTCATATGTATTTGACAAAGACAATGACAAATTCTTTTATTTCGAGGATAATGAATAAGCACCCATGTGCTTTTTTACATCCAGTCCCCGCCCTTACCGATATAGAGAAGAGAGAAGAGAGAGAGAGAGAGAGAGAGAGAGAGAGGAGAGAAGAGAGAGAAGAGAGAGAGAGAAGGAGTGTGTGTGTGTTGGGTGGAATTGAACCTAAGACTGTTCGTGTTTTTTGTCCACCTTCTGGATGAATATATTTTGATGTGTGTGCCTTTGTGTGTGTATGTTGTGCGCGTGCGCGTGTGCGCATGTGCGTGCGTGCGTCAAGTCAAGTTCCGTCAAGTCAAAGTTTTATTTCCAGATGATACATTGAATAAGCAATGCATTTGCTTTTTTTCATCAAGCCATCTATCTAGGAACAAAAAACTTTATCAATATTATCTAACTACATTATTACCATAACCAATAATAATAAAACTAACTCCATACGAAAAATAGTAACAGAGAAAAAAAAAAAGGAAGAAAACACACACGCGCGCGCACACACACATACACTGACAGGCGATCAAAAATACACAAAAAACTCATTAACAACAAAAATGGACCCTTCTCCCCCCAAAAAAAACCCAAACAACAACAACAACACAACAAAACAAAACAAAAAAACCAAGAAAAATACACTGCATAACTCGTACACACATACACGCACGCGCACACACACACACAACACACACACACACACACACTCACCGCAACAAAACCCAACACAACCCAACATACACATACTCAGGTACATACACGCGCATATTTGTACTCGCTTACATTTGGATGACAAGAAAATGAGAGAAAAACGGAACATATCAAAGAAAATACATCAGGTTACAATATTACCCGTTTCATCGGCATACTATATAATTGATCCCAGCCACCACACAAAAAGTCGAGCCCCCCCCTCAATTTTTTTTAATCAAAAGAATCAAACAAGGAAACAAACAGAACAAAGCATCCCCCCCCCCCAAAAAAAAAAAAAAAAAGGAAAAAAAAGACAGCAAGAAACGCTCTTTACAGCCTGCGTGCGTGCGTGCGTGTGTGTGTGAGTGAGTGAGTGTGTGTGTGTGTGTGTGAGTGAGTGAGTGTGTGTGTGTGTGTGTGTGTGTGTGTGAGAGAGTGTGTGTATGTGTGTGTGTGAGTGTTGTGTGTGCGTGTGTGGTGTGTGTGAGAGAGTGTGTGTGTGTGTGAGTGTGTGTCGTGTGTGTGTGTGTGTGTGTGTTGTTGTGGTGTGGTGTGTGTGTGTTGAGTGTGTGTGGTGTGTGTGTGTGTGAGTGTGTGTGTGTGTGTATGTGTGTGTGAGAGAGAATGTGTGTGTGTGTGTGTGTGTGTGTGTGTGTGTGTGTGTGTGTGTGTGTGTGTGAGTGTGTGTGTGTGTGTACGTATATGCCTGTTTGCCTGCATCCAAACATGCAGGTATATTGACCACAAGAATTACAAATGATTGCTTCAATTCTCCCCCCCTCCCCTCTCTCTCTCTCATACTTCCTCTCACCTCCTCCCCTCCCCCCTTTTTTTCTCTCCAGTAAATCAAATGATGTTGATCAATGTCATGCTGCTGTGTGGTTTATAAAGCAGTCTGCTTGACTGAAACAATTGCCTTTGTGACTAGCAGCTATATCCTACACCAGACTCTAGCAACAGAACAGTTGTGTTAGAGACAATTAATATTTGAATTTTGATTTTTCAAGAAATTCTAAATTTTTAATATTGTATCTACTGCTTGTGACTGTATCTTCAGTTTTAGAACTTAATATTAATACGTGTATTGTGTAAGTGATAGTTAATGATTTAGAAAAAAGATTGCAAAATCACTTTATCAAAATACTCTACACTTTAATGTATGTGTGGTATACTTTTATCTCCATTTACTGTATGCAAGAGAAAGACAGCTCAAATTTTTCGGCCATATAATCAGGACTGACGGACTAGAGAAACTGTTATGGAGTGGCAAAATCTGTGGAAACAAGAGCAGAGGAAGACAACGAACAAAATTCACAGACAGCTTAAACAAATTCGCAACGAATAAAGAGGGCACCAACAATGAGCTCATGAGAGGGACCAAGAACAGGGAAGAATGGAGAGCCATGATCGTCGATGTCTGCAGGACCAGACCGGACACTTGAAGAAGAAGAAGACTGTATGCAATATAAAGGGGACAGGATTTATCCACTGTGTTGATATAACAGATTGATTTCTTGCAGATCGAGAGCTGCGTTACTATATCCTGTCTTTTGAAATTGTCTTTTAGTACTCTTGCGTTTTTATTGGGTGTTTCATTTTTTTTAAAATTTTATTCTCCTGTTTGATTACTGAATTGAAAACATACTAAACGGGTCTTCTATTTTGATACATTCCTTAAACGTACGGAAACAAAATATATAAATAAATAAGCAAATCAATCCTGATATATGTTATGTCTCTAACTTCAGACAACACAACAGGGCCTATGTGCAGGCTACCTGAATATCAACAGTGCAACAAACAAACAAGATGACATTGCAACCATACTATACAACAGTGGGAATCAGTTTCATTTGTTTTGCCTAGCTGAATCCCGACTTTCTCCAAATGTAACAGATGCACACATGAATATTCCAGGGTATCAAATCTTCCGTTAAGTCCACACAAACCCAAGTCCACTGGGTTACTTACATATAACCTCCTCGCTCGGTTGTAAAAGAATATATAACTTTGAGGTTTATGACTTTGAATCCATGTGGACAGAAATCAAATTTAAACACAATAGACCAATAATTATTAATAGGATTTATATACAGAAATCCTTCAGAAACCAGAGACTGGATAGAAAACTTCAACTCCCTTATGGACGAGGTAATACTTCTAAACAATGAAACAATTATTCTTGGGGATTTTAACACAGACTTATTAAAAGACAATAACATATGCATACATGGAATTAAAAACAAAACAAAAACCGTGAACAAAATTAAACCATACAATTTAAATAATTTTAAAATGTGTGTGTGCGTGCGTGCGTGTGTGCGTGCGCTCGAGCGCGCGCGCGCGAGAGAGAGATAGAGAGAGAGTGTGTGTATGTGTGTGTGTGAGTGAGTGCCAATAAAATGACCTAAGAAACAAACAGTGCAAGTACAATGTGTATGTGTTGTATACATACCTCCGTACGTGCATACCACATATACAAAGTGTGTGTATGTGTGTGTCCCTGCGTGCGTGCGTGCGTTGCGCGCGTGAATGGGTGGGTGCCTGCGTGTATGTATGTGTGTGTGCGAGAGAGAGAGAGAGAGAGAGAGAGAGAGAGAGAGAGAGAGAGAGAGAGAGAGAGAGAGAGAGAGAGAGAGATGAAATTTCATTTTTTGAGGATAAAGTAGAATAGAAGAAGACTTATTTTTACATCTACCCTGGGGTGGAGGGGGGGTGTTGGGGGGGGGGGGGGTAAGCACATAAATATGAAAGAAAATGATCGTAATTACCACAGTAAACAACACCAAAAACCACCAAACACACACATTCTCTCTCTCTCCTCCTCTCTCACCCCTCTCTCTCTCTCTCCCTCTCTCTCCTCTCCTCTCTCTCTCTCTCTCTCTGTTTTTTTTTTTTTGTGTAAAAGTGCTTTGGAATAAAAACAATTAAAACAGAGCAAAAAAGAAAGAAAGAAAGAACACACAGACAGACTGACAGATTGACAGAAAGAAAGAAAGAAAGAAAAGTCAGACAGACTGACAAATAGACGGAAATAAAGAAAGAAAGAGCAGACAGACAGACTGACAGATAGACGGAAAGAAAGAAAGAACAGACAGACAGACTGACAAATAGACGGAAAGAAAGAAGGAAAGGAAGACAGAACAGACAGATTGAGAGATAGACGGAAGGAAAGAAAGAAAGAAAGAAAGAAAGAAACAGACTGACAGATAGACGGAAAGAAAGAAAGAACAGACAGACTGACAGATAGCCGGAAAGAAAGAACTGACAAACAGACAGACAGACTGACAGATAGACGGAAAGAAAGAAAGAACAGACAGACAGACAGGCTGACAGATAGACCGAAGAAAAGAAAGAACAGTCACACTGACAGATAGATGGCAAGAAATGACAGACAGACTGACAGACTGACAGATAAACGGAAAGAAAGAAAGACCGAAAGAAAGAACAGACAGACAGACTGACAGATAGACGGAAAGAAAGAAAGACCGAAAGAAAGAACAACAGACAGACTGACAAGATAAACGGAAAGAAAGAAAGACCGAAAGAAAGAACAGACAGACATGACTGACAGATAGACGGAAAGAAAGAAAGAACAGACAGACTGACAGATAGACGGAAAGAAAGAAAGAAAGAACAGTCAGACAGACTGATAGATAGACGAAAAAAAAAGAAAGAAAGAAAGAGCAGTCAGAATGACTGACAGATAGACGGAAAGAAAGAAGGAGCAGTGAGACAGACTGATAGATAGACGGACAGAAAGAAAGAAAGAAAGAACAGATAGACAGACTGACAGCTAGACGGAAAGAAAGAAAGAAAGAACGAAAGACCAGACAGATAGACTGACAGATAGACGGAAAGAAATAAAGAACAGACAGACTGACAGATAGACGGAAAGAATGAAAGAAAGAACAGTCAGACAGACTGATAGATAGACGGAAAAAAAGAAAGAAAGAAAGAGCAGTCAGAATGACTGACAGATAGACGGAAAGAAAGAAAGAAAGAAAGAAAGAAAGAAAGTAGGAGCAGTGAGACAGACTGATAGATAGACGGACAGAAAGAAAGAAAAGAAAGAACAGACAGACTGACAGATAGATGGAAAGAAAGAAAGAAAGAACAGTCAGACAGACTGACAGATAGACTGACAGATAGACGGAAAGAAATAAAGAACAGACAGACAGACTAACAGATAGACGGAAAGAAAGAAAGAACGAACGAAAAAACAGACAGACAGACTGACAGATAGACGGAAAGAAAGAAAGAACGAACGAAAAAACAGACAGACAGACTGACATATAGACGGAAAGAAAGAAAGAACGAACGAAAGAACAGACAGACAGACTGACAAATAGACGGAAAGAAAGAAAGAAAGAACAGTCAGACAGACTGACAAATAGACGGGCATAAAGAAAGAAAGAACAGTCAGACAGACTGATAGATAGACGGACATAAAGAAAGAACAGACAGACAGACTGACAGATAGACGGAAAGAAATAAAGAACAGACAGACAGACTGATAGATAGACAGACATAAAGAAAGAACAGACAGACAGACTGACAGATAGACGGAAAAAGAGAAAGAAAGAACAGACAGACTGACAGATAGACGGAAAGAATGAAAGGAAGAACAGTCAGACAGACTGATAGATAGACGGAAAAAAAGAAAGAAAGAAAGAGAAGTCAGAATAAAGGACAAAGATAGACGAAAGAAAGAAAAAAGAAAGAAAGAAAGAAAGTAGGAGCAGTGAGACAGACTGATAGATAGACGACAGAAGAAAGAAAGAAAGAACAGACAGACCTGACAGATAGATGGAAAGAAAGAAAGAAAGAACAGTCAGGACAGACTAGACAGATAGACGAAAAAGAGAAAGAAAGAACAACAGCCTCACAGGTACACAGGAAGAAAGAAAGAAAGAACAGACAGCCTGACAGATAGACGGGAAGAAAGAAAGAAAGAACAATTAGACAGACAGATAGATGGAAAGTAAGACAGACAAAAATTCAAAGGGAGGGAGGGAGAGAACAGGAAAGAAGGGAGCGATTTTTTAAATAAGCAAATGGTTACTTTTTTAAGAGTGAAAAAAAAAGACAAAATCCCTCTAGTATAGAAGTTTTGGATGCTAATTCTAGCAATAATAGCAACAATTAAAACGGGGATTGTAACAGCATCAATAACAATAACTGCATCAATAAAAACAACATTATTAACCACAGCAACAGAGGAAGGG
>CM054165.1:6227237-6264737 GCA_028751875.1 Rapana venosa
TTTCAGTTTGTTTTCTTTTCCTACTGTGAGGATTGTTATACCTGATAAAGGAGGGAACTGGATGTAAAAAAAATAAGCACATGGAGGCTTATTCATTATCTTCAAAATAACAGACTACTCTCTTTCTCTCTCCATCAGTATACTGGAGGGGTGGCAGACATGCAGGTCAGCATTGTTTATCAGCAAAGAGGGAGGGTGGAGGTGAGGGTGAGGGTGGGTGTGGTGTGCCTTCAGCCCTGTCCTGTTATTGTTATCATTGTAAGCAGACTAGATAGGCACCTCACATGACACTTCACTTCCTCCTCCTTTCAATTGCCTGCCTGCATGATGCCTGCTTGAATGCATGCTGCTTGCGTGGGTGCGTGCTTACATGTGTGTGTGTGTGTGTGTGTGTGTGTGTAGGCCAAGGCCTCAGGGCTAGTCAAAGTCTAGGGCAGGTCAAGTTGTTATTTCATGACGGTAGGCCTACATTGAAAAAGTAGTGCAAGTGTGTTTGTTAGTTCTTCAGTTAAACATCCTTCCACAGAAAAGTGATATCAGAGGGTTAAGTGTGTGTGGGATGTGTGTGTGTGTGTGTGTGGGGGGGGGGGGGTATGTGAGTGTGTATATATGTGTGTGTGTATGTATGAGTGGATGAGTGTGTGTATGTGGGGATGTGCTAGGCGCGCACGCGCGTGTGTTTGAGTGTGTTTGAGTGTGTGTGGTGTGAATGATTGAGTGTGAGTATATGATTGAAATTGTTGGCGTTTGTGAGTGTGAGTGAGTGTTTTATTTATTTTATTTTATTCTTTTATATCGAGGATAATGGAATAAGCACTTGTGTGCTTTTTTACATCCAGTCCCTGTGTGTATGTAGATTTGTGAATTGTCATCTGTTCCCACCGGCACACAATGGCCTACTCTTACGAAAAGCGGAACAGGATTTAACGTGTGCGCAAGATGTTCTGCATGCATTCACACACAGGAACTCGGTTTATAGTCTCATCCCAAGGATTGTGTGTGGGCATGCATGCGTGTGTGTGTGTGTGTGTGTGTGTGTGTGTGTGAATATGTCAGATAAATTGTGTGTGTACCTGAATGTGTGTGTGTACGTGTGCGTGTGTGTGTGTATGTATATGCATGTGTGTGCGCTTTTTTGCTTGTCACAGTACCCCCCCCCCAACCCCACCCATTTCTTTGCCCTTCCCCCTCCTCACAGCCTCTCATGCCTGGCCCTTAGCTAGGCTAATCCACACCACAGATCTGGGCTAGGCTAGGCTAGGCCAGCCCTACATAGGCCTAGAGGAAAGGGTTACAGACCAGACTGACCTAATGCTAACTTAGTCCAAACAACTCAGCTTGAAACAACTAGTTTTAAACAATGAGCCTGCCCACTTGTGTGTTGGTGTGTGTGTGTGTGTGTTGTGGTGTGTGTGTTGTGTGTGTAGTGTGTGTGAGTGAGAAGATAGAGAGAGAGAGGGAGAAGGCTGTTTGATACACAAGGATAAAGATTTAAAGCCAAGCCTAGTCTTACTATCTGTCCTTGTGAACATGTACATCACATCAATTAGGCCTACTACTAGAATATGAATATTGTCAAACAGAAAAAGAACATCCACGCCAAAAATACGTAACAACTCGATAACACACTACTAAAAATACGTAAAATCTCCATAACACACTACTATCAATCTACTCATTTAAACCACACATACACACCCGAGCGCGCGCGCGCGCACACACGCACATACACATGCACAGAGAATCAGAAACTAGGCTAGAAGCTGGAAGGATGGCAAAGCACTGGCAGGCACTAGACACAGACAGCAGACAGACACAGTTTGCCCACAACACACTGGCAGGCACTAGACACAGACAGCAGACAGACAGTTTGCCCACAACACACTGGCAGGCACTAGACACAGACAGCAGACAGACAGTTTGCCCACAACACACTGGCAGGCACTAGACACAGACAGCAGACACAGTTTGCCCACAACACACTGACAGGCACTAGACACAGACAGACACAGTTTGCCCAGACCTGGCCCTTCAAAACTGACCAACAGGTATCCTTGGCAACAAAAGTTGAATGAGCTTAAAAAATTCAAACATTAAGATTACAAATGTGACTTTGTCAAAGTGAAACTTAAATGAATTCAGAAGGAAAACAGCAGTCAATTTACGTCACTGGCACAAACATTACCACTCTCAATACTTAACAAAGAAGAGCAATCTGGTAGGAACATCCAATCCATCTGTTGTTGTTGTTTTTATAACTCCTGAAAAATAGTGTTATACTAATTCAACATCCAATCCGCGGTGTGAGCTTGCCAGTGTGTGTGTGTGCGCGAGTGTGTGTGTGTGCGCGGTGCGTGCGTGCGCGCGAGTGTGAGTGTGTGTGTGTGTGTGCGCGCGTATGTGTGTGTGTGTGTATGAGAGAGAGAGAGAGCATGCGAGTGTGTGTGTGTGTGCGCGTGCGTGCGTGCGCACGATAGGGTGTTGTGGTGGTGTGTGGTGTGTGTGTGTGTGGTGTAAGTAAGTCTTCAATTTTAACGTCTTTCACTTAAAGTGATACAGACAAACCTAAAAATAGGGAGACTGAATACGAGAGCAGGCGAGCGAGCGAGCGAGCGAGAGAGAGAGAGAAGAGAGAGAGAGAGAGAGAAGGAGAGGAGAGAGAGAGAGAAGAAGGGGGGAGGGGAGGAGAGAGAGAGGGAGGGGAGGATCTACTTGTGTAAGTGCATGTCTGTGTGTGTGTGTGTCCCTGCATGCATTGTGTGCTTGCTCATGTGTGTACAAAATAGTAATAACCAACACGACAAATAATAGTGATCTTAACATGAACAGATAGGAACAGAAATTTTAAAAAAATAAATAATACAAAAATAATAATAAAAATTGAAAGTAAAAAAGAACTAACAACAAAGCCCTATAGACTTAACAATAAACTTTGGCAATGTCAATGTTAACTTAACATTGTTCAAAACTTCTTCAATGGAATTCTCAGAAAAGCAGGGAGATGAGGTTTTAACTTCTCACATTCAAGTATGACATGGGTATTTGAAATATATTCACCACATAAACATTTAACATCCTTGCTGAATTTGGTCATGGAATGCATTTAGTTATCTGAAAAATAATGCCTGAGTTGTCTTCCTTTACAGCATTGTATGGGAAACTCTAAGTGATCAATGTATTCAACTACTCTATTACTACTGGGAGTTGAATGTGAAAGCGGATTATTTTGCTGAGCTTTTCTATAAATTTGTTTAAGGATGCTTCTTCTAACAACCGATAAGCCTCTGCAATGGATAGGGACATGCAATCTATGACCCCTTTCATTATGTGCACCTTTCTTCGCAGCCGATCAGCCCACTCATTAGAAAATAATCCTATAGTGAAGGTACCAGCAAAAGGAAACATGGATTCCTCTTAAACGCAGAAGATTTATGGAAGTATTTAACGTTTTAGTATAAGTTTAGTAGTTGCTTATAGTTGTAGACTGTAAGGCATATAGTACTGATTTTGAATCCACACAAGTAATATATGAAAGAAAGAGTATGGATGATCTAAATGAAATTCAAAGCCATGACACTAGCGATCAGTTCAGCTGTAAAAACAGATCGATTATTAACCAACATGATATGACTTTTCTATTTTTAGTGCTGGTATGACAAATGCTGAACCTGCTTGATGATTGTCTAAAAGTGAGCCATCTGTATAAATTTTAAGACAATGACATGTAATTATGTTGATATGTAAATGAACTTTAAAATGCCATTATATTTGGATTCTCATTCTTTTCCATGTTGATACAATCAACATCAATGAGCTTGTTTCATTTCCCAAGTAGGACAAACTGGAATTGCCCTTTGTGGGTTTTACATCATTTTAAAATTTCAGAACGCTCATAAAGATTGATGTGTATGTACTTATTGTCATCAAAGAGTTTATGTTTCGGGCTCTTTTGGGAAATCAGTTTCAGACCTCATTTTTATTTCTTCTGAAGCAAAGTTTTCAGATGTAAAAACTTCTCGAATATATTTGGCACATACAAGTTGTCGGTATTCATCAAGTGGTGTCATTCAATTTCTTTAATGTATCAAGTGCAGAGGCATGAAATGGTACACCTAGTGCGAGTCTATATGCTTACAGTCACACTTTGAAGTTTCTTTAGTAAATACTTAGGTTTGCACTAAAAAAGACTTCTTGTCCATATGATAATTTTGTCTAATTAGAGAAGTAGATTAAAGTTTCAGAACTGTAATGTCATGTCCCCAATACTGCTTTCGTACAATTTTTAGCAGATTCAAACTTTTTTCTTCCTTTTAGTTAAGATATATTCAATATGGGCATTCCAAGTTAATTTTGAGGAAAGAAAAACACCCAAAAACTTTATTAAGTGTTTATATTCAACTATCTCATTTTTCAATTTTGAAAACAGGCAAGTTTTCTGGATTGCCACCATGTTTAAAAAGCATCATATGCGTTTTTTGGTAAAATAATTTTAGGCCATTTTCAATTATGTACTTATTTAAATTATCAAGGTCTTTTTGGTATAGTTTTTTTTAATATAGTTTAAAGACCTTTTCGGTGTGTTTTGGGTTTCATGGTAACATTCATCACATTGATATGTCGTCTGCATTAATTGTACTAAGACAACGTTCTGAGACAAATGTCTAGGAAGATCATGTAACAGGATATTAAATAGAACTGGTGCTATAACGGACCCTTGTGGTAAGCCCATATCAAGATTTCTTGGATTTGGAGTAGTTGTTTTCTACCTTTATTTGAATAGATCTATTGTTAAGGAAGCTCTTGATGTAATGATAAAGGTTACCAGAAAGGGCCAATTGTCTTCAACTTACTTAATAACTTTGCATCCCAGACTTGATCATAGGCTTTATTTATGCCCAAAAACGTTGCAAGGACATTTTTTCTACGTGCAAATTGTTGTTTTACATGGGTTGTAAGTTTGACAAAATTATCAATAAAAGATCTACCTCGATGAAAGCCCGCTTGGTTGCTTGCAATAATGTTATTCTTCTGCAATAGTATAAAAACCTTGCAAGAACAACTTCTCCATGAGCTTTCCAGTATGTGAGGTCAATGCTATGGGCCTGTAACTAGCTTTATTTTGTCTTGGGCTTTCCTTGCTTTTTGGATTGGTACCAACAATAGACTGTTTCCACTGTACTGGAATGACACCCTGGACCCAGCATTTCAAAAAGTTTTTAAAGTATTAATGAAATTTTCTGGAAAGTTTTTGATCATATCTTTGGGAAAAATTGATCAGCTTCCAACGGTGTTTTCTTACTAGGAAGTGACAAAATATAGCATCTCTTACTTCCTGGAGTGTAATTGGAGCATTGATTAAAGAGTGTTATAGGCACTGGGTCTACATATTCATTTTAACTTCTTCTTCACTTCTGAATGTTCTGCGTTTGCCGATAGACCCTCCTTACGCATGGTATTGAAAACATCGTGGCAAATGCCTCAGCCTTTTCGGCACTGAGGGAAAAACTCTTTGTTTTCTAGAATAATTGGACAAGATGGCAAGTGTATACCTTTTGTCATTTCATTAAATTTTTGTCATACTTTCTGATGTTTTTTATGATTTGAAATTTCACTTCTGCAAAAAGAGGCCCAATACTGTTTTTTGCTTGTGCTATGACCATGTTACAGTATTTTTTGGCCTTTTTTTCGCTCAACATGGTTCTAGGCGATTTATTTTTGAGAAAAGCTTTATGCATCAAATGTTTTTTTATGTACAGCTTCCTCACAGGCTTGTGCCCACCAGACTTTTCCCTAAATGTTTGATAGATTTTTCTGAATAAACATCTAGGAATAGACTTTTTGGCAGCTTGCAGTATGTTACTTGTTATGTCAGAATACATTTGATTTTTGTCATTAGTGTCTTGCACTCTGTATTATAAGAACCCAAGAATATGTTTAAAACCTTTCCAGTTAGCAGGCTTAAAATTATTTTGGTACTTTGTCCTTTGTAATATCCATTTGCAAAATTGGTTTTAAAAGGTTATAATGATAGGTAAATGATCATTCCTAGAGTATCTTTATGGGTTTGACCAATCACAATCAGGAACAAGTATCGGTGACACTAAAGTTAGATCTATTGCTGACGCTTTGTTACTTGAGACATCAGGAATTCTTGTGACGTGCCGTCATTCAATAAACACAGACAAGAATCAACCACGTTTTCTACAAACCTGTTGTGGAAAACTGAAATGCAATCTTTATCCCAGAATGGTGCATGTGCATTGAAATCTCCACCAATAAGCCTTTTTTCGTTATCGTGGAGATTATGGATCAAATCTGTATTTGGTTGTTAGGCCCTTTGGTAAATATAAAGAAACAATTTAAGATTAACTGGTCTTAAAACTTGACACGTGCTGCACATGAATGTAGATCTGGGATGTTACCAGGTATTGGTGGAAATTTCACACTGTACTCTATTCCTTCTTTAATGTAAATAGCTGAAACTAATCTTTGTTAGACACTCTACTTTCTGATGTATGGGTGGGTAATAGTACCTGGTAATCTGGGCATCTTATTTTTTTTTAACATTTAGAGATTGTAAAATAAGAGCCTGGTAAACATTTTTAAAAGGGGGTGGATCAAAAACGCCAGTTTGTGGAAATAGATCTTACATTCCACTGATGATTTTAATAGCCTGCTTTTTTTTTAATTTCCATTGTTTAAGTAGGATATTGGAAATATGCTTAGGAAAAAACAACACTTTTTAAAAAACAAGCAAAAGCAGTAATGAGTAAAGAAATAACTCCGCCAAGTCTTCTATGGGAATTTTAAACAGGATATGGGGAGGATAAGGAGATGGGTGTGAATATAGGTGTGTTGTTTGTTAAGTTGAATGAATGATACAAGGAAAAAAAAACCCAGATCTAACTATGAAAAAAAAAACTGAAATTTTGTTTTATAAAAATAGAACTAAGGAGAAAGAATAACTTAACTATATCTCTAGAAATGGAAAGGCTAATTCTAACAGTTAAAAACAATGTGTACCAAAACACACTCACCACAGGGGGAAAGGGGAGGGACAGAGTATCCAAAATAATAAGATTAAAATGTGCATCTTCAAATGAAACGGGTTGCTCGTTTACATGCAAGCCCAAAATCTTTAAAAACAGAGTTTATGCAATTAATACACAACATGACTTCATTACTGAAGATTTTGGGAAATGTTGGATATTCAAAAATAATTACGTAGGCTTGATGACTGAAGTAGTGGAAAAATATACATATTCAGCACTAGTTAGACAACTGTTCATAACGGTTCCGCCATGGATTGATATTTCCTGCCTGGTGTCCCCTGCGGTAGAAAGAAGGAGGTTGTCTCTGTGTAGGTAGTAGGTGTCCTCGTCGTTTGATCGGTCTTCGTGGAAGCTCCCAAAATAAGTTACGAATGTGTCTGCCGATGTTTGAGGCGAGGACAAAGGCTCCTTTCTGAGTTGGGTGGAGTTTGTCCTTTCGGATGAAGTCCACACTGGTCCTCAAGTTGTCATGGGGCACGATGGATACTCGAGAATTATCGTACAGATCTGCAGAGATCAAAGCATTGAATAAATTTCTTTTGATTTCTAGTTTATTTATTTATTTATTTATACCACTTTAAGTCACGAGATTTCTCTGCGTGAAATTCGGGCTGCTCTCCCCGGGGAGAGCACGTCGCCACAAGAGCAGCGCCACCCCTTTTTGTTGTTGTTGTTGTTGTTGTTGTTGTTGTCTGCAACTGTATTTCTTTCCCTATCAGAGTGGCTTTTTTCTAAGAATTTTGCCAGGGACAACTCTCTTGTTGCCGTGGGTTCTTTTTCGTGCGCTGCATAATTTTCTTTGAGCATCTGCAGTTGGTGCTGCTTTGCTGATAATCATTTTTGTTTTGGGGAAGTCTCGTGTGATGCTTTTAACGCTGGCCAAAAGGGATTTGCTAACACTAGGGGCATCTTTCAGCTTCAGATCATTGATTCCGCAGTGGATCAGGATGGCATCGGGTGGTTGGCTCAGTCTTGAACAGGTGGAGTGCACGGCCTCTTCCAGCTTGTCTGTGGTGTGGCACTTGTTGGTGAAGGCCGTGATGCCCTATGAACGGCAAGTCTTCTCCCGTCCCCGCCCTCCATCACAGAATCTTGAATAAGGACACACACAGGCAGATCCTGTGTTGTTCGTTGTGTGCTGTACACATTTTTGCTGAGTGGAAGGACATTCGTCATTTACTTTGGTGATGTCATTTTGAGTGGAGGCTTGATGTTTATCTTTTTCTTCTTTTCCCCCGATTTTTTGGATCTTTAAATTTTTTTTTTCTTAAGAACTGCATTCATTGAAACCTGTTTTGGCTGCTTATAACTGTGTTGTTTAAGAGCTTTGGCATATGAACATTTTATTATCTTGTCTTGTGGGGTTTGTTTGGGTGGACATATCACAACTGACCTTTTTTGATCTCGATGCTCTTTCAGTTTCATTGGGTTTTTTATTCCTGTGGTCATGAACTGTCTCTTCAAGTGATTAGATCTGTGCACACAACATTTTGTGATTCCTAAGTTCATCGATTTTAGCACTGACCTTGTCATTGTCATTGTCGAAATATTGGAAGAGTTTGGGTTTGGGGGGTTAGGACTAGCCCATAGAACATGTTCTTTTCACACAGTAGATCTTGATCTGTTTGGCTTCCTTTGACACGGGCATTGTCGATCAGGCTCCTCTCCTCGTCCATAGCGCTAATGGATGACTTGCTCTTCACAGCACACTTCACAGATGTCGGTTGTGTGCATTTGGAGATGCCTCCCATGCTCCTTGTTCTTGTCATGTTTGTGTTTTTTACATAAAACTCTGGCAGTTAAAAATTAGCTCTGGGCATTATCCGCCATCTTGATGACGTTTTGATCGTGTGTGTGTGTGTGTGCGCGTGTGAGTGCCAATAAAATGACCTAAGCAACAAACAGTGCAAGTGTGTGTGTGTGTTGAATACATACGTGCGTATGTGCGTCCCTGCGTGTGTGTGTGTGTGTGTAAAAAAAGGAAAGGTAAAGGTAAAGGAGTCCCATAACCTATAAGGTCATAGGGGAGTGAGGCGTCAGAGACCTCACTTCTCTAGGGCCAGCATATTGAGGGCGGCGCCCATCTCCTCTCCCTCGCTGCTTTACCTTCCCTGACCCTAAAGAGGGCAGGTAGGCCTACCCATTTACAGCTGGGTGAACTGGGGGAACTGTACTGAAGCCAAGGCGCACAAACGGTCACCCATCTAACTGGTAACCACACTGGACGCTGCTTAACTTGGCTGGGGGAAAGCGAGTGCTCCGACCACTGAGCTATCACCTTCCCCATGTGTGTGTGTGTGCTTGTGTATAAATACCACATAATCAAGGAGTGTGTATGTGTGTGTGCCTGCGAGAGTGCGTGAATGGGTGCCTTCGTACGTGTATGTGTGTGAGAGAGAGAGAGAGAGAGGATGAGAGAGGAGAGGAGAGAGAGAGGGGAGAGAGAGAGAGGGGAGATGAAATTTTATTTTTTGAGGTTAAGAGTTTGAAATACAAGGCCCTGGCGGGGGAAGGGGGGGGGGGGAGGTAAACACATAAATGGTAAATATGTAAGGAAAATGAATCGTAATTACCACAGTTAACACACACCAAAAGCCCCCTAACACACACACACTCTCTCTCTGGGGGGGGGGTGGGGGGGTGGGGGTGGGGGGGTGGAGATGGTATAGCAGTGGTCAGAACATGTGCTCACAATCTGACGACCAAGGTTCGATTCCCGTTCAATGGGATATTTTCCCCTGGAGTTAACATCAGTGCAGGCTCCACTCTCCCCAAAAGTCCTTCGGATGAGACTATAAGCTGAGGCCCTGTCACTGCTTCTCAAACCCTCCGTTTAGTTTCCCAGCCAAAGTTCATGACTGGCAGCTGGCAGGGCGTGGATATAAATAAACAGGGCAAAAGGAAAGGCAGCACTAGCCGCTTGCAGCTGTAGCCGTGTTCAGCCGTAAATTACCCTTGTGTCTTTCACACATCCTCTTGCACAGTGAATTGTTTAAAAATGACAAGCAAAGCACTCTTTAAAATGAGCTTTAACGAGCTTTCTTTTGACCCAAACTCCTTACTTTCTTTCATACTGGTTGATGTGACAGCAGTTCAAAACAAACATGAAGATAAACAGGAGAGGTGCAGGAAGAAAAAACAATCACAAAAAACAGGACATTTCTAACCTCTCTCTAAAAAGCATATATTTATATTATATAAACAATGAACATAGAGAAAACACTGAATATGTCTGCATGCAGATTAAACCCTTTTGGGGGGGCTGCGGAATTTGAACCTGTTGGCAGAACAAAGGCCAAAAATAACACACCTTAGCGGTCCCAGTACCGAGCGCCCCAAGCGCCGTGAGGGGCAGGGTGATGGAGAGTGTGGGGGAGAGAGTCTGCCGCAGTCATTAGTGTCAGCTTCTGACTTCTCTTAAAACACCCCTGCTGGTCGGCGTTACAGCACGTACACGGTCTACTGTTTCATTCAGCTTTTAGCGGAAATCCTTGTACAGTGAAGGTTTGCTCGGGAAACCCAAATTTCCCGTACAGCTCATAATTATAAACCCCAGAACACAGTAGAAAAAAAAATGTCTTGTCAGTATCCCATACTGTCATCAAGCCAAGATACCTCACAAATGGCTCAGGTTTTTATTTCACTGATGTTTCTGATTTCTATTCAAAAAGCATTTTCTGATCCTGTTAAAAAATTGTTGTGATCAAATGTTTATTACTTATCAGTCCTGTGTTGTGTAAAAAAAAAAAAAAACAAATTGCACACATGCTACACTTTGACGGCAAGCAACACCCCCAAAAAAGCGGAAAAAAAACACACACACACACACACACACACACACACACAAAACGGATGACAAATTTTCAAACTGCATATACACGGGAACTAGATTTTTAAAAGCACATGAGTGTTTATTCCATT
Organism: Rapana venosa; assembly: GCA_028751875.1. NCBI lineage: Eukaryota > Metazoa > Mollusca > Gastropoda > Neogastropoda > Muricidae > Rapana > Rapana venosa. The sequence continues at coordinate 6,238,211 of CM054165.1, forward strand.
ATCCCTTTAAAAAAAAGAAAAAGCAAAATAAATAAACACACACACACATGAGCGCACGTTTCAAAACACACACATACACACACAAGCAGACAAACATACACACACACACACACAAAATGGCATAAATACTATACGCATACCCTATACTCACACATACGCGCGCACGCACTCATACACGCGCGCGTGTGCACACCACACACATGTAACTACAAGATGATGCGCACGGACACATGTGCTTGAGAAAACTAACAACTTGAAACTGACACACAGCCAGGAAGCACTGGCACATGTGTAGATGTGTGGCCGATCACACAAACACACACACACACACACAACACACAACGTTACACATGCATACACGGGCACATAGCATACAGCACGCACACACGTGTGCGCGAACCACACTCCACCGCAAACGCAACGCGGGCGCCCACGCACGCACGCACACTCACATCCCGCCACACACCACACAAATAACACACACACCACGCATGCATGCTGGTTCGCAACACCACACACTCACACAAAGTAGATCTCTCTCTCTCTCTCTCTCTCTCTCTCTCTCTTCTCTCTCTCTCCTCACCCCCCCCCCTCTCTCTCTCTCTTCTTATGCAGTCTCCTATTTTAGGGTTGTCTGAAGATTTTCTTACTACTTACTTACACACACTCACACACACCACACACTGAGGAGAGAAGAGTGATGAGAGAGAGAAGAGAGAGATGGAGAGAGAGAGATGAGAGGTGTCTGAGAGAGAGAGAGAGACGAGATGAGAGAAGAGAGAGAGGAAGATGAGAATTGAGAGAGTGAGTGATGAATTTAAGAGAGAGAGTGAGAGAGAGAGAGAGAACTCGAAGTCGAACGATTTTTTCACAAAAAGGCCTTGGCCCAGTTACTGAAAGGGGGGTTGCCGAACTGCTTAGTATTTTGGTTTTAACACTTACGCGACAAAATACAACTCACACACACACACACACACACACACACACTCAGCACGCTCGCACGCACGCAACACACACACACAACACACACACACACAGACCAACTTGTTACTGTTATAACACAAAGTCAGCTACAAAAAAATAATTACTTAGGATAAATTATCTTCTTATTCTGAAGGCTATAAACAAATATAAATTGAGGCTGGCTACAACCTCAGGATGACGTGATGCCAGTGAGTAACTGTGTTAAATATAATTAGGCTGTCTACTATATTTAAGGGATTGTAGTTCTGCCATATCATACTCAAATTACTGGACAGCACAAGGACAAAGTGTACTTCATACTCTGGTGCTTGCTTAATATTGGGCAAAACAGCCTGACGTCGTCTAATGTCATGTTCGCTGTATCTGAATTTATGAAATTTATATCTGTTCTCCAAGTCTAAACTTAGACATTATTCTTTTCAAATGTATATCAATTTCAGTTTTAGATAAGGTTTGACTCATGCGAACTTATAAATTTGTCTGTACATGTGAAATTCTTTCACTGTTTTGTTATATGAATTACTCCATTGCTGCCATCGCCAGTCATCAATTTTGCTGAATGCGTTAATAAACTCTTATCAATTCCGAATCCTTGATTGAGACAAACAAATCCAACCCGAGTTCACACAAAACAGTACGTATTTGGTTGCCCAGTTGTTTTTCCCTTGAATCTAGATCTAAAGCTTCTTGTAGGATTTAAAATGGTACGCCTGCTCTCATAAGTATGCAGAATTTTAAATCCAATAATCTAATGCATCTTACAAGCTGCATAACAGAGAGAGGGTATCTATAAGTTTCATATTAAACAAGATCATTAGTGTTTACGTATACCTAAGCTAAAACTGCTTTAATGCAAAGAGGTGTACTGATTCACATGTGTTGCAGCTGCATCAAGCCCCATATTTCTGGCACCATATAACAAGGGGTTGTATTTTGCATCAAATATCTTATGAACAAATCATAGAGTTATTATTCAATATTCGTTAGTTTTTTCAACACAAATAAACAAGCTTCGTTTACTAGACTGGCAGATCTTTACATGCAGTTGTGAAACTAAGTTAGCAGAAAAACAATTCCTAAATATATATATACATTTATCAAGGCATGATATTTCCAATTGTACAATCCAATTTTTAATGAGATGCTAAATATCCACTTTTCTCGAATACAACGATTTTACTCATTATCTGATTAACATTAAGATCCAGTTGATGTGAAGCACTGTTTAAGCTGTTTAACTGCTTTTGTAACTTACGACGTTTCAGATAGCCGGATATACATCATTAGCAAGCTGAAGACAATAACACTTTGAGAAATCTTGGGGGAAAGTGGAACCATTTTGTTCCTTTATTGGTTTGATGTATTGGCTAACTAATTGATAATAAAAACTGGAAAAGAAAACAATAAGGGCTATCATTCATCACCCTTTTAACCCAGTGGTACAGTATATTATGTCAGTCACTTTAGTTCCAATCTTATTCTGCTTCTGACTTTCTGATTCATGGCTCATCAAACATCGTATTTGCTTACCCTTCACACCATTTTTTAGGAGAATAGGCGCACACAACAAGTGCTGTTAACAGAATCAAATGCTTTTTCAAAGTCAATAAATTGCTAACATAGAGCTTACGGTTATGAGCAAACTTTTTCTGTACAACGCAATGAAGAGTAAACGATGTTCTATAGTGTGGGAGTATCTCTCTTAAACAGCTTGGTGCTCATGTAATATTATTCTTCATAACCCTTTCTTGTACCCTATTGTTATAATTGTACTATTTATAATTACTTATTATGTCAGTAGAAGAAATTTCCGCTAGTTTTTTGGGTTTTACATACATCACCTTTTATGCTAATGTTTAGGTTTATAGATTAGCCCTGTTATCTGGAAACAAGACCAATCATCAAAAATTTTGTTGAATTGTTTTAGAAGGTCAAGCACAATATTTTCACTCATATTTTAGCAATTCACAATGATTTGTTCAGGGACCCGGACTGGCTTGTGATCACTCTTTAATTTTCTAAGTGCACTAATATCTGCATCTTTAAGATATAGGACGGATCAAAATCGTCATCAGTACCATCACTGTCAACCATCAGTTTATCATGAGTGGCTAATGAGTCTTTCTCCAACAGGGTTTGAATGTTGATAATCTGTCAATGATTACTAGTCTTTGGCTGTCTTTTTCTATATGGACGTCCTACTTACACTTTTCCAGATTCCCCCTCCGGATTTGAGAAGAGGATGATGTCTATATTGCAAGTTGGTCTTATTTATACTGTTTCTTTTTTCGTTCAAACATGCCATTTATATTCCCTTCTTGTGACAACAGTACACGTATTTGTCCTTTTTTCTTTAACTGTTTTCGGAAAGTCTCAGAAGTTTTTGACATGATATTTCATACTTTTACTTTCATTATCAAACCAGAATCATTTGGATTGACCTTTATTGATATGTACTGTTTCTTCATACATTCCAGCACTGGCTTTTTATGAAACATTAAACACAAATCTAAAGCCTTCATTAAGTTCTCATCAATCAATCTGAAAGGCATTAATAAAATTTCACACTTGTTCACATACTGGAGATTTTCTTTTATAATGAGAGTTTGTTTTCATTCCCATACAATAACTTTTCATAAACAGATTGGTTAATGTTTCCACACCTGTATTAATATGGATGATATATAATTCAACAGGAAGGTGATCGGTATCAGAACGCTCAGCATAACAACTACGTCTGAGTTCAAAATTCTGAGAAAACAATCATTGACACTTAAAAAAATTGATCATTAAACATACATTCTCCATCTGAGATGTATGTATAGCGTCCTTGTTGGTCACCCTCACATACGCCCATTAGAATATTTGTTAAAATAAGAGCAGTGCACTATTCATAGTAATTTACCACAATTGTTGATAACACAATTTCAGAATTACGAATGCTGATGAAAGAGACAGACTTTTTCTTTGGACATCGGAACTAAAGTATTTTTAATGATGACAAGAAAATTTTGAGGTTCCTGCTGTTTAAGTTCCACATAGTATTTATCTATTTCATCCAGTTTCACCACACAATTTACTAAACATTTCTTACAACATAGCAATTCCTGTTATCATTGTCAAAAAACATGTTAGAAAAAGGCGATCCTTCAGTGGGATTTACTCACAGAAAAGCAAAACATTTCTTTCTGTACCACAAACTGGATTTGTCACAAGATGAAAAGTGCAAATTTTAGGATAAGGAAACATCCTAAACAATTAACAAAGGCAGTTAACTCATGTTATTTAAAACAAACTAAACCACTATGGGAACGCCTCCCTGATGGCTAACTTTAATTGCGACTTACACGAAGGCCTTTAGCCAGTAAAACATTTCTGGCTGGACATTTTCCAGAATGTTTATGTCAGACAATATAAAATCAAACTAGACAAAGATACGAAATCTCTATCAGACAGTTTTGACAACATTCCATTTACGTTCAAGACAAAAATGGAAAAATGTTTTTTTATTGTTTTTATCTGTATTACCACAATTCAAATTGAATCACTCATTCTAGACTGAACTTTCACAAAGTACGTTGACATGATGACAGGGCATTTATGCTTTCAACAGCAGTTAAAGTAGGCTCTTTAATGGAAGACTGCCTACAACTACACTTGTCAGCTGGTGTTCGGGACTAGGCCAAAGTCAGGACCTGTCTTTGTCTAGCCCTTTCACATGGCAATGTGTATTGCCTCACCTACATTACAATGAGCCTCACTTGGCTAAGCTCTATTTACATGATGTGTCTAACGGAGGCTGTTTGTGACCTGTGTCAACCTTTACTTTTCTACCCCTGTAAATTTGAGTCTATGCAGGATGATTGTATGGGCCGGCAAACAAGCTTTTCATTCTTGTAAGATAATTAAGGGTCATCTTTTCACCATTATGTTCAATTGATTCAAAGACCATTCTCACATTTTTTCCTATGCCCTTAGCATCTTCAGTATGGGTCAGATTGTGCTAATATCTCTACAGTTTTGGAAAAATCGTTTTCGTTACAAATCCTTGACCTTGCAAACGAGTTTTAGCCTTCAATATTCTAAGTTATCTTGAATTAAAAACAACACGGCAATAATGTGGAGAGTTGGGTTTAGAATTTATCCTGTGCACACTATCAACTTAACATTGCTACATCCATTTTTCGGAAAGAAATTTTTCACGATAAATTCCAATAAGTCCAGTTTCATGTACTTTTATTTTCCATGCCAGGATTATGGATTGTTCCGTTTTGACGGCTTTTTGAACGTCTGCATTCTTTTCTAGTTTTTCCACTTGTCATCTGTTTGTATTTGATTGTCTCTTATCTATAAATTTTCTGTCATAAGATTGTTCATGTCTTGTCTAATATCAACAATTTCTCTTTCAAGGCATCAACATGGTTGTTCAACATTTGTATTTGAATCCTCATAGTCTAAGTGTTGTCTTTTGCAAGTTCTCCCACTTTCTTCATCGTGGCCTCTCATCGTGGTAATGTTTCCTAAGGAGCTACTGTAGGAGAGGACTCCTGTCTACTGTTGTACAGTTGTAGTGTGCTGGCGGCCTTATCTGCACTACTTTGGTTTTCACTGCTGCTTTTCCTGTGATAGTGCTACGTCCACCAGCCCACTGGTTCAGGCTGGTTTGCCTCAGCTTCCGTTCCTTGACAGGCTCCAGGGTTGTCTCCACATTCACCAAACCGAAGCAAAAGCCCCCCCAACCCAGATAGATAGGGAAGAGGTTCAGTCCTACAAGAACCAGTCTCGCCCATTTTTAGTGTCAGGGATGGACGCGCCATGGGCCGATTTGAATTCTGCCCGTTTGGACATGAGAGGCGATACTGCCGCAATTTCCCACAGACAGCCTGTACCTGCAGCGATATTACCATCATCCTTATACTATCTGTATGCTAAACAATGAAAAAACTAAGGCCACTTAATACTATGCTACTAATTAACAAAAATACTAGGAGCAATTTCCCTCACGTCTTCCCTTAGCATTACGGGATCGGCCCCCTGTGAGAGAGAGAGAGAGAGAGAGGAGAGAGGAGGAGCGTGAGACGTGGAGAGAGAGAGGAGAAAAAAAACACACACAAACACTCAGCCTTTGTTTCTGGGAAACACCTTGTTTTGAATTTTTTTTTTTAAATTAGTTACTAAGTAGCGAGTCCATCGTCACACAAACAAGTAAAGCAGGTATTACAGTTTTGTTCATAAAGTATGAGTACTGTAAAAACAATGGGACATCAGCAGCAAAGAAAATAAGCCTTTCAAATAGAATTCGCCCAGTCGCAATGACAGCAAAAAAAAAAAATGTGTCTGGCTGCAAAGCTGGACTTGGCCCCCCTGCCGGGGGGTCCCTAGATAGCAGCCTGGATTTAGGTTGAGCAAAAAGTGCCAGCCGCAAATAAAGATCGGTTTTTTCCCTTTTTTGGCAGCCGTGCGTGTCGAAAACGCAGAACATCTTTGCCCACACGTTAAATCCTGTTCCGCTTTTTCGTAAGATGGCCATTGCTGCGGGTGGGAACAGATGGCAGAATTTAAAAAACCCGCTACACAGGGGACTTGAAAAAAAAAAGAGCATGTGCTTATTCCATTATCATCGATATAAAAGAATAAATAAATAAATACATAGATAAATAAATCTCGCTCTGTGTGTTTTTGTGTAAAAAAAAAAGTGCTTTGGAATAGAAACAATGAAAACAGTGCAAAAAAAAAGAAAGAAAGAAAGAGCAGACAGGCTGACAGATATTTATTTATTTATTTATTTATTTATTTATTTATACCACTTTAAGTCACGAGATTTCTCTGCATGAAATTCTGGCTGCTCTCCCTGGGGAGAGCGCGGCGCCTTAAGAGCAGCGACGCCCTTTGTTTCTTTCTTTTTTCCTGTATGCAACTGTATTTTTTTCCCCATCAGAATGGCTTTTTTCTAAGAATTTTGGCAGGGACAACTTCTTTTTCCCCGTGGGTTCTTTTACGCGCGCTAAATAATTATGTGTAACACACGGGACCTCGGTTTTTCGTCTATCCAAAGATACCCCCAACCACCACTCTTTGCTCTAATGGAGGGGGGGAAAATTTTCCCGGCCCCAAAGGGGTACGAACCACCGCACTTTCCCCGCCCCGGATTTTTCGCTTTTCTGACAGGCACGTTACCTTTTGACCCCGATCCACCAGACAACAACTAAAGATAGACGGAAAAAAAGAAAAAACAGACAGACAACAGACAGAAGACGATAGAGGGGAAAAAAAGAAGAACAGACAGACAGACAGACAGATGCGTAAGGGAAAAGAAAGCAAGAAAGAACAAAAGAGACAGATAGACGGAAAAAAGAAAAAAAAAGAAGACAGACTGCCCAGATAGAGGAAAGAAAAAAAGAAAGAACAAAAAGATGACGATAGACCGGAAGAAGAAAAAAATCAGACAGATGACAGACAGCGAAAAGAAAGAACAACAGACTGGGGGAAAGAAAGAAAGAAAGAAAGAAAAAACAGACAGAGACAGATAGACGGAAAAAAAAAGAAGAAAGAACAGACAGACTAAAAGATGACGGAAAAAAAGAAAAAAAGAAAGAAAAACAGACGACTGAAGATAGCGGAAAGAAAGAACAGACAGACGACTGACGATAGAGGGAAAAGAAAGAAAGAACGCAGAAGACTGACAGATGACTAAAAAAAAAGGAAGAATAAAAAAAAAGAACAGACAGACTGCTTTAGAAGAAAAAAGAAAGGTCAGCAACTGACGAAGGGGGGGAAAGAAAGAAAAAAAAGAAAGAAATAAAGGTCGACAGACTGACAGATGCGGAAAAAAGAAAGAAAAACAGACAAAATTGCAGATAGGGGGGAAAGAAAGAAAGAAAGAAAGAAAGGTCGACAGACTGAAGTAGACGGAAAGAAAGAAAGAACAAACAACAGACTGACAGATAGACGGAAAAAAGAAAGAAAGAAGAAAGGTCAGACGACTGACAGTAGACGGAAAGAAAGAAAAAAAAAAGGGTTCGGGCAGTTGACAGAAGACAAAAAAGAAAGAAAAAGAAAGACAACTACTGACGATAGAGGGGAAAGAAAGAAAGAAAGAAATAAACAGACTGAAGATAGACGGGAAGAAAAAGAAAGAAAGAAAAAACAGAAGACTGACAATAGACGGAAAGAAAACAGACGACAGACTAAAAGATAGACGGAAAGAAAGAAAGAACAGACAGACGAAGAAGAGGGAAAGAAAAACGAAAACAGACTGACAGATAGACTGAAAGAAAGAAAGAAAAAAGAAAAGACAGAGACAGATAGGGGAAAGAAAGAAAAAAAGAAAGAAAAAAAGGTCAGACAGACTGACAGATAGAGGGAAAAGAAAGAAGAAAGAAAAAAATAAAGGTCAACAATGCCGATAGACGGAAAAAAAGAAAGAAAGAAAGAAAAAAGGTCAGACGACTGACAGATAAGGGGAAAGAAAGAAAAAAGAAAGAAAAAAAAGGTCAGACGCTGACAGATAACAAAAAAAGAAAAAAAAGAAAGAAATAAGGTCAGACAGACTGACGATAGAGGAAAGAAAAAAAGGACGACGCGGACAGAAAAAAAAAAAAGAAAGCAGACAGACTGACAGCGGGCAAAATAGCGGAAAAAGAAAAAAAGAACAGACAGACAGATAGACGGGAAAAAAGAAAAAACAGAAAGACTGACAGATAGCGGAAAAAAAGAAAGAAAGAAAGAACAGACAGTGACAGATAGACGGAAAGAAAGAAAAAAAGAAAGAACAGACAGACTGACAGATAGACGAAAGAAAGAACAGAAGCAGAGAAGTAAACGGAAAGAAAAAAAAAAAACAGACAGACGACTGCAGATAGACTGAAAAAAAGGGAAAAGAAAAAAAAAAAAGAAAGAACAGACAGACTGACGATAGACAGAAAGAAAGAAAGGCAGCAACACGATAGAGGGAAAGAAAAAAGAAAAAAGAAATAAAGGTCAACGGGACTGACAGATAGAGGGGAAAAAGAAGAAAAAAAAAACCAGACTAAAGATAGACGGAAAGAAAAAAAGAAAGAAAGAAAGGTAGACAGACTGACAGAAGACGGAAAGAAAGGAAAAAACAAACGGGACAGATGAAGATGAGGGAAAAGAAAGAAGAAAGAAAGAAAGGTCAACAGATAGATAGACGGAAAGAAGAAAGAAAGAAAGGTCGGGCAGTTGCCAATGACGGAAAGAAAGAAAGAAAGAACAGAAGACATACTGACAGAAGACAAAAAGAAAGAAAGAAAAAAATGAACAGACTGCAGATAGGGGAGGAAGAAGAAAGAAAGAAAGAAAAAACAGAACGACGATAGACGGAAGAAAACAGACAGACAGATGACAGATGGGGAAAAGAAAGAAAGAACGACAGATGACGATAGAGGAAAAGAAAAAAAAGACAAGCAGATGACAGATAGACTGAAAAAAAGAAAAAGAAAGAAAAAAAAAGACAGATGACAGATGGGGGGAAAAAAGAAAGAAAAAAATAAGGTAGACAGAATGACGATAGACGGAAAAAGAAAGAAAGAAAGAAAGAAATAAAGGTAGACAGATGACAGAAGACGGAAAGAAAGAAAAAAAGAAAAAAATAAAGGTCAGAAACTGAAGATAAGGAAAAGAAAAAAAGAAAGAGAAAAAAATAAAAGGTCAGACGACTGACAGATAGCGGAAAGAAAAAAAAGAAAAAAAGAAATAAAGGTCAACGATGACAGATAGACGGAAAGAAAGAAAAGGAAGACAAAAGGACAGAAAGAAAAAAAAAGAACAGACAGACAGACTGAAGCTGGCGATAGAGGGAAAGAAAAAAAGAAAGACAGACAATAGACGGAAAAAAGAAAGAACAGACGATGCGATCGACGGAACGAAAAAAATAACGTCACAAGACAGACAGAAGCGGAAAGAAAAAAAAAAACAGACGACTGAGGGATGAGGGAAAGGAAGAAAAAAGAAAGAACGGACAGAAGACTGACAGATCTAAATTGTGGGAAAGGGAAAAGAAAAACAGACAAGACAAAAAGATGAGGGGGAAAAAAGAAAGAAAACCAGACAGCTGACAGATGGACGGGAAAAAGAAAAAACAGACAGACAGATAGAGGAAAAAGGGAAGAAAAAAAAGAAAGATTGACAGATAACGGAAAAAAAGAAAGAACAAAAGAACAGCTAGATGACAGAGACGGAAAAAAAGAAAAAAAGAAAGAACAGACAGACTGACGTAGAGGGAAAAAAAGAAAGAACGAAAGAACGAAGACTGACAGATAGACGGAAAGAAAAGAAAGAAGAACAGCAATGAAAAGACGATAGACGGAAACGGGAAAAGAAAGAAAGAACAGACAGACGATAGAGGGAAAAAGAAAGAAAAATTTTTAGACAGACAGATAGACGGAAAGTAAGACAGAAAAAAAATTCAAAGGGGGGGAGGGAAAAAAGGGGAAGAAGGGAGGGTTTTTGGGGGGGAAGCAAATGAGCGTTTTATAAAAATAAGCAAAGGTTACTTTAAGAGTGAAAAAAATGAGAAAACCCTCTAGCATAGATTTTTTTAATGCTAATTCTAGCAATAAAGCAACAATTTCAAAAGGGGGCTATAAAAAGTCAGTAACACTAACTGATCAATAAAACAATATTATTACCCCCGCAAAGAGGGGGGGGGGGAGGGGGAGAGAAGAGAGAGAGAAAAGAGAGAGAGAGAGAGAGAGAGAGAAAAGAGAGAGGGGAGAGAAGAGAAGAGGGGAAAAAGAGAGAGAGAGAGAGAGGGAAACGTTTGTGCGTGCGTGCGTTCGTTTTTGTGCGTGCGTGCGTGCGTGCGTGCGTTTTTGTTTTACATGTGCAGTACTTGATTATCTTCTTTGGTTTCCCTTGGGGAACATGGGCGACACACCCCCCAAAAGAACTCGGTTTTGGGAGATCCCCTTCGGCCCCGGGCCCTGTCATTCCGGCTGCCTTGTTTCTTCATCAACATTCACGCCCGGTTTTTTTGGGCGACCAATTTCAGCTTTCATTAACAGTACTAAGCATGCTAATGGCACACGCAGTAACTCTTCTCAACACACACCACACTCACACACAAAAATGTACACACACATACCACGCAGTAAGTCCAACACACCACGAGGCGCCGGTACAAAAACACCAACAACACAGCACATGTACCCCCACACCAACACACACACACACACACACACCACACACACACACACACAACACACACACACACAACACACACAGGACCCGCAGACTCACGAACACAAACGCGCGGCCCACAAAACCCGGGAAGCACACACACACAACACACACACACACACACAACACACACCCCAACAAACAAGAGACACGCGACAGACTCACGAACACAAACGCGCGGGGCACACAAAAAAAAACGGTAACACACAACCCCCAACACACACACCACACACACACACACACACCACACTCACAAACAGCACGCAACAAACACACACACACGTGCGCGCGTGTGCACACATGCTGCAAGCTTCCTGCCCTCTGTACATCCATCATTGAATAACTTTTTATAATAAATTTTCCATCCCCCAAAGAGAGAGAGCAAAGCAAACTTTAAAAGTTTTAAGAATAAAACACACCATACAACAAACACACAGAGTAAAAATTTCCCCTCACACGCATTTTTACTCCTCTCTTATACACACGGATAGACTACTCACTCACACACAACCCCAAAACCCACACACACCAACACACACACACACACCCACACCCACAAAATCCTTAAAAAGCACAAAAAACAAAGTGTATGTGTTCGCAAGACAGAAAGGCACAAAAAAGAAAGATAGGTTTTAACCTCTGTTGTTGGATAACGGAATAGTTTTAAAAAAGTTGCTCTCATAAAATATTGGTGTTACCATTGACAAAAAAATTTTTTGGAATGATAATGATGTCACTGGGAAACGTAGTCACGGCTATTTTAAAATTTTCCAAAATAAAAAATTTCTAAATAATCATTCCGAAAAATATTTTTTTTTTGGTCCATTCTCCAAACATTGACGTGGTCAAACTATTTGGGATACCGCAGTGGAATGAACTTTAAATTATTCAGGTTTTTTATAAAAGAGCAGTAAAACTTGTATTGTAATAAAAAAGACCCTGACAATTGAGGATAAGCAATAAATGTGCTGACATTTCGAAACCGACTTTTATTCAATAAGGCTGTGTTTATGCAAAAAAGTTGTTAATCCAAAATGCACATCCAGTAAGATAACTCCAAAGCTTTCGAAGTTAACAAACATAGAACAACAACCATTTGCTAAACATTTCCAAGACCAGAATAACCTATATAATCGAGCCCTCTTGTATTCAGGGCAGTGACTATGAATAAACTACTGCCAAAATTTGAAATGTGTAAAAGGCAACATCCGATATAAAACACCACTCAGAAAGATAATTCATGAATAAAAAGTACATAACACTCGACTGGTAAACTTAGAGTGTGATTTAGTGAATGACCCAAGTTTTATATTCATATAGAGTTCATGTGTAAGCATTGATCTTATATATGGGTTGATATGATATCAACCCCAACAGCGCTCTGGAATTGGTGTGGGTGTGTGTCGTGTGTGTGTGTGTGTGATGTGTATGTACGAGTGGTGTGAGTGCGTGTGTGTTGTGTATTTGGTTCGGTTTGGTTTTTTTTTAACGTTCTGCTGTTATCCAACATCAAGGAGTGGACCGCCTCACTGTACCTAAGCCTCCTGAAAACAGCCAGGACATGAACCATTTGGAGGTCCACTTGCCTGCGTCCGTGCGGGTACCCCAAACGGTTGTCCGACCAAGGCGGAGTGAGTGAGTGCTGATTTTGGCGCTTTTTACGTTTTTGTGTTACACAAACAATTATGCTGATTTATTAGAATTATATGTCGCAGTTAGTTTTCTTTTTTACATCTTAATAGATGAGCTAATTGTTATTGTCTGACGTAGTTGCTTGGTAGTGGTTTACATTGCTGAATTTATTCTTTGATGAAGGATTTAACGTTTGTTCTGCTAAAATCAAGTAAGTAAAGTCTTCAATTTTTTAGAAGTCTTTCCACTTTAGAGTGGATACAGTCGGCCCAAAAATAGGAGACTGAATGAAAAGAGAGAGAGAGAGAGAGAGAGTGAGAGAGAGAGAGAGAGAGAGAGAGAAGAGAGAGAGAGAGAGACGCTTTTAACGCTTTAACGCTTTAACAGTTTATTGTCATTGCCCTACTGGGCCTTTTGACAAGGGGGGTAACACAAATATGTTTGTGAAACAGTAAATAAAAAGTTAAATACGTGATTAATACAATTAAGTTTGGCAAAAAGAAAGTATCCATCCATTATAGCAGACTAATTACAATGATAACATTGGTGTCTGTACATTTACAAATCACCTAGTTCATACAAAGAAAAGAAAAAGGAAAATCAAACTGAAATGCAAAAACAACATTCGAATCGACCATCCATTCAAATTATAAGTGATATATATCAGCCTTTTTAACTCTGCTTACTTGAGAATACATTACTCTTTAAGTGACTATATCATTACATATTTATATAATTGGTGCTGACATGGCTTGTCTTAATTTTTGTGCTTCTGCAATAAACTTAGCTACAGATTTAATTACATGTTCGTTCTCAGACGACAAAATAGAGATAATATCTAGACTTTCTGTTTCTTGTGAACTTAGGAAATTATGTTTCTTTCGTATACTTTCATATGCTTTACATTGAAACAAAAAATGAATTTCATCATCAACAGTATGACCACATAATGGACATGGTAATTGCATGGCTGTCTCAGTCTGGAACCATCTTTTATTAGCATTAAAACCCAGTGTTCTTAACCTGAATCGAGCATAATTAAGCCTGGCCATTTGTCAGTAACTATTGATAGATATTTTTCTGTCTGAAAGACAGACTTGAACGAAAAGAACCAGCTATATTTATTTTTACTTTCCAAATCTGAGTGCCAGTTTTGTTTAAAAGAGCAAATAAGCCTATCTTTAAATTCCGAAAGAAACTGACGCTCATTACCTACTTCCTGAGACATCCATACAATCCCGAAGCCATGCTCTGATAAAACTCTTTTAACTTGATATGCCCAGTTCTCTTTCCCCCACTCCATCTGTATAATTAACATATCGTAAGACTGTCTACATAAACGTGTTTGTGAAAGTTTCAGTAGTTTTAACCAATATCTAATGCATTTGACAAAAGTTCTTATATATAAAGGATATCTTCCTGTCTCTCCATATAGTACAGTATTAGATGAATGTATTGGCACATTTAGAAAACGTTTCATGGCAAATGTGTGAACTTTTTCCATGTGCGTATTTACATATAATCCCCATATCTCTGAAGCGTATGTAAGCATGGGTTCTATCTGTGTGTCAAATAATTTCCAGAATAGGGAACAGTCTATGGAGTTCAGCTTTCGTAATGTTTTTAGGATTTCTATTACACCCTTTTTCCCTTCCTACAAGATTCCTGCCATGCAAAATTTAGACTAAGTTTTGTTGAAAACATCATCTCTAAGTATTTATACGTATTAACTATTTTGACTTCAGCATTTCCATACAACCATTTTTCACGAACTGATAAATGCCCATCCATTCTAAAAACAATAATGTTTGTTTTATCCATATTTACTGATAAATCAAAATTATCTGCCTCCTCTTTTAAGATATTTAACTGATGTTGCAAACCAATAACAGTATCAGATAAAAGAATAATATCATCAGCAAAAAGTAATAAGAACACCTCGGTTGCACCAGGAATTATTTGAATGCCGTGCTTTCCTTTCCTTGACAGCTCAATCGCTAATTCATTTATAAAAAACGAAAACATTTGTGGGCTCAAAATACAACCCTGCTTCACTCCCTTGGGGCATTCAAAGAAATCGGAATATTCATTTCCTGCACGCACACATGCTAGTACTGAGTTATAAATAGCTCTAAGGGCCATATATAATTTACCATTTACACCGTTTTTTCGTAGTACATTCCACAATATATTTCTATTCACAGAATCGAAGGCCTTTCTAAAATCAACAAAAGCAACATATAATTTTTTACTGGACAGCAGATGTTTTTGAATGAGAGAGTAAAGAGTAAATATATGATCTACAGTGCTGTACTTCGCTCTAAATCCCGCTTGCTCTTCTATTAATTTTTCTTCGTTATCTGCCCACTGAGTTAATCTCTTATTCAAAATGAAAGTATAAAGTTTACTTAATACACTGGTGAGAGCTACACCACGATAGTTATCAGCATTATTTACATCTCCCTTTTTGTGTATCGGAATTATTACTGATTCGGCCCACTGCAAAGGGAAATCACTCTTTTCAAACAGAAGGTTAAATAACTGAACAAGAAAAGTAATTACAGCTGAGTTTGCATATTTGAGCATTTCTCCAATTATTTTATCAGGACCAGCACTTTTTCCTGTTTTTAAATGTTTAATAGCATCAATAATCTCATTTTGAGTTATAGGATTGTTAAACAATGGTTCAAACATATTTTCATCTTCTTGTAATACTTCCACATTCTCTCGTGTTTCTGCACAATTAAAGTCATTAAAAACTTTCAAAAAATGATCATACCATTGTTGAATAGTGATGTTATTATAAACTAGTGACTTACGACTTACGGATCTGATGACGGACCAGAACGTTTTCGAGTCCTTAGAAGAATCTTTAAGTTTCTCTAATCTCTTTTCGTCAAAGTCTTTTTCTTTTGTTTTTCTTAGACTGATGTATTCTTTTCGTGCGGTAGTGTACATTTGTCTTTTTTCTGGTTTATCTACGTTTGTTTTACAACGCTGAAATCTTTTTAATAGTCTCTTTACTTCTTGTTTCTTTCGTTCACATTCAGCATCGAACCAGTCGTTACATTTTTTTTCTACCTTTTCTAACTGTTCTGACCATGCATGCAGCAGCCCCACATAATGCCTTCACAAAGTGATCCACACTGTTATTCACATCCGTGTTCAATAGCTGAGAGGCTGTTTCTACGCTTTCTTGAAATTCTGCACTATCTAATTCATGCTTATATACTTCTATGAAATCTTCTGACCATATAATCTTTTCTACACTCTCTTCTCCTCTACTTTCGACACTAACACAGTCCTCATCTATTTTCCATGTTATTTCAACGGGGAGGTGCCACGAATAGATACACTCCCCAATACACAGATCAAAACATGATAACATTTGACTAGGAACAAAAATAATCAATAACGCTGCATCCATTAGGAGACACAAAGGTATAATCCCCCTCCCTATCCCCCTCACAACATCCATTCAGAATCCTCATGTCAAACATAAAACATAAATCTATCAAGGACCTGCCAAAATTGTTCATCGTGTCATCTTTAGAGGCACGCACACAAAGTTCATCATTCACATCATCATACTCCACAACATCCAAATAATTTGACATCACTTCAAGGTCGGCTTGTTCCTGACCAGTCCTGGCATTCAAGTCTCCTACAATCATGCAATGAAAGTCGTCTATTTGAAAATATTGCAATAAGGTTTCCTCTAATAATATAACACCATCCTTAATTAGTTTTTCATTGTAAAGAGGACCACCTTCTGGCACAATATAGCACGCTATCAAAATAACATCTTTATCTAAATTAAAAATACGTTTGTTTATTCTAATGGCAATCGTGTTGTCACACTCTATTTCAATTTCTTTTACATATCTTTCTAAAGACT
Organism: Rapana venosa; assembly: GCA_028751875.1. Lineage (NCBI taxonomy): Eukaryota > Metazoa > Mollusca > Gastropoda > Neogastropoda > Muricidae > Rapana > Rapana venosa. Next base: position 6,254,925 of record CM054165.1, read on the forward strand.
TTCTTACTAATAGAAGCACTCCTCCAGAATTCCTTCCATGATGTGACAGTTTTTGAGCCGGGACATGAAACTTTATATAATCTAGAAAAACACCACTGTAATCAAAATTAGAGTCAAGAAAAGTTTCAGTGAGGCACACAAAATCGAACTTATTTACATAGTTTATAAAGGAGACATCTTTTAATTTGCTGTACAAATTTTCAACATTATAATTTAAAAATGTCCATTGACTTGGATGGCCGGGCCTGTCCTAGCTCTTTCTTAAGTTGCTAGGCCGCTGACTCCTGCGACTGTCTTTGCTGTCGCTGGCTGCTTTGCCGCGAGCAGACGACTTGCGCGGTGGGTTACGCAGGAAATCCCGCATCCCTGTCTGCTGGTAGGACAGAGGCCCGTCACGTGCTGCACGCCCCTCACTGGCAGTAGGACACGCCACGTCACAGCGAGGGGAATCCCCGCCAACCGTCGCTGAGCTGTGACGTTCACCTCGTGGAGTCGTCCCCCGGTTGCCATGGTAACGCCCGCCCGCACTGCCTCCGGTGACGTCACCCCCGTGCTGGCTCCGTGTTGCCCGTGCCACAGAGGGAGAGGAGGAAGGAGAAGGGGGCCTGCCGTTCCCGTTCTTCTGTCGGCTGCCAGGTGTGGTGCCACCCTCTGACGTCACGCCCCCTCTGCCGGTGAGGAAAGGGGAATCCCCTTGTTGACTGGACTGTGAGGGGGGACAGGGGTGGAGGACTGCTGCGCACCCCCACTCTCCACCACCTCTGCGTAGGATCGGGGGTCTGGAAGCCTGGGTCCCATCACCATCTGCCCTCTGTGGAAGTAGGCTCTCCTGCCCTCCCTGCGTGCTGCAGCCACCATCTGCGCCTGGGCCCTGGTCAGGTCGTTGGCCACCCTGACACCGCTGTCCTGCAGCTTCTGCCTCAGGTCCCTGTCCGTTAGAATGGACATTTTGTCTCGCCACCTGCTGAACTTGGCGATCATAGGCCTGGGCTGTCCATCTCGTGCCTGTCCTGTTCGGTGTGCCCGTGCTATGTGGTCCAGTGTCCAAGACCTCGTGTTATCCACACTGTTCAGCACGTCGATGACTGACTGAGCACAGGTTTCAATGGACTCCCTGTCAGTTTGCTGAGGTATACCAAACAGCCTCAAGTTATCTCTTCTTGAGAAATTTTCCAGCCTGTCCGTGTCTGCTTTTAACTGTTCAATTTCTGTCTTCATCTCACTGATAGTATCGGCCAGTTTTTGTACACCTTCTCTGTCTTCGTTCCTTTCATCAAACAACTGGTGGATGTCTTCAGTCATGTCTGTGACTGTCCCTGCCAACGAGAGAGAGAGAGAGAGAGAGAGAGAGAGAGATGAGAGAGAGAGAGAGAGGAGAGAGAGAGAGAGAGAGAGAGAGAGAGAGAAATAGATAGATCTACACTGTGTGGTGGTGCGTGGGTGTGTATAAGTGTGTGTGTGTGTGTGTGTGTGTGTGTGTGTGTGTGGTGTATGTGTGTGTGTGTGTGTGTGTGTGTGTGTGTGTGTGTGTGTGTGTGTAATAAAGAGTAATAACAAGGGAAATACACAAATAGTATTCTTAACATAAACAATAAAGGGAACATTTATAAAATAAAATTTCGAAGAGAACTACAACTACAAAGTCCCCTTTAAGTATTTTAAAAATTTAAACCTTTAGCAATGTCAAATGTTAGTTTTTACATTTTTAAAAAATTTTCGTCAATGGAAATTCTCAGAAAAGCAGGGAGATAAGTTTTAAATTCTCACTTTCCCAAGATGTTTTGGGAAATTTAAAATATATTCACCACAAAAGGGCATTTAACACCTATGAATTTTGTTTAATGCATTTAACCCTTTCCTGAAAAATAATGCCTTAGTTGCCCTTTCTTTGAAAACATTTTTTGGGAATCTGTAATGATCAATGTTTAAATTACCTTTTCCCCACTCTGATTGAATGGAAACTCCTTGATTTGCCGATTTTTTTCTAAAAATTTTGGTTAAAGGGAAGCTTTTTCTAACAACGATAACCCTCTGAAAGGGAAAAGGGGGAAAATTGCATACAAAAAGACCCCTTTATATTACTTTGACCTTTCTTCGCAGCCCGATAAACCCATTTTTTTGAAAAAAATTCTTTTAGGGTGAAGGAATCCAAAAAAGGAAAACCCATAAATTTCCCAAATCAAAACCAAAAAGTACAGCTTGTATATGACCGGGGGAAAAGGGAAAGGGAAGGGAAATGCCCCTTTTGTTATACTTCTTTGCTCTGACCCAAAGGGCTTTTGGTTTTATTCTTTTTTTTCCTTATAAAATGGGGTATATCATTTTTTTAAAGTGGATATGGGTGGGGTTTATGTAATGAAAAGGGGAAAGTGATGATACATCTTTTCCTCTGTTTAAAACCCAATTTTTTTTGTTGTTGTTGTTGTTATTATTGTTGGTGGGGGTTTGGGGAGGGGTTTTGGTTTATTTTGCTTTTTGTTTTTTTTGGGGTTTTTATTTTGGGTTTTTTCTTGGGGGGGGGGGAGGGGTTTTTTGGGGACTTTTTTTCTCGTCTTTTGTTAGTTCTTTATTTTCCCTTCTTTTGTCTTGCGGTTATTCTTGTCCAAGTTAGTTTGGTCCCCTTTTTGTTGCTGTGTACGTATGTTTGTTTGTCTGATTTTTATTTCCTTTTTGTGGCTGTTCTTTTTGATTCATTTTTTTTTTGTTGTTTTTTTTCAGTTTTTTTTGCATGGTTAAAAGGTTTTTTTGTGTTTTTGTTGGGGGGAAAAGGGAAGCGGGGGGGTTTTTTTTGTTGTTGTTATTTTTATTTTGTTTTTTCTTCTGTTTTTTTTGGGTTTTGGGTTTTTTTTTGTTTGCTTGTTTTTTTTGTATTATGAGGGATATTTTTTTCAAGTTTTTAAATTTAAATTTGAATTTTAGGTTTTAAATTTTTTTTCTGGATTTTTTGTTTTTTTTAAAATTTTCCGATATCATACGTTTTGGGCTTTTCTTTTTTGGGTTTTTAATATTTACTATAAATTATTTTTTTTAATTCATTCGGTTGCATATACTTTTATCTTTTGTTCTCGCTTTTTTTTTCCTTTAGATAATGGCTTAAATGAAAAAAAAGAAAATGAAATGCTTATTCAATGTAACATCTGAAAATAAAATTTTTGACTTTGGGACTTTAAATTTTGACACACAAAACGCACACAAGGGAAACACACAAAACCCACGCGCCACGCAAAAGACACACACACATGCGCACCACAAACCACACACAAACCACGCAAAAAACAAAAACACACACACACAAACACACACCCCAAAAACACCCCAAAAAACACACACACACACAAAACACACACACACAAACACACACACACAAGGGTAAGTTTTAGGGCCACCCGCGCGCGCGCATACACACACACACACAAAACCACACACAAAAAACCACAAAAACCATGAAAAAAAACCCCGCCCAAAAAAAACACCCAAAACACAAGAGAAACCCCCCGGCCGTCACACACACACACACAAAAAAAAACACACACACACACACATAGATAAGATATAAATATAAAATAATATTATATAAAAATATATAAAAAAATAGTTTAGATATATAGATATATATAGAGAGAGAAATATTATAAAAGAGAGAGATATATATATAAAATAAAATATCTCACCACACAAAACCATTTACTAAAATCACAAACACGCATACACACAGTACCCCTCAAACATACACACACACACACACAACACAAACCACCCCCACCACACACACACAACACACACAAACCCCCACGTGCCCGCGTGTGCATTTATTTTTTTTGTTATTTTTTTTTTTATTTTTTTAAATATCGGGGATTTTTTGTTTTTTTTTTAACCATTTAAACCGTGGGAAATGCAGTTTTGAATTTTGGGCCATCTTTTTCCCACCGGAACAACAAGGGCCAACTTTTCCGAAGAGCGGAACGGGTTTCCCCGTGTACGCAAAAATGTTCTGCGTGCTTTTAAAAACACCCCCTGGGTTTTAAGTCCATTTTGAATGAGTGTTTTGGTTTTGCGGCGTACGGGGCGCCCGTGGGTGTTTGACGTGTGTGTTTTGTGGGGAATGGTGAAGTAAAAAAATTTGAGTAAAATTTGGGGGGCATTTGGAGAGTGTTTTAAAGTGGAAATGCGCGTGCAGTGCATGCATGTGGGGAAAAAAGTCAGAAAAATTTTGCACGCGCTAGTGTGTGTGTGTGGGTGTGTGGGGTGGTGTTTGTGTTTTGTGTGGGGTTGTGTGTTTTTTTTTTATATCGGGGAAAAAGGAAAAGCACTGAGGGTGTTTTTTTTTTACATCCAGTCCCGGTGTTTTAGGGGGTTTTTGAAATTTTTCATCTTTTTCCCATGGCCCTTCCCCCCCACCCCCCAACCCAAAATTTTAAGCAGCCTCGAGGGGGGTTTACCAGGTTGGGGATTTGGGGTGCGGTTTTGCGGGGGCCCCCCTTGGGCTTTCAGAAAACCCAAAAGGGGTTTTTTCCCCCCCCCCCCCCCCCCCCCCCCCCCCCCCCCCCCCCATTCCCCCCCCCCCCCCACCCCCCCCCCCCCCCCCTTTGTAATTGGTTTTTTTCCCCCCCCCCCCCCCCCCCCCCCTTGCCCCCCCCCCCCCCCCCCCCTTTTTTTAAAGGGCCCCCCCCCCCCCAAAGTTTGCCCCCCCCCCCCCCCCCCCAAAATTTGGGCCCCCCCCCTCCCCCTCCCCTAAGAATAGGTCCCCCCCCTTTGCCCATCCCCCCCCCCCACGCCCTTATAGGTTATGGGACCCCTTTATTTTTCTTTTACTGAATGAGGGGTTGAAAGTGCATGCGTGCGGGCGCGCGGGTTTATTTGAGGGGTGCGGGGTTGTGGTGGGGTGTGTGTGTGGTGGTGTGTGTGTGGGGTGTGTGTGTGTGTGTGTGGTGGGGGGTGTTTTGTGTGTGTGTTGAAAGAGTGAGTGGGGATATACAAAAGATATTGTTTAGAGTGTGTGTGTATGTTGGATCCCGTGCAGCGTGTGGGGTAAAAAGTCAGATAAATTGTTTGGGGTGTGTGTATGTGTATGTTGGGGGGTTAGTGTGTGTTGCATGAGGGGGGGGGGGGGGGGGGGGGGGGGGTGGGGGCCCTTGTTTGCATGCACAGTGCACCAATACCCGCAGTCTTAAGGAAAGGTTTTAAAGGCCCCGTACTAAAATTATCCCCCCTGTCCCCTTTTCCCCCCCCACCCCCCCTAACACCACCCCCCCCCTCCCCCTTCCTTCCCCCCCTTTTTCCCCCTCCTCAAAAGCCCTCATTCCTGGCCCCCCAGCTAGGCAGGGCCCCCCCCCCACACCACAGATCTGGGTAGGCTAGGCTAGGCTAGGGCCCCCCCTTTCAAAGGGGGAAAGGGGTTAAAAAAGGCCAGACCCCCACCTAAAAGCTAGCTTAGTCCAAACAACCAGCTTGAAACAACCCTTTGTTTTAAAACCCTTTCCCCGCGATATAAATTTTTGGGGCTCACAAAAAATTGCATTTTAAAACCCAAAAATTTTTAGCCCTGGGACCTTTTCTGTTTTTGGGTTTTTTTTCACGTTTATATTAACACTAATAGGTTTAAACCCAAACATTTTTGAGATAAAAACAATTAAATGGAAACAAAAAACAAAAAGACCCTACCTATATGGGAACAAAAATAAAAACCCCAAATTGTAAAGAAAAACTTTCCCACAGAAGCCAAACCCCCCATCTACTTTTCATCAACTACAAACCCCTTTCCCTGGCAAGACACCCAACAGAATGAAAAAAAACAAAAGGGAAACAAAATTTTTAAAAGGCCCTTTGAAGTGTGAGATAAGATCCACTTCATCAGCCCTCTTAAGTTGGTACTAGCCATCACTTCCCCAACTGACTCCTTTAGGGGAGTGTTCCCCCAACATTTTTTCCAATCATCAACACTCCTAGTAACCCAAAACACAAAAAAGGGCTGGAAGTTAGACACTTGAGACCCTACCCCCTGAAAAGGAGGGCCCCTTTTTTCCCCAAAGTTAAAAATAATATGAACCTGATTTTTTAACCCCGGGGAAAAAAATTTTTTTTTTTGCCAAAGGGCCCCCCCCGATCGGGGCCCCTTGCATTTTCCGGGGAAAACCACAAACCCTGGCCCATCGCGCTGTACGTGTTTGTGTGTGTTTGTGTGTTTTGTGTGTGGTGGGGGGAGAGAGAAAAGTGAAAAGGAGAGAGAGAGAGAGAGGGGAGAGGGGGGGAGAGAAATGCCTTGACTCTTTTATACATAAGGAAAAAGATTTTTTTAAAACAACCTATTTTTTCTACTGTCCTTGTGAACATATCCCTCACAGCAATTAGGCCTACTACTACAATATGAATATTCTCCAAACACAGAAAAAGAAAATCCACGCCAAAAATATGTAAAATCTTGATAACACAGGACTATCAATCCACTCATTAAAACAACACATACGCGCGCGCGCGCACACACACACACCATACACGCAACGCACGCACGCACGCACACACACACACACACACACACCACACACACACACACACACACACACACACACACACACACACACAACTACAGAGAATCAGAAACTAGGCTAAAAGCTGGAAGGCTGGCAAAGCTTAGGTTATGTAAGACAAGCCTGCTGTGTGTGGAAAGCCTGTCCTCCCAACACACAAGCAGGCACTAGACACACATTTTGCCCAGATTTGTGCCCTTCAAAGCTAAGGAACAGGTATCCTATACATAACAAAAGTTCAATGAGATTAAAATAATCAAACATTACGATTACTAACCTGACTTTGTCAAAGTGAAACTTAAATAAATTCAGAAGGGAAATTGCAGTCAATTTATGTCCCTGGCACAAACATTACCACTCTCAATAGTAAACAAAGAAGACCAATCAGGTAGGAACATCTAATCCATCTGTTATGTTTGTTTATAACTCCTGAACAATAGTGTTGTACTTATTGAAAGAAGGCCACGCTATCTTGATGGCGCCAAACCGACCCTAGCATCTGGTCAGTCAGTGCCTGAGCTAAGATGATTTCCTTAGGGGTCAAGTTCCAGAGTCTGAGAGCAGCAGAAAATGGGAAAAACCACTGCCCTGGTGTGAGCATGCCAGCATGTGTGTGTTATTTATTTATTAACATTTTATTCTTTTATATCCAGGATAATGGAATATGCACTTATGTGCTTTTTTACATCCAGTCCCCTTGTGTATGTGGTTTTGTAAATTGTCATCTGTTCCCACAGGCACACGATGGCCTACTCTTACGAAAAGCGGAACAGGATTTTAACATGTGCGTAAGATGTTCTGCGTGGGTTCCCACACGGGGCCTCGGTTTATAGTCTCATCCGGAGTTTTGGGGAGAGTGGAGTCAGCACTGATGTTAACTCCAGGGGAAAATATTCTCCTTGAACAGGAATCGAACCGGGTTGTACCGATTGCGAGCGCAATGTTCTAACCACTAGGCTATCCGTGTGTGTTTGGTGTGCGTGCGCGTGTGCGCGGCCGCGCGCGCGCGCGCGCGGTGTGTGTGTGTGTGTGTGTGTGTGTGTGTGTGTGTGGGTGTGTGAGCGTGCGCCTGCATGCGTGTGCGCGCGCGAGTGTATTGTTTGTGTGTGAGTGCCAATAAAATGACCTAAGCAACAAACAGTACAAGTGAGTGTGTGTTGTAATAATAATAATAATAAAAAAAATAATAATAATAATAATAATAATAATAATAATAATAATAATAATAATAATAACTGGAATTTGTACAACCTCTATCTTGCAAAGACAAATCAGAGCGCTTGCATTCAACATATTATTACAGTCATGCAGCCAATAACTATCAAGAGCTTAAACAAAATTCAAATGTAGGCATTGTACACACACACACACACACACATACACACACACACACGCACGCACGCACGCACGCACACACACACACACACACAGCACACACACACACACACACACACACACACACACACACACACACAGGTTGTAGGCTTTGGCAGGGTAAGGCCTAATGAGGATTTTGGCTGTTGAAGGCAGGGGCAGGTTTTTGAGATGAAAGAGGGAAATAGGTTTGAAACTGTGTGTGTGTGCGTGTGTGTGTGTGTGTGTTTGTGTGTGTGGTGTGTTGTGTGTGTGTGTGTTGTATCTTGTGTGTGTGCTTTGTTGTAAATATACCACATAAGTCAAGGGTGGTGTGTAGATGTGTGTGCATGACGTGAGTGCCTTGGATGCGTGTAATGTGTGTGAGGAGAGGATGAGAGGAGAGAGTGAGAGAGAGAGGAGAGAGAGAGGAAGATTGGATGGGGAAGATGAGTGAGGAGAGGAATGAGAGAGAAGAGAGAGATGACATTTTATTTTTTGAGGATAAGAGTAGAAGCAGAAGAAGACTTTTATCATATAGCCCGGGGGGGAGGGAAGTAAACACATAAATAGACAAACATGCAAGGAAAATGAATCGTAATTACCACAGTAAACACACACCAAAAACCACCAAACACACCCCTCCCCCCCCCCCCCCACCCCACCACACACACACACACACACACACACACACACACACTTTGCTCTGAATCCAATGGCTGTTGGTTATTCTTGTTTTCCTTATATATGAGTATATTATGTGGTGAAGGGGATATGGGTGAGGATGTGTATGTGTATGTAAGTGTTTAAATGATACATCAGTTTCCTCTGCTTATTATTGCATTTGGTTGTTGTTGTTTTGTTGTTGTTATTGTTGGCGGTTGGTAGGGGTGGGGTTCTGGTTTATTTTGCTTCTTGTTTGTTTTAGGTTTGTGGGTGGTTTTCTTGGGGAGGGGGAGGGGTATTTTGGACTCTTTTTCTTGTCTTTTGTTAGTTCTATATTGTTGTTATTTATCTTGGCTGTTATTCTTGTCCTATGTTGGTTATTGTCGCTGTTGTGTTGTTGTGTAGTATGTTTGTGTTTGTTTGGATTGTTTATTTCCTTGGTGTGGTTATTCCTGCTGATTCATCTTTTGTTGTTTTATTCAGTTGTTTGTATGGTTGAGGCTTTGTGTGTATGTGTGTGTGAGGGGGGGGGGGGGAGCAGTTGGTGTTTGTTTTTTTTAATTTGTTTTGTCTTCTTTGTTTGTTTTGGTTTGGATTTTCTTTGTTGCTTGTTTGTTTGTATTATGACGGATATTTTTTCAAGATTTTTGAATTTTTTGAATTGGATGGTTTAATATTTTTCTGGGTTTTTTGTTTTGTTTTTATTCCATGTATGCATATGTTATTGTCTTTTCTTGTTTGATTTGTAACGGTTTTACCATAGATTACGTTTTTATTCTATGTCTACATATACATTATCTTTTTTCTCGCTTTTTGGTTTCTTAAATAGATGGCTTGATGAAAAAAGCAAATGCACTACTTATTCAAAGAGGCACCGTGGTCGAGTGGTTTAGGCGGTCAACTCGTGATCCAGAGGTCGCGGGTTCGATCCCCTCTCGGCTCGGTGTTGTGTCCTTGGGAAAGACACTTTATTCCTATTTTCCTCACTCCACCCAGGTGTACAAGTGGGTACCAGCTCTGCTGGGGAAGTATCTGGCGACAGACTAGCGTCCTGTCACAGGGGTGGTGAAAAACAATCAGTTCGCTTAACGCTACATGAAACCGGGATAAGCTCCGGCTCTATGGGCCTTCTGGCTCGAAAGAACATACTACTTATTCAATGTACCATCTGAAAATAAAAGTTTCACTTGACTTGACACTCTCTCTCTCTCTCTCTCTCTCTCTTCACTCTCTCTCCTCTCTCTCTCTCTCTCTCTCTCATCTCTCTCGC
>CM054165.1:6267237-6289737 GCA_028751875.1 Rapana venosa
AGAAAGAACAGTCAGACAGACAAACTGACAGATAGACGGAAAGAAAGAACAGACAGACAGACGGACTGACAGTAATAGACGGAAAGAAAGAAAGAAAAAAAGAACAATCAGACAGACTGACAAATAGACGGAAAGAAAGAAAGAAAAAAACAGACAGACGGAAAGAAAGAAAGAACGAAAGAAAGAACAGACAGACAGACAGACAGATAGACGGAAAGAAAGAACTATCAGACTGACAGATAGACGGAAAGAAAGAAAGAAAGAACAGACAGATAGACGGAAAGAAAGAACAGTCAGACAGACAGACAGATTGACAGATAGACGGAAAGAAAGAACAGACAGACAGACTGACAGATAGACGGAAAGAAAGAAAGAAAGAACAGTCAGACAGACTGATAGACGGAAAGAAAGAAAGAAAGAAAGAAAGAACAGACAGACAGACTGACAGATAGACGGAAAGAAAGAAAGAACAGTCAGACAGACTGACAGACATATAGAAGGAAAGAAAGAAAGAAAGAAAGAACAGACAGACAGACTGACGAAATAAACGGGAAGAAAGAAAGAACAGACAGACAGACTGATAGACAGACGGAAAGAAAGAACAGACAGACAGACTGACAGATAGACGGAAAGACAGACAGACAAAAATTCAAAGGGAGGGAGGGAGGAGAACAGGAAAGAAGGAAGGGGTAGAAGGGGAGCAAATGAGCGATTTTTAAATAAGCAAATAATTACATGTTTTTAAGAGTAAAAAGAATGACAAAGTCCCTCTAGCATAGAAGTTTTGAATGCTAATTCTAGCAATAATAGCAACAATTACAAAGGGACTATAACAGCATCAATAACAATAACTGCATCAATATAAACAATATTATTAACCACAGCAACAGAGGGGAGGGAGGGTGAGAGAGAGAGAGAGAGAGAGAGAGGAGAGAGAGAGAGAGTAGAGAGTGATGGAGAGAGAGAGGAGAGAGAGGAGAGAGAGTGAGAGAGAGAGAGAGGAGTGTGTGTGTGTGTGGGTGTGTGTGTGTGTGTGTGTGTGGTGTGATGTGCGCGGGCGCGCTCTGGTAGGTTAGTTCTTCAGTTTAACGTCCTTCCACAAATTTGTGATACCAGATCGGAAAGTGTGAGTGTGTGTGTGTGAGGGGGGTGGGGTGGTGGGGGGGTGGATGGGTTGGGGTGTGCACATTAGCAATTATCAGCATTAAACAACCATAAGAAACAGAAATTTAAAATAATAAATTAGAAAGTTGAGGGGGAAAAGTTAAGCTTCAAAACTAACTTTGCAATTCATACAAACCAGTAAACATGTTAATATAAAAAAATCTGTAATAGGACTTGACTTAACGACAATACAATTTGTTTCATTAATGGAATGTCTTTGAATGTGCTCTAAGCAACGGAATGTGAAAACAGGTAAAGTTTTTCAAATCTCTGCATTCTAAAGAATGTGAGCAATGGGTATATTTTCGCCACAGATACATGTTGCTTTTTTGAAATGTAGTTCTGAAAGCATGGAGCTCGAGCCTGTAGATAAGAGATACGTTTCTATATTCATGTGAGTTACGGCATGTGATCTTATCAAAATATAATACATGGGCTACATCATCTTCAGGAGAAGATATCTATTAGCTTCTTTTTAAAATGTTTCCAAACATGCATTTTCTGACATACTATTTAGCCCTCGTGAATGGATAAGGGGACATTTATGCTGCTCGACCATTACTATGCTTAGCACCACATTTTTGCTATTTTGTCATCTTTTTCATTAAAGTAGATACCAATGGAAAGAAATCCAGCAAAAGTTACACTAGGCCTCGTAACTCAGAAAATGAATCAGATGTCCAATCTCAGTTACCAAATCTTGTCTCACTTTTAAACTGGAATTTTTTTAGGGCTAGTAGAACCGACTTGGAATCAACAGAAAAGCATCTGAAATATATCTTAAGGAAAATCTAGAAGATGATATAACAATCAAGATGGCAGATAACTCAGCTGTAATATAGATCGATTTTACCCAGCATTGAATGTATCTCTCTACTTTCAATGATGATCCACACCGCCTAATTGTCGCTCAAAAGTGAACTGTCAGTATAGATTTTTTATATGGTCCGGATATGTAGTTTGTATAGATATTCTTTTACTGACGTGCTAAGATATTTTCATTACCTTTTTTAGTTAAGAAATATAATTTATGTCAAAATTAGCTCTCCGAAGCTCCCATGGTGGACAAGGCAAGAATTTAATCTTTGATTTAGTTGTTGTGTGCGTGTTCGCGCAGGAGAGAGAAGAGAGTGTGAGAGATGAGAGATGAGGAGAGAGAGATGATGAGAGAGAGTAGAGAGAGAGAGAGAGAGAGAGAGTGCGTGTGTGTGTGTGTGTGTGTGTGTGTGCGTGCGTGTGTGTGTGCATGCTTGCGTGCGTGTGTGCGTGTGTGTGTGTGTTGTGTTGCATGCTTGCGTGCGTGTGTGCGTGTGTGTGTGTAACTGGACATGCATTTTATTGAACATTGGCCTTGAGCGGCAATTAAAAGTAGAGTGGGGGAGGGGGAGTGACTGCCTGTACACAACCAGTTTACAGTATGAACCACATTTCAAAGTAGAGCAAAAACACACACTAGTCACCATCTGTTTTTACACCGCGAAACATGATATCTAATGCTAAGTTTAAAATAATTTTCTGCTTTTAGTTTTTTTCTCCTTCCCAGCATGGAATAAAAACTTGCTAGTGATTGAGGATGTTTATGTGTGTGCCAAAATAAAAAGGATAGGCGGAAGTCTTTCAGGTGAGTTGTTTGATAACAGATATATGATCTGTGTTAACGAAACACTGTACATAGAGGGATCATCTTCAATAACATTTTGCACAAACATCAGTTTTTAATTTTGGAGTTATTGCGTTTTATTAAAAGATTATGATTAGGGGAAGAAATTCATTTGGGCTGTGGACAGTGCAACTCTGAAAGTAAAAACAGTATATTCGATGTATAAGATCAATTTTTTTTAAAAAAACAGTTTTAAAAAGATCTGTATGTTCAATCTATTATCTTTTTTGGGCCCCAGATTTTTCCTGAATAAACATATCGAGTATCTTTGTTTTGAAAAAAGGATCCATGAATACTCCAACAGTGTTGAGCCAAACGAAATTAACCCCTGACCTACACAAAAAAATTTCCCTTATACCTGTTAGTGTTACCAGCATTTGCCCTTTTGGGTCTGGGTTTTTAATTTGCATTTCAAAGCCTGGTGGGGCACCTTGAAGGCTCACTGATAATTTTAACCTATATCTTATTGCATAATACAAAATGACAGTAAATAAGGTACCTTGATTCCCCTACACATGTGTTGGGGGTTTGAACAGGAAAAACCCAGAAAAGCAAAAAGCCATAAAAGTATTTTTTCAAAGATTTTAAAGATTCTTAGGAAAGAGAGAGAGAGAGAGGGGAGAGAGAGAGAGAGAGAAAAGGAGAGAGAGAGAGAGAGAGAAGAGGGGGAAAAGAGGGGAGAGAGGGGAGAGAGAATTTTAACTTTTTTTTGGGGGAAAATGGAATAAACACTCATTGCATTTTTTTAAAAAAAAAATCCCCCTTTTGTTGTGTGTGTGTGTGTGTGTGGTGTGTGTGTGTGTGTTGTGTGTTTGTGAATGTACAAAAATGTTGTCATGGGTCCCCCCTTCACACATACGGCCTACTCTTTTGAAAAGCGACCTTGGCATGGGAGGTTTGCAACTTGCAGTCAGATGTTCTGCCTGCCCTTCGCCTGAGGACCTGTTTTTAGTTAAAGGGGGGGGGGTGTGTCCTGGTGTGTGTGTGTGTGTGTGTTGTGTTGTGTGGTGCATGCGTGCGCGCGTGCTAGTGTGCGTGCGCGGGGCGTGGTGGGTGTGTGCGTTCGCGCGTCACGTCAAACAAATGGGCTTTTTGAGGGGGAAAAAATTAATTTTCCCCCAAATTTTTTTTTTCATCCCGCCCTGTCCAAAAAAAAAAAAAATCATAATAAAAAAATTTACAAGAAACGTTAATCTATGTTGAAAAGAACAAAAACAAAAAATAACAACTGCATGAGTGTGTTTTGACTGCCTGCCTCCCGCCTTGTGTGTCTGTCTGTTGTCTGCGGGTTGCCCTTGTTTGTGTCTGTCTGCAGGTCTGCACCCGGTGTGTGTGTGCTGTTGTCTGTGGTCTGCACTGGTGTGTATATCGTTTTAGGTCTAGCACCTGGTGTGTTTAAACTGTCTGTGGGCTAGCACCTGGTTGGGTCTGTCTGTAGGTCAACCGGTGTGGATATCTGTTGTAGGAGCACCTGGGGTGTGTGTGTGTTGTTGCTGTAGGTCTGCAACTGGTGTGTGCTGTCTGTTGTAGGTTAGCACCTGGGGTTTTGGGATACTGTTGTAGGTTAGCCCTGGGGTGTGTCTGTCTGTAGGCTAGACCCGGTGTTTGGCTGTCTGTAGGTCTAGCACCCGGGGTGTTATTGGAGTGGTCTGAAAATTGTTTGATTCTTTTTCTGTTGGGGGTCTACCCCCTGGTGTGATATCGTTGCCGGCTCTCTGTGCCAGAAATGGGTTGATACTGTTGTTGTGGGTTCTGCCCTGGTTGGGGTGTTGCTTAGGTTAGACCTGGGGGGTGATTTGTTTTTGGTTAGCCCCTTTTTAATTGCTGTCTTAGGTCTGCACCTTTTGGGTGTGTGTTGTCGTCTTTTGGGGCCTGACCGGGGGGGCGTTGGGAGGTTAGACCTTTTGGTTTTTTGTTTTCTGGCAAAAGCCTATGCCGGGGAAAAAAGGCGCTGGAGAGAGAAATTTTAGGGGGGGGAGGGGGGGTAGGGAATACAGGAGATTTGGGGGGGGGGGGGGAGTGGGAAAAGGGGGGGAAAAAGGGGGAAAAGGCGGGGGGGGGGGAGGGGAGGGGGAGAGGGAATTTGGGGAGGGGGGAAAGGGAGGGGGGGGTTGAAGGTGGAGGGAAAAGGGTGGGGGAGGGGACAAAAAAGGAAGGGGGGAGAAAAAAGTTGGTGTGGGGGGGGGAAAAGGGGGGGGGGGGGGAAAGGGGGGGTGTTTTTTGCTTTAACCCCAAACCTTTTTTTATAAATTTTAATAAAAAAATTTCCCCATTTTTTCTCAAAAAAAAAACCCAAAAAGTAATTTTTTCGTCTTTATTTTTTAATTAAAAAAAACTTTTCAAAAACACGAAAAAAATAAATTTTTTGGGTCCACCCCCAAAAGAAAAACCCCAATGTGTTTACCGGTTTTTTTTGCTGAAAGCGGGGGGGAAGTTGGGGGTGGGGAGGGGGGGGGGGGGAGGGGGGGGGGAAAAATAACCCCATCTTTTAAAAAACTTTAAATTCCCAATTTCAAAAAAAACAAAGGGTTTTTATCCCTGCTAAGCATTCGTTTTTGTTTCTTTTCCTTATTTTATTAACACACAAAGTCTTTTTATCATCTAACTCTTTTTTTGGTTTACTTAATTATTTTTCATTTACACCATGTTTTTACTGCCCCTTTTTTATCACTGCAAAGTCATTGCTGTTTTGTGTCTCACAGCTTATTTTTCATTTACATCATGGGGTACTGGCCTGTTTTACCACTGCAAATTCCTGTTCTGTGTTTACAGCTCTATGTTTCTTTACACCCTGTGGCTGCTGCCTGTTTTATCATGCTAAGTCATTGCGTTTTGTCTTACAGCTCTAGTTTCATTCTCCCCATTGTGGTACTGCTGCCTGTTTTCATGAAAAGTCATTTTCTGTTTTGTGTCTTACAGCTCTTTTTCATTCTCCCCACTGTGTACTGCTCCCTGTTTTATCCTGCAAAGCATTGTGTTTTGTGTTTTACCAGCCTATTTTTCTTCTACCCATGTGGTTCTGCTGCCTGTTTTATCACTGCTAATCTTGCTGTTTTGTTTTACACCCAATGTTTCTTTTACACCCTGTGGTATGCTGCCTGTTTTCCATGCTAATCATTGCGTTCTTGTCTCTACAGCCTATTTTTCATTCTACACCACTGGGGTCTGCTGCCTGTTTTATCACTGCAAGTATTGCTGTTTTGTTCTACAGCTTATGTTTCTTTCTACCCCATTGGGGGTACGTCCTTTTTATCATGCAATCATTGCTGTTTTTTTTATTACAGCTCTATTTTTCTTTACCCACTGTGGTACTGCTGCCTGTTTTATCATCTAAGTTTGCGTTTTGTGTATGATCACAGTCTATGTTTATTCTACCCCACTGTGGTACTGCTGCCTTTTTTACATGCTAAGTCATTGCTTTTTTTGCTCTACAGTCTTTGTTTCATTCTAACCTTGTGGTACTCTGCCGTTGTTCATGAAAGTCATTGTGTTTTGTGTATCTACGCTCTTTGTTTAAATTCTACACCACTGTGAAATGTGCCGTTTTATCACTGCTAAGTTTTGTGTTTTGTGTATACTACAGCTTTTTTTTCTTCTACACCACTGTGGTACTGTCCCTGTTTTATCATGCTTTCATTGCGGGTTTTTTTTGCATTCTACAGCTTTGTTTATTCTCACCACTGTGGTACTGTCCCTGTTTTATCACTGAAGTCATTGTGTTTGCGTATGATTCAGCTCTATGTTTCTTCACACCACGGGGTGGGGGCCTGTTTTTCCTGCTAAGTCATTGCTTTCTTGTTCTACAGTCTATTTTTATTCTCACCACTGTGGATGTGCTGGGGCCTCCCCCTCACAGCTCATCCCCTACGCACCCACCTATCCTGAGGCCGCAGTGTATAATTTTTAGTGATTTTTGTTTTTTTCCCAGGATAAACAATAAGCACTCACGGTTTTTTTTAACATCCAGTTCCCCCCTGGTATGCATTTTGAAAAGTTTGTCATCTTTTCCCACCAGCACACAATGTCTACTTTGGGAAAAAAGGGAACGGGTTTTAATATGTTGAAAGATGTTCTTGTGATTATATATATACCCACATGAAAATTAAATTTAAAACTAAGCGCAGGGTGCCCCCCGGGGGTCTCCCGGGGATGCTTAAAACGAGATTGCAAGATAGGAACCCTGCCCCTCCGGGCATTCGTAAAAGGGGACTAAGGAGGAACCTTTCCCCTAGGTAACGGGGTTGGCACAGGGTAACAACCTGCCCCGTAAAAAAATCTCATGTTAGGAAAACCCTTTAAAACATTAACTCATGCCACTCTCTTTGGGAGATCTGGGGACCTTCAAGGAAACCATGACGCGCTGCCCAAAACCGAGGAGCGCAGGGGGGACCCCTCCAACCAGAGACGCCCCGATAAAGCCCCGGGGTTGTTTACGTGGCCGGCCCTATTTGGAACTGGAACGTGAGGCCCTTTGGGGAAAACCGGCGGTGTGCGGGCAGTGATGGAGAGAACATATTCGCCTCACACTGGGGGCATGTCGGAAGTCCGGGGTGGGTACGGGTGGAAATTTTAAGTCAGGAGAAACTTTTTACTCGGAAAAAGTGAAAAAAGCCCGCACAAATTTGGAGTAGGTCTCCTGCTGTCCAACATGCCCCAAAGACCTGCGGGAATGGGACCCTTTTCAGCCCGCTCATTCCCCGGGGTTTTAGCGCGCTTCCAAAGGTGTCCCTTGTATGTGCTATGCCCCTCCCACCCCACGGGGAGGAAGAAAAAGGAAAAATTCTACACCCAGCCCCCATCGGGGGTAAAAAAACCCCGGAGGGACATGCTCATCCTCAGGGGGGACATGAACCCCAAAGGTCGGAATGAAAACACTGATGAGAGGGGAGATGGGACGACGGGCTTGGAAACATAAATAAAATGGAAAATGCTTGCTGTTTTTTGTGCTGCCAACCGGGGGTTTGGAGGCACGTTTTTTCCCAAACCCCAGCGTTGCCAAAAGCCCCCGGGGTCTCCCCGCCACCGACAGAAAACCAGTAGATAGTCATGGTGAGACAACGCTACGGACCCCCTCAAGAGGAGAAAAAGACGGGGACAGAATAGGGTCAGCCCACCACTTGGGGTCCCCGATCAAGATGCGTTTGTTGCGAGAAAGCTCTCAAAATCAAGGGAAAAGTTCAACGTTTTAATTTTAAAAAAGAGACCAAACGGATTTCAGATCCCCCTTCAAAACCGCTTCCAAGTGCCCAGTAGGGGAGACAAAAAACAGTGGAACACAATGGACCCCTTCAAAGACCCCATTGTGGAGCCTTTTGATGGGGGTTTTTGGGACAACTCAATGAATGGGAAAGAGGGATCAAGTGGACCTGGAAAAAGTCAGGGGAAAAGGCAGCCAAAACAAGAGCTAAACCCGAGCTAGACCCGCCAATAGAACGGCGAGCAACAGCCAAGTATCCATACTTTCCAAAGAAGCCAAGAATGAGCAAAGAGCAGACAAAAAGCTCACTTTAATGCCATGCAGATAGGCAGAAAAGGCGCGGCAAGGGGGACCTCAGACCTGCATGCCCCCACCAACTTCTTAGGGGGTCGCAGAAAAAACCCCAAAAAACCTGTCAGAGAAAGGAAGGGAAGCTTCTCACCTTTTGAAGACCCCCTAACAAGGGGAAAAAGGGATTTTCAGGAGGGTTTTTCGACCAGCCCCAGGAACGACCCCCAGTGGAGCCAGGGGGGCCCTCTCGACATCAACATTTGGGGAGATCCCAAAACAGGATCCAAAAGGTATCGAGCTTGAAGAACGGCAAGGCTACTGGCATTGAAACATTCCCCGGGAGAAGCCTTTAAAGGGGGAGATAACACGTTTCGAGTTACCCACTTTCTCAACCGATCTGGACAACTGGGGGGGGCCAGCAGAATGGAAGAAGGCCCCGCTTTTGAAACTCCCCCAAACACGGCGACCTTCCCCGTGTGGAAAGTGGCGAGGGATCACCTGTTGTCCATCCCCCGCAAGTCCTCACAAGAGTCACCTGGACCGAAGAAAGATGCTCCCAAGACTCTTGAGTGAACGGCAGGCTTCAAAAAAACGTTCCCGCACGACCAGATTGCAACCCCAAATCTTTTTGGGGGAAAAGTCCAAAAATGGCGACCCTCTACGGTTATCGATTTTTTAGAAGGTTTTTACAGCGTGGACAGACAACAATTTGGGAAAATCCTTCTCCCCTATGGTGCCACCAGATTTGTCAGCATATAAGCCCAAATTTATGAAGGATTCTCCCCCAGGTATCCCCGGTGGAAGACTCTCCGAAGCTTCGGGATCTCTTCCGGGGTCAGCAGGGGTGCTTGTTGTTCCCCTCCTCTTCCTTGTGGTGCTGGACGGGTGCAAGAAAGGCCCACGCAAATTGGGAAAGGTATCCAATGGACCCCCCCTCAAAACTGGAAGACCGATTTTGCCGATGACCTGGCTTGAATCCACCACTGCAGCCATCCAAAACAAAATCACGCCCCCAGATACCACACTGACTTGTTGGGCCCCAGGATCATCAAAAGGGAAACCAAGCTACGCGTACCAAAAACCAGCAAGACTCCTGTCCCCCCAACCCCTGGGGAAAGCATAGAGGATGTCAGTGAATTTTGTACCCGGGGAGAAGATCAGCCCGACAGGAGGGCAGAGAAGACATCAAGGGAAGAATAAAAAAAAGCCGCCAAGCATTTGCCCCTTGAAACCCCTAGGGAACAAATGGATCTCCCCAACCCGGCCCGGATTTCAACTCCAACGGAAACCTGTGTTCTTTCGGGTCAGAAACTTTGGGGGGTCTCAACCCAGTCCTCCAAGATCCCGACCTTCATCAACGGTGTTCCGGCAGATCCTTTATCTAGATGGGTTTGACAGAGTCCCAAATACCCACCTGTGGAAGGGCGAACCCAAAAGCTATGGAATCCAAATAAGGGGCGAAAGTGGGTTGGGGCGGCCCACCCCACGGAAGGAGCTGGGCCCTCACCCTACAAGCGCTCATGAACCCGCAGGGAAAAGGAAGAGAGGGCCCCCAACAAATGGGGGAGAAGCCCGCTAGGAGCTGAGAGACTCCAGCCCGACTGGGAAAAGGGCAAGCCCTTGCCAGAACAGGGAAGGGGAGGGACGCGTTGGGCCCCATGCTTGAGGAGCTATAAGGGAAAAAAAAAGAAGAAGAAGCAGGAGTTTTGTCAGGGTAGGATGATTTTATGACGACCCGTAGAATGCAGTGTGAACAATTGGTGGGGTTTAAAGTAGCGGTGATCACTGCGTCAGTGAATGTTCCTTTTGCTATTTATGTTATTATTCATTTATTTTATCTAAAATTTAAAAAATAAAATTTTTTCTGCCTAATCCCTTCCCCCGACCCCCCTGAATGAGCTTTGTTTACACAAAAAAACTATTCTCTTGGCATACCCTTAAAACACTCCCAAAAAAATAACAAAAAAGCAAAAATAACAATAAAAAAAAGGTTTTTAAAAATGTAAGGAAAGGAAGGAGAGACCCAGTAAATGAAGGATTAAAAAAGGATCCAGAGATAGAGAGTACAGATAAATTTATAGACTAGACAAAACTAGAGGAGAAGACATGACATACTCCATTATAATGACATGATACAAAACACAGACAGACAGGGGGAGAGACAGAGACAGACAAGCAGAAACAAGAAAGAAGGAAAAAGACGTGAGGGGGACAGTGAGGGGAGAGGGAGAGAGAAAGAAGAGTGAGACGAGAGAGAGACGAGGAGAGAAGAGCATCAAAACAGTAATCTAATTTCATGCCCAAATTTTTGATTAAAAATAAAAACAGTAAGAAAAAGTAAGAAAAAATAAGAAAAGTAAAATTAAAATTCTTACCTGATTGGGGGACACTTCTGGCATGATGGCCTTCCTCAATGGTCAGTTCTGGCCCCCTGTCTGTCGTCGTCTGTTTTCATGGTCACCTCACACCTGGTCACAGCACAAGCCGGGCTTCCCGTCTGTTGTCTTTGTTTTTGTCCATGGCCATCAAACCCCCGGCCACAGCACCACCTTGGCCTTCCCGTCGTCTTCTGTCTGTTGTCCCTGGTCACCCTCAACCGGCCCAGCACCCGCCTTTGGGCCTTCCTGTTGTCGTCTTCTGTCTTTGCTGCTGTCGTTGTCCCTGGTCACCTCCACCGGCCACACACCAGCCTTGGCCTTCCTGTCTGCTGCCCGAGCCCGCCCACAGGGTAGCTGTGAATAACTAAGGTTGCTGCTTGGGCCTGGTTGCTCTCCCTGCCCGCCTGCACTGGGCCCGTCAGCTTCTCCTTGTCAGTGAGAAAGGTGGGTGTCAGTGTGCCACTCTTAGAGGCCCCATCAGGGTTGGGAAAAATTGGCCTAAAAAACAATACACACAAAAAACAGTGTCACCAAAAAAGTTAACGGGAATGAAAAGCAAGAGTTATGCAAATGATAAGCAAAAAGTATTAAAGACTGAAGATAATTTTTTAAAAATACACATTTTTTTAAGAGGGACAAATTTAATTTTGTAAAAAAAGTGAAAATTTTAAGAAAAACCTGCAAAAACTTTTGAATTTTTGAGAGGACGGAACTTTTCCGAAATTTATTTATTACCACAAAATAAAACTGGGCAGGGTTGAGGAAAATTTGGGGGAAAAAATTTTTAAAGTTTTGAAGGGACATTCATGAGAAAGAAATTCATCCCTAAAAAAACATACTGCATTTTTTAACATATAATTTTTCCGTGGGATATTTTGGAAAATGTCCAACCTCAATAGAGAGGTGGGAGTGAGTGAGTGAAGGGGGTGAGTGGAGAGAGAGAGGAGAGGGAGGAGAGAGGAGAGAAAAAGGGAATTGGGCCAATTGCACAATTGACAAAAGACACAAATTGTTTCAATTGCACAATTTTATTGCTATTTTGCAACAACCATATAGTGGCGGCGCGGTAAAGTGATATCGTTTGCGACGGATACAATGACATGGAAACCCTGGGAGTATGGTTGTACATCAAGTTTTCCCTCTTTTGTCTGTGTCTCAAGTTTCAATTTTCAAACCAGCCTTTTTTTTTCCTCTAAGCCATCGAGAAGCACCCATGTAGATGGTAGTCCCCGATCCCCCCGTGATGTAAATCCTGCTCAGCATCGCCACCACTGCTCTGTGTGTTGTGTGTTAGTACACGTTTTCCCCTTTTTGAAGTCGGGAAACCCGACACGTTCTTATGAAACATGTTTTCCTTTTCCTTGCTTGATGTTTCAGAACACACTCTAGATCCGCAGGAACTCCATTAAAAGAGTATTCCAGGGTGATTCCCATCTGATTAAACCAATCAAAATGTTTTGATCAACCGAACTATGTACCACAACCTTTCCAAACCGTGTGTTTCTCTTGTGTCCCTTATCGACGCTGTACCCCGTTTGTCAGTTAGGTAGACACATACGTTTCACAATACCAGTAGTATCAGAGTCCTCAACTGTGCACCAACTGTCGCTCTTTGACATCGACGCCCTCAGAAGCACACCGATCTTGCTGTCTGCTGCTGGATCACACAGTAGATCAAGTGAATCTGGTGTGGCCGAGTCTTCAGTTCACTGCTGACACACAGCTCTGTGTACACACTGGTTTGTTTTTCTTTGTTTCCACATCGAGCGGGGAGTCAATGTTACACAAGACCGGCTCTTCCAAGAAAACCTGTCATTGTCACATTGGCGAGTGCCTGTCTTTCTTTGTGTTGTCTGCTTCTTTGAACATCGCGACGGATTAAACCGGGGGCTTTTTGCGATAAGTACTGAACACGGGAGTTACGGTTCGCATCGGGTCCCCATTTCTGTTGACACTGGTTGTCAGCTGGCTTCATTCCCAAGACGAACACAACGCTGCCGCTCTCCCCCGCGACTTTCCAACTCGATACGACGTTGTCGATCAGCAGGACGTTTAAAGTCGTTATTACAGTTGCTGGAAGGCCAGTAACTGACATTTTGAAGCTAAAATGCAAAAATTTGCAGCAGCTTACTAACAGCACACCCGTTCAGTTCTCGTCCCGTCACGTCCGAGCCGAGATTGTATTTATTTTTATTTATTCTATTTATTATTTTATTTTGAGGAAAATGGAATAAGCACTCGTGTGCTTTTCTTTTTAAAAACCAGTCCCCGTGTATATGCAGTTTTGTACATTTTGTCAAATGTTCGCCCCGGCACACAATGACCTACTCTTCCGAATAGCGGAACGGGTCTTAACGTGTGCGCATGATGTTCTGCGGGCATTCATACACAGGACCTCGGTTTATAGTCTCATGCAAAGGACTACTGGAGAAAGTGGAATCTGATGGTAACTCCAGAGGAAAACTGCTCTTGAACGAGATTCGAACCTGGTCAGCAGATCACGAGCGCATTACTCTGACCACCAGGCTATCCTGTCCCCAAGAGAGAGAGAGAGAGAGAGAGAGAGAGAGAGAGAGAGAGAGAGAGGAGAGCAGGAGACGACGGGAGAGTGAGAGAGAGAGAGACAGAAAAGACAGAGGAGAGAGAGCAGGAGGACAGAAAGAGAGTGAGAGAGAGAGTCAAGTCAAGTCAAAGTCAAGTCAAAAAACACTTTAATCATCCCATGAAGGGCAATTACAATACTGACAGGCAGATTGAACTCATCAAATATATAAAGACACAAAAGCTTATTTCATTTGGTTTTCAAATAAAATGTCACGACACACACAACACACACACACCCAAAACCCCACCCCCGTTGCATGCCCCACAAACTTTCAATTGTGAACACAATTTTAAACCATTGACTAAAAGACAAAAAAAACTTATTTTTACGCACGCATATACGCAGCACGTACACACGCACGCACGTGTGTGTGCGAACACGCCCACGCACACCCACACCATACACCAATATATGAATTCAATGTTTTAAGACAGTTGACTAGAACACAGACTTATTTCACACACCACGCACCCACACACACACACACACACACACAATTATGTATTGACTACACTCGTAACAATGACAATCAGGCAGATAATTCAGAGAAATGAAAGAACTGTAGTCAACATCATTGTGAATTCAGAAGTCGAATGCTTACTGGCACAAAAAAATTTTCTTTTTCTGTTGGTTTTGCTGATGGGACACTGAAACGGCTTTCCGAAGGCAACATTTGAAATTCTGGAAACAAAGCATGAGAAGGATCAGCCAAAATGGCTGTGGCTTTGCGTACAAGCTGCTGATTGCAGAACGACTTTGAGATCTCTTTGTTCTTTTCCAATTATTTTTGAGCAGAATTCTTAAATTTCTTGCGGGCCCATTCTTGTTTTTAAACATAAGGTTATTGTACCAACAAATGAAAGCAAAACTTAGAACACTTCTATGTAAGACTTGTTAAAACAAGGAAAGGATCTTTTTGTCTACAAAAAAATGAGTTCATTTTCCCTCAGAAAATACAGACGTTGTTGTCCTTTTTGACAAATAGCGTCAGTGTTAACGCCCCAGTTTAACTTGTGGTCAAAAACAGTTCCAGATACTTATATTTCAAAACGTTTTCAACTTCTTGATTATGGAAAATAATTTCTTAGGAGTATGCCCTGATCTTCTGAAGTCGATAGGCAGGTCTTTAGTTTTAGAAACATTTAGCTCCAGATAGGCCTCGTCACACCAGTGTACGACCTCGGTGAGGGCTGGACCATGGTCTAAGACTGATCCGGATAAGAGGGATAACAGAGAACTATCGTCTGCGAACTTTAACAGAAAGGAATTTCCATAGTTGCTTCTGCAATCATCTGTGTATAGAATGTACAGAAGCGGTGAGAGGACGCAACCCTGCGGAGAACCAGTGCAGGTAAATCTAACCGAAGAAGATATTTTGTTGGCCAAAACACGCTGTGGTCTGTTGGTTAAAAATTCAATCAGCCAACGAACAAGTTGATTGTTACGTCAAATTTTGAAATTATTTTGTTAACCAGAAAAGTGAGGCTGCATTGTATTGAAAGTGAACTAAAAATTCAGCGAACAATATTTGGCATGAGAGTCAGGTTTCCAAGTGGCTTTCAACTTGTTCAAAATGAATAGTTTGGCATCTTCGACACCCTTCGAGACCTGTATGCAAATTGCAGTGGGTCAAGGTTTTCTCTGTAGCAGAAAGAATGAGAGATTTACGATCTTTTCCAGCGTTTTTATCACAAGAGATGTGAGAGCTACAGGTTTAAAATCGTTAGGGCCGAGAAGGATTGGGGTTTTTTTGGAGAGGTATTACATTGGAAATTTTCCAAATAACAGGAATCTGACAAGTATCCAGTGAGGCCTGGAAAGGTATTGAAGGACACTGGCAAGTCAGAGCACAGAATTCAGGGTTCTTCCACATATACGTCTGGTCGGGAGATTTGTTATTATTTATTTCCTTTAAGTGCTTACAGATAATTTCTTCATCAACAATGACGCTCTTCTCAGAAACTAGGGATTGCTTCAGATCATTTAATTCTCTGATAAATCTGCTTTTCAAAGCGAGTAAAAAATGTGTTTAGATGGTCTGGGGAAGTTGTTATCACATATCCCTGCAAACTGATCTTTGACCTATGTTGGACACCTACCAAAATTTACTGCAGACATATTTTGATTCCCTGCCATGCAAAAACGAAAATTGTTCCTCGCAAACTTGTCTTCTATCTTATTTTTATATATACGTCTGGCCCGTGCAACAGCAGCTTTGACTTCTTTGTTTATTCCTTCTTTTGTGTCTGGTGGCGTGTAAAATACTACTTTCTTTTGTTTAAAAACACGTTTCAGATCCTTTGTAACCCAAGGCTTGTTATTGGGGTAAATGGTTATCTCCTTAGTTGGAATGACACAACTAACACAAAATGAAATATAAGAACAAAAACATCAGTGAGCTCATTCAGATCTGAACACACACATAAAAAACATATCCCAGTCAGTGCAATCAAAGCAGCCTTGCAGACTAGCTATTCTATCAGCAGTCCATTTTTTGCGGTCCTGATATGGGTTGAAGGGCGCAGAAACATGACTGGTACATGGGTGCAAGAAGAACGCAGTTGTGGTCAGATGATCCCCGGGGGGGCAAAGGCAACGATCTATAGGCGCCTGCTATAGTCCCAGCACAAGTCTAAGGTCTTGTTTCTTCGTGTAGGGCAGGTCACATTTCTGTTCATAGTTCTTCAGTAGTTTAGTAAGGGAACAGTTATTGAAATCACCCAGGATAAACTTAGGGGCATCAGGGGATATAGAATCGAGCACATGGAGGTGATCTAATATATGTTCAGTTGCTCTAGCCACACTTGCTTTGGGGTGAATGTTTAAAATGAAAAATAATTGCGGGGAAATTTCCCCTGGTAAGTAAAAAGGCCGGAGCGAAACAGAGAGCAGTTCAATGTCCTCCCGGGATAGCGTAGTTCTAATTTTAACATCACCACACCAACGCTCGTTGATGTAGAAGCACAAAACCTCCACCTTGTGCCTTCCCTGTTGCGTGTGAGTCTCTGGGCCCAAACCGAATGGGTTGACCAAGCCGTCTATGGAGAGGTCGCGTTCGGTACAGCGGGGCTCAGCCAGTTTCGGTAAAGGCAAGAATTTTCCCGGTTTGTTATTTGGTGTAGGTAGTTGATGTTAGCTTGAAGCTCGTCGGTTTTGGACGTAGGGACGGACATTGGCTGGAGCACGGTTGGTAGCGGGTTTTCCGATTATTCAAATTTTTTAGTCTTTGTTTTCACACCACCTTTCCTACCTCGCTCTTCTTTTCTTGATGTTCTTCCCAAATTTTAAACATTGTTATTTGTTGAAGGTAAAATCACATGGAAAGTTGGAGTCTTTGGCTTCTGCCCACACACTGGCTGATACCTCAGGTAAGGAGAAATTCTCGAGTGTACAACGACCGGCCATGGCTGTTGTCGTTAGGCGCGGCCTCGCACACAGTCAGATGACGCTATGAGAAAGCAGACTAAAAGAGTGAATATCACTGATCTTCCCAGCATTGTTGCTGTTATTACTGGCACACCAGACACCAGACACAACTCTGCAGAACTTTGAGTTGATAGACACACAATATAACGAAAACAAACAAAAAAGTATATCGCCTGTCAGTAGAGAGTGTCGCCACTCGAGCAGCGCCACCTACACACAGAGAGACAGAGAGAGAGACAAGAGGCAAACAGAGAAACAGAGAGATAAACAAAGAAACAGGGCAGTCAGACAGACAGAGATTGAGACAGACAAAGAGAGAGAGAGAGAGAGAGAGAGAGAGAAAGAGAGAGAGAGAGAGAAAAAGAGGAGAGAGGAGAGAAGAAGATGATGAGAGAGAGAGAGAGAGAGAGTGAGAGAGAGAGAGAGAAGGGAAGCATCTGTTTGCCTACATCTTGACTGACCAGCAAACAAGGCCTCTCTATCTATAGACCCACCAGGCTTGTCAGGAAACAACCCTAGCTTACAGCCTGAAGACTGGAAGACACCCTTGTCACTATTATCCCACTAGCCTACTACCTTGTGCTCCCCCCTTATATTTAAAGTAACCCCGAACCCCCAAGGAACAAATTTGGGCAAAAAGTTTTAAAAACTTGGTGAACAGGTAGAAAAAAAAAATTAAATAAAACATATCAAAAAAGAAGGGAAAAAAAGTAGGTGTGGGAAAAGTTGGGAAAATCAAAAAAAAAAACCCAAGCTCAAAAAAAATTATTTGGAAACTTTTTTTTATTTGATCTTTTTGTTTTGCTGGCCGGGCCTCCAACATGCGCATCCCCCCCTTTTTTGGGTAAGGCTCCCCCCTTTTTTTGCCCCAAAGAAGGGCCATGGGGGGAAATTTGCTTTTGCCCTATGATTTGGTTTAGATGAGCTTTAAAGGGTTTTTTTTTAAAATTTTTTAAACACAACTTAAAGTACCCTGTTGCTTTTTTTTTCGACGTTGTGGTTCGTTACCATCTGATTTTGGTTTTTAAACCAGAAAACTTTAAAAAACAGTTTGTCCACTTTAAATGCCCCATTTTCCTCCCCTTTTAATTTAGGGTAGTGATTTTTGTATGGGTAAGCCATTTTTTCCCAAAATTTAAACTCCCCGGGGGGTGCCCGTGTGTTTGTTTTCTTGAAAGGTTTTTAAATTTTCAAAAACAAAGCCAGAGGTTTATTTTGCCCACAGAACATGGTTGAACGGCACTGGGAAATCCCCCATAGAAATTGGGAAGGGGGGTTAAACACTGGGGTTTTTCCCCTTTCTGTTGATATACCCTTTTGTCCATTTAAAGGGGAAGAAATTTTCGGGTCCCCCTTCTGTTTTTGGGAAAAAATTTAAATCTGTTTGCCCCCTGCAAAAGTGTGTGTGTTTTGGGTGTGTGTGTGTGTTTTTGTGAATAAAAAAAATAAATATAGGTATTTTCTTTTCTGTGTCATTTTTTAGTTTTTTGTTTGATTGTGTACAGATAATCTGTTTTCTTTTGGACCCCAAATGCCCTCCCCAGTCTATTTCCCCTACTGGTGTTTTTAAAAATTTTCTGAAAAAAAGGCTTCCCAACTTTTTTTCATTTTAAAATTTGGAAAGCAAAGGGTGGGTGTGATGTTTTTGTGTTTTTTTTTCTCTTTGCTCTAAAAAAAGTGGGGATCTAAATATTTTCGGTGCCATTTTGAAAAAATTTTCCCAAAAAATTTGATCACATTTTTTCCTTTTGTCCATGAAAGGACTGAATGGGTATGTTGCATGTTATTAGTGGAAAAAAATGTGACGGGATAGCCGGGGGGGGGTGAAAGGGCGGGACTGAGAAAGGTATAGGGGTTTCTCCAAAAAGCATGCTGTTTAAAGGGAAATGACAATTTTGAGACAGGGGAAGAGAAGATATTGAATGTTTTAAAAAACACAGCTCTTTGATCCAAGCAAAGGGTAGGGGTTTAAAAATTTAAATTTTCCCTTTTTTGGGTTTTTTTCGTAGTCAGTCCATTTAAAGATTTTGGGAAGAAACGAAACACAGCTGTGTATCAAAAATTTGGGCATGCAATTGCCTGCCCGCAGATTTCCAAGAAGTGGTTTTAAAAATTTGGGCAGAGAAAAAATTTGGGGGAAAAGGGGTGGGGCAAAAGAATCCCAAACTGTTTAGTGAACCCCTTTGTGCAGATTTTTGTGTTTTCACAAACAGTGCAGGGTCCATTTCACCCAATATGAAATTAAACCCTTTAGATTCCCCTTTTTTCAGTGGAACAAAAACCCCAAGGGAAGGAGGCAGACCAGTAGAAAACCCGGGTCAAAGATGAAGCTTTATAGGGAAAAGTCCCTTGGGCTTATTTCAAAAAGGAGAAAGTTTATAAAAAAAAAATCACAATCATGGGTTTTGTACAAAATGGAAATGTTTCTCCCTTGTGACACTCCCTTAACAGAGAAATTTTCATGTTGGGAGAAAACTATGAAAATTTTTTTGGTGTTTTAGCAATTTTTTTACCGCATCAGAGGGGAAAAAGAATTTTGATTACAAAAAGGTCAAAATTTCAGAAAGATCCCGGGGAAAAATTTTTCCCAAAAAAAAAACCATCAGGAAAAGATTTCCCGAGAAAAAAAATCGGAAAGATTAGCACTTACAAAATTTCCCCATCAAATATCCCGAAACGTCAACACATCAACAAAAAGGGGGGGGGGTTTTTTTTTGCGAAGCAAGTATCTCAAAAAAAATTGAGATTTCCCCCCCCAAAAAAAAGTTGGGATTAAATTTAAATTTTTTCCCCCTTTTTTCTTTTTTGGGTCTGTTTTTTCAGAAATTTGGCTGGGGGAAAGGGGGAAAAAGACCCGAATTGACAATTGTTTCTCTTGGTCAGGGAATTTAGATTGGGAGGACGACCAAAAAGTTTCTTAATTTCCCCCTTTCAGATTGCCTTTTTTGGGGGTTTCCATACCCAGCAGGGTGGCTCCAAAAAAAGTTGAACGGTCCACAAGTTTGGGTTTTTTTTCTTTATACCCAAAGGGGGTCAGTTGTTGAAAAAGTGGGCTTTTCTGATAGGGAAACCCGAACCCGGGAGGCATGGGAAACCCCAAAAGTGGATCCCGTTTGTTGCTGGAAAAATGTTGATCATAGGTCAGGACATGGATAGAACTGGGTACCTTCCAAAGGTTGGGGGATTTTTTTTGGGGGGCACCCTGGCTCCAAAAAAAATTTTAAGGCTGTAAAAAATAACTAAATTATCCCAGAGACAATTTTTCCCCTTGGGGTATTTTGAAAATTCTGCAGCTAAATTGTCTTTGCATATCAAGTTTTTAATGTTTTGGGAAGCATGACAAAAACCAGGCAAATGGATTCCCGTGGAAAAAAAAATGTCTGGCCCCCCTGTGCCCCCCCTTAGGATGTCAGGAATAAGGGAAAAACTGTGTGCAAAGGAAAACTATTCAGGTCAGAGCAACTTTCATTTCTTTTTTGACATGGAAACCCCCAAAATTTGGGGTGCCTATTCTCCACAATGCACTTTTTTAAAGGGGTGGTTATTTTCACACTGCAATAATTTGGAGCTGCCTTTTTCTCTACACGGGAAATAGGGGCTGGGCCATTCTTCACACTGCACTAATAGGGAAATGCCTATTTTTCACACTGGCCCTAATAGGAGCTGGTTATTTCTCCACACTGCACGAATATGAGCTGTCAATTTTCCCAAATGCCCCTAATAGGAGCTGGTTATTCTCCACACTGCAAATTATAGGGGGCAAAGGGTTATTCTTCACACTGCACTAATAGGAGTGGTTATTTTTCACACTGGGACAATAAGGGGCAGGTTTTTTTCACACTTCATTTAAAAGGAGCTGGTTATTTTCACACTGCATATTTGGGGGTGGTTAAATTTTCCCCCAGTGCACTTATGGAGCAGGGTTTTTCTTCACACTTCCCCTAATGGGAGCTGGTTATTCTCCCCAAATGCATTTTAGGAGCTGGCTATTTCTAAACGGCATTTTAGGAGCAGGTTATTCTTCCCCAAATGCCCCTAATAGGAGCTGGTTATTTCCCCACTTGCACTTTTTAGGAGCTGGATTATCTAAACGGCACTTTTAGGAGGGAGGTTATTCTTCACACGGGACTAATTTGGAGTGGGTTTTTCTCCACACTGCAATTTTTAGGAGGTGGTTTTTATCTACACGGCACTTATGGGGGCAGGTTATTTTCACACTGGGATAATTTGGAGTGGTTATTTTCCACACTGCATTTATAGGAAACTGGTATTATCTACCGGCAATTTTTTGGAGGGTTTTTTTTCTCAAATGACTTAAAAGGAGTGGTTATTTTCCACACTGAAATTTTTGAGTGGGTATTTTCTACACGGCACTTATAGGAGAAGGGGTTTAAAAATTTTTTTACCACTGCCTAATGGGAGTGGTTATTTTCCCCCACTGCAATTTAAAGGAGGGTGGCTTTTTTACACAGCATTAAGGAGAAAGGGTTAAATTTTCCCCCAGCACTAAAGGGGGCAGGTTTTTTCTTCACCTGCACTAATAGGAGCTGGTTATTCTCCCAACCTTTATTCCGGGGGAAAACTGATCTCCCCCTGCCCCCAGGGGAATATAAAAGGGCCCGCGTTTCGCTTTGATTTGTTTTGTTTTTACAAGATTCAGTGCTTCTTTAAAATTCCTTTTCTTCTTCTTCTTATTCTTCTTCTTCTTTTTTTCTTTCATTAATACGGACTGCGAAAAAAAATATGGGCTCCAATTTTAAATGGCTTTTGGACAATGCAAAGACTTGAGTTTTTAATGGGACCCCTCTTTTAGGAAGTGGTGGGGAAATGGTGTATGATCTTGATTGATTCTGCTGTTGTTAAATTTATTCCCGCAAGAGTTTGGGGGATGAATTTTAGCTGTCCTTTTTTGATTATTTCTGGATGAAGAGACTTGCCCCAGTGATTTGAAAAATCTGATGCGGGTTTTCCTCTACCTGCCCCCTGTTTTTTCTTATCTTTTGTGAAGTTTTTTCCTTCAAGGGAGGGCTTTCCACTTTGCTCTTTCCCCTGGGGAAAAATACAGTTTGGTTTTGAAAATTTTGGGTTAAAACCCCTTTTAAAGATTCTTCTTTTTTTTCCCAAAGCTAAGGGAAGGGAACCATTGTTGTCTGTTTATTTAGTAAAAAAAGCGTTTACCCACCCCTTTAACACCTTTCAAGTAAAGGGCCAGCGCATTTTCCCCAGCAAAAAAAGAAAAATGTTATCTTTTATGTCTTTCTGGGGGTAAAAAAGGAAACAGGAATGGGGCCAAGAAGGCAGAAAAAATACAAGAAGGAGGGCACAAGCAGTAAAAGGGGCAAGGCGGGGAAAAAAAAAAAAGGGGAGATAAAAAAAAACGAAATTTCTATCACAAAAATTTTCCCGAATGTGGGGGTGCATTTATCTGATAGGCCCCGGCATCTCCCCGTTGGGGGTAAAATGCTTGAGATATATTGGGTTTCGCCATGTAATGGGCTTTGGGAACTCTAAATTTTTGGGAAAATACGCGCATTTTTTTCATTAAGTTTTTCTTTCTATTTTGTCTAATGGTGATTCTATTATTAAATTCGTATCAGTAGGTCAAAAGCTTTCAAATGATATGTCACAAGACCATATTACATTCTGTTTAAAAAAAATTATATAATCGAAATTTGATGACGTCATATCTTTAAAAAAATGGTCTTCCGACACTTAGATCGTCCTACTTTTTGGATATGTTAAAAGTTAGGTACTTTCCTATCCAAATATCATAAAATTA
>CM054165.1:6294737-6342362 GCA_028751875.1 Rapana venosa
TTGCAGAAGAATTATGATAACAACATCATTTTGCACAATCCAATTCAAACAAGGTAAAACCACTACCTTATTTTCAAAATAACTGATACCAATACCAATTGCAAAACCACACAGTGGCACGTTTTGATGTGGAGCACACTATCAACTGCTGGCTTGTTGCCACTTACAGTGATGATGTGTCTGTGCTTTATAACCATGCTTTTCTGAATAAACATCTCTTCAAAACCAACGGAAAATGTGCACACAAACATCGCTTACAGCACCTTTGGAGCAAAATCAGTCATCACATAAACAAGAAATCAGAAAAAAGACAAAGCTGTGGACTTACCGCTGACTGCAGACAGACAGAAGGAGGGAATGTCTAGGGCCACAGGACACACAACACCTGGGCCTGTTGTTGTGAAGTCGTGGTGGTGGTCGCTGTGCAGAAACTTCCATCAAGAAAACACAGGGCTGACTTTGGTGTTTCTGTCGTACAACACAACTACACGTTCATCCCAAAATAAACAGATGATGTTTCAGTCTGTACAACTACATGTTAACCTGACAACAAACTGATGATGATGGTTCTGTCTGCACACTTCACGTTATGCCCACAATTAGCAGTGGATGATGATGATGATGATGTTTCTGTTTGTACAACTCCATGTTAACCTGACAACAAACAGATGAGGATAATGCTGAAATATTTAGGAACGCCAAAAGCAACAAAGAAATGAAAAAGTTCATCCATTCTGTTGGCAGCCTGCAGGACCAGAACTTGTCATCACTCCATCACAAAGGATGAGGGTCATTTCCAGTACAGAAGTTCACTAGTCAACATTGCACAACCACCCCTTCTTTGTTTACCATACACACAACAGGAAAATCAACGTTGCTAACCAAGCCACACCAACAGCAGCCACCCTCAGCCTCCTGTGTGTGCAGACAGACAGACAGGTAGATCAACATCACCACTGTGCACCCTCTGGGAGAGCAGCAGACAGGTGAGACTTTCGGCAGCTGCTACCTCTAATATTGTGAAGACACAAGTTATCAATAGGCCAACACACACTCTTTGACACCAACACACACTATCCACAGCATTTCCCGTGTTTGACAGTGACAAAAACCAACCTCTTTCCACTCAAAGCAGGGAACTTTACATTCAGCCCAAGTCTGGCACAGACGCTAAATCCAGACGACAATATTTTTATTTTCATAAAAGCATGCAAGCAATCTGATTGGCCAGAAGCAGAATGCCCTCCGCACTGTAGGCCAGCCTGTCCCCGTTGCATACATAATGAGCCTACATCACCAGCACTGCGCAGCGCAGGCCACGTGAGCAGACAGAGGTTGGCGGCTGCTTAGAGCTGGCAGGCTGCACTGTCATAGGGCGATAATTAAGATACAACCATGCAGGACATCACACAACAATGCCCATATATAAAATAAAGAATCTGCCTATCTGTTTTCAAGCCATACATTTTTCACACAATCTGGTATTTCATTAACGTTTTTTTAAAGGGGAGGGGGGGGGTATAACAGGGTTTTCTTTTGTCTTGTATTTTGCTTATTGTTTGTGTGTTGGTTTTTGGTCATATGGCTAACTGTATTTAATGTCCCCCCCCCCCACCACCCCCCACGATATTTTCCTTTTTGTATTGTTTAATTGTGTGCACACCAAAAAAATCGTAGGCATGAAATTGCTCTGATTTGTTCTTTCAAGCAAAGTACAACACTCTGAAGTGCGTCTCCACCCCCTCCCCCCATCTCTCTTAAATAAAAATGTTTTTACTTTTGCATGACTAAAATAAAAAATCAGACAGAGAAAACGATGAGAAGACAACATCAGAGAGTGGACTGGCCTTGAGTGGAGCGAATTACTACAGAAAGCAGAGGACCATAGGTTTATTTTATTTATTTATATCACTTTAAGTCACGTCAGATTTCTCTGCGTGAAATTCGGGCTGCTCTCCCCGGGGAGAGCGTGTCGCCACAGAGCAGCGCCACCCATTTTTTCTCTTTTTTTCTGTCTACAACTGCATTTGTTTTCCTATCAGAGTGGCTTTTTTCTACATAATTTTTTTGCCAGGGACAACTCTCTTGTTGCCGTGGGTTCTTTAACGTGCGCTAAATAATTTTTCTGTAACACACGGGACCTCGGTTTATCGTCTCATCCGAAAGACTAGCGCCCAAACCACCACTCAAGGTCTAGTGGATGGGGGGAAATTTTCGGGTCCAAACGGGATTTGAACCACCGCCCACTTCCGACCCGGACTTTTCGCTTTCTAGACAGGCGCGTTACCTCTAGACCACTGATCCACTTTTTGTGGAGGAAGCTGGTTGCAAAATCTTCAATGGTGCCCCCACGGTCCATGGGACTATGGGATAGGTGAAGGTGAAGTGTAAATCAAAAGCACAGAACGTGCCAGATGAATGAAAAGGCAAGCAGGTCATAGCAAGACTAACAGTCATAATAATAATAACAATAATAATAATAATAATAATAATAATAATAATAATAATAATAATAATAATAATAATAGTGAGGAGGAGAAGCAGGACAGAACTGTTTTTCTTTGTCCTAGTCTTTCTTCTTGTTCACACTCATGAAGACAATGTGCACATGTCCTGTGCGCTCTTCTGCTTCCCGTTGTCTTGTCATGTAGGTGTGTGTGTCTGTTGGCCTCTGACTGCTACTGGGGTTAGAGCTGCCACCAGACTCCCCTTCTCTATTTTCCCCTTGGAGTTACATCAGCACCACCACCTCCACTCCACCCAAAGGGGTTAGGATGAGGACTGTGAGGTCCTGTGTAGGAACACACACCGAACATCTTGAGAACACGTCGTTGTTAAACCCAGGTGCTGCCTGCACCCTTACAAAGGGATGGCAGCATCAAAGCAAAAAACAACACCCTCCCCCCACCCCCCCAAAAAAAAAACCCATCAAAACCTAACAAGCATTCCCCCACCCCCATCAAAAAACGAAAAAGGAAAGCAAAAGCCAGGCATGCAGGTTTGGGTTTGTGTCTGGTGCAGCAGACATCCTCCCTGAAGTGGGCATACCGCTACCTTAGTGACGGGCAAATGGTCCATATATGCCAAATAGTGCTCTCTGTTTATTTATTTATTATTTATTTATTCTTTTATGTCGAGGATAATGGAATAAGCACTCATGTGCTTTTTTTTACATCCAGTCCCCGTGTGTATGCGGTTTTGTCAATTTTGTCATCTGTTCCTACAGGCACACAATGGCCTACTCTTTAGAAAAGCGAAACAGGATTTAACGTGTGCGCAAGATGTTCTGCATGCGTTCGCACACGGGGCCTCGGTTTACAGTGTCATCGAAGGATGTGTGTGTGTGTCAGAGAGAGAGAGAGAGAGAGAGAGAGAGAGAGAGAGAGAGAGAGAGAGAGAGAAACGCACCTGTGCTGACTTGTATATTTCTAAATGTAATATCCCGCCACAAGTTTTGATGACAGGACAAAATTAATAACAGACGCGCCACCGCCGACAGAAATAGCAACGTGAAACTGATCTGAGGGAAGAGCGGCCCCCAGTCCTGTGCTGAAAATAGATCAGGGAGTGTAGGTCACGTTGACCTGATTGCCTTCAGCCATAGGCTGCTTTGTCAAGTACAATGTTGTTTTATAAAAAGGAAAAGACACAGGAATGTTTATCTTTTATATTTACGCCAAGAAAAAATATGGTAAAAAAGAAAATCTGAGTTTTCATACATAAAACATTGTATTGTACTGTACTGTATTATATGGTATTGTATTGAATACCACTTTAAGTCATGGCGGATTTCTCTGCATGAAATTTGGGCTGCTCTCCCCGAGCACATCGCCACAAGAGCAGCGCCACCTTTTTTTTTTTTTCCTGTCTTCAAAATGTATTTGTTTCCCTATCAGAGTGTTTTTTTCTACAGAATTTTGCCAGGGACAACTCTCTTGTTGCCGCAGGTTCTTTTATGTATGCTAAATATATGTAACACTCGGACCTCGGTTTATTGTCTCATCTGAAAGACTAGCACCCGGACCACCACTCATGGTCTAATGGAAGGGGGAAAAGTTTCGGGCCCTAACGGGAAGCAAACCACCACACACTTCGAACCCGGGACTTGTTGCTTTGTAGGCAGGTGGTTACCTCTAGACCACCAATCCATCCTGAACAACAACAGCAGCAGCAACACACACACACACACACACACACACAAACACGCGCGCGCGCGCATACATACACACACACCCCGCGCGCGCGCACACCCCACACACACCACATATATATTTTATTTATATATATATTTAATATATATATATATAAAATATTATAATAAAATTCGAAACTGGTTTTTTACAACAGATTCTGAGTTTTACAAAAAGATTTCTAGGATGGCTATGAAGGGCATTCTTTGTTTAATGACGCATGCATTAGCGAATGGATAATTATTAGTTTTATTGACTTGTTTGATATTCTGGCAGGGCTATACATCGACGGGAAAGATCTTCGAGTCCTCAGAAACATATATTGGGAACAGGAGGCAGCCATTAGGGTCGACAATAACATCAGTCAATATAGACCAATCTGCAGGGGTGTGAGGCAGGGCTGCGTGTTCTCGCCTGATTTATTTAATGTATATAGTGAAATAATTCTACGAAATATTGAAAATTTCATGAGGGAATTAGTGTAGGTGGCCACAACATCAACAACCTGGAGATATGCAGATGCCCACAGTCCTTATCGCCGACTCTGAAGAAAAACTGCAAAAGATTTTAACAACAGTAACAGACGAAAGCGAAAAGAAAGGATTTACGCTAAATGCAAAAAAGGGACAGAATGCATGGTGATCTCGAAAAAAGCTGTTATCCCACAATGCAACATAGCCTGTAAAGGAGAGAGAATCAGAAAAGAAACACCTTTAAATACTTGGTTGTACTACCCACCCCAGACGGCAAGTGTGACACAGAAATCAAGAAGAGAATCGGTCAATCAAAAGGGCAATTTTTAACAACATGAAATGCATTTTTACCAACAGTAAGATAAGCCTCAAGACAAAGACCCCATGTTTTGAGAGCCTACGTATGGTCCATTCTTCCCTGTAGGGATGTGAGTGCTGGACCCTAGCCAAAGACACAAAACAGCGATTTAGAAGCAGTGGAAATGTGGTTCGTCCGGAGAAATCATGAAAATCTCATGGACAAAAAAAAAACTAAGCAGAAGTAATGAAATGGCTGGGTACAAGAGATCCTTCTCAACACCATCAGAGAAAGACAGCTCAAATTTTTCGGCCATATAATCAGGGCTGACGGACTAGAGAAACTGTTATGGAGTGGCAAAATCTGTGGAACCAAGAGCAGAGGAAGACAACGCACAAAATTCACAGACAGCTTAAACAAATTCGCAACGAATAAAGAGGGCACTAACAATGAGCTCATGAGAGGGACCGAGAACAGGGAAGAATGGAGAGCCATGATCGTCGATGTCTGCAGGACCAGACCGGACACTTGAAGAAGAAGAAGTACCTCCAGACCACCATCAGCCCTGGCCCTTTCTCTATTTCTGGTCCATTGATCTGAAATAACCTCCCCTCCCCCCCCCTCTCCCCTCTCTTCTCTCTCTCTCTCTCCCCGTTTCTCTCTCTCTCTCTCTCTCTCCTCCTCTCTCATCTCTCTCTCTCTCTCCTCTCCCCGCCAATAGCCTTCTTATGACCTTTTAAATCCAGTCTCATGACTTTATTTCAAACCTAAGATTTTCCTCTCTTGCTTCATCTCATAGTTTTTCCCTGCCTTCAACAGCCGAGATTCTATCGCCCTGCCAGGGTGTTTGACCTGTGTGTGTGTGTGTGTGCGCGTGCGTGCGTGCGTGCACATTTTGACTTGATGGAACTATTACTTAATACTGATTGTATGAATGTGTAAGAATGAGTTGAGTACAAGCACTTTGATTGAAACCCTGCAAGATATAGTGCAATATAAATTCCATTTATTATTAATATTATTATTATTATTATTATTATTATTATTATTATTACCTGTGGCTTGCACATGTTTGTATGCTCATGAAGTTTCCAGAACATTCTACAGCATTCTACGAAGTTCCAGACTTTTCCGGAATGGTGTAGGCCGACGTAAAGTAAGAAGTTTTAGAAGCTACCAGAGTGAGTCACTGTAACCCGATTTTTTGTGTTCTCAAGGTTCTGGAACCTTCCAGTGGCTAGTAGGCCCAGAAGGGAACCTGGTTACTGCAAATATATATTATATTATATATATATTATATATCATATATATATATATTATCTAATATTTTATATAATTTTTACAAGGGGCTGTTATCACAGAGAGGAGGAAGAGGAGGGAAAGGGCCCCGAGTTGGAAAGGGTGAAGGGAGGAGAGTCCCAGGAAGAAAGAGGAGAAGGAAGGGGAGTAGAAAGGTGGAGAGCCAGTGGAGATTGCCTGAAGAAGGAGAGAGAGTTGAAGAATAGAAGGGAGCTATGAGGACTGTGGAAGTCATTAACTGATGAAACTCTTATTTAGGGAGTGTAGTCACAGAGTTTTGGCTGTTGATCCACAGTGATTGTGGAAAGGATTTTTTCTTTTTGTTTTTGGAACTTTTTTTTAAAATTGGAAATGAATATTGTTTTGAACTGATCTAGTAGAATAAAAGAAATCCAACTTGATTCCTGAGTCAACTTGTGCTCTGTCTGGATGTGATTCACGAGAGATAGGAACTAAGTCTCGGTATTTCAGTCAGGTTCTACGTCCACTGGAGTTTTCAAAACAAAGAGTTAGTTCTTCAAAGAACCACGTGACACTCGTGTATTAGTTAAGTGTTGTATCATATGTATCAGAATGATAAATATGATCGAAGGATGAACACAGTTAAAATATTCTTTTTTACAGTTTGGATTCAAACAAGCATAGGACCAGAAAAGAAAGAAAAAGATTCAGTTAGTCTTCTCTCATCCTCTATCTCTCTCATTCTCTTTCTCTACTCTCTCCTCTCCTCTCCTCTCCTCTCTTGTCTCTCTCTCCTCTCTCTCTCTTCTGTCTCTCTCTGTCTCTCTCTCTCTCGCTTGCTCCACCCCCCCCCCCAATCCCCTCTCTCTCTATGGCTCCCTACCTGTGGGATTCTGCTAGTGCAACCTATAAATCGTTACTGAGTCTGTATAAAGGGGCTTCTCAACTGGTCCTTTTCAGAAGACAAGCTTTTAGAAGCCCCCACATACTCAGTTAAATATTTCCCTCTTCCAAAGCTTAAAATATAACAAGGTCATGATGTTTAAGGGTTATGACAGGACTGTTCCATCAACCTTTTAAAGAAAATTCCCCTAAACAATCCAAATACTATAAAGCTGGGTCCCAATCCCAAAATAGACTTCTTCAAATCAGTTTACTTTACTCAGGCCCTATGCTGTAACTCCCCGTCCTGTTCATTTAAAAACATAAACATTAACAAACTACAAAACTCAATTATCAACCACTTAATACTCAACAAACAAGCCACATCCTAGCTCTGAAACAAAGTTAAATATCGCCCTTACCTATTGCCCTTTCCCTTCACCTGTCTGTCTGTCTATCTGTCTATCAGCTGTCCTTCTCTCTCTCTCTCTCTTCTTTTCTCTCTCTCTCTCTCCCCTCCTCCCTCTTCTCTCTCTCTCTCCTTTTAATTGTTTTGCTTCTATTTAATTCTTTGTATCCTGATGAGGGAGGAAGTATTCATACTTTAATTTTCAATATTTTAATGGGCTGTTGACTGTACTTTAGTTCTAGTGAAAGTCCTATTTCAATTCTTATTGTTTACGTTAACACTATGTGTACCATTTTACAATGTAAGAGTTAATTTTTATGACTTATCTTTGACTTTTTGGGTTTTCTCTTTTTCTTTCTTGTCTGTTTTTTCTTTTTGTTGGTTTGTGTGTTTGTTTTTTTTTCTTTTTTCTTTTTTTTTTGTTTTTTGGGGGGTTTTTTTTGGGTTTTGTTTTTTTGGGGGTGGGGGGGGGGGGCACAGAAATTTCAGAATGTGGGGATGCTATTTATACACTGATCGGAACCGGGCCACTCCACGTTGGAGTAATAATGCTTGAGATATACTTTGATTCGCATGCTAATGGGCTTGGAACTTAAATATGGAACTTACGGCATATTTTCATGAAGTTTTGCTTTCTATACGTCTAATGGTTGATTCTATATTAAATTCTTAATCAGTGGTCATAAGCTTTCAATTGATAGTCACAAGACCATATTACATTCTGTTTAAACAAAATTTTATAATCGAATGTGATGAGTCATATCTTTAAAAAAATGGTCTTACCGACACTTAGATCGTCACTACTTTTGGGATATGTTAAAAGTTAGGTTCTTTCCCTATCTCAAATAACCATAAAATATTACTATTGCAATTAGGTCCATTTCTCTCGGACTTTTTTTGCCAAAGATTGACTAGACTATTAGGCTACCACTTGCCTAAAATGCAGGTGAGGGAGGAAAGGAAAGTTCAGCAGCTGTGTTCTGCCATCATCCCAATGGCTGCATAATAACCTTGCCACAGGAAACTGGACACTCCTTCACTCACAATCTCTAACGCGCTTCTCTCTTAAACTCTAACTCCGCTCTCTCTCTCGCTCTCTCTCTCTCTTCTCTCTCTATCTCTCTCTCTTCTCTCTCTCTCTCAAAGGAAAACTACGGCTATAGGCCTAGTGTTTATTAGAGAAATTCCAATCTGGGAATGTTTTATTCAGAGTAGTTCAAGTCAAAGGTCAAGTTCATAAAACTCTTTAATCTTACCATGAAGGGCCATTACAATACCTGACAGTGCAGGATTGATTCACATCAATATATCACAATAGACCTAAAGCTATATGTCATATTGATTTCCAAAGTATAATGTCACGGAAAACCACACCACACCCCCACACTCACGCCGCCGCATGCGCACACACACGCAATCACCCGCCACGCAAGTACACACATCAAGTTTGAAACACAATTTTAAACCCAATTGACTAGAAGTCATAAAAACCTATTTTTTACGCACGGTTATACGCAGGCACGTTACACACGCACGTACGTGTGTCGTGCGAACACGCCCACGCCCACCACACCATACACACACATATATGATGAGTAAATGGACAGGCTTCTTTATACCATGCTCTCCAAACACAACACGCACACAATACATACACACAAACATCACACACTCACACACTCACACACACACGCACGCACGCAGCTGAAAAGTCATTTAATGCATATTATTGTTTAGAACTGAATGATAAAACAATGAGGTATGCTTATATCAAATAGATCAGCACCTTTTCTGGAACACTCTCCCCCAAGCCTCTCTCTCTCTCTCTCGCTGCTCTCTCTCTCTCTCTCTCTCTCATTCTCTCATTCTGCTCTCTCTCTCTCTATCTCTCTCTCTGTGGTTATGGATGGTTAACTTATCAAAGTTATGCATTGATGGATGTACAGAGGTGCTGGAAGCTTGCATGCAGGTGCATGACACACGCGCGCATCATGTGTGTGTGTTTTTGTTGGCGTGCGTGTTTGTGGGGGGGAGTGTGTTGAGTGTTTTGTGAGTGTGGGGTAGTGCTTTCGGTGTTTGCGTGTGCGCCCGCATACAGGCTATACAACTTCAGGAATGGTTACCAGAGGATAGCATTTTCCTGAAATGGGGTCAGGGGGGTTTCAGTTCTTCTCAGCATTATTATACAAAAGCCTCTCTTTAACTAATTTCAGTTCTTCTCTAGCGCAATTTCTGCCTAAAATAAGCTTCCTAGAATGATATTATAAGTCATTTCTTAACCCAAAGGAGGTTTTAATACCCATGTAATCAATAAAAAATGGGTCATATTTAGAAACTGTGCACATAACACCGATTGAGGAAGGAGAGACACACGAGGTGGAGTAGAGAGGAGAAAGATTCGTGATTGTGTGCAAGGATTGAGAGACGATCTCCAGTCGACGGTGGGAGTTGGGTGACCGGGTTTTGTATGAGAGAGAGGAGAGAGGAGAGAGAGAAAGAAAATGCCACTCTGAAAGTGCAGAATTACTTCTCACTTCCTCTCTCTCTCCTTGTTTATCATCAGAGTGAGATAGAGAGAGAGAGAGAGGCGGGGGGGTGGGTAGCACATGGAATATGACTATACAGCATTTGTGTATGTGTGTGGAGAAAGCAGCGGGTGAATGAGAGAGATGAGAGAGAAAGAATGAGATGGAGATGAGAGCAAGTGTGTTGTGTGAGAACAGATGGCAAGGTGCAATTTCTAACCACTAGGCTACCCGTCCTGGAGCAGTGTGTGTGTGTGCTGTGAGTGTGGTGTGTGTGTGTGTGTTGGTGATGTTGTGTGGAAAGAAGACAGACAGACAGACAGTCAGACAAGACAGAACAGTGCTTTCCGTGCCGTGATCAAGTTCAGTACATGTCAAGAAAATGGTGAGACCAGGAAAGGCTACACTGTTAAGGACCAAAAAGACAGGAGACAGTCAGATCAAAGATCAGCGAAAACTAGGAAGGCATATAGACAAGGAGACAGAGACAGAGGGAGAGAACAAAGGAAATGAACAGTCTCTAAGAATAACACACCAGAGTAAGCTCTCTCTATACACACTGTACATCTGTTCGAATACACACAGAATAGACTCACTCACACCACACAGGGAGACGCACACAAACGCATGCACAACCAGTAAGCACAACTAAGCACGCGCGCGCGCGCAGGACACAGAACCACGCGCCGCACGCCCACCCCCACCACAACGCACGCTACACTCACACAAACACGGTAAGCTTACGCACCCACACACGAACACACCACACACACACACACCCATCACACAGTAGCACACACACACAAAAGCACGCACGCGCGCACCACAATTTCTTACACACATTTAGTTCCATTAACAATACCGCATGACACTGTACGGCACTCAAAACACACACGTGCGCGCGGTGCATTTATTCTTTATTTTTATTGGTTTACTGTTTTTATTCTTTTTTATTTAACAAGGATAATGGAATTTGTTTATTCAACCACTCGCCCGGTGTATGCAGTTCTTGTGAATTTTGTCATTTTCCCTATCTGCCCACAAATGGCTACTTTTCCGAAAAGCGGATCCGGGTTTTACGTGTGCGCAAGATGTTCTGGTGAGTTCGCACACGAGACCTCGGTTTCTAGGTCATCGAAAGAACTTTTGGGGAGCGTGGGGTGAGAGCACTGATGGTTGACTCCTGTGGAAAAAATCCTCTTGAACGAGAATGGATCTGGGTCAGCTGATCAGGAACTACTCCCACGTCGTTACTCTAACCACCAGGCTATCCCGTTCCGCCCCCCCTGCACTCATGCACTGCAAGCTTGCATGCACCCATGTACATCCCATCATTAAATGACTGATAATTAAGTGACCCTCCACTCAACAGACGGACAGGACAGAAGGGGCATGAGGAGTTAAGTTACAGAC
The DNA here is from genome assembly GCA_028751875.1 of Rapana venosa. Taxonomy (NCBI): domain Eukaryota; kingdom Metazoa; phylum Mollusca; class Gastropoda; order Neogastropoda; family Muricidae; genus Rapana; species Rapana venosa. The sequence goes on from CM054165.1 coordinate 6,306,188, forward strand.
AGCTTGGCCCTGACATGCAGGATGTGGAACAGAGCATTCCTAATTACAACGTTGTTGGAAACACGTGTCATTATGTAATCAACAATCGCTAAAGAATACATGACTTCCCAGAGACAGATGATTGATGGACCAGGGCGCAGAAGAGAAGAGGCCAGATTTTTATTGTGTGAAGGAGTGTGTGTTTGTTGCGCAGCTCGCACGCACGAGTGTGTGTGGGTGGTGTGTGTGTTGTGTGTGTTGTGCTGTGTGTTTCTTTCTCTTCGTCTGTCTGGTCTCTTGTACTCTATGTGTCTACTTGTTTCTGTCCTGGATTGTCTATGGTGCCAAATTATGCAGTATTAAGATATATTAAATATGGACATGGCACTTCTCTCTCTCTTCTCTCTCATCTCTCTCTTTCTCTCTCTCTTCTCTCTCTCTCTCTCCAGGTGGCTGAAAAATAGATGATAACAAGGACATGTTAATAAAGGGGTTTTATCTTTCTTATGGTGCCAGCCAGCAGCTCTGCCTGCAGTGCTGGCCCGTTACTGGGCCTGGGTCTGATGACTCCCAGCCTGGTGTACACACAGACAGACAGACTGACAGACAGACAGACAGATAGACAGAACAGACAGACAGACACTGACAGCAGACAGATAGACAGATCAGACAGGCAGACAGGCAGACAGATCAGACAGTTTGCAGGCAGACAGACAGGCAGACAGTCGCAGGCAGAGGCAAGACAGTCAGACAGACAGACAGACAGTAGACAGACAGCAGAAAGGCAGGCAGGCAGACTGGCAGACATGGACAGAACAGACAGGCAGCTAGGCAGACTCAGCCTGGCGGCTGGCAGGCTAGGCAGGCAGCAGAACAGGCAGGCAGGCCGACAGCAGAACAGGTAGACAGCAGACAGGCAGACGATCAGACAGGCAGGCAGACAGGCGGCAGGCAGCAGGCAGGCAGGCAGGCAGTCAGGCAGGCAGGCAGGGCAGGCAGAAGCAGGCCAGGACAGACCCAGACAGACAGGGCAGGCAGAAGACAGGCAGACAGGCCAGGCAGGCAGGCAGCAGGCTCAGGCCAGTGCAGGCAGGCAGTCAGACAGACAGGCAGGACAGACAGGCAACTGACAGACAGTCAGACAGACAGACAGTATCATCACACCACCCACACCAACAGTTTTCAGAGAAATCACCAACCACCAACATTGTTGACAGTATGCTGAAATCATTCTCATTTCATTCTTAACAAAGTGAAGAATGAGTGGGAGAGGAAGAAGGAAGGAAGAAGGGTGGAAGAAGCACAAGAAGAGAGGACAGAAGAAAAATAAAAAAAAATGACGAAGAAGAGAGAAGAAGAAGAAGCAGTAAGAAGACGAGAAGAAAAGAAAGAAGAAGACGAAGAAGAAGAGACGAAGACGAAGAAGAAGAAGAATAAAGAAGCAGGATGAAGTGGCCGGGAGGAAGAGAAGAAAAGAGAGAAAACAAGAAGAAGAGAGGAAGAAGAGGAAGCAAGAAAGAAAGAAAGAAAGAAATAAAAATAAACAAAGCAGAAGAACGAAGGAGAAGAAGAAGCGCGAAGCTAACAACAAAAAAGGAGAACGAGGCGATGTAAAAGGAGTGGAAGGGAGGAGAAGGAAGGATTAGGGGAAAACTAAGAACATAAAAAAAGAGAGAAAAGAACGAAGAAAAACTGAATAAAAATAAAGAAAAAGAAAAAAAAGGAAAGATAAAAAAGAAGAGAGGGAAAGAAAAAGAAATAGAAAGAAAGAAAGAGAAAAGCAGAAAAAACAAAAGAAAAAAAAAGTAGAAGAACAAAGTAGAAAAAAAGATGAAAAAGAAGAAAGATAAAAGAAAAAAAATTTAAAAAGAAAAAAATACAGAAGAAAGATAAAAAAAGAAAGAGGAAAAGAATTAGAAAAGGAGAGCGAGAAATAAGCAAAAAAGAAACTTAGAAAGAAAAAGGAATAGAAATATATACAAAAAGTAAAAGGAAATCAAAAAAAGAAAAAAAAAAAAAAAAAAAAGTAGGAGAAGAAGAAAAGGAATGAAGAGAATAAAGAGAGATATAGAAAAAAATGATAAAAAGAAAAGAAAAACAAAAAAATAGAAGAAATAACAGAAATAAAAAAGAAGAGAAAGAAAGAAGGGAAAAAAGAGATAGAAAATTTAAGAAAAAAAGAAAAAGCATAAGAAAAAAAGAAAAAAAAAAAAAAGAAGAAAAGAACAGATAAGAAAAAAGATCAAAGAAGAAAAAAGGGGGGGGGGAAAAGAAAGAAAGAAAAGAAAAAAATGAAGAAGAAAAAAAGAGAAATAAAACAGGCAAAGAAAGAAAGAAGGGAAAGTAGCAAAAATAAATGAAAAGAAGCAAACAGATAAAATAATAAAACAAAAGACAGAGAAAAAAAAAAAGAGAAGCAGAAAAAAAATGAAAAAAAAGATAAAAAGAAAGAATGAGAAAGCAAACAAAGAAATAAAAGACAAGAGAGAAAAAAGAAGAAAAATAAATAAACTGCAGATAAAGAAAATATTAAGGAAGAAAAAAGAAAAAAAAGAGAGAAAAAAGAAAAGAAAAGAAGAAGAAAAAAAGAAAAAAGAAGAGAAAAATAGAGAAGAAAAAAAAGAAAAATAATACGAAGAAAAACATAGGAAAAAAAAAAGAAGAACAAGAAAAGATAAGATAGAAAAAGAAGAGAAAAAAAAAAGAAAAAGAATAACATAAAAAGAGAAAAAGAAAAAGAAAAGAAAACCAAAAAGAAAAAAGAAACAAATATAAACCAGAATAGAAAAGGAAAAAGATAATAAAGAAAATAAGATAAGAAGTAAAAGAAAAAAAGACAATAGAGTTAGAAACAAAAAAAGAAAACAGAGAAAAAAACCAAGAAAAGAAAGAAAAAGTAAAACAGAATGAAAAAAAAAAAGGAGAAAAGAAAAAAACAAAAAAGTAAAATAGCAAACAAGCACAAAAGAGGATAGAAAAATAAAAAAAGATAGAGAGTAAAAGAAGAACAAGAAAGAAGATTAAATAATAGAAAAGATGAGAAAAAAAGTAAAGTACAAAAATAAAAGAAAAAAATAGGAAAAAAAAAGAAAGAATTATGAAGAAAGAGAGAAAAAATAGACAATGTGAAAAAAAGAAAAAGAAACAAAGCAAAAAAAGAAAAGGTTAATGGTTGTGTACAAATTGTCTTGACAGATCTTGTCCGCAAATCTTTTCTTCAGAAGTATAAAGTAACCTATATGACAGAGGCATGACCTTTAGACTGTAAATATCTGGACAGAATGCAGAAGTGACCTTCCTTAGTGTATGGTTCAGTCATTTCTCCCCATCTGCTGTCTGTATTTGTCACACTGGGGACAGTATGCCTTCCAGACACATCCACACTAACATATCCATTCTCTTGAACAGCGCTTCACAAGGGTGTTTGCTGAGCCACCCTGTAGGTGCCTACTATGAAGGATAATGAAAATGAATAAAAGAAATGACGGAAAAGGACATGGATGACAGATATGTGAAAAGTCCATAACAATGCATATTGAATTGGTGATCAGACACAATAGTCACTTGTTCCATACGGCAACTTATAAAAGATGCTCACAGTGGTGGGGTGGTCAGTTTATATGTGATGTTGCCACATTCTTCTGGGTTGGGTTTATATATATGCATTTGCAGAGTATTATGAAACAACATCATTTGCCACAATCCTCCAATTAAACCCAAGGTTAAACCACGAAACCTTATTTTCAAAAAAAATGATACCAATACAATATTGCAATAACCTCACCGTGGCACCGTTTTGGTGTGGAGCACACTATCAACTGCTGGCTTGTTGCCACTTACAGTGATGATGTGTCTGTGCTTTATAATCATGCTTTCTGAATTACAATCTCTTCAATCCAACATCGGAAAATGTGCACACAAACATCCGCTTCATCACCTTTGGAGCATAAAATCAGTCAGCACATAAACCAAGAAATCGAATAAAGACAAGCTGGGGACTTGTACACGCTGGACTGCAGACGACAGAAGGAGGGATGTCTAGGGCCAGGACACTCAACCACCTGGGCATGTTGTTGTGATAGTCTTGTTGGTGTCGCTGTGCAGAACTTCCATCATAGTAAACACAGGGTTGGACTTGGTGTTTTGTCGTAACAAACACAAATACACGTTCTATCCCAAAAATAATCAGATGAGGTTTCAGGCTGTACAACTACATGTTAACCTGTCCAAACAAATGATGATTGATTGTTCCTGTCTGTTCTCTTACACGTGTATGCCCACAATTAGCTGTGGTTGATATGATTGATGATTTCTGTTTCTGTTTGTACACTCCATGTTAACCTGACCAACCAAACAGATGAGGATAATGCTCTGAAATATTTTAGAACGCCAAAAGCAACAAAGAAATGAAAAAAAGTTCATCCATTTCTGTTGGCAGCCTGCAGGACCAGGAATCTGTGTCACTCTCCTCATCATAAAGTATATGAGGGTACTTCCCAGTACAGAAGTTACTAGTCACATTTGCACAACAACCCTTCTTTGCTGACCATACACACAAACAGGAAAATCATAACGTTGCTTTAACCAAGCCACACAACAGGCAGCCACCTCAGCCTCACTGGTGTGTGCTGACGACAGACAGTAGATCAACTTCACCAAGGTGCGACCATCTGGGAGAGCTAGCATGACAGTGAGATTTCTGGCAGGCTGCCTACTCTATATTGTGAAGACACAGTTATAGGGCCAACCACACACTCTTTGACACCAACAACACCTGATCCACAGCATTTCCGTGTTTGACACGTGACAAAATACACACTCTCTTGCGCACTCACGCAAGGGAACTCTTTACACTCAGACAAGTCTGGTCACAGACGCTTAAATCAGACGACAATATTTTTATTTTCATTTAAGCATTGCACAGCAATCTGATTGGCCAAGAAGCAGTATGCCCTCCGCTCTAGTAGGCCCAGCCTGTCCCGTTGCTTACATAATGAGCCTAATCACCAGCATACTGCGCAGCGCAGGCCACGTGAGCAGACAGAGGTTGGGGGCTGACTTAGAGCTGGGCAGGCTGCACTGTCAAAGGGCGATAATTACGATAACAAACCATGCAGGACATCACCCACAATGCCCCCATATATAAAATAAAGGATCTGCCTATTCTGTTTTCAAGCCAATACTTTTTTCAAGAATCTGGTATTCATTAACGTTTTTTCTTTAAAGGGAGGGGTCGGGGGGGGGGTATAACAGGGTTTTCTTTTGTCCGTTTGTTTTGCTCTATTGTTTGTGTGTTGGTGTTTTGGTCATATGGTACTGACTGTATTTATGTACCCCCCCCCCACCCACCCCCCACCGATTATTTTCCTTTTAGTTATGTTTAATTGTTTGTGCACAAAAAAAATGTAGGCATGAAATTGCTCTGATTTGTTCTTTCAAGCCAAAGTACAAAATCTGGAAGTGGCGTCTACACCCATAGACCCCCATTCCTCTCTTTAAATAAAATAATGTTTCTTTAACTTTTGCCATGATCTAAATAATAAATCGACGAAGGAAAAACCGATGAGGAAGACCACCATCAGGAGGAGTGATGGCCTTGCGTGGGCGAATTACTACCAGAAGCAGAGGCACCATAGGTTTATTTTATTTATTTATATCACTTTAAGGGTCACGTCAGTGTTACTCTGCGTGAACTTCTGGGCTGCTCTCCACCGGGGGGTGCGTGTCGACACAGTGCTGCGCCGCACCTTTTTTTTTCTCTTTTTTTACTGTATACAACTGCATTTGTTGTCCTATCCGAGTGGTTTTTTCTACTTCATTTTTTTTTGCCAGGGGACATCTCTTCTTGTTGCCGTGGGTTCTGTAACGTGCGCCTAATATTTTTCCTGTATACACACGGGACTCGGTTTTTCGTCTCTCCGAAAGACCTAGCGCCCAAACACTTCAAGTTCTAGTGGATGGGGGGACATTTTCGGGTCACCAAACGGGATTTTGAACCACCGCCTAACTTCCGAGACCGGACTTTTGACTTTCTAGACAGGCGTCGTTACCTCTAGACCACTTGATTTCCACTTTTTGTGAGAGGAGCTGGTTGCAATATCTTCAATGGGTTGCACACCACGGTCCAGTGGGGACTATGGGATTAGGTGAAGCGAGACAGTTGTAATTAAAAGCACGAACGTGCCAGATGTAATGAAAAGGCATGAGGTCTAGCATGACTAACAGTCATATTATTAATATACAATAATATTAATAATAATAAAATAAATACATTATAAAATAATAAGAATAATATTTAGTGAGGAGGAGCAGTCAGGACTGAACTGTTTTTCTTTGTCCATAGTCTTGTCTTCTTGTTCCACACTCTATGAAAGACACTGTGCACATGTCCTGTGCGTCTTTGCTTTCCCGTTGTTTGTCTGTAGGTGTGTGTGTCTGTTGGCTTTGTCTCTGGACTGCTACTGGGGTTAGAGCTGCCACCAGACTCCCCTTCTGCTATTTTCCCCTTGGTCGTTACATCAGCACCACACTCTCCAACTTCCACCCAAAGGGGTTAGGATTGAGGACTTTGTGAGGTCTCTGGATCGTTAGGAACACACACCGATCTTCTGAGAATACGTCGTTGCTTATAAACCAAGGTGCTGCTTGCACTCCCTGACTAAGGGATGGCGCATCTAAGCAAAAAGAAAACAACAAACTCCCCCCACTCCCCAAAAAATAAAAAACCATCAAACCTAACAAGCATCCCCACCCCATCAAAAAACTGAAAAAGGAAGCAAAAGCCAGGCATTGCGGTTTGGGTTGGGTGTCTGGTGCAGCAGACATCCTCCCTGAAGTGGGCATACCGCCTCTACCGTATTGACCGGGCAAATGGTCCCATATATGCCAAATAGGTTGCTCTTCTGTTTTATGTATTTATTATTTATGTATTATTTCATATGTCGAGGAGGATATGGAATATAAGCTCTCCTTGTGCTTTTCTGTTACATCGTCCCCGTGTGTATGCGGCTTTTGTCTATTTGGGCATTAGTTCTACAGGCACACAATGGGCTACACTTTCAGAAAGCGAAACAGGTTTAACGTGTGCGCAAGATGTTTCTGCCATGCGTTCGCACACGGGGCCTCGGTTTCCAGTGTCATCGGAAGGATGTGGTTGTGTGTGTAGATGAGAGAGAGAGAGAGGAGAGAGAGAGAGAGAGGAGAGAGAAGAGAGAGAGATACGCACCTGTGTCTGACTTGTATATTTCTAATTGTTTTTATCCACTAGCGCCCAAGTTTTGAGACAGGACAAAATTATAACAGACGCGCTCACCCGCCGACAGAAATAGCAACGTGATGTGAAACTGATCTGAGGGAAAGAGCGGCCCCCACGGCCTGGGCTGAATATATCAGGGAGTGTTAAGGTCAGTTTGATACCTGATTGCCTTCAGACATAGCTGCTTTTGTCAGTACAATGGGTGTTTTTTAATAATGGAAAAGATCACAGCGAATGTTTTTTCTTTTTATATTTACGCCAAGAAAATATGGTAAAAAAGAATATAAGTCTGAAGTTTTCATATCAATAATAAACTTGTTTTGTACTGTACGCTGTATTATATGGTTTGTATTGTATACTCCTTTAAGTCATGGCGGATTTCTCGCATGAACTTTGGGTTTTGCTCTCCCAGAAGTCCATTCGCCACTAAGAGCACAGCGCCAACCCTTTTTTATTTTTTTTTCATGTCTTTCATAATTGTATTTTGTTTCCCCTATCAAGAGTGTGTTTTTTCTACAGATTTTGCCAGGGACAACTCTTCTTGTTGCGCCGCAGGTTCTTTTATGTATGCGAATTTATGTTAAACTCGGACCTCGGTTTATGGTTCTCTTCTGAAAGACTAGCACCCGGACAGCCAATCTATGGTCTTATGGAAGGGAGGAAAGTTTCGGGCCACTTACGGGGAAGAAACCAAACTCACCACGTTCGAACCCTTGGGACGTGTTGCTCTGTAGGCAGGTGGTTACCTCTAGACCAATATCCTCATCCTGTTCAACAAACAGAAGCAGCATTCACACACACATCCACCCACACACACCAAAAACACGCGCGCGCGCTGCTTACAGTCAACACACACACGCGCGCGCGCACACACACCTACACACGACACATTTAGTATTTATATATATTTATTATATTAGATATAGTTTTATATATTTATATTATATCTCCCACAATCGAAACTGGTTGTTCCCAATCCAGATTCTGAGTTTTTACAAAATGATTTCTAGGATGCTATGACGGGATTCTTGGTTTAATGGAGCGCAGTGCATTTGCGAAATGGGTCATTAGTTTAGTTTTATTGAATTGTTTGATATTCTGGCTAGCGGCCTATAAATCGACGGGAAAGATCTGTCGTGTCCTCAGATACATTAATTGGGACAGGATGGCAGCCATTAGGGTCGACTATAACATCAGTACAATTATAGACCAATCTGGAGGGGTTTGGGTGAGCAGGGCTGCGTGTTCTCGCCTGATTTATTTAATGTTTATAGTGAAATAATTCTTCGTATACTGAGAATCATGACGGGAATTAGTGTATGTGGCCACCACATCAACAACCTGAGATCTGCAAGATGACCAAGTCCTTAACTCGCGACTCTGAAGAAAAACTGCAAAAGTTTTTTTAAACATAACATAGTAGACACAGAGCGAATGCGAAAAAGAGAAGGATTACAGCCTCAATGCAAAGGAAGACAGAATGCATGGTGTTCTCGAAAAAAAATCAGCTAATGTTATACCACATGCAACATAGCCTAGTAATGGATGAGAGAATCAGACATGTCAACACCTTGAAATACCCTTGGTTTTGTACTATCACACAGACGGCAAGTGTTGACAAGAAATCAAGAAGAGAATCGGTCAATCTAAGGCAAATTTTACACATGAAATGCTTTTTTTTACAACATGTAAGGTTCAAGTCCTCAGACATAGATCCTTGTTTTTCGATGAGCCTAGTATGGTCCCATTTCTTCTGTACGGAGGGTGAGTGCATGGACCCTAGCCAAGACACAGAACCGCGATAGAAGCAGTGGAAATGTGGTCGTCGGCAGAATCATATAATCTCATGGGACAAAAGAAAAACTTATTGCAGTATGTAATGGATATGGCCTGGGTACGTGATGATCCCTTATCAACACCATCAGAGAAAGAAAGCTCAAATTTTTCGGGCCATATAATCAGGGGGGCTGACGGAATAGGAGAAAACTGTTATGGAGTGGCAAAAATCTGTTGGAGCAAAGAGCAGAGGTGTGAGATCAGACGCACAAATTCACAGACAGCTTAAACAATTCGACCAAAACGAATAAAGAGGGCAACTAACAAATGAGATTCATGAGAGGGGACCGAGAAACAGGGAAGAATGGTGAGCCCTTGATCGTCGTTGTCTGCATAGGACCGGACGGACACTGAAGATGACTGAGAAAAGTACCTCCTCAGGTACCCTCACCCGCTCCCATTCAACCAAACCCACGTTTGCACTTACCGGAATTAACTTACCACTACCTACAAACAAACAGCCCTCCTCTTGCCTGGCCTTTCTCTTTATTTCTGGTCCATTTAGCTGAAATAACCTCCCATCACCCACCTCTCTCTCTACTCTCTCTCTCTCTCTACTACTCGCTCTCTCTCTCTCTCTCTCTCTCTCTTCTCTCTCTTCTTCTTCTCTATCCCCGCCAATAGCGTTTTTGACACTTTTAAATCCTTACAGTCTCATGACATCTTATTTCATCCTAAGATTTTACTCTCTTGCTTCTCTCATAGTTTCTTCCCGCCTTCAACAGCGAGATTCTATGCCCTGCCAGGGTGTTTTGACTGTGTGGCGTGTGTGTGTGTGCGCGTGCGTGCGTGCGTTGCACATTTTGACGTGATGGAACTATTACTTAATATATGATTGTCTGATTGTGTAAGAATGAGTTGAGTACAAGACACTTTGATTGAATCCTGCAAAGTTTATAGTGCAATATAAATTTAAATTTATTATTATATTATTGATTATTATTCTTATTTTTATTATTATTATTACTGTGGCTTGCACATGTTTGTGATGCTCATGAAGTTTCCAGAACAAGTCTACAGCATTCTACGACAGTTTCAGACTTTTACCGTATTGGTGTTAGGCCGCAGTTAAAGTAAGAAGTTTTAGAAGCTACAGGAGTGAGTCACTGTAACCAGTGTTTGTGTTCTCAAGGTTCTGGGAGAAACTTCCATAGTGGCTAGTAGGCTAGTAATGGGAACCTTGTTATTGTCAAATATATATATATTTATATTTTTTTATATCTTTCTCTACTTATGTTTATATATATATTTCTATATCATATATATAATGTATACAGGGGCTGTTATCACAAGAGAGGAGGATGAGGAGGTGAGGACCCGGTGGAAAGATGAAGGGGGAGGTACAGGAAGATAAGAAGGAGATGGAAGGGGTGAGTAGGAAAGGTGGGAGAGGCCAAGTGGTGAGATGCCTGACGAGGGATGAGAGGAAGTTGAAGGAATAGAAGTGGATGAGCTATGAGGATCGTGGAAGTCAGTAACTGTTGGTGCTCTTATTTAGGTGAGTGTAGTCACCAGTGTTGCTCGGATGTTGATCCACAGGTGATTGTGGGATGGATTTTTTATTTTTGTTTTTTGGATATTTTTTTTATAATGGATAAAAGGAATATTGTTTTGAACTGATCCTTTGTAGAATAAATGGAAATCACAACTTGTTTCATGAGTCAACCTTGTGCCCGGTCTAGGATGTGATTCACGAGGATAGGATTCGTAAGTCTCGGTATTTCAGTCAAGGTTCGAGTCCACGGGATAGTTTCAAAAACAATGGTGAGTTTCTTCAAGTATCACCAGTGATCAGACTCGTGTATTAGTGTAACCAGGGTTGTTCACTTTGTATCAGAATGTATAACATAGGATCGAAGGCATGAACACAGTTTAAATATTCTTGGTACTAGTTGGATTCTATCACAGCATGAGGACCAGGAAAAAAGATTGAGAAAAAGATGCAGTTAGTCTCTCTCTCTTCTCCTTCGTCTCGCTCTTCTCTCTCTCGCTCTCTCTCCTCTCTCTCTCCCTCTGGTCTCTCTCCTCTCCTCTCCTATCTGCTCCTGTCTTATCGTCTCTCTCTCTCTCGCTTGCTCACCCCCCCCCCCCAATCCTTCTCTTCTCTCTATGAGTCCCCTACAGTGGGTTTGCTAGTGCAGAACATATGATAATGTTACTGAGTCTTGTATAAAAGGAGCTCTCAAACTGGTCCTTTTACAGAAGACAGCTTATTAGAAGCCGACTCATTAAGCAGTTAATGATTTCCCCTCTATACACAATAGCTTAAAATATAACAAAGGAGTAATGATGTTCAAGATTATGACAGGAAACTGTTCCATCATCCTTAAAAAGTCAATTCCCCATAAACCAAGCCAGAAATACTATTAAAGACATGCGGGTCCTAATCACCAAGGAATAGACTTCTTCCAATCTAGTTTACTCCTTTACTCAGTGCCCTATGCTGTGGTAACTCCCGTCCTGATTCAGGTTATACAACATCAATCAATAAACAATGCTACAAAAGCTCAATTATCAAATCATTAATACTTCAACAATTAACAAGCCTCAGTCCATAGCTCTGAAAATAATAGTTATATACTCGCCACTTATCTATCTGCCCTTTCCCGCTTCGACCTGTTGTCTGTCTATCTGTCTATCTGGTCTGTCCTCTCTCTTCTCTCTCTCTTCGCTCTCTCTCTCTGCTCTACTCTCTTCTCTCTCTCTTCTCTCTCTCTCTCTTCCTTTTATTGTTTTGCTTCTAGTTATAGTTCTTGTGTATCCTGTTAGGGAGGACGTATTAATACTTTATATTTTCATATTTTCTTGGGCTTGTTGATTGTACTGAGTTCTAGGGAATGTCCTTTGTTCATATATCTTTTGTTTTTACGGGTAACAACTATGTGTACCTTTTTTACAATGTGATAGATGTTTATTTTTTTATGATACTTTAATCGTTTGACTGTTTTGGTTTTTCTGCTTTTTGTTCTTTGGTTTTTATAACTGTGTTTTTTCTTTTTGTGGTCTTTGTGTGTGTTTTGTTGTTTTGTTTTCTGTTTGTCGTTTTTGTTTTGTTTTGTTTGGGGGTTTTTTTGTTGTGTTGTTGTTGGGGGATGGGGGGGGGGGGGGGGGGGTTGGGAGGGGGGGGGGGGGGTGGGCGAGGGGGTCACTGGGGGGGGAAGGCATCGGGGCTCGGAGAGATTAGCTCGCGGGGGGGTGTTTTTGGAGGTTTTTTTAATTTTGTTTGTTTGTTCGTTTTTAAAGTATTGATTTCCCTTTGCTTTCTACTGAGGTGATTATGAGTACAGGGGTCCTCTGGATATACAGAAACACGCAGGGGCAGTAGACATCTGGTGTCCTCCCTATATGCTAAGGGTCATTATAAGCAATAACTCGGTTATAAGGTCAGTTGTGGAAGTGTGAGTGCTTATAACCGAGAGGAATAGAAGAAATTAGTATTGGATCAATCTAACCCATATTGAGTTGTATATCGCCTCTAATGGTAGCTGTGTGTGTTTCGTTGTGTCGTGTGTGTGTGTTGTGTTTGGGGCGGGAGGGTAGTCGTGTGTGTGTGTGTGTGTGTGTTGTTGTGTGCGTGCTCATTCGTGTGTTTGTGTTGTGTGTGTGTGAGTGTCCACGGAACTTTTGCTTGTTTATGCATGTCATTGTACAATGGAACCTTTGCTGGTTTGGAGTTTGAAAAGTTGAATATCTCGATGTTTAATCTCGTTTACGTTTTTGGTGTTATTGCAAACAAAAACATGAATTCATTCAAATACACTAGGCTGCTATCATGTCAGTTTGTCTGAGATAGTGAATTGAGAGAGAGGGGAGAGAGAGAGAGAGAGAGAGGAGGCGAAGCGATGAGAAGGCACAGAAATTTCAGAATGTGGGGATGCTATTTATACACTGATCGGAACCGGGCCACTCCACGTTGGAGTAATAATGCTTGAGATATACTTTGATTCGCATGCTAATGGGCTTGGAACTTAAATATGGAACTTACGGCATATTTTCATGAAGTTTTGCTTTCTATACGTCTAATGGTTGATTCTATATTAAATTCTTAATCAGTGGTCATAAGCTTTCAATTGATAGTCACAAGACCATATTACATTCTGTTTAAACAAAATTTTATAATCGAATGTGATGAGTCATATCTTTAAAAAAATGGTCTTACCGACACTTAGATCGTCACTACTTTTGGGATATGTTAAAAGTTAGGTTCTTTCCCTATCTCAAATAACCATAAAATATTACTATTGCAATTAGGTCCATTTCTCTCGGACTTTTTTTGCCAAAGATTGACTAGACTATTAGGCTACCACTTGCCTAAAATGCAGGTGAGGGAGGAAAGGAAAGTTCAGCAGCTGTGTTCTGCCATCATCCCAATGGCTGCATAATAACCTTGCCACAGGAAACTGGACACTCCTTCACTCACAATCTCTAACGCGCTTCTCTCTTAAACTCTAACTCCGCTCTCTCTCTCGCTCTCTCTCTCTCTTCTCTCTCTATCTCTCTCTCTTCTCTCTCTCTCTCAAAGGAAAACTACGGCTATAGGCCTAGTGTTTATTAGAGAAATTCCAATCTGGGAATGTTTTATTCAGAGTAGTTCAAGTCAAAGGTCAAGTTCATAAAACTCTTTAATCTTACCATGAAGGGCCATTACAATACCTGACAGTGCAGGATTGATTCACATCAATATATCACAATAGACCTAAAGCTATATGTCATATTGATTTCCAAAGTATAATGTCACGGAAAACCACACCACACCCCCACACTCACGCCGCCGCATGCGCACACACACGCAATCACCCGCCACGCAAGTACACACATCAAGTTTGAAACACAATTTTAAACCCAATTGACTAGAAGTCATAAAAACCTATTTTTTACGCACGGTTATACGCAGGCACGTTACACACGCACGTACGTGTGTCGTGCGAACACGCCCACGCCCACCACACCATACACACACATATATGATGAGTAAATGGACAGGCTTCTTTATACCATGCTCTCCAAACACAACACGCACACAATACATACACACAAACATCACACACTCACACACTCACACACACACGCACGCACGCAGCTGAAAAGTCATTTAATGCATATTATTGTTTAGAACTGAATGATAAAACAATGAGGTATGCTTATATCAAATAGATCAGCACCTTTTCTGGAACACTCTCCCCCAAGCCTCTCTCTCTCTCTCTCGCTGCTCTCTCTCTCTCTCTCTCTCTCATTCTCTCATTCTGCTCTCTCTCTCTCTATCTCTCTCTCTGTGGTTATGGATGGTTAACTTATCAAAGTTATGCATTGATGGATGTACAGAGGTGCTGGAAGCTTGCATGCAGGTGCATGACACACGCGCGCATCATGTGTGTGTGTTTTTGTTGGCGTGCGTGTTTGTGGGGGGGAGTGTGTTGAGTGTTTTGTGAGTGTGGGGTAGTGCTTTCGGTGTTTGCGTGTGCGCCCGCATACAGGCTATACAACTTCAGGAATGGTTACCAGAGGATAGCATTTTCCTGAAATGGGGTCAGGGGGGTTTCAGTTCTTCTCAGCATTATTATACAAAAGCCTCTCTTTAACTAATTTCAGTTCTTCTCTAGCGCAATTTCTGCCTAAAATAAGCTTCCTAGAATGATATTATAAGTCATTTCTTAACCCAAAGGAGGTTTTAATACCCATGTAATCAATAAAAAATGGGTCATATTTAGAAACTGTGCACATAACACCGATTGAGGAAGGAGAGACACACGAGGTGGAGTAGAGAGGAGAAAGATTCGTGATTGTGTGCAAGGATTGAGAGACGATCTCCAGTCGACGGTGGGAGTTGGGTGACCGGGTTTTGTATGAGAGAGAGGAGAGAGGAGAGAGAGAAAGAAAATGCCACTCTGAAAGTGCAGAATTACTTCTCACTTCCTCTCTCTCTCCTTGTTTATCATCAGAGTGAGATAGAGAGAGAGAGAGAGGCGGGGGGGTGGGTAGCACATGGAATATGACTATACAGCATTTGTGTATGTGTGTGGAGAAAGCAGCGGGTGAATGAGAGAGATGAGAGAGAAAGAATGAGATGGAGATGAGAGCAAGTGTGTTGTGTGAGAACAGATGGCAAGGTGCAATTTCTAACCACTAGGCTACCCGTCCTGGAGCAGTGTGTGTGTGTGCTGTGAGTGTGGTGTGTGTGTGTGTGTTGGTGATGTTGTGTGGAAAGAAGACAGACAGACAGACAGTCAGACAAGACAGAACAGTGCTTTCCGTGCCGTGATCAAGTTCAGTACATGTCAAGAAAATGGTGAGACCAGGAAAGGCTACACTGTTAAGGACCAAAAAGACAGGAGACAGTCAGATCAAAGATCAGCGAAAACTAGGAAGGCATATAGACAAGGAGACAGAGACAGAGGGAGAGAACAAAGGAAATGAACAGTCTCTAAGAATAACACACCAGAGTAAGCTCTCTCTATACACACTGTACATCTGTTCGAATACACACAGAATAGACTCACTCACACCACACAGGGAGACGCACACAAACGCATGCACAACCAGTAAGCACAACTAAGCACGCGCGCGCGCGCAGGACACAGAACCACGCGCCGCACGCCCACCCCCACCACAACGCACGCTACACTCACACAAACACGGTAAGCTTACGCACCCACACACGAACACACCACACACACACACACCCATCACACAGTAGCACACACACACAAAAGCACGCACGCGCGCACCACAATTTCTTACACACATTTAGTTCCATTAACAATACCGCATGACACTGTACGGCACTCAAAACACACACGTGCGCGCGGTGCATTTATTCTTTATTTTTATTGGTTTACTGTTTTTATTCTTTTTTATTTAACAAGGATAATGGAATTTGTTTATTCAACCACTCGCCCGGTGTATGCAGTTCTTGTGAATTTTGTCATTTTCCCTATCTGCCCACAAATGGCTACTTTTCCGAAAAGCGGATCCGGGTTTTACGTGTGCGCAAGATGTTCTGGTGAGTTCGCACACGAGACCTCGGTTTCTAGGTCATCGAAAGAACTTTTGGGGAGCGTGGGGTGAGAGCACTGATGGTTGACTCCTGTGGAAAAAATCCTCTTGAACGAGAATGGATCTGGGTCAGCTGATCAGGAACTACTCCCACGTCGTTACTCTAACCACCAGGCTATCCCGTTCCGCCCCCCCTGCACTCATGCACTGCAAGCTTGCATGCACCCATGTACATCCCATCATTAAATGACTGATAATTAAGTGACCCTCCACTCAACAGACGGACAGGACAGAAGGGGCATGAGGAGTTAAGTTACAGACAGCTTGGCCCTGACATGCAGGATGTGGAACAGAGCATTCCTAATTACAACGTTGTTGGAAACACGTGTCATTATGTAATCAACAATCGCTAAAGAATACATGACTTCCCAGAGACAGATGATTGATGGACCAGGGCGCAGAAGAGAAGAGGCCAGATTTTTATTGTGTGAAGGAGTGTGTGTTTGTTGCGCAGCTCGCACGCACGAGTGTGTGTGGGTGGTGTGTGTGTTGTGTGTGTTGTGCTGTGTGTTTCTTTCTCTTCGTCTGTCTGGTCTCTTGTACTCTATGTGTCTACTTGTTTCTGTCCTGGATTGTCTATGGTGCCAAATTATGCAGTATTAAGATATATTAAATATGGACATGGCACTTCTCTCTCTCTTCTCTCTCATCTCTCTCTTTCTCTCTCTCTTCTCTCTCTCTCTCTCCAGGTGGCTGAAAAATAGATGATAACAAGGACATGTTAATAAAGGGGTTTTATCTTTCTTATGGTGCCAGCCAGCAGCTCTGCCTGCAGTGCTGGCCCGTTACTGGGCCTGGGTCTGATGACTCCCAGCCTGGTGTACACACAGACAGACAGACTGACAGACAGACAGACAGATAGACAGAACAGACAGACAGACACTGACAGCAGACAGATAGACAGATCAGACAGGCAGACAGGCAGACAGATCAGACAGTTTGCAGGCAGACAGACAGGCAGACAGTCGCAGGCAGAGGCAAGACAGTCAGACAGACAGACAGACAGTAGACAGACAGCAGAAAGGCAGGCAGGCAGACTGGCAGACATGGACAGAACAGACAGGCAGCTAGGCAGACTCAGCCTGGCGGCTGGCAGGCTAGGCAGGCAGCAGAACAGGCAGGCAGGCCGACAGCAGAACAGGTAGACAGCAGACAGGCAGACGATCAGACAGGCAGGCAGACAGGCGGCAGGCAGCAGGCAGGCAGGCAGGCAGTCAGGCAGGCAGGCAGGGCAGGCAGAAGCAGGCCAGGACAGACCCAGACAGACAGGGCAGGCAGAAGACAGGCAGACAGGCCAGGCAGGCAGGCAGCAGGCTCAGGCCAGTGCAGGCAGGCAGTCAGACAGACAGGCAGGACAGACAGGCAACTGACAGACAGTCAGACAGACAGACAGTATCATCACACCACCCACACCAACAGTTTTCAGAGAAATCACCAACCACCAACATTGTTGACAGTATGCTGAAATCATTCTCATTTCATTCTTAACAAAGTGAAGAATGAGTGGGAGAGGAAGAAGGAAGGAAGAAGGGTGGAAGAAGCACAAGAAGAGAGGACAGAAGAAAAATAAAAAAAAATGACGAAGAAGAGAGAAGAAGAAGAAGCAGTAAGAAGACGAGAAGAAAAGAAAGAAGAAGACGAAGAAGAAGAGACGAAGACGAAGAAGAAGAAGAATAAAGAAGCAGGATGAAGTGGCCGGGAGGAAGAGAAGAAAAGAGAGAAAACAAGAAGAAGAGAGGAAGAAGAGGAAGCAAGAAAGAAAGAAAGAAAGAAATAAAAATAAACAAAGCAGAAGAACGAAGGAGAAGAAGAAGCGCGAAGCTAACAACAAAAAAGGAGAACGAGGCGATGTAAAAGGAGTGGAAGGGAGGAGAAGGAAGGATTAGGGGAAAACTAAGAACATAAAAAAAGAGAGAAAAGAACGAAGAAAAACTGAATAAAAATAAAGAAAAAGAAAAAAAAGGAAAGATAAAAAAGAAGAGAGGGAAAGAAAAAGAAATAGAAAGAAAGAAAGAGAAAAGCAGAAAAAACAAAAGAAAAAAAAAGTAGAAGAACAAAGTAGAAAAAAAGATGAAAAAGAAGAAAGATAAAAGAAAAAAAATTTAAAAAGAAAAAAATACAGAAGAAAGATAAAAAAAGAAAGAGGAAAAGAATTAGAAAAGGAGAGCGAGAAATAAGCAAAAAAGAAACTTAGAAAGAAAAAGGAATAGAAATATATACAAAAAGTAAAAGGAAATCAAAAAAAGAAAAAAAAAAAAAAAAAAAAGTAGGAGAAGAAGAAAAGGAATGAAGAGAATAAAGAGAGATATAGAAAAAAATGATAAAAAGAAAAGAAAAACAAAAAAATAGAAGAAATAACAGAAATAAAAAAGAAGAGAAAGAAAGAAGGGAAAAAAGAGATAGAAAATTTAAGAAAAAAAGAAAAAGCATAAGAAAAAAAGAAAAAAAAAAAAAAGAAGAAAAGAACAGATAAGAAAAAAGATCAAAGAAGAAAAAAGGGGGGGGGGAAAAGAAAGAAAGAAAAGAAAAAAATGAAGAAGAAAAAAAGAGAAATAAAACAGGCAAAGAAAGAAAGAAGGGAAAGTAGCAAAAATAAATGAAAAGAAGCAAACAGATAAAATAATAAAACAAAAGACAGAGAAAAAAAAAAAGAGAAGCAGAAAAAAAATGAAAAAAAAGATAAAAAGAAAGAATGAGAAAGCAAACAAAGAAATAAAAGACAAGAGAGAAAAAAGAAGAAAAATAAATAAACTGCAGATAAAGAAAATATTAAGGAAGAAAAAAGAAAAAAAAGAGAGAAAAAAGAAAAGAAAAGAAGAAGAAAAAAAGAAAAAAGAAGAGAAAAATAGAGAAGAAAAAAAAGAAAAATAATACGAAGAAAAACATAGGAAAAAAAAAAGAAGAACAAGAAAAGATAAGATAGAAAAAGAAGAGAAAAAAAAAAGAAAAAGAATAACATAAAAAGAGAAAAAGAAAAAGAAAAGAAAACCAAAAAGAAAAAAGAAACAAATATAAACCAGAATAGAAAAGGAAAAAGATAATAAAGAAAATAAGATAAGAAGTAAAAGAAAAAAAGACAATAGAGTTAGAAACAAAAAAAGAAAACAGAGAAAAAAACCAAGAAAAGAAAGAAAAAGTAAAACAGAATGAAAAAAAAAAAGGAGAAAAGAAAAAAACAAAAAAGTAAAATAGCAAACAAGCACAAAAGAGGATAGAAAAATAAAAAAAGATAGAGAGTAAAAGAAGAACAAGAAAGAAGATTAAATAATAGAAAAGATGAGAAAAAAAGTAAAGTACAAAAATAAAAGAAAAAAATAGGAAAAAAAAAGAAAGAATTATGAAGAAAGAGAGAAAAAATAGACAATGTGAAAAAAAGAAAAAGAAACAAAGCAAAAAAAGAAAAGGTTAATGGTTGTGTACAAATTGTCTTGACAGATCTTGTCCGCAAATCTTTTCTTCAGAAGTATAAAGTAACCTATATGACAGAGGCATGACCTTTAGACTGTAAATATCTGGACAGAATGCAGAAGTGACCTTCCTTAGTGTATGGTTCAGTCATTTCTCCCCATCTGCTGTCTGTATTTGTCACACTGGGGACAGTATGCCTTCCAGACACATCCACACTAACATATCCATTCTCTTGAACAGCGCTTCACAAGGGTGTTTGCTGAGCCACCCTGTAGGTGCCTACTATGAAGGATAATGAAAATGAATAAAAGAAATGACGGAAAAGGACATGGATGACAGATATGTGAAAAGTCCATAACAATGCATATTGAATTGGTGATCAGACACAATAGTCACTTGTTCCATACGGCAACTTATAAAAGATGCTCACAGTGGTGGGGTGGTCAGTTTATATGTGATGTTGCCACATTCTTCTGGGTTGGGTTTATATATATGCATTTGCAGAGTATTATGAAACAACATCATTTGCCACAATCCTCCAATTAAACCCAAGGTTAAACCACGAAACCTTATTTTCAAAAAAAATGATACCAATACAATATTGCAATAACCTCACCGTGGCACCGTTTTGGTGTGGAGCACACTATCAACTGCTGGCTTGTTGCCACTTACAGTGATGATGTGTCTGTGCTTTATAATCATGCTTTCTGAATTACAATCTCTTCAATCCAACATCGGAAAATGTGCACACAAACATCCGCTTCATCACCTTTGGAGCATAAAATCAGTCAGCACATAAACCAAGAAATCGAATAAAGACAAGCTGGGGACTTGTACACGCTGGACTGCAGACGACAGAAGGAGGGATGTCTAGGGCCAGGACACTCAACCACCTGGGCATGTTGTTGTGATAGTCTTGTTGGTGTCGCTGTGCAGAACTTCCATCATAGTAAACACAGGGTTGGACTTGGTGTTTTGTCGTAACAAACACAAATACACGTTCTATCCCAAAAATAATCAGATGAGGTTTCAGGCTGTACAACTACATGTTAACCTGTCCAAACAAATGATGATTGATTGTTCCTGTCTGTTCTCTTACACGTGTATGCCCACAATTAGCTGTGGTTGATATGATTGATGATTTCTGTTTCTGTTTGTACACTCCATGTTAACCTGACCAACCAAACAGATGAGGATAATGCTCTGAAATATTTTAGAACGCCAAAAGCAACAAAGAAATGAAAAAAAGTTCATCCATTTCTGTTGGCAGCCTGCAGGACCAGGAATCTGTGTCACTCTCCTCATCATAAAGTATATGAGGGTACTTCCCAGTACAGAAGTTACTAGTCACATTTGCACAACAACCCTTCTTTGCTGACCATACACACAAACAGGAAAATCATAACGTTGCTTTAACCAAGCCACACAACAGGCAGCCACCTCAGCCTCACTGGTGTGTGCTGACGACAGACAGTAGATCAACTTCACCAAGGTGCGACCATCTGGGAGAGCTAGCATGACAGTGAGATTTCTGGCAGGCTGCCTACTCTATATTGTGAAGACACAGTTATAGGGCCAACCACACACTCTTTGACACCAACAACACCTGATCCACAGCATTTCCGTGTTTGACACGTGACAAAATACACACTCTCTTGCGCACTCACGCAAGGGAACTCTTTACACTCAGACAAGTCTGGTCACAGACGCTTAAATCAGACGACAATATTTTTATTTTCATTTAAGCATTGCACAGCAATCTGATTGGCCAAGAAGCAGTATGCCCTCCGCTCTAGTAGGCCCAGCCTGTCCCGTTGCTTACATAATGAGCCTAATCACCAGCATACTGCGCAGCGCAGGCCACGTGAGCAGACAGAGGTTGGGGGCTGACTTAGAGCTGGGCAGGCTGCACTGTCAAAGGGCGATAATTACGATAACAAACCATGCAGGACATCACCCACAATGCCCCCATATATAAAATAAAGGATCTGCCTATTCTGTTTTCAAGCCAATACTTTTTTCAAGAATCTGGTATTCATTAACGTTTTTTCTTTAAAGGGAGGGGTCGGGGGGGGGGTATAACAGGGTTTTCTTTTGTCCGTTTGTTTTGCTCTATTGTTTGTGTGTTGGTGTTTTGGTCATATGGTACTGACTGTATTTATGTACCCCCCCCCCACCCACCCCCCACCGATTATTTTCCTTTTAGTTATGTTTAATTGTTTGTGCACAAAAAAAATGTAGGCATGAAATTGCTCTGATTTGTTCTTTCAAGCCAAAGTACAAAATCTGGAAGTGGCGTCTACACCCATAGACCCCCATTCCTCTCTTTAAATAAAATAATGTTTCTTTAACTTTTGCCATGATCTAAATAATAAATCGACGAAGGAAAAACCGATGAGGAAGACCACCATCAGGAGGAGTGATGGCCTTGCGTGGGCGAATTACTACCAGAAGCAGAGGCACCATAGGTTTATTTTATTTATTTATATCACTTTAAGGGTCACGTCAGTGTTACTCTGCGTGAACTTCTGGGCTGCTCTCCACCGGGGGGTGCGTGTCGACACAGTGCTGCGCCGCACCTTTTTTTTTCTCTTTTTTTACTGTATACAACTGCATTTGTTGTCCTATCCGAGTGGTTTTTTCTACTTCATTTTTTTTTGCCAGGGGACATCTCTTCTTGTTGCCGTGGGTTCTGTAACGTGCGCCTAATATTTTTCCTGTATACACACGGGACTCGGTTTTTCGTCTCTCCGAAAGACCTAGCGCCCAAACACTTCAAGTTCTAGTGGATGGGGGGACATTTTCGGGTCACCAAACGGGATTTTGAACCACCGCCTAACTTCCGAGACCGGACTTTTGACTTTCTAGACAGGCGTCGTTACCTCTAGACCACTTGATTTCCACTTTTTGTGAGAGGAGCTGGTTGCAATATCTTCAATGGGTTGCACACCACGGTCCAGTGGGGACTATGGGATTAGGTGAAGCGAGACAGTTGTAATTAAAAGCACGAACGTGCCAGATGTAATGAAAAGGCATGAGGTCTAGCATGACTAACAGTCATATTATTAATATACAATAATATTAATAATAATAAAATAAATACATTATAAAATAATAAGAATAATATTTAGTGAGGAGGAGCAGTCAGGACTGAACTGTTTTTCTTTGTCCATAGTCTTGTCTTCTTGTTCCACACTCTATGAAAGACACTGTGCACATGTCCTGTGCGTCTTTGCTTTCCCGTTGTTTGTCTGTAGGTGTGTGTGTCTGTTGGCTTTGTCTCTGGACTGCTACTGGGGTTAGAGCTGCCACCAGACTCCCCTTCTGCTATTTTCCCCTTGGTCGTTACATCAGCACCACACTCTCCAACTTCCACCCAAAGGGGTTAGGATTGAGGACTTTGTGAGGTCTCTGGATCGTTAGGAACACACACCGATCTTCTGAGAATACGTCGTTGCTTATAAACCAAGGTGCTGCTTGCACTCCCTGACTAAGGGATGGCGCATCTAAGCAAAAAGAAAACAACAAACTCCCCCCACTCCCCAAAAAATAAAAAACCATCAAACCTAACAAGCATCCCCACCCCATCAAAAAACTGAAAAAGGAAGCAAAAGCCAGGCATTGCGGTTTGGGTTGGGTGTCTGGTGCAGCAGACATCCTCCCTGAAGTGGGCATACCGCCTCTACCGTATTGACCGGGCAAATGGTCCCATATATGCCAAATAGGTTGCTCTTCTGTTTTATGTATTTATTATTTATGTATTATTTCATATGTCGAGGAGGATATGGAATATAAGCTCTCCTTGTGCTTTTCTGTTACATCGTCCCCGTGTGTATGCGGCTTTTGTCTATTTGGGCATTAGTTCTACAGGCACACAATGGGCTACACTTTCAGAAAGCGAAACAGGTTTAACGTGTGCGCAAGATGTTTCTGCCATGCGTTCGCACACGGGGCCTCGGTTTCCAGTGTCATCGGAAGGATGTGGTTGTGTGTGTAGATGAGAGAGAGAGAGAGGAGAGAGAGAGAGAGAGGAGAGAGAAGAGAGAGAGATACGCACCTGTGTCTGACTTGTATATTTCTAATTGTTTTTATCCACTAGCGCCCAAGTTTTGAGACAGGACAAAATTATAACAGACGCGCTCACCCGCCGACAGAAATAGCAACGTGATGTGAAACTGATCTGAGGGAAAGAGCGGCCCCCACGGCCTGGGCTGAATATATCAGGGAGTGTTAAGGTCAGTTTGATACCTGATTGCCTTCAGACATAGCTGCTTTTGTCAGTACAATGGGTGTTTTTTAATAATGGAAAAGATCACAGCGAATGTTTTTTCTTTTTATATTTACGCCAAGAAAATATGGTAAAAAAGAATATAAGTCTGAAGTTTTCATATCAATAATAAACTTGTTTTGTACTGTACGCTGTATTATATGGTTTGTATTGTATACTCCTTTAAGTCATGGCGGATTTCTCGCATGAACTTTGGGTTTTGCTCTCCCAGAAGTCCATTCGCCACTAAGAGCACAGCGCCAACCCTTTTTTATTTTTTTTTCATGTCTTTCATAATTGTATTTTGTTTCCCCTATCAAGAGTGTGTTTTTTCTACAGATTTTGCCAGGGACAACTCTTCTTGTTGCGCCGCAGGTTCTTTTATGTATGCGAATTTATGTTAAACTCGGACCTCGGTTTATGGTTCTCTTCTGAAAGACTAGCACCCGGACAGCCAATCTATGGTCTTATGGAAGGGAGGAAAGTTTCGGGCCACTTACGGGGAAGAAACCAAACTCACCACGTTCGAACCCTTGGGACGTGTTGCTCTGTAGGCAGGTGGTTACCTCTAGACCAATATCCTCATCCTGTTCAACAAACAGAAGCAGCATTCACACACACATCCACCCACACACACCAAAAA
This sequence comes from Rapana venosa, assembly GCA_028751875.1. Classification (NCBI taxonomy): domain Eukaryota; kingdom Metazoa; phylum Mollusca; class Gastropoda; order Neogastropoda; family Muricidae; genus Rapana; species Rapana venosa. The sequence goes on from CM054165.1 coordinate 6,330,629, forward strand.
CACGCGCGCGCGCTGCTTACAGTCAACACACACACGCGCGCGCGCACACACACCTACACACGACACATTTAGTATTTATATATATTTATTATATTAGATATAGTTTTATATATTTATATTATATCTCCCACAATCGAAACTGGTTGTTCCCAATCCAGATTCTGAGTTTTTACAAAATGATTTCTAGGATGCTATGACGGGATTCTTGGTTTAATGGAGCGCAGTGCATTTGCGAAATGGGTCATTAGTTTAGTTTTATTGAATTGTTTGATATTCTGGCTAGCGGCCTATAAATCGACGGGAAAGATCTGTCGTGTCCTCAGATACATTAATTGGGACAGGATGGCAGCCATTAGGGTCGACTATAACATCAGTACAATTATAGACCAATCTGGAGGGGTTTGGGTGAGCAGGGCTGCGTGTTCTCGCCTGATTTATTTAATGTTTATAGTGAAATAATTCTTCGTATACTGAGAATCATGACGGGAATTAGTGTATGTGGCCACCACATCAACAACCTGAGATCTGCAAGATGACCAAGTCCTTAACTCGCGACTCTGAAGAAAAACTGCAAAAGTTTTTTTAAACATAACATAGTAGACACAGAGCGAATGCGAAAAAGAGAAGGATTACAGCCTCAATGCAAAGGAAGACAGAATGCATGGTGTTCTCGAAAAAAAATCAGCTAATGTTATACCACATGCAACATAGCCTAGTAATGGATGAGAGAATCAGACATGTCAACACCTTGAAATACCCTTGGTTTTGTACTATCACACAGACGGCAAGTGTTGACAAGAAATCAAGAAGAGAATCGGTCAATCTAAGGCAAATTTTACACATGAAATGCTTTTTTTTACAACATGTAAGGTTCAAGTCCTCAGACATAGATCCTTGTTTTTCGATGAGCCTAGTATGGTCCCATTTCTTCTGTACGGAGGGTGAGTGCATGGACCCTAGCCAAGACACAGAACCGCGATAGAAGCAGTGGAAATGTGGTCGTCGGCAGAATCATATAATCTCATGGGACAAAAGAAAAACTTATTGCAGTATGTAATGGATATGGCCTGGGTACGTGATGATCCCTTATCAACACCATCAGAGAAAGAAAGCTCAAATTTTTCGGGCCATATAATCAGGGGGGCTGACGGAATAGGAGAAAACTGTTATGGAGTGGCAAAAATCTGTTGGAGCAAAGAGCAGAGGTGTGAGATCAGACGCACAAATTCACAGACAGCTTAAACAATTCGACCAAAACGAATAAAGAGGGCAACTAACAAATGAGATTCATGAGAGGGGACCGAGAAACAGGGAAGAATGGTGAGCCCTTGATCGTCGTTGTCTGCATAGGACCGGACGGACACTGAAGATGACTGAGAAAAGTACCTCCTCAGGTACCCTCACCCGCTCCCATTCAACCAAACCCACGTTTGCACTTACCGGAATTAACTTACCACTACCTACAAACAAACAGCCCTCCTCTTGCCTGGCCTTTCTCTTTATTTCTGGTCCATTTAGCTGAAATAACCTCCCATCACCCACCTCTCTCTCTACTCTCTCTCTCTCTCTACTACTCGCTCTCTCTCTCTCTCTCTCTCTCTCTTCTCTCTCTTCTTCTTCTCTATCCCCGCCAATAGCGTTTTTGACACTTTTAAATCCTTACAGTCTCATGACATCTTATTTCATCCTAAGATTTTACTCTCTTGCTTCTCTCATAGTTTCTTCCCGCCTTCAACAGCGAGATTCTATGCCCTGCCAGGGTGTTTTGACTGTGTGGCGTGTGTGTGTGTGCGCGTGCGTGCGTGCGTTGCACATTTTGACGTGATGGAACTATTACTTAATATATGATTGTCTGATTGTGTAAGAATGAGTTGAGTACAAGACACTTTGATTGAATCCTGCAAAGTTTATAGTGCAATATAAATTTAAATTTATTATTATATTATTGATTATTATTCTTATTTTTATTATTATTATTACTGTGGCTTGCACATGTTTGTGATGCTCATGAAGTTTCCAGAACAAGTCTACAGCATTCTACGACAGTTTCAGACTTTTACCGTATTGGTGTTAGGCCGCAGTTAAAGTAAGAAGTTTTAGAAGCTACAGGAGTGAGTCACTGTAACCAGTGTTTGTGTTCTCAAGGTTCTGGGAGAAACTTCCATAGTGGCTAGTAGGCTAGTAATGGGAACCTTGTTATTGTCAAATATATATATATTTATATTTTTTTATATCTTTCTCTACTTATGTTTATATATATATTTCTATATCATATATATAATGTATACAGGGGCTGTTATCACAAGAGAGGAGGATGAGGAGGTGAGGACCCGGTGGAAAGATGAAGGGGGAGGTACAGGAAGATAAGAAGGAGATGGAAGGGGTGAGTAGGAAAGGTGGGAGAGGCCAAGTGGTGAGATGCCTGACGAGGGATGAGAGGAAGTTGAAGGAATAGAAGTGGATGAGCTATGAGGATCGTGGAAGTCAGTAACTGTTGGTGCTCTTATTTAGGTGAGTGTAGTCACCAGTGTTGCTCGGATGTTGATCCACAGGTGATTGTGGGATGGATTTTTTATTTTTGTTTTTTGGATATTTTTTTTATAATGGATAAAAGGAATATTGTTTTGAACTGATCCTTTGTAGAATAAATGGAAATCACAACTTGTTTCATGAGTCAACCTTGTGCCCGGTCTAGGATGTGATTCACGAGGATAGGATTCGTAAGTCTCGGTATTTCAGTCAAGGTTCGAGTCCACGGGATAGTTTCAAAAACAATGGTGAGTTTCTTCAAGTATCACCAGTGATCAGACTCGTGTATTAGTGTAACCAGGGTTGTTCACTTTGTATCAGAATGTATAACATAGGATCGAAGGCATGAACACAGTTTAAATATTCTTGGTACTAGTTGGATTCTATCACAGCATGAGGACCAGGAAAAAAGATTGAGAAAAAGATGCAGTTAGTCTCTCTCTCTTCTCCTTCGTCTCGCTCTTCTCTCTCTCGCTCTCTCTCCTCTCTCTCTCCCTCTGGTCTCTCTCCTCTCCTCTCCTATCTGCTCCTGTCTTATCGTCTCTCTCTCTCTCGCTTGCTCACCCCCCCCCCCCAATCCTTCTCTTCTCTCTATGAGTCCCCTACAGTGGGTTTGCTAGTGCAGAACATATGATAATGTTACTGAGTCTTGTATAAAAGGAGCTCTCAAACTGGTCCTTTTACAGAAGACAGCTTATTAGAAGCCGACTCATTAAGCAGTTAATGATTTCCCCTCTATACACAATAGCTTAAAATATAACAAAGGAGTAATGATGTTCAAGATTATGACAGGAAACTGTTCCATCATCCTTAAAAAGTCAATTCCCCATAAACCAAGCCAGAAATACTATTAAAGACATGCGGGTCCTAATCACCAAGGAATAGACTTCTTCCAATCTAGTTTACTCCTTTACTCAGTGCCCTATGCTGTGGTAACTCCCGTCCTGATTCAGGTTATACAACATCAATCAATAAACAATGCTACAAAAGCTCAATTATCAAATCATTAATACTTCAACAATTAACAAGCCTCAGTCCATAGCTCTGAAAATAATAGTTATATACTCGCCACTTATCTATCTGCCCTTTCCCGCTTCGACCTGTTGTCTGTCTATCTGTCTATCTGGTCTGTCCTCTCTCTTCTCTCTCTCTTCGCTCTCTCTCTCTGCTCTACTCTCTTCTCTCTCTCTTCTCTCTCTCTCTCTTCCTTTTATTGTTTTGCTTCTAGTTATAGTTCTTGTGTATCCTGTTAGGGAGGACGTATTAATACTTTATATTTTCATATTTTCTTGGGCTTGTTGATTGTACTGAGTTCTAGGGAATGTCCTTTGTTCATATATCTTTTGTTTTTACGGGTAACAACTATGTGTACCTTTTTTACAATGTGATAGATGTTTATTTTTTTATGATACTTTAATCGTTTGACTGTTTTGGTTTTTCTGCTTTTTGTTCTTTGGTTTTTATAACTGTGTTTTTTCTTTTTGTGGTCTTTGTGTGTGTTTTGTTGTTTTGTTTTCTGTTTGTCGTTTTTGTTTTGTTTTGTTTGGGGGTTTTTTTGTTGTGTTGTTGTTGGGGGATGGGGGGGGGGGGGGGGGGGTTGGGAGGGGGGGGGGGGGGTGGGCGAGGGGGTCACTGGGGGGGGAAGGCATCGGGGCTCGGAGAGATTAGCTCGCGGGGGGGTGTTTTTGGAGGTTTTTTTAATTTTGTTTGTTTGTTCGTTTTTAAAGTATTGATTTCCCTTTGCTTTCTACTGAGGTGATTATGAGTACAGGGGTCCTCTGGATATACAGAAACACGCAGGGGCAGTAGACATCTGGTGTCCTCCCTATATGCTAAGGGTCATTATAAGCAATAACTCGGTTATAAGGTCAGTTGTGGAAGTGTGAGTGCTTATAACCGAGAGGAATAGAAGAAATTAGTATTGGATCAATCTAACCCATATTGAGTTGTATATCGCCTCTAATGGTAGCTGTGTGTGTTTCGTTGTGTCGTGTGTGTGTGTTGTGTTTGGGGCGGGAGGGTAGTCGTGTGTGTGTGTGTGTGTGTGTTGTTGTGTGCGTGCTCATTCGTGTGTTTGTGTTGTGTGTGTGTGAGTGTCCACGGAACTTTTGCTTGTTTATGCATGTCATTGTACAATGGAACCTTTGCTGGTTTGGAGTTTGAAAAGTTGAATATCTCGATGTTTAATCTCGTTTACGTTTTTGGTGTTATTGCAAACAAAAACATGAATTCATTCAAATACACTAGGCTGCTATCATGTCAGTTTGTCTGAGATAGTGAATTGAGAGAGAGGGGAGAGAGAGAGAGAGAGAGAGGAGGCGAAAAAATCCTCTTGAATGAATTCAAACCCGCGTAAAGCAGATACGAGCGAAATGCATTTTTATTTTCAAACAACTAGGCATGCCGTCCTTCGTGTGTGTGTGTGTGTGTGTGTGTGTGTGTGTTGTGCGTGCGTGCGTGCGTGCGTGGGGTACGTGCGTGCGTGCGTGCTTTGCGTTCTTTAGAGTGTTGTGTCTGTGTGTGTTATTTTTAAATTTTTATTTTCTATTATTTCGAGGATAATGGAATAAGCAATCATGTGCTTTTTTTTATATCTAGTCCCCGTGTGTATGGGTTTTTTAAAAGTGCCATTGTTCCCATTTGGCACACAATGGCCTACTCTTTCGAAAGCGGCACAGGATTTTTAACGTGTGCGCAAGTTTTTTCTGCGTGCGTTCGCACACGGGGCCTCGGTTTATAGTCTCACCCAAAGGGACTTTGATATTCAGTTTCATTTTTGTCAAATGGGAAGAAAGGGCGAGGTGGGAATCGAACCCAGAACCTCACGGTTAACTTGTTGGCAGGCAAACGTCTTAACCAATCCTGCAACCTTCCTTCGTCATCAAATTGTAAGCGCAATGTTCTAACCAAAAGGGGCTATCCATGTGTTTGTGTGTGTGTGTGTGTGTGTGTGTGGGGTGCGTGTGTGTGTGTTGCTTAGATTTTAGGCTGTTAACTCAAAGTTATATTAGTGTGTGTGTGTGTGTTTATTTATTTTTATTTATTTATTTTTTTCATCTATCATCATCAATGCCTTTGTGCCTTATTGGCACGTAGGGCAGCAACAAAATTTCTCCACTGCTGTCTGTCCGGGGCAAGCTTCTGAATGGTTCCCCCAGGTATGTTGGAAGGTCTTCAGCTCTGCTTCAACAGTCCGACGCCAAGTGTTCTTGGGTCGTCCTCGTTTGCGTTTTCCCTCTTGTCCATGGAGGCGTTTCGGGCGATGTTCCATTTTTCCCGACGGCAGATATCCCCTATTCCATCCATCGCCTATCATGATGATGTTGTCCATGCTTTCTTGGTTGCAACGGGCAAAAAGTTCTTGGTTGGAGATGGTCTCAGGCCAGAAGATGCGCAAGATTCTTCTGAGATTCTTCGTTGGAATGTGGATAGTTTGTCGAGGTCACTCTCCATCATCCTCCGACTCCGAGCCGTACAAAAGGGGGAAAGTCACACTCTGGTATAGTCTTAGTTTGGTTCTGGTGCTGTACTGGACGATTTTCACACATTGTTCAATTTCTATAAGCATTTCTTGCTTTGCTAATCCGGGTCTTGATGTCGCTGCCTCCCTCCACCGTCAACCCTAACGTGCTCCCCAGGTACGTGAACTCTTCAGTTTTTTGGGTAAAACTTCTCCATTCACTGTGCCCGGTAGGGTTCTGGACTTTCAGTGTCATCCCCTCTGTCTTCTTCTGACTGATTTTCAGGCCTACTTGCTGTGCGAAGTGCTGAGACGGATGTCTTCTCTTGAATGTGATGGTGGGTATGTGAGAGCAGGGGCCAGATCGTCGGCAAAATCTAGGTCTTCAGCGTTGAGAAGGGGGTCCATCTGATGCCCGTGACTGGTCAGCTGTTGTTTGTCTCATCCCCCAAATCAATTGTCAGGTTGAAGAGTAGTGCTGACATGGGGCAGCTTTTCGGGACGCCGGTTTGTACATGAAACTGGTTTTGCTGTTTCCTACTCTGCACGGAACTTGTTGTAGAAGCTCTTAATGATTTGGGATAATCTCCTGTGGAATTCCATATGCTCGGAGTATGCCCCATACACTTTCTCGATGAATGCTGTCAAAGGCTTTTCAAAATCTACGAAGTTGATATACAGCTGTCTCTGCCATTCCGTGCACTGTTCGATGATGTTGCGGGGGGTGAAGATCTGGTCTAGCTCTTCTTCTGTCTAAAACCTGCCTGTTCCTTTCTGAGTTGTTGGTCCACTGCCTCTGAGATCCATCCGATGATGATTTTTTGCCAGAATCTTGCGGGAACAGATAGCAGAGTGATTCCTCCCCAGTTGTTACAATTGTTCAGGCTCCTTTCTTTGGAATTTCACGATGACTCCTTCTGTCCAATCTGCTGGTAGCTGTTTCTCTTCCCATATAGCTGCAAAGAGTGGCTGTAGAACTTTAGATGCAAATTCTGGATCTGCCTTGAAAAGTTCTGCGTTGAGGTTGTCCTGGCAGGGGCTTTTCCATCTTGAGAGAGTGATTGCTGCTATAAATTTTTCCCTTCTTTTGGTGGTAAAGCTGTTCACATTGAGATCAGCATCAGGACTTTGTACGTCTGCCTCTTCAGTTGGTGTGGTCTGTTGAAACTTCGCTGAAATGTTCTGCCCATCTTGCATCTTGTTCTGTTTCTGGGGTAAGTATTTGGCCTTGTTTATCTGGGATTGGTTTTTTCGGTGTTGCTCCGGGTACTTGCCCTGACAGTCTTAGTGTTTATACAACCTGTCCTTGTTCTCCCTTTGCGGCGGCCTCCTCTGCTTGTCTTGAAATATCATCCATGTAGGTACGCTTGTCTGTTCTTGTATTCTCTTCACAGTTTGGTTTGCTTCTCTGTATTTTTGTTTGTACCTCTCTCTTATCCGTTCTGACTTTGTCTCTAAGATTTTCTTTTCAGTTCTCTCCTGTTTTCAATGGCTTGCCAGGTGTCTGCTGTAATCCACCTTTTTTCTCTTCCCTGTCTCTGTCCAAAGCACGTTCGCTGGCTTGTGTGTTAGGCTGTCCTGACTTGTTTCCACATGGTGTTTATATTAGTCGTGTCAGGAGGTGTGTTTGTTTTCAGTATCCACCAGTGCTTGGAATTTTTTTGAGCTGGAGGGTGAAAAGCACTCTTTACTTTGTGTTGCACGTTTTTCCACATCAAAATGTTGTTGTCTTGGTTTCCAGATCCATTTTTTCTCAGCTTTACTTTTAGGGTTGCAGTAACAAGGTTGTGATCACTGCCAATCGCTCCTCTCCTTACTTTTACATCTAGGGGTGATCTCCTCCATGCCCCTTGATCATCAGGTGGTCGATCTGGTTTTTGTCTCTTCCATTGGGGAACACCAGGTAAGCTTGTGGATCTCAGGGTGTGCAAAAAAATGTCCCTCCAAGGCCAGGTTGTTTGTCATGCAGAATTCCACAATCTTTCTAGTTGTCATTTATCTGCCACATCCTTCTTTTCCCAAGGCTTTCTTGATTTGTGTTGTCTTTTCCGACTTTTGCATTTAGGGCACCATCACTATCCTCATGTCATGGTTTAGTGTTTTTCCATTTCAGCCTGTAATTGCTCATAAAATGTATCTTTGCTTTCTTTCCAATGTCGTTTGGTTGGGGCATAGCATGTATGATTGTGGTATTAGCATGCTTACCTTTCATTCTTATCCTCATCATCCTGCTGTTGATAGGTTTCCATTCCATCAGCACTTCTCCATTCCTTTCTTCATTATGATTGCTACTCCTCATGGGGGTTGGCCGTCATCTCTACCACTGTACAGCACTGTCTCTCCTGTGCTGGCTCTGTATTTTCCTGATCCTGTCCATCGGCTTTCATGATTCCGAGAATATGCAAATTGTAGCGTCTCATCTCTGCGTATCTTGCGCAGTTTTCCCGTTTCGAACATGGTTCTCACATTCCAGAATCCCATCTTGGTCTTATTTTTGGCGATTAAGACTTCCATCTTCCTGTCGTGCTTCCTTTCGTTTCACACTGATTATACGAGTATCTTTCCCATGACTCTGGAAGCCGTCACCCATATTTCATTTTTTTTGTGTGTTTCCGTAACATTGTTTTTTTTATAGAACAGGTTTTAGCCTGTGTCTAACCCCTACCTGGGGAAGGGTTCCCCCTTAGTCGCCTTTACGACAACGGCTTTGGGGGAACGAGATTTTCCCATTCGGGGATGCTCTTGCAAACATACCCCGGAGTCCCACGGGGATTTATTCTTTTATCGAGGGTAATGAACAAGCACTCATGTTCTTTTTTTACACCAGTCCCCGTGTGTATCAGTTTTGTAAATTTTGTCATCTGTTTCCACCAGCACCAATGGCCTACCTTCCAAAAAGTGGAACAGATTTAACGTGTGCGCAAGATGTTTGCTTCTTCGAACACAGCCTCGGTTTAATATCTCATCCTGTTTGTGTGTGTTGTTTGGGTTTGTGTGGTGTGTTGTGGAGAGTGTAGAGTGTGTGTGTGTGTGGTGTGTGTGTGTCTGTGTGTGTGTGTGGTGTGTGTTGTGGGGGTGTGCGTGCATCGGGGTGTTTGTGCATAGATACGAGAGAGACAGAGTTGTGTGTGTGTGTGTGTGTGTGTGTGCACATGATGTGAAGGAATCTGATCACTCAACTGAAACAAAGGGTTTCAGCCGGCAGGTGAGACAACTCGTACTCATGTCCCCGAATCGACAAAAGCGTGTTGCCTCCCTGCTCTACTGGCCCTGCAGATCGGTGTTTTTTATGGCTGCACACCCGTATTAAAAAAATATTCTTTTCTTTTGTTTTTCTATTTGACTCTTATATTCATACAAAAGTTACTAAGGCATTCACGAAATAAAAACACTTTTTTTGAAAGATAGGTACTTGACCCAAAATCAGGTGATTTTGAATAAATTTGGGAGGTTTGAAAATTTGGAATTTTCGATGCTGCAAAAACGTACCCCCCCTCATTCCTTTATTTGCTACTTCCTTTCCCCAATTTTTGCATGCGGGGGGGGCAAGCTAGAATACAGGCAATCCCCTTTTTGGGATTTTTTCAACTTTTTCCTGATACCCGGTATTTTGTTTATGTTTTCCCCAAAAAATGCACGCCCCTTTTTTTTAACTTTAAAAAAATTTTGTGAAAATCCAAATTTGTGTGTGTTGTGTGTGTTGTGTGTGTGTTGTGTGTGGTTGTACAGCCAGAGCGGTTACTTCCACCCCTTTTCAACTACTTTGGGTCTGGTGTCAAAGGCCTGCTGGTTTGGAGGGCGGGGTGTTGCCCTGTGGGTGGTAGGTCTGTCAGACTGCAGGCTTTCTGTCTTCCACCTTTGACCCCTCCCCCTTAATTGTTTCCACACCCTGACATCCTTTTCCTCATGTTTAAAATTGAACCCTTCTTACCCCCATGGTATCCACAGCTGAACCCCCTTCTTATCATGCTTCACTTGAATCCTTCTTCATCCATGTCTCCACAGCCTGACATCCTCCTTCTTCACCTCATGTCTTCCACAGCTTGACATCCTCCTCTTCACTCCATGTCTTCCACAGCTTGACATCCTCCTCCTTCACTCCATGTCTTCCACAGCTTGACATCCTCCTCCTTCACTCCATGTCTTCCACAGCCTGACATCCTCCTCCTTCACTCCATGTCTTCCGCAGCTTGATATCCTCCTCCTTCACTCCATGTCTTCCACAGCTTGACATCCTCCTCCTTCACTCCATGTCTTCCACAGCCTGACATCCTCCTCCTTCACTCCATGTCTTCCACAGCCTGACATCCTCCTCCTTCACTCCATGTCTTCCACAGCCTGACATCCTCCTCCTTCACTCCATGTCTTCCACAGCCTTGACATCCTCCTCCTTCACTCCATGTCTTCCACAGCCTGACATCCTCCTTCTTCACTCCATGTCTTTCTGGCTGTTCTCCACATTAAGGACGAGATAAAACAAGTGTACACACACTTGTTTTGTGAGGTCTGGATTCACATCATACATAAAACAAATCCTCATTTATTTCTGTTCTTTTCCAAATATATTAACATTGCCTTTTGTATGCTTTTATTGTCAATGTTCTTGATTTTGTTGTCGTTGTTGTTGTGAGGACAGGATGAAAAAAATCTGTGTAAACGTAATCTTTTACCCTCAGTAAGGATCATTTTGATGTGACTTCACACACACAGACACACACACGCACGCACGCACATACACACACGCACGCACGCACATACATACACACACGCACGCACGCGTACGCTTTCGTAAGAGTAGGCCATTGTGTGTCAGTGGAACAGATGACAAAATGTACAAAACTGCATACACATGGGACTGGATGTAAAAAAGCACATGATTGCTTATTCATTATCATCGAATATAAGAAAAATTAAAAAATAAATAAATAACGAAAACAACATACGTAAGCGTGCACGCGCGGGCACTCACCACACACAAACGTCACACACGACACGCGCAGCCCCACACTACACACACACGACATACACACCACACCCTACCAACACACACACACACACCACACACACACACACACACACACACACACACACACACACACACACACACGATAACAAAATTTACAAAACTGCATACACACTGGGATTGGATGAAAGCAGCACATGAGTCTTATTCCATTGTCTTCGAAATAAAAGAATGAAATAAAGAAAGCAACATTTAAAAAAACAAAACACACACACACCCCTGCAGTCTAACATCATACTAAAAGTGAAGCTGTTTTCTCCCTCAGTTCTCCTTAGCAGTTTCTTTCATAGGCTGTACATCAGCGGTCTCACACACAAACAACACACACACACACACACCAACAACACACACACACACACACACACACACACACACACCACACACACACCACCCAACACACACTTACCACACATGCCGCGCAAACACACGCACGCACACACACATAACACACACCACCGCGCACACCACACCCCACACACACACACACACACACAAGCAGGCAGGCACCATGCTCACACTTACACGCCTCCTTTGGAGGAGACTATAAACCCAGGCTCCGTGTTCGAACGCATGCAGAACATCTTGCGCATACGTTAAATCCTGTTCCGCTTTTCAGAAGAGTAGGCCATTGTGTGCCGGTGGAAACAGATACAGAATTTACAAAACCGCATACACACCCGGGGGCTGGATGTAAAAAACAAGAGTTTTTATTTCCCCAATTT
>CM054165.1:6342862-6345362 GCA_028751875.1 Rapana venosa
TTTTTTTTTTTGTTTTGTTTTGTCCCTTTTTTTTTAAAGAAAGTAAAGAAGGGGAATTTTATGGTAATTTTTTTTCACTTTTTATTTTTTTCCCTTTACCTCCTGTCCCAAAATTACCCCCCCCTTTTAAAATTTTAAAAATTTTCCACCCCCCCCTTTTCCCTTTTTTTGGGTTTCCCCCCCCTTCCCCCCTTTTTGGTCTTGTCCTTTTTCTTGGAATTTCCTTTAAAATTTTTTTTAAAGCTTTGGTTTGGATTTTCCCCTTTCCTTTTTTTTTTTTGTCTTAGGGTTTTAGGGTCCAAGGTTTGCGGGGATTTTTTTTGCCCTTCTTTTTTTTTTTGTAGGGGAAGGATTCCCGAAAGTTTTATTAGCCTTATCTTCTTTAAAAGTTTTTTTTTTGGAGAAAGGGGTTGCGGGGGCATTTTTTCCCCTTTGGGATAGGGTTTTTTTTTCCTCCCAAGGGTTTTATTTAAAAATTTTTTTTTAAATTTCCCCATATCTTTGGTTGGTTTTTTTTATTTTTGGCTCCGGTTTAATTAATTTTTTTGGGGCTTCCCCTGTTTCGTTTTGGGGGGTTTTTTTCCAGTTTTTTCTCCCTGTTTCCCCCTTTGTTTTGAGGCCAAAGTTTTTTTTTTGGGAAACCTTTTTTTACCTGTTTTTCCTTTAATTTTTGGGGGAAGGGGGGAAAGGTGGATTTTCTCCCCCAAATTGCACTACCCCTTTTTGTTTTTATGCACGCTTTTTCCCCGGAAGTTGTTAAAAAATTTTTGGGTTTAAAAGTTTTTCCCCAAAATTTTTAAAATTCCCTTTTTTGAAGTAATGTTTTTTGGGGGGTTTAAAATTTTTGATTGTTAGGGTTTTTCCCCCCTTTTCTTTTTTTGCCGCCCCCCCCCCTTTTCCCCCCCCCCCCCCCCCCCCCCCCCCCCCCCCAAAAAAAAAAAACCCCAAGTATTTGGGTTTTTGTTTTTGGCCCCGGGCCCCTTTTTTTTCCCGCAATGAGGTTCTTGTGGGTTCAGTCTATTCAATATTTTCTGCAGCAGCCTTGCTTTGGGGGACATTGACTGTTGTGCGGTATTTTTGGCATTTTTTGTAGATTTCCCCTTTTTGGGGAGGGGGATGATGAGTACTGTTTCCATGGTGTTTGGGCCCTTTTTTCCCTTTTGCCAATCTTTTTGCAGATTTTTTATAGGGCGCTGTCATGGCTTCCTTCCAGTTAACCCAACCAGCTGGGTTTTTTGTCAGCCCCCCGCTGCTTCCCCTTTTCAGTGATTGATGCGTTTCCCTTCTTTCGGAGGGTTGGTGTGTCTGTGTCTTTTCTTATTATTATTTTTTTTTATTATTTTATTTTCCCCGAAATAATACAAAAAGTATTCATATAGTTTCTTTCGCCCTTGAGTTTTTTAAAATGTGTCACATTCCCCTGGGGTGAAAAGTCTACTCTTCCAAAAAGCAAAACAGGTTTTGCCTGTGTGCAATGTGTTCTGCGTGTGTTTGCCATGGGTTTTGTTATTAGTCTCATGGGTTGTGATATTATCTCTAGATTTTGTAATAATCTCATAGGAATTTTTTATATATATCCATCGGATTTTTTATATTAGTTCCCCTCGGATTTTGTATATTACTCATGGATTTTGTATATATAGTCTCATGGATTTTTTATATATTCTCATGGATTTTGTATTTTATGTCTCTCGGTTTTGTTTATAAGTCTCATCGGATTTGTATTTTAGTTATCGGTTTTTTTATATAAGTTCATCGGATTTTTTAAAATATAGTCCATGGGTTTTTTATTATAGTCTATCGGGTTTTTTATTTGTTATGGATGTGTATATAACCTATAGGATTGTGTATATATAGTCTCATAATTTGTATAAAGTTTTATGGGTTTTTTATCTTTGTTTTCTAGGTTGTGTTTATAGTTATGGGGTTGTGTAAATATCTCATAGGGTTTTGGGATATTATCTATAGGATTTTGTATATATACTCATCGGGGTTTTGATATGACTCATGGAAGATCTCTCTCTCCCCTCTCTCCTCTCTCTTCTTCTCTTCTCTCTCTCCCTTTTCCTCCTCTTCTCTCTTTCCTCTCTCCTTTTCTTTTTTTCTCCTTCTCTCTCTCTCTCGTCGCCGCTGCTGGCCCTTGCTCGTGGCTCTGTGAGTGGTGTTTTCTTTACTGTAAAAGTCCTCCCCCTAATAAGCACCTGCGGTTGGGGATTTGTGTGACGTGCATGCGTGTGTGGTGCGTGCGTGGTATTTCGTGCGTGGTGTGTGTGTGTGGCGTGCATGCATGTGTGCGTGCGTGGTTGTATTTTGTGCGGCGTGTGTGTGTGTGTCTTTGTAAGTCAAAATAAAATCAAGTCAAGTCAAAAAAAACTTAATTTATCCCCTGACGGTTTAGCAAAGCAGAGAAACCCATTTCTGAGTCAGAGTGTGGTGCCTTGCTTTATACACACGTTTTTCTGGGTGGGGGAGGGAGGAGGGATGTCATTGCAGGCTATTT
>CM054165.1:6347862-6361962 GCA_028751875.1 Rapana venosa
ATACTTTAAAAAACAAAATAAAAAAAAATAAAAAATTTCACAAAAACCCATTTTAAAACCTTACAGTGATTCCCCTACGGTACACATGTAATTGTACGGGTTTTTCATACTAAGCACACCCCAGACATGCTTGAGAGACTTTTACAATTTAAAGTCAAGTCAAACTTTTTTTCAGAGGGACATTGAATAAGCATGCTTTTTGCTTTTTTCCATCAACCCATGATGAAAAAAAAAAAACCCGAGAAAAAATAATGATATCCCCGCATATAATAAAAAAAACCCTAATCTATAGTAAATAACAAACAAACAAGAAAAAGCAATAACAAATGCATTAGGGAATTTAAAAAAAACAAAAAAAAAAACCCAAAAAATTTTTAAACCACACAATTAAAATAATTCAAAAATTTTAAAAAACATATCTTCAAATAAAAACAAAAAAGCAACAAAAGAAACCAAACCAAAAACAAAAAAAGAAGACAAAACCCCAAAAAAAAAAAAAAATAAAAACAACCCACCAATGCTTTCCCCACCCCCCCCCCCCTCACACACACTACACCACAAAACCCTTTAACCTACAAACAACTGAAAAAAACAAAATAAAGTTTTCCCGGTGGAACCCAGCAAACATCTTGTCCCACCTTAAAACTGTTTTCCTTTTGGGGAGTAGGCCATTTTTCGGTGGGAAGGGGGGACAACATGCAACACTGCATACCATGGGGACAGATGTAAAAAAACATATAAATAAATGAAATTTCTAAAAAACACTTTAAACCCTTTTCTTTTCCCCGAAATACACACCCACACACACAACACACACACCACACCACCACACACCCAAAAATCATTGAACTCAAAAATGATCCCTAGTTTAATCAGGTACTAGCAACATGCAAAACCACATGCAGTAGGTCACATTAGCAATTAGCAGACCAGTGGAGGGGGGGAAGAGAGAGAGAGGGAGAGGTGGCCCTGACATTAGACAACAGGCTAATTTGCGCAGCACAGGGGATCCTGGGTGTGCTGTTTATCCAAGTCCCCAGCCCCCGCCCCCTCTCCTTCCTTCCCCCCCCCCCCCCCCCCCCCCCCCACCCCCCCCCCCCCCCCCCCCTCCAGTATGTCTAAAACTGTCAGGGTTCTGTTCGTATCCGTATTCAAAAGCTGTCAGGGTTCGTTCTGATCCGTATATTATCTAAAGCGTCGGGGTTGTTTCTTACCCTGTAATTATCTAAAGCTGTCGGGGTTGTTTCGTATCCGTAGTCAAAACTCGGGGTTTGTGTTCTGACCTGTATGTCAAACTGTCAGGGTTTTTTTCTTTTCCCGTAGTCAAAAAGCTGCGGGTTGTGTTCTTATCCTTTATGCAAAGCTGTGGGGTTGTGTTCGTATCCTTTATGTCAAAAAGCTGTCAGGTTGTTTGTATCCTGTTGTCTAAAGCGTCAGGGTTGTGTTCGTATCCTTATGTCAAAAGCTGTCGGGTTGTTTTCTTTCCTGTATTCAAAGTGTCGGGGTTGTGTTCTGACCTGTATGCCTAAAAGCTGCAGGGTTGTGTTCTGTATCCTGTATGTCTAAAGCTTCAGGGTTTTTTCTGTATCCGTATTCTAAAGCGTCGGGGTTCTTTCTGTACCTGTATGTCAAAAAGCTGCGGGTTTGTGTTCTGTATCCTGTATGTCAAAGTTTCGGGGTTCTTTCTATACCCCCCCACCCCCTCTCTTCCCCCCCCTCCCTTTCCCCAGTTGTCAAAAGCTGTCAGGGTTGTTTTCTGTTCGCATGGCCTTGAAGTGTAGGGGAGGTGGAACAGGGAAACCAACAACAAGGGGGGGGGGGGGGGGTGCAGGGAGGGGGGGGGGGGGGGGGGCAAAGGGTTTAAACTAAGGAGGATCCGAAGAAAGAAGGAGGAAGGGGGAAAGGAGAGGGGGTTGTTATGAGAGGAGGGAGGGGGGGGCTAGAGAGAGGTGAAGGGAAGGGGGGGGGGGGGGGGGGGGGGGGGAGGGAGGAAGATGGTTGAGGGGGGGGGGGGGGGGGGGGGGGGGGGGGGGGGGGGGGGGGGAAGAGAGGTGGGTTGGTTTTTCTGTGTGTGTGAAGTCAAGTCTTTTTTTTTCCAGAGGTACATTGAAAAAGCATTGCTTTGCTTTGTTCATAAAGCCACATCGGGAAACAAAAAAAAATTTTTATCAATAATTGAATGCATTTTACCATAACCAAAAATAATAAAACTACCTCCAAAAAACAAAAAACAAAAACGAAAAAAAGAAACAAAATAACACCCCCCACCCCCACAAACTTTTTTTTTAAACCATAAACAAAAAAAAGGGAAACCCCCCTCCCCCCCTCCCCCCCAAAAAAGAAAAAATACACTGCATAATGGTACACCTACCCCGCGCACAAGCACACACACACATAACTACCACACCAAAACAAACCCCCATAACCAACCAATTAAAAACACCCAACCCCACATTCATCACTTACACCGTAATACGGCGCTAATATGACAAAAATTAACTCTAAAAAATTATGATAATCGCCCATCAACACTAAAATAATAGCCAGTAATAACAGTTGTGTAGAGACAGAGGACAGAGAGAGAGACAAAATTGCCCCCAACCTTCTTCACAAAATAGTCCTGATTCAGAGAGACTTTAAACCAAAGGGCCCACCGTGCGAAGACAAAACATATTGCAACGTAAAATCCGCCCCCGCTTTTCGTAAGAGTAGCCGCTGTGTGCCGGGGGAAAAAATACAGAATTTACAAAACCTACACTCAATGTTTAAATCCATTTTCCTCGAAATAAAAAATACATAATTAAAATAATACACACACCCCACACAAACACACACAACCACCAACCACACACACACAACACACACCGCCCGACGACGCATACACCATACTCTAAAACCTAAATGTGAATAAGTTAAATGAAGACAAATTTTAAAATACACACGCACCAGGGAAGCATGCAACACCACACACACACACCATGAAAGGGGATTTGAAGAAACACTCTGTGTGTGAGTGTGTATTTTGTGTGTGTGGTGTGTGTGTGGTCTCGTTGTGCGTGTGCGTTTGTGGTGTGTGTGATGATATTTCTTTTTACTTGAATTATTTTGGGATTGTTTTTAAATCAAACGAAATGTACTTTTTGTGTCTTTCGAGATAATGCTAGTGTATCAATGTACAAGTGCCTGTCATATTGTGGGCCCCCCTTCGGGGAAAATTAAAGTGTTTTTGACTTGATTGATTTGACTAGATTTCACACAGACACAGCACACACCACGCACACAAATGAAAACACACGCACGCCACATGTCAACGCTAACGCCGGGGGCCTTATGGGGAAAGAACAATCCCAGAAAAAATTTGGGGGTAATGAATAACCACTGTGTGTATATTATATAATTATATATAATAATATAAGAAGAGAGAGAGGAGAGAGAAGAGAGAGAGAGAGGAAGAGAGGAGACAGAGACAGAGCAGAGAGAGACGATTGAAAGAGAGGGGATAATGATCTTTATTATTCAAGGGTTACAGAAAAAAAGCATTCACAAACTTTTTTCCCACCCTTTCCCCTGACTAAATCAAAAATAACAAACAAAAAAGCAACCAAACCCAAACCAAACAACAACAAGTAACGCATCCCCCCCCCCCCCCTCTCTCTCCTCCTTCCTCTCTCTCTCTTGGTTTGTTGTTTTTTTTGTTGTTTGGTTTCGTTTGTGTGCTCGTGGAGCGTCCGTGTGTGTTGGGTGTGTGTGGGGGTTTTCAAAGCGCCGCGTGTGTGTTTGTGCGGTGCGTATGTTATTGTTTTGTGCATGCGTGGGGTGTGCATGTGTTGGCGCAATCGCACCCGTGTGGTTGTGTGTGATCCCCCCCCGAGTGGTGTGTGGGTGTTTTAAAAAAGGCAGTGGCCAAATTTTTATTGTTTAATAAACTTTTCACTTCTATCTATCTGCCCCTTCTGACACCGTGGGGGCACCCCCCAAAAACTCAGCAACCCTTCCCCCATTCTTTTCTCTGTTTTGCCCCCTTCTCCCCGGGTTTGTTGAGTTCTAGGGCCCTTTCCCTTTACTGATGTTATCCCCCCAGCTCTCTTGGTCTGCCTCTTTTTCTTCCCCTTGGACAGGCCTTGAAAACTTTTTGAATTCCTTGGGGATCTTGTGACATGCCCATACCACTTAAGTTTACGCTTTTTCACGATCGTTAGAAGGTTCTCATAGGGTCCAATGGTTTGCTGGATTCTGTTATGCACGCTTTCGTTGCTTATGTGGTCTTTGTAGGAGATGCCAAGGAGTCTCCGAAAGCATCTCATCTCCATTGCCTGTACTCTTCTCTCCAAATCTGCAGTCAGGGTCCATGATTCACAGGCATACAGAAATATGGATATGACAAGGGAGCGCATTAGTCTGATCTTGGAGATAAGTGAGATATTCTTATCTCTCCAGATGGTGTTTAGTTTTGACAAAGCTGTTATTGTCTGTGCAGTCCTGCATACTACTTCTGGCTTGGATCCCTGGTCGGATACAATGGCTCCCAGGTACTTGAAGCTTTGAACTGTTTCCAGCTTCTGGTCATTAACCCTGATATCAGTGCTAATGCCGTTGGTGTTATTAGTCATCAGTTTGGTCTTCTCTGCACTGATTTCCATGCCGTATGTTTTGGAGGCCTTATCCAAGTGTTCTGTTAGGCTGGCAAGCTCTTTTCTGATCCTGCTATTCCATCAATGTCATCTGCGAAGCGGAGGTTTGTGATCGTTCTGCCACCAATGCTGACTGATCCTTCATGATGTTCCAGTGCATCAGCCATGATTCTCTCAAGGAAGATGTTGAAAAGAGTGGGTGAGAGTAGACAGCCCTGCCTTACTCCAACTGTTGTTCGAAACCATTCTCCAATGTTGTTGTTGTAGTACACTGCACTGGTGGCCTCGCTGTACAGCTTTTTGATGACTCTGATCAGGTTTGCATTGATGCTGTACAAGTTCATGGTTGCCCACAAAGCTGCTTGCCACACCCTGTCAAATGCCTTCTTAAAATCGATAAATACGTGGTATAGGTCTTGTTGATGTTGAAGGTACCGCTCACATAGTATTCTGAGGTTGAATATCTGTTCTGTTGTGCTGCGCCCTGCTCTGAAACCTGCTTGTTCCTCAGCAATGATGGTCTCTGCTTGTGGCTTCAGTCTATTCAATATTATCTGCAGCATGACCTTGCTTGGGTGACATATGAGGCTGATTGTGCGGTAATTATGGCATTGTTGTAGATTTCCTTTCTTGGGGAGGGTGATGATGAGTGACTGCGTCCATGGTGTTGGCCATTTTCCTGTCTGCCAGATCTTGTTGCAGATTCTTAGTAGGGCGCTGATCATGGCTTCCCCTCCAGCTTGGACCAACTCAGCTGGAATGTTGTCAGCCCCTGCTGACTTCCCCTTTTTCAGCGATCTGACTGCTGTTTCCACTTCTTCTCGGAGGATAGGGTGACTGTCTGTGTCTTTGCTTTCGGGTACATTAAGGACTTCTGGATCTCCTGCGGTTCTATAGTTATACAGGTCGGAGCAGTATTCTGTCCATCTGTTCAGAATATCCTGGTCGTCAGTGAGACACTTCCCATTTTTGTCTTGGATTGTTAAACCTTTTCTCTGTTTCGTGCTAGTCAGGTCTTTCACCAGCTATTAGTTGTTTAAATATGTTTTAATCACTGTAAAACATATTTCTTTTAAATAGAGTTGCGTGTGAATGAGTGTGTGTGTGTGTGTGTGTGTGTGTGTGTGTGTGTGCACGCGCGCCCACGTCTGTGAGTGTGAGTGTAAGTGTGTGTTTAAGAAGCATTTTATCACGTGCATTCATTTCTATATATGTCTGTATTCTATTACTTCTGAGATAGGTTTTAATCACTGCAAAACAAAGTTCCTTTAAACAGAGGACAGGAAAAGAATTGAATTGAACTGAATTGAAAGAATATTGTAACTGTGTTTATCCTTCCATCATACTTATCATTCTGATACATATCATACAATACTGAACTAATAGGCGAGTTTGGATTAAACCTGCGCGCGCGCGCGTGTGTGTGTGTGTGGTTGTTGTTGTTGTTGTGGTTGTTGTAGCTCCTCCACACCTTCAGGATGTTGGGGTCTAGAGGTAAGGCAGCTGTCTACAAAGCTCAAAGTCCGGGTTGGAAGTGTGGGGAGTTCCGTTCCCGTTTTGGCCCCAAACTTTCCCCCATCCATTAGACCTGGTCTGGGTACTAGTCTTTCGGATGAGACGAGAACGCATAAACTGAGGTCCCGTTTGTTACATATATTTAGCGCACGTAAAAGAACCCATGGCAACAAGAGAGTTGTCCCCAGCAAAATTATAAGAAGAAAGCCACTCTGATAGGGAAACAAAATGAGTACATTTGAAGATTGTATGGAAGCGCTCTGATTTGTAATTGCAAGATATAGCGATCTATACATTCCATTTATTCTTCTTCTTCTTCTTCTTCTTATTATTATTATCATTATTACTATTAAGATATGAAAAAGAAAGAATGGGTGGCGCCGCTCTTGTGGCGACGTGCTCTCCCAGGGAAGCAGCCCAAATTCATGCAGAGAAATCTGCAGTGACCTAAAGTGGTATACAATACAATACAACAATACAATACAATACAATGTTTTATGTATGAAAACTCAGATTTTCTTTTTTTAGCCTATTTATTCTTGACGTAATAATAATGCTAAAAATTCCTAAGTCTGTTCCTTTTAAAACAGGTGTATGGCTCAAGGCAATCGGGTCAACATGGCCTACATTCTTGTTTCTATTTTCATCACAGGACTGGGGGCGGCTCTTCCCTCAGATCAGTTTCACGTTGCTATGTGGCAGCGGGTGTCAACTGAGTATTGTTTCCTAGTCATCAAAACCTGGGGCCAATATTAGCTTTAGAAATCTACAAGTCGGCACAGGCTCTCTCTCTTACACACACACACACACAGCCACACAGCCAAACACACACACACACAGACACACGCACACGCACACACTTTTGCTATTTCAAGTCTCTTGTACATAGCCTAGTTTCCGCTTTCTTTAAAGTTCTTTGATGTTGTGTTCCCTAATTGCATTTTTAGACCTTACCTTGATGTTTGAACACCAATTTGTTAATCATCAAGTAACATTGCCCGTGTGCGAACGCATGCAGAACATCTTGCGCACTCGTTAAATCCTGTTCCACTGTTCGAAAGAGTAGGCCATTGTGGTGGGAACAGATGACAAAATTAAAAAAAAAACCGCATACACACGCATAAAAAAGATGTCATCTAAGCGCTTTGATTTGTTGCTTTACAAGATTCAGTGCTATATAAATTCCATACAATATTATTATTATTATTATTATTATTATTATTAAGTAACTGTGTGCATGAACATGCCTCTGAGAGAGAGAGAGAAAGAGAGAGAGAGAGAGAGAGAGAGAGAGAGAGAGAGAGAGAGAGAGAGAGAGAGAGAGAGAGAGAGAAAATGTGTTTTGTGTGTGTGTGTGTGTGCATAGTTTTATATAAGGTACCAGGCAAAGAATAAGAGTGAGCTGTGATGGGTGAAGGGGAAATAGTGTTATAACTTTTTAAAAATCAAAATGTTTTGTCATGTTTTTCTTTTTAATGTAAAGTTACTTGTGATATTTGTATGATTGTGCTGATGATGTGTTTCATGAGATGTGTTTGAATCATTGTTGTCTTGTGGTTTTGCTTTGCTACTCTTAACCTTTACTGGTGTGTGCATGCGCACACGCATGCGTGTGTGTGTGTGTGTAGATGAGTGGGTGCGTGTGTGTGTGTGTGTGTAGATGAGTGGGTGCGTGTGTGTGTGTGTGTGTGGATGGGTGGGGGTGTGTGTGTGGATGGGTGTGTGTGTGTGTATGGGTGTGTGTGTGTGTGTGTGTGTGTGTGTGTGTGTGTGTGTGTGTGTGTGTGTGTGTGTATGTGTGTGGATGGGTGGTGATTGTTAACAAGAAGAAAGACTAAGAAAAAGAATAACAGTTCTTTTCTACTTTTCCTCCTCACTATTATTATTATTATTATTATTATTATTATTATTATTATTATTATTATTATTACTATCAGTCTTGCTATGACCTGATTGCCTTTCCATTCATCTGGCACATTCTGTGCTTTTTATTTCGACTTCACCTTCACACTGAAGATTTTGCAACCAGCTTCCTCCACAACCTCCGGTCTGTAGTAATTCGCTCCACTCAGGGCCAGTCCACTCTCTGATGTTGTCTTCTCATCGTTTTCTCTGTCTGCTTTTTTAATCTAGTCATTCAAAAGTAAAAACATGTTTATTTAAGAGAGATGGGGGGAGGGGGAGGGGGGAGAGCACTTCAATTGTTGTACTTTGCTTGAAAGAACAAATCAGAGGATTTCATGCCTACGATATTTTGTGTGAGCGGCACAATTAAACAATACAAAAAATAAAATATCGTGGGGGGTGGGGGTACAATAAAATACAGTCAGCCATATGACCAAAAACCAACACACAAACAATAAGCAAAACACAACAACACAAAAGAAAACCCTTAAAAAAAACACTTTAATGAAATACCAGATTCTGTGAAAACTGTATGGGTTTGAAAACAGATAGGCAGATCCTTTATTTTATATATGGGCATTGTGGTGTGATGTCCTGCATGGTTGTATCTTAATTATCGCCCTTTGACAGTGCAGACTGCCAGCTCTAAGCAGCCGCCAACCTCTGTCTACTCACGTGACCTGTGCTGCGTAGTGCTGGTGATGTAGGGCTCATTATGTATGCAACGGGGACAGGCTGGCCTACAGTGCGGAGGGCATTCTGCTTCTGGCCAATCAGATTGTTTGCATGCTTTTATGAAAATAAAAATTGTCGTCTGGAATTAGCGTCTGTGCCAGACTTGGGCTGGATGTGAAGTTCCCTGCTTTGTGTGAAAAGAGAATGGTTAATTTCACTGTCGAACTCCTGAAATGCTGTGGATAGAGTGTATTGGTGTCAAAGGTGTGTGTTGGCCTATTAATAACGTGTGTGTTCACAATCTTAGACATAGCAGCTGCGGAAGGTCTCCCCTGTCTGCTGCCCACTCCATACCATCTCTCCCAGAGGGTGCACAATGATGATGGCGATCTAACCATGTCTGTCTGCACACACAGGAGGCTGAGGGTGACAGCTGTTGGTGCAGTTTGGTTTAATGACTTTGATTTTCCTGTTGTGTGTATGGTAAACAAAGAAGGGGTAGTTTGAAGTTCTGTACTGGAAATGACCATCATCAACTTGTGATGGGGGTGTGCAGACAAAAACATCATCGTTATCACCATCATCATCATCTGCTAATTGTGGGATTAACGTGCAGTTGTAGGGACATGTACACCAGTCAAAGTCAGCGCTGTGTTTCCATGATGGAAGTGTCTGCAAAACAACCACCATCAACTCCACAACAACAGACCCAGGTGTTGTGTGTCCTGTGGCCCTAGACATCCCTCCTTCTGTCTGTCTGCAGTCAGCGGTAAGTCCACAGCTTTGTGTATTGCCGATTTCGTGGTTTATGTGATGACTGATTTTGCTCCAATGCTGCTGAAATCGATGTTTGTGTGCTCATGTTCATTTGGTTTAAAGATATGTTTATTCTCAAAGGCATGTTTGCAAAGCACAGAAACGTCACTGTAAGGGGCAACAACCCAGCAGTTTATAGTGTGCTCCACAACAAAATGTGCCACAGTTTCATTTGGCAAGTGGTAAAAGTATCAGTTATTTTGAAAATAAGGAAATTGGTTTTACCTTTTTTTAAAGGGACGTGAAAATGGAGTATTATATTCCCCTGCAAATGTATCTAAAAATTAAAAAAACCCAAACAGTTAAGAAAGGGGGAAAAAAAATGTGAAAACTGTGCCATTTTCCACATAAAAGCTCTTGGAAAAGGTTCCCTGTTTAAACCCAATACATTTTTTTTGATCACTTATTTCAAGCGCAATGTCGGGTACTTTTCTGTTCATTTTTTTAAATTTCCAGGTAAAAAATGTAAGCACTACGGGCGTGGTCAGCAGACCAATGTTAAAGCCTGTAAAATGAATGGATAGTTAGTGTTGATGGTGTTGGAAGGCAGTTCCCCCAGGTGTGACAGCCCAGAAGAAGGGAGAAGGATTTGTTTCATACACAAAGGACAGTTTAAAAACCTGCATTAGAACTATCTGGGTTTTTCCCACAGTTTTTAAGGATGCCTCTGTCAAAGGGATTATTTCTTTCTGGAAAAGATTTGGGCAAGATATGTCAGACATTTTGTCACTTCCCCCCAACCCCTTTTTTTTTTTGCTTTGTTTCTTTTTCTTCCCTTTTTTTTTTTCCCCCCTCCAACCTTCCTTCTTTTCCCTTTTCCCAACCCCCTTTTAAAATTTCCCCGGGTTTTTCCTTTTTTTCTTCTTTTCTTCTTCTTTTCTTTTCCTTCTTTTTTTTCTTCTGTTTTTCTCCCTTTTTCCTTTCTTCTTTCTCCTCCTCTTCCTTCTTTTTTTCTTCTTCTTCTTTTTCTTTTCTTCTTCTTCTTCCCCCTTTTCTTCTTTCTCTTCTTCTTCCCTTTTCTTCTTCTTCCATTCTTCTTCTCTTTTCCACTTTTCCTATTTCCTTCTCCTCCCCTTTTACTTCTTCTTCTCCTCCTTCCACTTTTCTTCTTCTTCTTTCCCCCTCCTCTTTTCCCCTTTCCCCCTCCTTTCCCCCACCTCCTTCCACTTTTTCTTTTCTTCTTCTGCTTCTTCCCTTTCCCCCCCTTTTTTCACTTTGTTAAGAAAACAAAAAGAAGATTTCAAACATACTGGGCCCCAAAAATGTTGTCCCGGGTTTTGATTCCTTTTTTTCAGACAAACTGTGGGTTGGGGTGGGTGTTTATTAATTTTTGTCTGTCTGTTTGTCTGTCTGCCTGCTTTGGGCCCGTCTGTCTGTCTGTCTCCTGCCTGCCGCCTGTCTGGGCTGCCTGCCTGCCGCCTGTTTTGCCGTCTGCCTGCCCCGTCTGCCTCTGGGCTGTCTGTTGCCTGTCGTCTGCCTGTCTGTCTGTCTGTCTGCCCGTCTGCTTGCCTGTCGTCTGGCTGCCTGTCTGTCGTCTTTCCTGTCTGTCTGCCTGTCGTCTGCCTGGTTTTCCTGTCGGGCCCGTTACCTGTTGCCTTTTCTGTCTTTTCTGTACACCCCGGGGTGGGAGCTATCAGACCAGGGCCCCGGGGCGGCCAGGGGGCAGGTTGAGCGGGTGCACAAGAAGAAAAGGAAAAGAAACCCCTTTTTTTTTTCTGTCCTTGTTTTTCACTGGAACCTGGGGGGAGAGAAAAAAAAGGGGGAGGGGGGGAGAGAGAAATGAGAGAGAGGGGAAGGGGGAGAGGGTTGGGGGGGAAGGGGGGAAGAGAAGCGCCCCTGCTGGGCTTTTTTTAAAATTTCTTGGGGCTATACACTGCTTAATTGGGCCCGATCCTGTTCCCCCCCTCCCCCCTCCCCTTTTCCCCCCCCCCCCCCCCCCCCCCCCTTCCCCGGGAAAAAATCTTGGCCCAGTAGAAGTGTTGCAGGCCTGAACAATCAAGAAAGGGGGGGAGTTCCCCAATTCCTTCCCTTTTCACGTGCTTTCCGTGGTTCAAAAAAGATATAGATAAAATTTTATTTTATTTTTTTATATATATATTATATAATTTAAAATATTTTATATTTATATATTATTTTTATTTTTTTAAAAAAAATTTTAGCCCTACAAAATAAAACACTGAAACCCCTACATTCTGAAACACTGATTTTTTCCTTATAGCCTACTACACTTAAAATCTGATAATTATAATAGACTTTCTGTTGATACCAAACAACTAAAAATCTAGGTTAAACACAAAGGAGAGAGAGAGACAGATAGACAGACAAACAGTGACAGAGAGACAGAGACACAGACAGAGAGAGAGAGAAACACACAGACACACAGGCACAGACACAAACACTCACACACACAGAGTAAAAAATATGTCCTTGTCTCTCTCTCTGTCTGTTTCTGTCTCTCTGTCTCTGTCTCTGTCAGTCTGTCTGTCTGGGAATGTCATGTTTTCTTTAGCACTGTGATTACATAATGACATGTTTTGTTCACAAAGTTGTGTAATTACAAAATGCTCTGTTCATCCTGCTTGTCAAGGGCCAAGGCCTGCCTGTACATTAACTCCTCATTCCCAGTCTGTCTGTCTGTTGAGTGAGGGTCACTTATTATCAAAGTCATTTAATGATGGATGTACATAGGTGCAAGCAAGCTTGCATGCACGTGCATGGGGGGATGGGATAGCCTGGTGGTTAGAGTGATGTATTCCTGATCTGCTGACCCAGCTCCATTCTCGTTCAAGAGGATTTTTCCTCTGGAGTCAACATCAGTGCCGACTCCATTCTCCCCAAAAGTCTTTCGGGTGAGACTAGAAACCGAGGTCCCGTGTGCGAACGCATGCAGAACATCTTGCGCACAAGTTAAAACCCGTTCCGCGTTTCGTAAGAGTAGGCCATTGTGTGCCGGTGGGAACAGATGACAATTTATAAAACTGCATACACACGGTGAGTGCTTGAAAAAAAATCCATTATCCTCGAAATAAAAGAATAAAATAAAAATAAAATAAAAAAATGCACACGCGCATGTGTGTGCATATGTTTGAGTGCGTACTGTGTGCATGCGTGTTTGTGAATGAGTAACTGTGTGTGTATATATGTGTGTGCGCGTGCGTGTGTGCGTGCTTGTGTGTGTGCGCTTACAGTGTGTGTGTGCATGTTCGTCTGTGTGCGGGTGCGTAAGCTTACCGTTTTTGGTTTTGTGTGTTACGTGCGTTTGTTGTGTGTGCATGCGCGTGTGTGTGTCTGTGCGCGCGGGCGTGCTTACTGTGTCTTAACGTGTGTGCGTGCGTGTGTTGTGTTGTGTGTGTGTGTGTGTGTGTGTGTTGTGTGGTGACTGAGAGAGATAACTCAGAACATTTAATGTACCAGGCCATATGCCCATGACATGACAGAGAGGGAGAGACAGACTTAGAGAGGAAGATGCACTCCGAAAAGGCCAAAAGGGAAGGAGCTGCTGATGTTATGTTACAATTTTGCTCTGGACCAAAGCGGGGCTGAAGTGGAACAGCCAGTGAAAGCCCCCACCCCTATCCTTTCTCCTCCTTCCTTCTTCTACCCTCACCCTTCACCTTTGCCTTAGTGAAACATGATTCCCACTGTTGATACACTGGTCCCCCTTTACTTGCTACCTAGGTAGTGATGACTCAGGATGTAAAGCAGAGAAGGAAAGAGTGGAAGATTTTTTAAATTTTATCATCTGTTCCCACCAGCCCCACTTGGCCTACTCTTACGAAAAGCGGAACAGATTTAACGTTGTTGTGTGTGTGTTTTGTGTGCGTGTGTGTGTGTGTGTGTGTGTGTTTTGTGTTGGTGTGTGGGGGCAAGATGTTCTGTGTGCGTTCGCACACGGGCCTCGGTTTATAGTCTCATCTGATCCATTTTATATAAGCATGGCTCATTGTTTTATAACTCAGTTCCTAAACATTAATATGCATTAAATTATTTTTCCGTGCGCTTGTGTGTGTGTGTGTGTTTGGAGAGCATGGTATAAAGAAGCCTATCCATTTACTCTCAATAAACATTTCCAGCTGGATTTTCTCTCTTCTAAATGCTATAGTTTGCCCTTTGAGAGAGAGAGAGAGAGAGGGGAGAAGAGAGAGAGAGAGAAGAGAGGGGAGGAGAAAGAAGAGAGAGAGAGAGAGAGAGAGAGAGAGAAGGTGTCCAATTTTTTGTGGCAAGGTTATTATGCAACATTGTGATGATGGGGGAAAACAGCTGTTGTAAAATTTCCTCCCCCAACTTGCCTGTTATGTGGTAAGGGGGAGCATAGAGGAAGTGGGCTAGCCTAGTGGGCTAATAAGGACAGGGGTCTTTCAGTCCTCAGGCTGTGGACAGGCCTAGTAAGCTAGGGTTGTTTCCTGACATAGCCTGGTAGCCTATAGATAGAGAGGCCTTGTTTGTTGGTCAGTTAAGATCTAGGCTACAGGTGCTCCCTCTCTCTCTCTCTATCTTTGTCTCTCTGACTGTCTGACTGTTTCTTTGTTTGTCTTTCTGTTCGTTTCTCTGTTTGCCT
>CM054165.1:6362462-6441145 GCA_028751875.1 Rapana venosa
TTTATTTTTTATTCTTTTATTTCGAGGATAATGGAATTTGTTTATTCAACCACTCGCCCTGTGTATGCAGTTTTGTGAATTTTGTCATCTGTTCCTACCTGCACACAATGGCCTACTTTTCCGAAAAGCGGAACGGGTTTTAACGTGTGCGCAAGATGTTCTGCGTGCGTTCGCACACGAGACCTCGGTTTCTAGTCTCATCCGAAAGACTTTTGGGGAGAGTGGAGTTGGCACTGATGTTGACTCCAGTGGAAAAATCCTCTTGAACGAGAATGGATCTGGGTCAGCTGATCAGGACTACATACGTTACTCTAACCACCAGGCTATCCCGTCCCCCCATGCACATGCATGCAAGCTTGCATGCACCTATGTACATCCATCATTAAATGACTGATAATAAGTGACCCTCACTCAACAGACAGACAGACAGACAGGGAATGAGGAGTTAATGTACAGACAGGCCTTGGCCCTTGACAAGCAGGATGAACAGAGCATTTCCTAATTACAACTTTGTGAACACGTGTCATTATGTAATCACAACGCTAAAGAAAACATGACATTCCCAGACAGACTGATAGAGACAGAGGCAGACAGAGACAGGGCCAGATTTTTTATGTGTGTGTATATTGTGTGTGTGTGTGTGCGCCCACGCACGCCCGTGTGTTGTGTTTGTTGTGTGTGTTGTGTGTGTGTTTCTTTCTCTCTCTGTCTGTCTCTGTCTCTCTGTGTCACTGTTTTCCTGTCTGTCTCTCTGGGTCAAATTAAGCAGTATTAAGAATATTAAAATATGGCATGGTCTTCTTTCTTCTCTGCGCATCTCTCTCTCTCTCTCCTCTCCTCCTCTCTTCTCTCTCATCTCCAGGTGGCGAAATAGATGATAACAAGGACATGATAATAAAGGGGTTTCTTTCTGTTCTTCTGGTGCAGCAGCAGCTCTGCCTGCCAGTGCAGGCAGCGCGAGACTAGCCTGGACGCAGCAGCACAGACAGACAGACAGCAGAGCAGCAGACAGCAGACAGACAGCAGCAGACAGACAGACAGACAGACAGACAGGCAGACAGACAGCAGACAGAGACAGACAGACAGGCAGCAGACAGACAGACAGGCAGGCAGACAGACAGACAGGAGCAGGACAGGCAAGACAGGCAGACAGACAGACAGGCAGGCAGCAGACAGACAGAGAGACAGGCAGGCAGACAGACAGGCAGGAGCAGGCAGGCAGACAGGCAGGACAGAGACAGGCAGAGCAGGCAGACAGACAGCAGACAGGCAGGCAGACAGACAGGCAGACAGACAGAGCAGGCAGCGCAGGCAGCAGGCAGGCAGGCAGACAGACAGGCAGGCAGACAGACAGGCAGGCAGACAGACAGACAGACAGACAGACAAGTATCAACACCCACCCACACCCACAGTTGTCTGAGCAAAAGGAATCACAACCGCCAACATTGTTGACAGTATGCTGAAATCTTCTCTTTCTTCTTAACAAAGTGAAGAAAGAGGAGGAGGAGGAAGAAGCACAAGAAGCAGAGGAAGAAGAAAAAGAAGAAGAAAAAGAAGAAGAAGAAGAAGAAGAAAGAGAAGAAGAAGAAGAAGAAAAGAGAGAAGAAGGAAGAAGAAGAGAAGAGAAGAAAAAGAAGGAAGAAAAAGAAAAAGAAGAAGAAAAGAAGAAGAAGAGGAAGAAGGAAGAGAAGAAAGAAAGAAAGAAATAAGCAGAAGAAAGAAGGAGAAGAAGAAGAAGCAGAAGCAACAACAAAAAAGGAGAACGAGGAGATGTAAAAGGAGTTGGAAGGGAGAGAAGGAAGGATTAGGGGAAGAAAAAAAGACAAGGAAAAAAAGAAAAAGAAACAAAGCAAAAAAAGAAAAGGTTAATGGCATGTGTACAAAATGTCTGACAGATCTTGCTCCAAATCTTTTCTCAGAAGTAAAGTAACCCTTATGACAGAGGCAGACCTTTAGACTGTGAAATACTGGACAGAATGCAGAAGTGACCTTCCTTAGTGTAAGGTCAGTCCTTTCTCCCCTCTGCTGTCTGTATTTCTGTCACACTCTGGAAATGCCTTCCAGACACCATCCACACTAACTATCCATTCCTTGACAGCGCTTCAACATGATGTGTTTGCTGACCACCCTGTAGTGCCTACATATGAAGATAAACAAAATGAATAAAAGAAATGAACGAAAAGGAAATGGATGACAGAAATGAGAAAAGTCCACTAACAACTGCCACTTGAAATTGGTGATCAGAACAATAGTCACTTGTTCAAACGGCACCTTATCAAAGACGCTCAGTGTGGGAGTGGTACAGTTTTTAATGATGTTTCCCCATTTCTTCAGGGTTGGGTTTATATATATGCATTTGCAGAAGAATTATCATAACAACATCATTTTGCACAATCCAATTCAAACAAGGTAAAACCACTACCTTATTTTCAAAATAACTGATACCAATACCAATTGCAAAACCACACAGTGGCACGTTTTGATGTGGAGCACACTATCAACTGCTGGCTTGTTGCCACTTACAGTGATGATGTGTCTGTGCTTTATAACCATGCTTTTCTGAATAAACATCTCTTCAAACCAACGGAAAATGTGCACACAAACATCGCTTACAGCACCTTTGGAGCAAAATCAGTCATCACATAAACCAAGAAATCAGAAAAAGACAAAGCTGTGGACTTACCGCTGACTGCAGACAGACAGAAGGAGGGATGTCTAGGGCCACAGGACACACAACACCTGGGCCTGTTGTTGTGAAGTCCGTGGTGGTGGTCGCTGTGCAGAAACTTCCATCAAGAAAACACAGGGCTGACTTTGGTGTTTCTGTCGTACAACACAACTACACGTTCATCCCAAACTAAACAGATGATGTTTCAGTCTGTACAACTACATGTTAACCTGACAACAAACTGATGATGATGGTTCTGTCTGCACACTTCCACGTTATGCCCACAATTAGCAGTGGATGATGATGATGATGATGTTTCTGTTTGTACAACTCCATGTTAACCTGACAACAAACAGATGAGGATAATGCTGAAATATTTTAGGAACGCCAAAAGCAACAAAGAAATGAAAAAGTTCATCCCATTCTGTTGGCAGCCTGCAGGACCAGAACTTGTCATCACTCCATCACAAAGGATGAGGGTCATTTCCAGTACAGAAGTTCACTAGTCAACATTGCACAACCACCCCTTCTTTGTTTACCATACACACAACAGGAAAATCAACGTTGTTAACCAAGCCACACCAACAGCAGCCACCCTCAGCCTCCTGTGTGTGCAGACAGACAGACAGACAGACAGACATGGGTAGATCACATCACCACTGTGCACCCTCTGGGAGAGCAGCAGACAGGTGAGACTTTCGGCAGCTGCTACCTCTAATATTGTGAAGACACAAGTTATCAATAGGCCAACACACACTCTTTGACACCAACACACACTATCCACAGCATTTCCGGTGTTTGACAGTGACAAAAACCAACCTCTTTCCACTCAAAGCAGGGAACTTTACATTCAGCCCAAGTCTGGCACAGACGCTAAATCCAGACGACAATATTTTTATTTTCATAAAAGCATGCAAGAATCTGATTGGCCAGAAGCAGAATGCCCTCGGCACTGTAGGCCAGCCTGTCCCCGTTGCATACATAATGAGCCTACATCACCAGCACTGCGCAGCGAAGGTCACGTGAGCAGACA
This sequence comes from Rapana venosa, assembly GCA_028751875.1. Taxonomy (NCBI): domain Eukaryota; kingdom Metazoa; phylum Mollusca; class Gastropoda; order Neogastropoda; family Muricidae; genus Rapana; species Rapana venosa. The sequence goes on from CM054165.1 coordinate 6,366,164, forward strand.
GAGGTTGGCGGCTGCTTAGAGCTGGCAGTTGCACTGTCAAGGGGAAATTAAGTACAACCATGCAGGACATCACACACATGCCATATACAAAATAAAGGATCTCCTATCTGTTTTCAAGCCATACATTTTTCACAGAATCTGTATTCATTAGTTTTTAAAGGGGAGGGGGGGGGGGTATACAGGTTTCTTTTGTCTTGTGTTTGCTTATTGTTTGTGTGTTGGTTTTTGGCATATGGCTAACTGTATTAATGTCCCCCCCCTCACCACCCCACGATATTTTCCTTTTTGTATTTTTTAAAATGTGGGACACCAAAAAATCGTAGGCTGAAATTGCTCTGATTTGTTCTTTCAAGCGAAGTACAACACTCTGAAAGTGCTCTCCACCCCCCCCCCCCATCTCTCTTAAATAAATTTTTTATTTTGCATGACTAAAATAAAAAATCAGACAGAGAAAACGATGAGAAGACAACTCAAGAGTGCTGCCTTGAGTGGATTGAATTACTACAAAAGCAGAGGACCATAGGTTTATTGATTATTTATATCTCTTTAAGTCACGTCAGATTTCTCTGCGTGAAATTCGGGCTGCTCTCCCGGGGAGAGCGTGTCGCCACAGAGCAGCGCCACCCATTGTTTTTCCTTTTTTTCTGTCTACAAACTGCATTTGTTTTCCATGAGTGCTTTTTTCTACTTAATTTTTTTGCCGGGACAACTTCTCTGTTGCCGGGGGTCTTTAACGTGCGCTAAATAATTTTTGTGTAACACACGGACCTCGGTTTATCGTCTCACCCGAAGACTGCGCCCAAACTCCAATCAAGGTCTAGTGGATGGGGTAAAATTTTCGGTCCAAACGGGATTGAACCCCCAGCCACTTCGACCCGGTTTTGCGTTCTAGACTGGCGCGTTACCTCTAGACCACTGACCCACTTTTTGTGGAGGAATGGTTGCAAAATCTTAAATGGTGCCCCCCGGTCCATGGGACTACGGGATAGGTGAAGGTGAAGTGTAAATCAAAAGCACAAACGTGCCAGATGATGAAAAGGCAAGCAGGTATAGCAAGACTAACAGTATATAATAATAATAATGATAATAATAATAATAATAATAATGATAATAATAATAATATTAATAATAATAATAATAATAATAATAATAATAATAATAATAATAATAATAATAATAATAATAATAGTGAGGAGGAGAAGCAGGATAGAACTGTTTTTCTTTGTCCTAGTCTTTCTTCTTGTTCACACTCATGAAGACAATGTGCACATGTCCTGTGCGCTCTTCTGCTTCCCGTTGTCTTGTCATGTAGGTGTGTGTGTCTGTTGGCCTCTGAGGGCTACTGGGGTTGGAGCTGCCACCAGACTCCCCTTCTCTATTTCCCCCTGGAGTGACATCAGCACCACCACCTCCACTCCACCCAAAGGGGTTAGGATGAGGACTGTGAGGTCCTGTGTAGGAACACACACCGAACATCTTGAGAACACGTCGTTGTTAAACCCAGGTGCTGCCTGCACCCTTACAAAGGGATGGCAGCATCAAAGCAAAAAACAACACCCTCCCCCCAACCCCCCCCCCCCCCAAAAAAAAAAAACCTAACAAACATTCCCCCACCCCCATCAAAAAACGAAAAAGGAAAGCAAAAGCCAGGCATGCAGGTTTGGGTTTGTGTCTGGTGCAGCAGACATCCTCCCTGAAGTGGGCATACCGCTACCTTAGTGACGGGCAAATGGTCCATATATGCCAAATAGTGCTCTCTGTTTATTTATTTATTTATTATTTATTCTTTTATGTCGAGGATAATGGAATAAGCACTCATGTGCTTTTTTTACATCCAGTCCCCGTGTGTATGCGGTTTTGTCAATTTTGTCATCTGTTCCTACCCGCGCACAATGGCCTACTCTTTAGAAAAGCGAAACAGGATTTAACGTGTGCGCAAGATGTTCTGCATGCGTTCGCACACGGGGCCTCGGTTTACAGTGTCATCCGAAGGATGTGTGTGTGAGTGTCAGAGAGAGAGAGAGAGAGAGAGAGAGAGAGAGAGACGCACCTGTGGTGACTTGTACATTTCTAAATGTAATATCCAGCCACACATTTTGTTGACAGGACAAAATTAATAACTAGACACGCCACTGCCGACAGAAATAGCAACATGAAACTGATCTAGGGAAGAGCCGTCCCCAGTCCTGTGACGAAAATAGAAACAATAATGTAGGTCACGTTGACCTGATTGCCTTCAGCCCTACACTGCTTCCTCAAGTACAATGTTGTTTTATAAAAAGGAAAAGACACAGGAATGTTTATCTTTATATTTACGCCAAGAATAAATATGGTAAAAAAGAAAATCTGAGTTTTCATACATAAAACATTGTATTGTACTGTACTGTATTATATGGTATTGTATTGTATACCACTTTAGGTCAAGGCAGATTTCTCTGAGTGAAATTCGGGCTGGTCTCCCCAAGCACATCACCACAAGAGCAGCGCCACCTTTTTTTTTTCCTTTTTCCTGTCTTCAAAATGTATTTGTTTCCCTATCAGAACGGCTTTTTTCTGCCGTGGGTTCTTTTACAAAATCTATATTCACAGCTGAGCTAACTGCTATAGTGTTGGCACTTAACTATGTACTTGACTTCCCTAAAGACATATTCAACATACTTTTGTGTGTTGATTCTAAATCGGTTTTACATGCTTTAAGAAATTCTACTTTTAAAGTAAGAAAAGACCTAATCATTGAAATCAGGCATCTGGTACACTTTTTGATTTTAAGAGGTAGTACTGTTACTTTCTGTTGGGTTCCCTCACACACTGGTATCTTTTTTAATGAAAAAGTTGACAGTCTTGCAAAATAATGGCGCGCGAGAAATAAAATAGTTTTTTGTGAAATAAACGTTGCCTTATCTCTGCATGGGGATCAGCTTGCTACAAACGCTTGCTGGAAGCACTTCAGAAAGAAAATATATGATTTGGCCATTGTCTCTATATTTGGGTGTACAAGCAATGTGATAGATTTTCGAAATGCTTTCATTTCTAACAAAGTCTGTGGTTGGTATAATCGTAGACAATATGTTACCTTATGACAGATTTAAACTAAATGCTTTAAGGACAAAGTACGTGAAAGATGTAAACTGTATTTGGGGGGGGAAAGATTACCAATGTCATGTTATTTTTGATTGTGGACATTTAAAAAGCTTTTTTTACCTGCTATACCAGGTTTATCACTGGATCAGATTTTGTCTGTTGAAACCATCGTTACTGTTGGACATTGTGTTAGGTTTGAAAAGGAAGTCCGTTTAATTTCAGTTTTTGTAGTTGTTAAAGTTAGTTTTTAAGCACTGTTATTGACACTTTTTGTTTATTGTTTGCATTCTCTTGTTTATTTTAAATTTTTCCGTCTAAAATCACTAAATGTAAATAGACGTTAACTGAAGAAACACACACACACACACAAACAAAACCACACAAACACCACACACAGGGCCCCCCACACGAGCGCGCGCGCCCCCACGCGACGCGCGCACCACACACACACACACTTATATTATATATATAAATATATTTATATATGGGATAAGAGAGAGAGGGGGGAGAGAGAGAGAAGAGGGGGGGGAGGGAGAGGGGAGGGGAAAAGAGGGGGGGAGGGAGGGGAGAGGGAGGAGAGAGGATCCAAATCAAAACAGATTCTCAGTTTTTATGGAGAAGATTTCTAGGATGGCTATGAACGGCATTCTTTGTTTAAGGGAGCATGCATTAGCAATTGGATATTATACTTTTTATTAAAAATTTTTGTACCTCCAGACGTCACTCTTTTCTATTTTGGGCCCATCCATTGGAATAACCCCCCCCTCTTCTCTCTCCGCCAATAGCCCTCTTATGACACTTTTAAACCCAGTTCATGACTTTATTTCAAACCTAAGATTTTCTCTCCTGCTTCTTTCTCATATTTTTTTCCTCCCCTTAAACAGCCGAGATTCTATCCCCCTGCCAGGGTGTTTGACCTGTGGGGTGTTGTGTGTGTGTGTGTTGTGTGTGTGCTGGCGTGGTGCGTGCGTGCGTGCACATTTGGTCTTGATGGAACTATTAATTGTTACTGGTTGTATGCCTGTTAAGAAGAGTTGAGTGCAAGCACTTTGATTTGTCCCCTGCAAGATATAGCGCTATATAAATTCCCATTTTTATTATTATTATTATTATTATTATTATTATTATTATTATTATTTATTATTTATTATTATTTAATTATTATTTTATTATTTTCCCCGTGGCTTGCACATGTTTGTTGCTCATGAAGTTTCCGGGAACATTTACAGCATTTACGAAGTTCCAGACTTTTCCGAATGGTGTAAGGCCCGACAGTAAAGTAAGAAGTTTTAGAAGCTACCAGAGTGAGTCACTGTAACCGGAATGTTTGTGTTCCTTAAGGTTCGGGGAACCTTCCAGTGGCTAGTAGGCCTAGAAGGGAACCTGGTACTGCATATATATATATATATATAATATATTTATATATTATAAATTATAAAAGGGGGCTGTTATCCAGAGAGGAGGAAGAGGAGGGGGAGGCCCAGAGGTTGGAAAGATGAAGGAGGAAAGTCCCAGGAAGGAAGAGGAGAAGGGGAGAGGAAGGGGAGTAGGAAGGTGGAGAGCCAAGTGGAGATTCCCTGAAGAAGGAGAGAGAAGTTGAAGGGGGAATAGAAGGAGAGCTATGAGGACTGTGGAAGTCCATTAACTGATGGGAGCTCTTATTTGGGGGAGTGTTAGTCACAGAGTTTTGGCTGTTGACCCACAGTGATTGTGGAAAGGATTTGTCCTTTTTGTTTTTGGAACTTTTTTTTAAAATTGGAATGATTTTGTTTTGAATGATTGTAGAATAAAAGAAATCCAACTTGTTTCCCTGAGTAAAACTTGTGCTCTGTCTGGATGTGATTCACGAGGATGGGAAACCCAAGTCTCGGAAATTTCAGTCAGTGTTCTACGTCCACTTGAGTTTTCAAAACAAAGAGTTTAGTTCTTCAAAAAACCCACTTTGACACTCGTGTATTAGTTAAGTGTTGTTATCATTTTGTATCAGAATGATATTATGATCGAAGGATGAACACAGTTAAATATTCTTTGTACAGTTGGATTCAAACAAGCATGAGACCAGGAAAAAGAATAAAAATGAATTCAGTTAGTCTTAGTCTCGTCTGTCTCTGTCCCCTTTTCTCTCTCGCTTGCTCTCTTCCCCCCCCCCCCCCCCCCCCCCCCCCCCCCCCCCCCCCCCCCCCCCCCCCCCCCCCCCCCCCCCCCCCCCCATCCTCTCTTCTCTCTCTCTCTTTGGTCCCTACCTGGTGGGATTCTGCTATTTGCAAAACACTTTTAAACCGTTACTGAGTCCGTATAAAGGGGCTCTCAAAACTGTCTTTTACAGAAGACAAGCTTATTAGAAGCCGACTGTACTCAGTTAATATTCCCTCTTTACCAAAGATTAAATAAACAAGGAGTTATATGTTCAAGTTATGCAGGAACTTTTCCATCATCTTAAAGACAATTCCCTAAACCAATCCAGAAATACTAAAAAAAGCTGGTGTCTAATCCAAAAAATAAAATTTCAAATCTAGTTTACTTTACTCAGGCCCTATGCTGTGGAACTCCCTTCCAGATTCAGTTAAACAACATCATTCAATAACAATCTACAAAAACTCAATTATAACTCACTTAATACATCAACAATAACAAGCCGCAGTCCATAGCTCTGAAACAAAGTTATATATCGCCCTTACCTATTCCCCTTTTCCCTTCACCTGTCGGGTCTGTCTATCTGTCTATCAGTTGTCCCTCTCCCTCCCTCCCCCCCTCTCTCTCTCTCTCTCTCTCTCTCTCTTCTCTCTCTCTCCTTTTTAAACTTTCATTGTGAGTTTACCAAAGTGCCCGAGAATTATTACTATTGTTATATTTAACTCAAAAATTTACACACACTTTACATGAACATACAACACACACACATACACACTGCACACACACAAAACACACACACACACACACACACACACACACACACACACACTCTCTCTCTCTCTCTCTCTCTCTCTCTCTCTCTCTCTCTCTCTCTCTCTCTCTCTCTCTTTTCCCTTTTATTGTTTTGCTTCTAGTTATAGTTCTTGTGTATCCTGATGAAGGACGTATTCATACTTTATATTTTCAATATTTTATTGGGCTTGTTGACTGTACTTGAGTTCTAGTGAATGTCCTATTTCAATATCTTATTGTTACGTGTAACAACTATGTGTACCATTTTACAATGTGAAGATTTTAAATTTTTTATGATTTTATCAGTTTGACTTTTTTGCTTTTTTCTTTTTCTTTCTTTGTCTGTTTTTTTCTTTTTGTTGGTTTTGTGTGTTTTTTGTGTTTTTGTTTTTCTGTTTGTCGTTTTTGTTTGTGGGGTTTTTTGTGGGGGTTTTTTCTTTTGTTTGTTTGGGGCTTTTTGGTTTTTTGTTGTTGTTGGGGATGGGGGGTGGGGGGGCTTGGGAGATGGGGTGTTTTTGGAATTTTCTTTTATTTGTTTGTTGTACTTTTTTAAGAGTGTTTCCCCTTTGTTTCTACTGTGTGAGAATATGAGGTATTGGGTTTATTATGAAGATGTGTCCCCAAGGCAGGGGAAAGAATGTAAAAAAAGCACACGAGTGCTGATTCATTATCCTCGAAATAAAAAGAATGTCATTGTCATTGTCTCTCTCTCTCTCTTTTCTCTCTCTTCTCTCTCTCTCTTTTCTTTTCTCTCTCTCTCTTCCCCACCCCTCTCTCTCCCTCTGTGTGTGTGTGTGTGTGTGTGTCTCTCTCTCTCTCTCTCTCTGATGGGTGACGTGACAGGATGAGAACTGAAGGGTGTGCTGTTAGTAAATGCTGCAAATTTTTGCATTTAGCTTTAAAATGTCGTTACTGGCTTCCCGCACTGTAATAACAACTTTAAAGCCCTGCTGATCGACAACGTTTCCCATGGAGTTGGAAAGTCGCGGGGGAGAGCGGCAGCGTTGTGTTCGTCTTGCCAATGAAGCCCGCTGACAAGTCAGTGTCAACAGAAAAAGGGGACCCGGTGCTGGGAAAAAGTATGTGTCTACTCTAATGACAAACATTTTTGCAGCACCATTATGGGACAGCAAGGAAACACACAGTTTTGAAAAGGGTTTTGGTACATAGTTCAGGGGGTCAAAACTTGTGATTTTGTGAATCGATTGACATCACCCTGGAATACTCTTGTAATGGAGATTTCTGGCGAGGAATCTAAAAATGTGTGTTCTGGTAATCAAGCAAGAAAAGAAAAAAAATGTTGCCAGAAGAACGTGTCAGGCTTGCTAGACTTCTAAAGGGAAGCAGTGTTTCCCAACACACACATGCCGAGACAGTGGGGCTTGCTGATCGGGAATTACATCTTGGGACCTGTTCCAGTTTTACTGGGCTGACTTCGCTGGCTGCAGACTGGAAAAGGAAGGCTGTTCTGAAAATTGAGACAGGACAATAATGTACATACCCCTACTGCATGGGTTTCCATGTCTTGTAATCGCGTTTGATATTGTTTGTTACCCCACCCCAGCCTATATGGCTTGATTGCTAAATAGCAATAAATGTTGTAAATTTTGTCATTTTGTCTCTCTCTCTGATACACACAGCTCAGGGTTTATTCATTATCTCTAAATCTTATTGCTGACGACTAGTTATGGTGTGCCCCCCCCCCTCATCCCCCCCCCTTTCACACACAAATACACAGGGGATGGACCAGATAGCCCTGGTGGTTAAGGTGATGTGCATTGCGCTCATCTGCTGACCCAAGTTCGAATCCTGTTCAACATGATTTTTCCCCCTGAAGTTAAATCAGTGCCGACTCCACTCCCCAATAGTCGCACGCAGAACATTTTGGGCACGTGTTAAAACCCGTTCCGCTTTTCGGAAAAGTAGGTCATTTTGCGCCGGTGGGGAAGATGACAAAATGTACAAAACCGCATACACACAGGGATGGATATAAAAGCACATGGCTGCTTATTCCATTATCTTGAAATGAAAGAATGAATAAAGATGAATAAACATTTCCCAGTCTGATAACACCATTTTTGTGGAAGAAGGACGTAAAACTCTCCCTCTCTCTATCTCCCCCCCTCTCTCTCTCTCTCCCTTTTTTCGTCCTGCTTATAGTTTATAGTATATCCTGATGAAGGATTCATATTTTTATAATTTTCAATACGTTATTGGACTTGCTCTTTTACTTAAGTTTTAATGAGTGCCTATTTCAATATCTTATAATTATGTGTAACAGTATGTGTACCATTTGACAATGTGTAGATGTTTATCTTTATGACTTATTAAGTTTGGTTGTGTTATTTTTCTTGGCTTTGTTATTGTCTTGGGTTTTTGTTGTTGTTGGGTTTTTCTGTTTTTCTTTTTTTATCCCTCTTTGTTGGTTGGTTTTTCCTTCTCTTCTGTTTGTTTTTTTGTTTTGGTTAGGGTTTTTTTGGGGGGTGGGGGTAGGGGTGGGGTATTCTTAGGAATTTCTTTTAATTGCTTGCTTGGGGAGGGGGAGGGTTGTTGGGGGGGGAGCTGTTTTGAAAAAGGGGTTTTTTCCCTTGTTTTTATTGTGAGACTGTATAAGTATTGGGTTATTATTATTAAGATGTATCCCCAACGGGCGGGGACTGGATGTAAAAAGCAATGTGTGCTTATTCATTATCCTCGAAATAAAAGAATTTGTATTTCATTGTCATTGTTATTGTCTCTCTCAAACACACACACACACCACACACACCCCACACACACACACACAACACACACACACCCCACACACAAAACCCCACACACACCAAAACACACACAGTGGAAGAAGGACGTAAAAACTCTCTCCACACACACACACAACACACACACCCCACACACACACACACACACACAACACACACACACACACACACATACACACAAAATGGAAGAAGGACGTAAAACTCTCTCTCACACACACACACACACACACACACACACACACACACACAGCTGGTGGTTAGAGTGATATGTATTCCTGATCTGCTGACCCAGGTTGGAATCTCCTTCAAGAGGATTTTTTCCTCTGGAGTTAACATCAGTGTTGACTCCTTAAGCAGAGGCCATGTGAAACCACGCAGAAAATCTTGTGCACACATTAAACCCTTCAGCTTTTTGAAGAGTTGGTTATAATAAATAATAATAAAAATAATAATAATAATAATAATAATAATAATATAATATTTTGGAATTTATATAGCACTGAAACTTGTAACAAAAAACCACACACAAAAAAATCTAAACCTTTGCACTCAAATCATTTACATGCATGCATCTCCTTAAACATAATGAACAGATTTCAAATCCATGTGCCAGTGGGAAACCCCTGACAAAATGTACAACATGCATACACACAGTCTCCCCCCTTTTCACTCTCCATTCTTTCTCTGTTGCCTTCCTTAATTAACACCCACCCCCCCCCCCCCTCCCTGTCAGCACCCCCCTCCCCTGTGTGTCTGGTTTCTGTTGCCCTCACTACAGGCAGCTTCACTAGTCACCCTGCCAGACAGGGGTAGAGACAGGAAGGGCAGGGAGGGGGGAGGTAGGAGGAGAGGGGTTAGTAGACAGTGACAGACCCTACTAGTGGAATGTGTGTGTGTGTGTGTGGTGTGTTCTTGGCTTTCCACTGTAAGTAATACTACACAACAAGGAAAAGGATTGGGGGGGGGTGAAGGTGTGGCTGTGATAGTCTGGGCCCTAGTGTTTAGGCCCTGGGTGTGTGTGTGTGTTTGTCAAGTCAAGTCAAAACTTTTTTTCCCAGATGGTACATTGAATAAGCAATGCATTTGCTTTTTTCATCAAGCCATCTATCTAAGAACAAATTTCGTAATGATTATACTAAGACATACATTATTGCAACATTTACCATTAAATGAAACCAGTAAAAAAAGAGGAAAAAAAATCGATAAGGAAATACATTGAAAATACAAATACCACATAGACATATACACGCACACACATACTCATGCACACCTGAGCGCGTGCGCGCTCACGTCCACACGCACATTTAAATAAAATTGTTTTAAGAATTAAAAAAGAAAATCATAAAACGTCATGACAAACAAATTACTTCACTTACTGTTTCATCCATTTTTTCACGTTTATATTTTAGATAATAAAAAGGTACAGGAATAAAACGTTAGAAATACTAGGCATTCGTCATTTACTGATAATATTACCTTCAATGACCTCCCTCCTCTCCTCCTCACCAGCAAACGTGTGCTTTTTATGCGCTCATACTTTTCAAATAGCGCTTTTTAAAAGTGACATATTCACAAAATAACTATCAAAGCAAGAGAAGTCAAATAAGATTACAATAATGATTATTATAATAGAGATACAATTATAACAACAATCACCATCACCATGAGACAAACATTATAACAAATGATCCCATCACCATGAGACAACTAATAACGATGATAACAGAAAAGCATTAGAAAGGATGGGGGTGGGGGAGGAGTATCAAGGGGGAAGGGGAAATACACATTCAATCAAATAGAGAATTAATAATTTAAAAAAAAAACCAATTATTCAAACAAGTAGAACCCCTATACATACAAAATTCAAAAGCCCAAAAATCAACTGGACTATCAAACTAAAACAATATCAAACTAAAACAGTATCACTTATAATAGTACTAAGAGGAGAGGAGATGGAGAGAGAGAGAGGGAGAGAGAGAGAGAGAGAGAGAGAGAGAGAGAGAGAGGAAAGAGAAAAAGGAGAGAGAGAGGAGAGAGAGAGAGAGAGAGAGACAATGACAATAAATGACAATGACAATGACAATGACAATGTTTAATGAATTTAGGCCTCGGGCCCATTTTCATGGGGTTATAAATGTCTACAGCACATGAATGCATATATCAAGAAAAGTGACACCAATGAAAAGTGAAAGAAACCACATATGAATAAATGACATCAAGATTTGCAAAATTCTATGTTACTGGAGACTGAGTTTACTGTCTCTGAGTTGAAGGCTTTGTACAAAAAACCATGCTAATTGTCGGATTATTGACACTTCTGGGTGGCCATAAGACTCACATACTTTGCTTTCTGAAAATGAAGGGAATCTCCTTTAGCATGTTTGGTCTTAAAGTAGAGTATGTGTCACACTGAAAACACTATGAAGTTCATTTTTTTCTGACCTGGACAAAATGGACATTCATTGTTTATATTATCTGCACACACATAACGATTCTTATGGATTCGGAGGTCACTGATTCAAGCCGTACTCGAATAAGAATGTCTCTAAAACACTTTTGCTGCACACAACCTAAATAAGTTTCTGGGATAAGGGAAGACTTGAAACACGCGTAAAGTTAAATCTGTCACTGTTACAAACACTTGTCATCCATTCTTGCATGTACACGTCCAAGAGTTTCTGCTTAAATGATAGCAAGAAATGCCTCTCGTTATCAACTCTTTGATTTATCCAAACATACCCAAACCCAACACTTTGTAACATATGTTTAAGCTTAGAAACCCAGTTTATTTTACCAGATTCGTCTAAGCTCATCAGCATTTGATAAGCTTGTTTTGGCAGTCCAGTATAATCCATGTTAAGTATACGAAGCCAATATTTAACTGCACGCATGCGACAGTTCATTTGTAAAGGATACCTCCCGAGGTCACCATATATCATTTTATTTGGAGTGCGGCTGGAAACATTTAAAAATCTCTTGCAAGCGAATAAATGTACTGACTCAACCAGATGATTTTCAGATAAATGCCCACACTTCAGAAGAATACAGAAGAATTGGTTGAATTTTAGTGTCAAATATTTTGAAAAATGTTTTCCTAGACATATTACTATATTGGTTATATATTCTGACAATATCAAATAGCGCTCTTTTGCCCTTTATTGCAAGGTGTTTGGCATTTTCATTCAAACTCATGGTGGTTGTAAAGGTAAAGCCTAGATACACATATTTGTTCACCACTTCTACAGGAACACCGTCAACAAACCACTTCTCACTCCTACCTAGAAATCCTCCTTTTCTGAAAGCCATAACTTTTGTCTTATCTTTGTTAATTTTCAGACCAAGATCAGTACATACTTTAAGCATACAGTTAATCTGGTTTTGTAGTCCATTTGGTGTGCAAGACAACAACTGAGATCATCTGCAAATAGTAGAATAAATAATTCAGCCAAACCTGGTAGCAGTTGTATTCCATGTTTCCCTGATCTTCTAGACATATCACTAACTCATTTATTACCACCGAAAACAATGTGGGACTTAGAACACAACCTTTGGGGCAAACCCCGTGGACATTCAAACAAGTCTGTATAGCTGTTGTTTACTCTGACACATGACATTACTTCCCTGTAAATTGATTTAATGGAATTTAGAAATACAGAAGATGTGCCAGCGTTGCTCAAAGCCTTTATCATTATGCTTCGTTGAACAGAATCAAAGGCCTTGGACAAATCTACAAATGCAACATATAGTTTTCCTTTCTTTTTAGATAAGCTTTTCTGAATGACTGAATACAGAGTAAATATATGGTCTGTTGTGGAGTAACCTTTCCTAAAGCCAGCCTGATTTTCTGGAATTTTGTCATGGTCTTCTAACCAGTTGTAAAGTCTCTTATTTAGAATAGCAGTATAACATTTACCCATAACACTAAGCAGTGACACTCCTCTATAATTATCAGCTACATCTACTGATCCCTTTTTGTGTATCGGCACAACAATAGCTCTGGTCCAAATAGTTGGATACTTGCCATTCAAAAAAATTTCATTGAAAAATTCAGTAATAAACTCTAACAGTAACTTGTCTGCTGACTTCAACATTTCTGCAAAAACATTGTCAAAACCACAAGCTTTTCCCATTTTTAATTTCTTTATTGATGTTAAGACTTCATGCTTGGAGATAGGATTTTCAAGCTCCTCGACAAGAGGGAGGGTGTCATTGGGTAAAGTTTCTTCCTCTGAGCTACAACCAGCATTAAAAACATTCTTAAAGTGTTTAAACCAGTCTTCCTTAGTAATCTGATTACTTGCCCGTTTCTTTTTCCCAAGACCTAAAGTTATATTAACTTCTCTCCAAAAGAGTTTTGGGTCTGTTATGTTGTCAGCTAGATATTGAGTTGCACTTGACTTAAAACTTTGTTTCTTAGCTCTTAGAACTTTACGATATTCGTCCTAGCCTGAACGGCATTTTGACGATCTACTGTACGTTGTGTTCTTTTAAATCTGCGCATTTTCGCCCTTGCTTCCTTCCTCAAATCAAACACTCTTTATCAAACCAGCGAGCTTCTCTTTTACCATTGTTAGTCTTACCCTTTTCATCATACATTTGCTTGCAGTTTTTAGACATTCATTAAATTCCGAGAGAGAGAGAGAGAGAGAAGGAACACTATCAAAGATTTTTAAAAATGTCCTCCTTTCACTTGTTTCAACATTGCAGATTATTTACTAGCTTGCATAGATCTTCTGAAGACCTGCCCATCGACTTCAGAAGATCAGGGCATACTCTAAGAATATTATTATCCCTAATCAAGAGGTTGAAACGTTTGAACTATAAGTATCTGGGAACTGTTTTTGACCCCAAGTTAAACTGGGACGTTAAAAATGACGCTATTGTCAAAAAGGGACAACAACGTCTGTATTTTCTGAGGAAACTGAACTCATTTTTTGTAGACAAAAATATCCTTTCCTTGTTTTACAAGTCTTACATAGAGAGTGTTTCTAAGTTTTGCTTTCATTTGTTGGTACAATAACCTTAGTGTTAAAAACAAGAATGGCCTGCAGAGAATTGTAAGAATCTGCTCAAAAATAATTGGAAAAGAAAAAGAGATCTCATGTCGTTCTGCAATCAGCAGCTTGTACGCAAAGCCACAGCCATTTTGGCTGATCCTTCTCATGCTTTGTTTCCAGAATTTCAAATGTTGCCTTCGGAACGCCGTTTTCAGTGTCCCATCAGCAAAACCAACAGAAAAAGAAATTCTTTTGTGCCCGTAAGCATTCGACTTCTGAATTCACAATGATGTTGACTACCTGTTCTTACATTTCTCTGAATTATCTGCCTGATTGTCATTGTTACGAGTGTAGTCAATTACATAATTGTGTGTGTGTGTGTGTGTGTGTGTGGGTGCGTGGGTGTGTGAAAATAAGTCTGTGTTCTAGTCAACTGTCTTAAACATTGAATTCATATATTGGTGTATGGTGTGGGTGTGCGTGGGCGTGTTCGCACACACACGTACGTGCGTGTGTACGTGCTGCGTATATGCGTGCGTAAAAATTAATTTTTATGTCTTCTAGTCAATGGGTTTAAAATTGTGTTCACAATTGATGTGTGTGCGCATGCGCGCGTGTGTGTGGTGTGTGTGTGTGTGTGTCGTGACATTTTATTTGAAAACCAATATGAAATATAGCTTTTGTGTCTTTGATATATTTGATGAGTATCAATCTGCCTGTCAGTATTGTAATTGCCCTTCATGGGATGATTAAAGTGTTTTTGACTTTGACTTGACTTGACTTGACTAGATTACTCTTACTTCTTTGCATAATTATTAGTGTGCCTCTTTCCTGCCTCCCCCTCCCTCCACACATATACAGTGTGTGACTGTAGAATTTCTAGTCACAGTAAGATATACTTGAATTTTTTGTTGTTGTAAGGAATTCCATTAGTGCTGGTAAATGTAAGTATGGTTGATTTTGCCGTATTAATCATGGTTGATTTGCCTTATTAGTCAATTCCTAGGCATTCATGCATTAGATGGCTTTTTAGCTGTGTCTTGAACTGATTTTTGTTTTTGATACATTTTAAGCGTTTTGGGAGCTTGTTCCATAAGTCACTACCTGAGTACAAGAAGCTTGTTTTGTAAAGATTATTTCTTGGTCTCGGAAATGTTAGTAGATGATTATGTCTGTGTTCATTGATTTTGAAGCTATTGGTGATCTTTGGAGGGGCATTTCCATTGAAAACTTTCTGGACAAATAGAGCTTTATTTAGATAAAGTCTGTTTTTGAAGGTTAGGATATTTGTTTTCTTATAATCGTTGATGGTTAGGGAGCTTGATTTTAGTAGAACAAGTTTCAGTGCTCTTTTATATAATCTATGAATCAATTTTAAATTTGTATCACTGCAGCTGTCCCAAAGAGATGAAGCATAGTCAACTATAGGTAAAATATGGCCGCAAAAAAAGAGTTTGCGAGAGTGGTTATTCAGAAAATGTTTTATTTTTGATAACTGAAGTAGCTTGTAAGAAAAACGTTTTCCTAGCGCCATCACATGGTCGGTCCAAGTAAGATTTTTGTCAATAATTACACCCAGAATTCTGTGGGAGTCAACTTCTTCAATTACTCTTTTATCTATCAACAGAGGTTGGAATTTATCTTTCATTTGTTGTCTCTTTTGTCTTGCTAGTACATACATACACTTAGTTTTTCGCGTATTTAGGGACATATGGTTTAGCTTAGTCCAAGTAACCAATATGTCAATATTGTGTTGAAGTTTGATTGTAAGTCGGTGGGGGTCAGAATCACTACAATAGAGGGATGTGTCATCAGCAAACATTTCACAGCTACATTCTAGAAATTCGGGTAAGTCATTTACATAGATTGAAAATAGAAGTGGACCCAATATTGACCCTTGTGGTACTCCATGTTTAATAGGTACTAGTTCTGATGTTTGATTATTTGCAGTTACTAGCTGCTGCCTATTCGACAAAAAGCTTGTCGAAAGATTTATCATTTCTGGTGTTAGTTTATACAAGTGAAGTTTACGCAATAATAGGGAATGATTGATTACATCAAATGCTTTTTCAAGGTCAACAAAAAGAAGGCCTGTATATTTATTTTCATTGATCACGAGCGCAATGCATATTACTCTAACCACTAGGCTTTCCTGTCCCCGGGGTGGGGGGGGGGGGGGGGGGCGGTATCGGGTAGGAAGTAAAAAACAACAACAAGCCAACATACAGAAAAATGAAATAAGAAAAAAATACACAAACAAAAAACCCAGTGTACAAACATCTATGAATCCTTACATAATGAAAGAAAAAAGACAAACCAAGGCCCACAACTAGACTGTCAAACCAGTGTGTGTGTGTGTGTGTGTGTGTGTGTGTGTGTGTGTGTGTGTGTGTGTATGTGTGTGTGTGTCTATGTGTATGTGTGTCTATGTGTGTGTATGTGTGTGTGTATGTGTGTGTGTATGTGTGTGTGTCTCTATGTGTGTGTGTATGTGTGTGTGTATGTGTGTGTATGTGTGTGTATGTGTGTGTGTCTCTATGTGTGTGTGTATGTTTGTGTGTATGTGTGTGTGTCTCTATGTGTGTGTGTGTATGTGTGTGTGTATGTGTGTGTGTATGTGTGTGTGTCTATGTGTGTGTATGTTTGTGTGTGTGTGCGCGCGCGTGCGTGCACAAGCATGTGCTGTGGAAACTGGTGTAGACCTTGGCCTGGCTGATCAGGGTCAGTCTGTCTGTTTGTCAGTCTGTCTGTCTGTCTGTCTGTCTGTCAGCCTAAGTGACAAGGATCTGTCTGTCTGTATGTTTGTTTGTCTGTCTGTTTGTCTGTCTGTCAGTCTGTCTGCCTCAATGACCATGGTCGGTCGGTCTGTCTGTCTGCCTGCCTGCCTCAGTGACCAGGGTCTGCCTGTCTCTGTCTGTCTGTCTGTCTTTCTGTCTGTCTGTCTGTCTGTTTGTTTTTCTTTCTGTCTGTCTGTTTGTTTTTCTTTCTGTCTGTCTGTCTGTTTGTTTTTCTGTCTGTCTGTCTGTCTGTCTGTCTGTCTGTCTGTCCGTCTGTCAGCCTCAATGCCGAGGGGCTGTGTTCAGCCTTTACAGGGGAAGTAACAAATGAGTGCCTGTTTCTACATGGGGGATAGTGTGTTGCCTCCCCTGCTATGTCACAGCTGACAGGAAGCTGGACACTGTCGTCCTTTTAGCAGGGAACAGCAGAAACCCTTTCTCTGAAGTCAGAGTGTGGCTGCCTATATCTTCATGAGCACACGTTTGCGTGGGTGGAGGAGGAGAGGAAGGATGACATTGCAGGCAATATTGTCAGTACTAAGGCAATGAAAACCTAGTATTTTCTAACATGTTGTTCCTGTACCTTTTTTATTTTCTAAAGTATGAACGTGAAAGAATGGATGATAAAGTAGGTGAAGTAATTTGTTTATTTGACCTTTTACGATTTTTAATTTTTGTGATTCTTAAAACATTCCTTACCTATGTGTGTGCGCGCACGCGCGCATGCGTGTATGAGTGTGTGTATGTGCGTGTGTATATCTGTGGGTGTGCGTGTGTATGTATGTGTGTGTAATTTATATTTTCCAATGTATTATTTTATTGGTTTTCCTCTTTTTCCTGGTACAGTTTATTGGTAAAAATGCAGTAACGTAGTATTTTTTCATAGCAGTACCCGTGTGTATGCAGTTTTGTAAATTTTGTCGTCTGTACCCACCGGCACACAATGACCTACTCTTCCGAAAAGCGGAATGGGCATTAACGTTTGCGCAAGATGCTCTTTGTGCGTTCGCACACGGGACCTCGGTTTAAAGTCTCAACCGAAAGACTTTAGAGGAGAGTGGAGTCTGTACTGATGTTAACACCAGAGGAAAAATCCTCTTGAACGAGATTCAAACCCGGGGTCAGCAGTTTCACGAGCGCAAGGGCATATTACCAAACCCAATTTAGGTTTTCCTTTGCCCTCCCAAAGGGGGGGGGGGGGGGGGGGGGGGGTTTCGGGTGGGAAATTAAAAAAACAACAACCCAAACATGCGGGAAAAATTGAAAAAAAAAAAAATACACAAAAAAAAAAAAAACCAAAAAAAAAAAAGGTACAACCACTTTAAATCCCTACATAAAAAAGGGAAAAAAACCAAAAACCCAAAGGGCCCCAAAAACCTAACTGACGGGTAAAAACCCAAGTTCTTTTTTTATTTTTAAACATTGTTCACTAAGGTGATTTTAGACCAAAAAAAGGGTTTACAAAAATAAGAGAACGTGTGTGGGGTGTGTGGGGGGTGTGGGGTGGGGGAAATGCGTGCGTGGGGTGCGCGCGCGCGCGCGCGGGTTTGTGGTTTTTACCAAATTTGTGTCTGTGCACAAAGTTTTATCTAAAACAAAAAAGGGAAATTAGGGGGGGGCCCGGGGTGGGGTGGGTGGGGGGAAGGGGGTGCAGTTTTAAAACAGCTTAAACTGCAGCAAGAATAATTAAAAACCCTTTTGCCAAAAAGGGGCTTTTAACTAAACAACTATTTCCAACATAACTACTTTATGGGCCAAATTAATTTTCAAAGGGACTTCTTTAAAATTTTTTTTCTAAAAACTGAAACCAGAAAAAATTTTCCCGAAATTTCCCAAAATTGAAAAATGACATGCGGGGGAAAAAGGCAAAACCTCATATACAAGTTTTTTGGTTTCCCAAAATTTTTGTCTTAAAAAGCTTTCCCCAATCTAACCTGTAGTTTCTTTTACTTCCCACCAGTTGTTAGGGACAAGGACCACCTAAACACTTTTTGAATTCCACGTAAAAGAATATTTCGTTGGCTTTTTGAAAAACGGTTCCAAGAAGTTTTTTTTTCAAAAATTTGAGGGCCCTCCTAAAGACTGAGGGGAAGGGTAAAGGGGTTTCTGAAATTTTTCACGGGCCCGTGCCCGGGGGCAGCAAAGCTTTGGCTAACTGGTCAGCTTTTCGTTCCCCGGGGTTCCACAATGTGACGGAATCCAGAAAAAGGGGCAAGCGTAGAAACCTCGTAAAAAGGGAAAATGTATAAGGGGGAAAAATTTAAAAGGTTTAAATTCCCCTTTCCTTGGGTTTTAAAAATGCTTTTTGCTTGCAAAACAGCTTAGAAAAATTGCAAAACGGCCCCTTAAAAAGTATTGATAGCAGATTTAAAAAAAATTTTTTAAAGGGCGAAATACAGTTTTAAAAGGGTTCCACAGTAAAGATTGAAAAATCTTTTCCTAAATGATAGGTTTAAAAAAAGGTAGGCCTTTAAAGGTGCCGGGGGAAAGATGGACAAAATTTCCCAAAACCGCATAAAACACGCAAAAAAAAAAGTAATCAGCACTTTGATTTGTTGTTTAAAAATTTCCCCGCGCTATAAAAAATCCTTTAACTTAAAGTATTTTTTATTATTATTATTTTTTATTATTATTATTTTTGGGTTTTTTTTTTTGGGTTATTGTTTTTTAGTATTTGTATTTTTGTATTTAGTAGTAGTAGTATATAAAGATTTTTCTATTTTTTTAAATTTCAGGTAAACTAAAAAAAAAACAGATCCCATTCCCATTTTTCAAACAAACCGGGCCCCCAGTAAAAAAAAAATTTTTTAAAAAAATAACCACTTATGTTTCATAAATGGACTCTAGCTTTTTGAGCGAAACAGGGAACTTTCATCTTTCTTTTTATTTAAATAATCAATAAAAAACCCTCAGCCCTTTTAAAAATTCCACGGGGAAATTTTGTGGAGAAAAAAAACAGTGGGTGTGTGTGCGTGTGGTGGGGGTTTGTGTGTGTGTGTTATTTTCATTTAACCCGTCTTTTTCACATTTAGTGTTTTTTAAAAAAGGGGAAAAAAAAAAGTAATCAAAAAACAAGAGAACGCAAACAAAAATTTAAAAAATGTCGAAAAACGGTATTTAAATTTAAAAAACTAACTTTAACCCTTTATTTAAAAAAAACGGGAATTATGGGAAACTTTTTAAATAAACCCTAACCAATGGCCAAACCCGGAACTTTTGGGGTTCAAAAACAAAATTTTCCAAGTGACAAAGGGGGTAAAAGGGGGGGAAAAAATTGTTTTTAAAAATGCCACAACCCAAAAAAATAACATATATTGGGCCCATCTTCCCCCCAAAAAATTTACAGTTTCCCCATGTGTTTTGTGTCCCCGCGCGCGCGCGTGCGTGCGTCTTTTGGCGTCGTGAACAGACTTTCCCACTGGGGAAAACTGGTGTAGCCCTTTGGCCTGCGTTCGGGTCTGTTGTCGGGTTGTCTGTCAGTCTTTTTGCCTTGGCCCGGGGGGTCAGCCCCTGTCTGCTGTCTCTCTGCTGTCGTTTTGTCGTCAGCTTTTCTCCCCTCAATGCCCATGGTCGGTCGGGTCTGTCTGTCGGGCTTTCTGCCCAGTGCCCAAGGGTCAGCCCCGGGCGTTTTTGCCCCGCCGGTCGGTCGGTACCCCAAATTTCCAGAACCCCTGTGTTCGGTTTTTTTACAGGAGAAGAAAACCCCTGTTCCCTGTTTCAAATTTGGGGGATAGGGGTTTTTTGGCCCCCCCGTTATGGGCGCAAAAACTTTTGGGTGGGTGGAAAAAAAAAAAAAAAAAGGAGGGGGAGGGATTCTTGCAGGCAAGAATTATTGTCGAAATAAACCCCAATGAATGCTAGTATTTTCAAAGTTTTGTTCCTGTCCCTTTTTTAAATTTTCAAAATTTATGAACATAAAAAGAAGGATGATAATAGAAAGGAAAAAGAAATTTTGTTTTTTTGACTTTTTTAGGATTTTTTAAAAATTTAAAAACATTTTTTCCCTAGTGGGGTCCCCGCACGCGCCCATGTGTGGGGGTGTGCGTGGGGGAAAATTTTTTGGGTGGGGTTTGGCGTGTGTATATTTTGGTGTGTCCCGTGTGTATATGTGTGTGTGCGGTTTTGGAAGGGGTTTTTTGTGTGGGTGGTTTTATATGTGTTGGGGTCCTTGTATTTTTTGGGGGTGTGCGTGTGAAATATGTTGGGTGTGGTTGTAAAGTTTTGGTGGGGGCGTATGTTTTTTTTTTGGGGTTTTGCGTGTGTAATGTTTTTTTGCGGTGTTATTTGTGTGGGTTTGGGGGGTGGGGTTTTTTTTGGGTGGGCGTATGATTTGTGTGGCGTGTGTTTTTTGTTGGGGGTTTCGGTGTAAAATGGTGTTGGTAGGGGTGTATATGGGGTGTGTGCGTTTTGATAGGGTTTTGGGGTTGTGCGGGTGTATATGTGTGTTGGCTTTTGGGTATTGTGTGTGGGGCTTTATGTTTATGGGGTGGGCCTGCGTGTTTTAGTGTGGGTGTGGTGTGTATATATTGGGTTTGTCGTGTGTATATGTGTGGGGTATGGGTATATGTGTTTTTGGGGCGGGGGTTTTTAAATTGGGGTGTGTTTTTGTGTATAGTTTTTGGGGCGTTATGTATAGGTTGGGGTGTGCGTATTAAAATTTTGGGGGTTCTCTTGTGTATATGTGGGGGTGTGCGTGTTTTTAAAATTTAAATGTGTTTTTGGGTCGTGTGTTAAAAAAAAATGTGGGGGTTGTGTTGTTTTTTGTGGGGGTTGGGGTGTAAATGTGTGGGTGTGCGGGGGTGTATTTTGTGTGGGTGTGCGGGTGTTTATGTGGGGTTTTTTGTCCCCGTGTATTATGTGTCGGGAAATTTATTTTTTCCAGTGTATTTTTTTAAAGGGTTTTTCCCCCCTTTTTTTAAATGGTAAAAAATTTTTTGGGCCCAAAGATGCAAGAGTAGTTTTTTTTCATAGCGGGTCCCCGTGTGTATGCAGTTTTGAAAATTTTTGGGGTCGCTTACCCACCGGCAACAATAAACCTATCTTCGAAAAGGGGAAAGGGGGTTTAAAAAAACTTTTTTACGCCAAGATTTTTTACGTGCTTCCAGGGCCCCTTCGGTTTTATAGCCCCTCCCCCAAAAGATTTTAGAGGAGACTGGAGCCCTTGTTCTGATTTTTTAAAACCCCAGGGGAAAAATCCTCTTGAAAGGGAAAAATAAAAACCCCGCGTCAGCAGATCAGGGAGGAAAGGGCATATTACTCAAAAAACTGGGCTTGCCGCCCTTCCCTGTGTGTGTGTGTGTTGTGTTGTGTTTGTGTTGCGTGCTTTTGCTGCGTGCGTGCGTACGTGCGTCGTGCGTGCGTGCGTTCGTAGAGTGTGTGATAAGGTGTGGTTATTTTTAAATTTGTTTATTTTCTATTATTTCCGAGATAAGGAAAAGCAATCTGTTGCTTATTTTTTTAATCTATCCCCGTGTGTATGGGTTTTTTTAAAGTGCCATCTGTTTCCCACTGTCACACAATGCTACTCTTTTTTCGAAAAGCGGACAGGATTTTTTAAAATTTGTGCGCAAGATTTTCTGCGTGGTTCGCAAAAACGGGGGGCCTGGTTTAAGTTCTATCCAAGGGACTTTGTATTCAGGTTTTTATTTTTTGTCACGGGAAGAAGGGCGAGGGCTGGGAATCGACCCAGAACCTCCATTAACTTGTTGGCAGGCAAACGTCTTTAACCATCCTGCCAGGTCTTTCCCGTCATCAAATTGTAAGCGCAAGGGTTTCTAACCCAAAAGGCTTTCCATGTGTGGTGTGTGTTGTGTGTTTTGTGTGTGTGCGTGCGTGGGTGTGTGTTGCTTAGATTTTTGGGCTTGTTAACTAAGTTATATTAGTGGGGGTGTGTGTGTGTTTATTTTATTTTTATTTATTTATTTTTTTATATCATATCATCAATGGCCTTTGTGCCTTTTTGGGCACGTAGGGCAGCAACAAAGTTCTCCCTGCTGCCCTGTCCTGGGCCAGTTTCTGATTGGTTCCCGAGGTTTGTTGAAGGTCTTCAGCTCTGCTTAAACAGTCCGAGGGCCAAGTGGTTCTTGGGTCGTTCTGTATTGTTTTTTTTCCCTCTGGTGTCAGTGGAGGGCTGTTGGGCGGATGGTTTTCCTGTTCCGACGGGATATGCCTTCATCCCTCGCCTATGCATGATGATGTTGTCATGGCTTTCTTGTTGCAACGGGCAAAAGTTCTTGGTTGGAGATGGTTTCTCAGGCCAGAGATGGGGCAAGATTCTTCTGAGATTCTTCGTGTGGAATGTGGTAGTTTGGTCGAGGTCCTTCTCAGTCATCTCCGCCTTCGGCGTACAAAAGGGGGAAAGTACACAGCTCGGGTATTAGTCTTGTTTGGTTCTGGTTGCTGATGGGAGATTTTTCACACATTGTTTCAGATTTTTAACATTTCTTGCTTTTGTAACCGGTTCTTGATTTTCGTGCTGGCTTCCCGTCTGCCTAACAGTGCTCCCGTACGTGAACTCTTCAGTTTTTTTGGTAAAACTTCTCCATTCACTGTGACCGGTGGGGTTTGGGAGGGTTCGTGTCATCCCCTCGTCTTCTTGATGATTTTCAGGCCTATTGCTGTGCGAAGTGCTGAGTAGGGGTGTCTTCTTTTTGAGTGATGGTGGGTTTGAGAGCAGTGCCAGATCGGTCGGCAAAATTTAGGTTTTTTCAAGCGTTAGAAGGGGGGTCCTTCTGATGCCCGGGGATGGTCAGCGTTGTTTGTCTCTTTACCCAATTCAATTGTCAGGTTGGAAGAGTAGTCTGACATGGGCAGCCCTTGTTGGGCCCGGGGTTTTTGTACACTGAAACTGGTTTTGCTTGTTTCCTACTCTGCACGTGAACTTGTTGTAGAGTCTTAATGACTTGGATAATCCCCGTGGATTCCAATGCTCGGAGTATTGCGCCATAACCTTCTCGATGAATGCTGTCAAAGGGTTTTTTCAAATCTACGAAGTTTGATATACAGCTGTCTTTTTGCCATTCCCGTGCATTTGTTCGAGGTTTGCGGCGGGGTTTGAATCGGGTAAAATTGCATTTTCCCTTCCCTGCAAAACCCTTTGCTTTTCCCTTTTTGAGCTTGTTGGTTCCAACCCTCTGAGAATCCATCCGATATGATCTTGCCAAAATTTGCGGGAAACAGTTTAAGCAGAGTGATTTCCTCCCCAACGTTGAACAATTGTCAGGCCTTTCTTTGGATCTTCACGATGACTCCTTTGTCCAATCTGTGGTAGCCGTTCTCTTCCCAAAATGGGAAAGACGTCAAGGTTTGGCTCTGTAGGGAACTTTAGATGCAAATTCTGGTCTGCCCTAAAAGGGTTCTGCTGGGGCTTGTCCGGCCGGGGCTTTCCATTCTTGAGAGAGCTGATTGCTGCTAATCTTCTTCCTTCTTTGGGGGTGAGCTGTTCACTTTGAGATAAAGCATCAGGATTTGCCTTTTCCTCTTCATTTTGGTGGGGGCTGTTGAGAACTTCGCTGAAATGTTCTCCCATCTTGCATCTTGTTCTGTTTTCTTGGTAAGTATTTGCCTTGTTTATCTAGGATTGGTGTTTCGGTTTGCTCCGGAAATTGCCACTGACAAATCTTTGTGATCTTATAACCCCTGTCCTTGTTCTCCTTTGCGGGGGCCTCCTCTGCTTTTCCCCCGCAATATCATCCATGTAGGGACGACTTGTCTGTTCTTGTCATTCTCTTCACAGTTTGGTTTGCTTCTCTGTACGTTTTTTTGTACCATCTCCTTATCCGTTCTGACTTTGTCTCTAAGATTTTCTTCTTCAGTTCTCTCCTGTTCTCAAATGGCTTGCCAGGTGTCTGCTGTAATCCACCTTTTTCTCTTCCTCTGTCTCTGTCCTAAGCACGTTTCGCTGGCTTGTGTGTAGCTTGTCCTGACTTTTTTCCACATGGTGTTTTATATTAGTCGTGTCAGGAGGGGTGTAGGTTTTCAGTATCCACCATGCTTGGAACTTGTTTTTGAGCTGGAGGGTGAAGCACTCTTTTTATTTGGTGGTTGCACAAGTTTTTCCACATCAAAAAAGTTGTTGTCTTGGGTTTCCCAGATCCTTTTTTCTCGCTTCCAACTTTTAGGGTTGCCCGTAACAAGGTGGGATCACTGCCAACACGGCTCCTCTCCTTACTTTTACATCTAGGGGTGACTCCTCCATTCCCATTGATCATCAGGGGGTCGATCTGGGTTTTGTCCTTCCATTGGGGAACACCAGGGAAGCTGTGATCTCAGGGTTGCAAATAATGTCCCTCCAATGGCAGTTGTTTTGTCATGCAGAATCCACCAATCTTTCTCAGTTGTCATTTATGCTGCCACCCTCCTTCTTTTCCCAAGCTCTTTCTTGATTTGTGTTGTCTTTTTCCCACTTTTGCATTTAGGTCACCCATCACTATCCTCATGTCATGGTTTAGTGTGTTTTTCCATTTCACCTGTAATTGCTCATAAAATGTATCTTTTCTTTCTTCTCCAATGTCGTTGGTTGGTGCATAGCACTGTATGATTGTGGTATTAGCATGCTTACCTTTCATTCTTATCCTCATCATCCTGCTGTTGATAGGTTTCCATTCCAACAGGCACTTCTCCATTCCTTTCTTCATTAGATTGCTACTCCCTCATGGGGTTGGCCGTCATCTCTACCACTGTAAAAGCACGTCTCTCCTGTGCTGGCTCTGTAATTGCCTGATCCTGTCCATCCCGGGTTTCACTGATTCCGAGAATATGCAAATTTAGCGTCTCATCTCTGCTGTATCTTGCGCTAGTTTTTTCCTGTTTGAACATGGTTCTCACATTCCAGAATTTCCCATCTTGGTCTTATTTTTGGCGATTAAGACTTCCATCTTCCTGCAGTGGCTTCCTTTCGGCTGTTCACCACTGACCATTCAACGAGTATCTTCCGATGACCTCTGGAAGCCCTCCCACCCAGTATTTTTCATTTCTTTTGTTGCTGTTTTCCGGGAACAAATTTTTTTTTTATAGAACAGGGTTGTTTGCCCTGTGTCTAACCCCTACCTGGGGGAAGGTTCCACCTTAGTCGCCTTTTAACGACATGGCCTGGTTGGAGGGCAAAAGACCTATTCTTGCGATGCTCGCTTTGCAAAGCATTACCCCGGGGGTCCCACGGGGATTTATTTTTTTAATCGAGGATAATGGAACAAGCACTCATGTGCTTTTTTTACATCCAGTCCCCCGTGTGTATGCAGTTTTGTAAATTTTGTCATCTGTTTCCACCAGCACACAATGGCCTACTCTTCCAAAAAGTGGGAAAAGGATTTAACGTGTGCGCAAGATGTTCTGCATGCGTTCGAAAAACAGGCCTCGGTTTATATTTCCATCCCTGTGTGGTGTGTGTGTTGTGTTTTGTGTGTGTGTGAGAGTGTGAGTGTGTGTGTGTGTGTGTGTGTGTGTGTCTGTGGTGTGGTGTGGTGTGTGTGTGTGTGTGTGTCCGTGCATCCGTGCGGTTTGTGCATAGATACAGAGAGAGACAGAGATGTGTGTGTGTGTGTGTGTGTGTGTGTGCACATGCATGTGAAGGAACTGCTGACATCACTCAACTGAAACAGAAGGGTTTCAGCCCGGCAGGTGAGACAACTCGTACTCCATGTCCCCGAATCGACAATAGCGTGTTGCTTCCCCTGCTGCTACTGGCCCTGCAGATCTGTGTGTTTATGGCTGCACACCCGTATTAAAAAAAATATTCTTTTCTTTCTGTTTTTTTCTATTTGACTCTTATATTCATACCACACGTACTAAGGCATTCACAGAACTAAAAACAACTTTTGTGAATGAAAGATAGACTCTGACCCCTAAAATCAGTGATTTTGAATAAATTTGGTAGGTTTGAAAATTTGGAATTTTTCAGCATGCTGCAAACACTGTACCCCCTCAGTCCTTTGATGTCTGCTAGCTTCCTTACCACAATTATGCATGCGGGGGGTCAAGGCTGTAGGAATACAGGCAATCCTCATTTGGTGATTATTTGCAACTTTCTCCTGACTACCTGGTATTGCTGTTCTATGTCCTCAATTCCCCAAACAAATGCACAGTCCATTTTTTCATACTTTAAAAAATTCTGTGAAAATCCTAATATTTGTTGTGTGTGTGTGTGTGTGTGTGTGTGTGTGTGTGTGTGTGTGTGTGTTACAGCTCAGAGCAGTTGCTCTTCTGTCCACTCTGTCAACTACTCTGGAGCTGGTGTCAGCCCATGGCGCTGCTGTGTCTTGGAGGGCGGGGGTTGTCTGACCTTTTGTGGAGTCGGGGTCAGGTCTGTCGCAGTGGCCAGGCTTTCTGTCTTTCAACAGCTTGACATCCTCCTCTTCAATCATGTCTTACACAGCTGACTCCTCCTCCTTCATCCATGTCTTCCACGCTTGACATCCCCTCCTTCACTCCATGTCTGTCCACAGCCTGACATCCTCCTTCTTCACTCCATGAGTCTTACACAGCTTGACATCCTCCTCCTTCACCTCCATGTTCTTCCTCAGCCTGACATTCCTCCTTTCTTCACTATGTAGTCCACAGTTGACAATCCTCCTTCTTCACTCCATGTCTTCACTGCTTGACATCATCCACCTTAAACTCCAAGTCTTCTCCACAGATTGACATCCTCCTCCTTCACTCCATGTCTTCCACAGTCCTGAATCCTCTCTTCACTCACATCGTCTCCGCAGGCTTGATATCTCCTCCTCACTCCTGTCTTCCACAGCTTGGACTCCTCCTCTTCACTCCATGTCTTCCACAGCCTGACATCCTCTCCTTCACTACATGTCTTCCAAGCTTGACATCACTCTCCTTTCACTTTCCATGTCTTCCACAGCCTGACTTCATCCTCCTTCAATCCTGTCTTCCACAGCCTGACATCCTCCTCCATTCACTCCCTTGTCTTCCACAGCCTGACATCCTCCTTACTTCACTCCATGTCTTTCTGGCTGTTCTCCACATTAAGGACGAGATAAACATGTTACACACACTTGTTTTGTGAGGTGGGATTCACATCATACTAAAACAAATCCTCTTTATTTCTTGTTCTTTTCCACATTTTACTAAATTGCCTTTGTATCTTTTATTGTCAATGTTCTTGATTTTGCTGTCGTTGTTGTTGGGAGGACAGATGAAAAAATTTGTGTAACGTAATCTTTTTACCCTCAGTAAGGATCATTTTGATGTGACTTTCACACACACAGACACACGCACGCACGCACTTACACACACGCGCGCACGCACATTACATACACACACGCACGCACGCGTAACGCTTTTCGTTAAGAGTAGGCCATTGTTGTGTCAGTGGGAACAGATGGGACAAAATGCCACAAAATGCATACACATGGGGACTGCGATGTAAAAAAGCACACTGATTGTTTTTTCCATTATCATCGAAATATAAGGAATAAATTAAAAATAAATAAATACGAAAACAACCTACGTAAGCGTGCACGCGCGGGCACTCTCCACACACACACAAGCACTCACAGCACGCGCGCACCGCAAACATACACACTCACGTACATTCACACCACACACAAACCACCACACACACACACACACACACAACACACCACACACACACACACACCACACACACACACACACACACGGATAACAAATTTACAAACTGCATACACACTGGGATGTGAACGCAGCAAAAAGTGCTTATTCCATTGTCTTCGAATATACAAGAATGAAATAAAGAAAGCAAATTTAAAAAAAAACAAACACACACACACCCCTGCAGTCTAACATCTACTAAAAGTGAAGCATGTTTCTCCCTCAGTTCTCTTAGCAGTTCTTTCTTAGGGTGTTACATCAGCGGTCTCACACACACACACACACACACACACACAAACCACATACACACCACACACACACACACACACACACACCCACACACACACACCACACACACACACACAATTCAACAATGCGCGCGCAAACACACGCAAGCACTCACAATCTACACACATCACGCGCACACACACATCACACACACACACACACACACACACAGGCAGGATAGGCACCATGCTCACACATACACCGCCAACTTTTAGGAGGAGACTATTAAACCCAGCTCCTGTGTTCGAACGCATGCAGACATCGTGCGCATACGTTAAATCCTGTTCCGCTTTTTCAGAAGAGTAGGCCATTGTGTGCCGTGTGGAAATACAGATGACAGAATTTACAAAACCGCATACACACGGGGTTTCTGGATGTAAAAAAGTACATGCGTGCTGATTCCATTTTCTCATATAAAAGAATAGATAGATAGATTGACGCTCGCGCACACACACATATACAGCAACGCGTTGGCACACTGTGCAAATCAACACTCTCTCTCTCTCTCACTCACTACACACACACACACCCACTCACACAACACCCCACCACACACACACACCACACACACACAATCACACAATCATACACTATAGAATACACACTCCACACACGCCATTGTACTGATGCTCACGTGCTTCTTACAATGTCACACACATTCTCTCTATTATTCTTGCTCTCGCTCACTCTGTCAAATACACACCACACACACACACTCCACACACACAACACACCCACACACAACACAACACAAGCACAGACACACACCAAATCACTACATGCCACACATACTCACACACACACAAAAACATGCATACACACACGCTGCATACTTACATACATCAACATACAACTTACTTACATACAAACAGGGGCACTATACATACACTCATACACTCCACATTCACACTACACACACACCAACACACAACCTAATATTACTATTTAGTGGAAGGACATTACAATGAATGAAACTAACACACACACACACACACACACACACCACACACACACACCACACACACACACATAACACAACACACACAACACACCACACACTTTACAGCTGTAAAGATATGGGCCATCACCATAGCAGAGTGGACCAAAATGGTCCACCTGCTAACAAAAGTCTTCCATGGCCACTCTACACTGGCCTCTTCACATCCTCCCTCCTTCCATGACATCACGTATTAGGGACATGGCTTCTCTTAGGGAATCCTGCACGGCAAGAGGGGGTTGTGTTTATTGACAACATCCCCTCCTTCTTCACCAGGGCTGGGAGCGCCTAGGATGTCTCTTTATACCAAGATGCTCTCCTCCCAGCCCCCAGGGTAACAGATCACTTGCCCTAACAGTGTTTCCCGGAAACCATCAAACCATGCTGCCAGTCATGAGCCCGCCAGTCAAGAAGCCAAGACTAACCACCCAGACTTAAACCACTATGTAGATAACCACCATAATAACATAATCACCATTACTTAGTACATATATCGATTTCAAAAGAAAATAAAATTCCCATTTTATCTACTGCAATGACAATCACAGACGTCTTGGAAGCCTGTCTCTTCAAAAGTTCCAGAACACGTGGTTTGGGACAATCTGATGGAAGAATAATTAAGCTTTTGTGGTCAAGTTATAGCGGGAACACTGACATACTTGTATAACTTGTGCATAGAGAAAAACAACTTTCCTGCCATATTTAAAAAGGAAAAAATCATACAGTCCACAAATCAGGTGTACTGCTTGCCCTTCAAATTACAGACCAATTTCATTCTGTTCTGTCTTATCTAAACCCTTTGAAAAATATATCCAAAAAAACCCGTATTTTCCCTACTTTGAAACAACAATCTATTAAATGAAGATCAGTAGGTTTTCGTAAAAAACTATTCCTGTCACACAACTCTTACACAAATTACAGTCTCCTACACAAAATAAATGAAAATTAAATATAAAGGCCTTTATTTTGTTGACCTTAAAAAAGCATTTGATGTAATAAATCTTTCCCCTATTATTGCGAAAAACTTCATTTGTATAAACAAACACCAGAAATGATAAATCTTTCGACAAGCTTTTTGTCGAATAGGCAGCAGCTAGTAACTGCAAATAATCAAACATCAGAACAAAGTACCTATTAAACAAGGAGTACCACAAGGGTCAATATTGGGTTCCACTTCTATTTTCAATCTATGTAAATGACTTACCCGAATTTCTAGATGTAGCTGTGAAATGTTTGTGATGACACATCCTCTATTGTAGTGATTCTGACCCCCACCGACTTACAATCAAACTTCAACACAATATTGACAGATTGGTTACTTGGACTAAGCTAAACCCTATGTTTCCCTAAATACGCGAAAAACTAAGTGTATGTATGTACTAGCAAGACAAAAGAGACAACAAATGAAAGATAATTC
Organism: Rapana venosa; assembly: GCA_028751875.1. Classification (NCBI taxonomy): domain Eukaryota; kingdom Metazoa; phylum Mollusca; class Gastropoda; order Neogastropoda; family Muricidae; genus Rapana; species Rapana venosa. The sequence continues at coordinate 6,396,988 of CM054165.1, forward strand.
CAACCTCTGTTGATAGATAAAAGAGTAATTGAAGAAGTTGACTCCACAGAATTTTTGGGGGTAATTATTGGGCAAAAATCTTACTTGGACCGACCATGTGATGGCGTAGGAAAACGTTTTTCTTACAAGCTACTTTAGTTATCAAAAAAAAAAAATTTTCTGAATAACCACTCTCGCAAACTCTTTTTTTGCGGCCTATTTTGCCTATAGTTGACTATGGGTTCATCTCTTTTGGGGCAGCTGCAGTGATACAAATTTAAATTGATTCATAGATTTTATAAAAGAGCACTGAAACTTGTTCCTACTAAAATCAAGCTCCCTAACCATCAACGATTATAAGAAAAAAAAATATCCTAACTTCAAAAACAGACTTTATCTAAATAAAGTTTTATTTGTCCAGAAAGTTTTCAGGAAATGCCCTCCAAAGTCACCAATAGCTTCAAAATCAATGAACAAGACATAATCATCTACTAACATTCCGAGACCAAGAAATAATCTTTACGAAACAGCTTCTTGTACTCAGGTAGTGACTTATGGAACAAGCTCCCAAAACGCTTAAATGTATCAAAAACAAAAATCAGTTTTAAGACACAGCTAAAAAGCCATCTAATGCATGAATGCCTAGGAATTGACTAATAAGGCAAATCAACCATGATTAATACGGCAAAATCAACCATACTTACATTTACCAGCACTAATGATATTCCTTACAACAACAAAAAATTCAAGTATGTCTTACCTCCGAACAGTTTTTGTCCGTCAACATTGGATTTTCGCTGATGTTAATTGATGTGGTGTTCTTCCGGTTGTTTTGCACTCTTGTTATTCTTTTTTGAAGGCTAGGTTGTGTGTAGGTGTCCTGTTCAAGGCATATTTTAGCAAATTATTGAAATTTTATGAAATCTAACATAGTTATGACGACAGATTAGTTTTTACGTCATTTAAAGAGCTCATTGTGACGTTTTTCAGTGATTTACTACAACTGTTGTACAAACTATCCTTATTCTTTCTATTGTTATCATTCAATTAATAGAGAAATACAAACAAACCGGCATGGTATTTTGATTCTTTTACAGTGTCTAGGGGTTTCAAGGTGGCAGTTCCTGAAATTGTAAAAAAAATGGTGGACCTGGAGTCTTGGAGGGCTGATATTGGAGCATTCTGTTGTAAGTGCCCGGGGATGAACTTTGTTCAATGGCAATGGAAGACGTGTTTTGAATTGCTCTGAAGAAAATTTTTGGTTTTTTGTATAATTACACATATATTGTTTTCAAGTAATTATGCCAATTTGTAGCCAACAGTATAGACTTGCCTGCGGCACTTTTGTGCAAGTTTTGAGGCATTTTATGGCAGAAAGGGCCAGAAAAGCTGAATTGAAAAGGGTATGTAGCTTAAAAATTCCATTTAAAGTAAAGCCAAGTGATGCTGTGTTACTATTTTTAGTGGCAGGCCTCTTGCTGTGTGCTGGTGACATTGAAGCCAACCCAGGGCCAGTCTCTCCTAGCCCACACAGCACGTGCAACACAAACGAACCAGATGTGAACAGTGACACAATTCATGCAGTACTACAAGCCATTCGTAAACAAGATGCCCGTTTTGACTCCATCGAACGAAAAATGTCAACAATGCAGGCGGGCATTGATACAATCAAAGGAGATGTGGCACAGGTGAAATCAAAGTGTGTGGACATTGAAAAAAGATGTAGCAATATTGAAGTGGAGCAAGAGGCACTGGCAGCAGCAGCTAGGATGAACCAACAGAACATTGACTATCTGTTTGACGACAATGAAAGGCTGAAGCAAGAAGCAAGGAAAACTGAAGCCAAAATGACAAGCATGGAGGTAACAATTAGAAATCTGCAGTCAGAAGTCGATAGATTGGAGGAGTTCTCAAGAAGAGACAACCTGAGACTGTTTGGTGTGCCGCATAAAAAGTCAGCTTCTGATTTTGAAGACTTCAACACGTGTGCAGAACTGGTGACCAGCACTCTCAACAGCGTGGCAGGAACCAAGAAATGGAAGACTGAGGACATTGCTCGTGCTCACAGAATTGGTCAGAGCAGGGAAGGAAGACCACGACCAATGATAGTCAAGTTTAATAAGTGGAGTGATAAAATGGCAATCCTTTCAAACCGACCCTATAGAGAAGAACTGACTAAAAAGGGAATCCGAGTGGCAAATGACTTAACCACATCACAAGCAAGGGCAGTAGCAGCTGCAAAGAGTGAGGGAAAGTTTGCTTACTTTAAACAAGGCAAATTGATTGTGGAGCCCAGAAGACCTGACTCAAGAACATACGCAGAAGTGGTTGTAGGAAATAGACAGAGGGCACACATGGAAACCATTCCAGCTGGAAGTGAAAGCAGGAACGGGAGCAATCATGACGTCACCACCCTGGAGGAGAAGACAAACCAGGACAGGGCCAGCTGTCAGAAACAACCAAACAGGGAACCCTCAAGGTCACCGGGTCACCAGGAAGGGGAAGACTTCATTAGGACTCCAAGCCAACATGGGTCACCTTCACTGCCAGACATCAGGAATCGGGTCTCTACTGTACGTGATGATCACCGTCAACCGGAAAATGGACGCAGACAAAGACAATCTGACATGCACAATCTGAGGGACAGCAGGGCTCCAGGGAGAGGTCCTGCCTCTCAAAGGAATCAGAGAAGCCCTCAGCCACGTCGATCAGAACGCAAATTCAATAAACCATAGGACAGGCAGGGCCATTCATCTGGTGTATCAGTTCTTACGTTTAATGTGGAAGGCCTTGCTGGTAAGATTCATGATGGTTCCTTTATGCAATATGTTTCTTCCTTTGATATGGCATGCTTGACAGAAACATTTTATTGACAATTCCTTTGATTTAACTGGGTTATTCCCAGAGCATGTCATAATGGTATCACCAGCAAGGAAATTGTCCGTCCAAGGAAGAAGGTCGGGAGGGGTGATTTTGCTCATTAAACGTAAATTGTACAAAGAATATATGAAACCTGTAGAGGTAAACTGTGCAAACACAATTGCTGTAATGATTGATAAGTCATTTTTTAGCACAGACAAAAATGTCCTGTTCATAGCATGTTATGTTGTGCCAGAGAATGGCCCGTTATACGATTATATGGTGGCCAAAAATGGCATTGAGATATTAGAGGACAGTATTGCCAATCAGGTAGAAAACGAAGAAGTGTACTTTATGATCTGTGGAGATCTGAATGCTCGAACAGCTTCCCAGCAGGCAAAATTAGAGAGCATGCCAGTCTACTCCCATGATGGTGATGATGATGACGACAATGATTTGGAAGTAAAGGGAATGTTTGACAGGTGTTCTAAGGACACAACAGTTAACAATTTTGGTCGTTCATTGCTTGATCTGTGTCTTATGCTCGATTGCATTGTTCTGAATGGGGTTTGTGAGGGGGACAAAAATGGGGATTTTACTTTTATAAGTTCAAATGGCTCTAGTGTAATTGACTATTTTGTTATGTCTCAAAATTTGTTTTCTCGAATGAACAGTGTTATGCAAGTCATGGATCGTTTAGATTCTTGGCACCTACCTGTGGAATTGCACTTGGATAATATAGGCAGAAGTTCTGAAACTGAAGTCATAAATGACATGAAAGAGGATCGTGTGGTATGGTCAGATGAGTTTGCCCAGTTGTATAAGAATGAATTAGCCTCATTAGAATTTAAGGAGACAGTTCAAGAAGCATGTAATGTTTCAGACGAAAATATTGATAAATCAGTTGATGTAACGACAAAGGCACTGCTTGGAGCAGCAGAATGTATGGTCAAAACTGTTGGGGGCAAAATGAAAAAAAACAATGACTGGTTTGATTATGAATGCCACGAAAAGAAACGTCAAGTTAAAAGGCTTCTGAGAGAATTTAGAAGGACAAATAGAATCGAAGTGAAAGAGACATTTGTACAATCCAAGAAGGAGTACAAAAAGATGCTAAAGCAAAAAAAGTATGACTTCGACCAGAATAGACTGACAAAACTTAAAGAAAATGTGAGAGACTCCAAGTCCTTTTGGAAGACTATTCGTTCTGTTAATTGTAAACGAAAAATCTGTAACTCAATTTCTAATGACCAATGGTATGACCATTTCCTTAGATTATTTCAAGACTTTGAGAATACGATACAGGACCAGGAAACAGTGGAAGATGAAACTGTCAGAATCGACAATGTTGTGCAAGACCAAGTCCTTGAAGAACTATATCTAAACAAGAAGTAATCGCAGCCATAAAGAGATTGAAAGAGGGGAAAAGTGCTGGTCCAGACAGAATTATAGGAGAGATGCTTAAAAATGTGGATGACACTATAATTGACTATTTGGTGCAGTTGTTCAATAAGCTTTTTGATGAGGGTTTATTTCCAAAGGAGTGGTCTAAATCTATAATTGTGCAATACATAAGAAGGGAGCAACTAGTATGCCAGACAACTATCGAGGAGTTTCTCTTACAAGCATAATGAGTAAAGTATACACATCCATATTAAATAGAAGACTTTCAGACTGGGTTGAAACAAATGAAAAAATCAGAGAAGAGCAAGCAGGCTTTAGAAAGGGATATAGCACAGTTGATCATATTTTTACTCTCTATGGGCTTGTACAGAAACATTTACAGAAGCATGCTAAACTGTTTGTTGCATTCATAGATTTCAGAAAAGCATTCGATTCGGTAGATAGGAATATACTATGGGTTATACTTCATAAAACAGGAATTAATGGGAAACTGTTATAGGGCTATAAAGGTGTATATTCATCTGTAATGGCTTGTGTACGCAACAGATGTTCTTACACAGATTACTTTGACTGTCCCAGAGGCGTTAAACAAGGTTGTTTGTTGAGTCCCTTAATGTTTTCAATTTTCATAAACGAACTGGCTACAGAAGTAGCGAACTCCGGAAAACATGGAATACAAATGATCCCAGGAGCAGTTGAATTATTCCTGTTACTTTTCGCAGATGATGTCATTCTTTTGTCTAGCACACCTACAGGACTGCAAAATCAACTGAACACATTAAAATCAGAAGCAGATCGTCTGGGCCTCACAGTAATTCAGAGAAAACGATGGTTATGGTATTTAGGATGGGAGGCCACTTGGGAATGAGAGAAAAATGGACTTATGGGGACCAAAAACTTAAAGTAACAAATAACTATAAGTACCTTGGGGTAACATTTTCAACAAAGTTGTGTAATAGCTCTATGTTTGATATGATGTGTCAAAAAGCTAAAAATGGAGTTATGCAAATTATCAAATCAATGAGAAGATTAGCTTCTGCTGATAGAACATATTTTGGAAACTGTTTGACACACAAATAGAACCTGCCCTGACGTATGCAGCAGAAGTATGGGGTCTAGAAGATACCACACAAATTGAAAAAGTACACACCTTTGCCATGAAAAAATTCTTATGTGTTCCATTACATGCATCAAATAAACTTATGTACGGAGAAACTGGTAGATACCCTTTTATATAAGAACCATAACTAATGCATTAAATACTGGATTAAACTTATCAGGCTTCCTATGTTAAGAATAAACAGACAAGCATACGAGATGCTGCTTATACAACATAATAATGGTAAAGTAAACTGGGCGACTAAAGTAAAAGATCTTTTGACGATAAATGGATTTGGTATTGTTTGGCTATGCCAGGGGGTGGGTTATGAAGAAACAGTTTGTTAGAATTGAAAGATAGACTTATTTCATGTTTTCATCAAAACTGGCATGAACAGTTAATGTCTAGTGAAAATACACTTGGTATAGCTCCTTTAAAGATGCGTTTGGTCCAGAACAGTATCTGATATCGTTAACTAATAAAAGGCTTCGAAGTAATTTACTAAAATTTAGGCTAAGATTGTGTGGTCTTTTGAACTGCAAACAATGGTATATTACAGCAGAGACAGACAACAACTCTTGTCCAGCATGTGGAGAAGAAGAAGAGACGAATTTCATTTTTTGTTTGCTTGTAGAACTTATCATGACATTCGCCAAAAATTGCTTTTTTGACAAACCCAACCAACAGGTCCCAATCTTGTACAAAAGGTGTTATCTTCAAATAATATGTCCGAGCTTAAATCTTTAGCAATATATATAACGCAGGCTCTAGATAAACGTAAGCAGACTATGAATGAAACGGATCCTATACGTAATAACTGAAAATATTGGTTGGCATTTATCTGGACTTTGGATTATTACTCATGTCCTTTTCATATTCATTCCTATGTTAATATGTTACTTACAATTACCCCCTTTGACTGATGGGCTTGTAGCTTTTGTCAAATAAAATTCGTTCATTCATTCATTCGTTCATTCGTTCATTCATTCATTCATTCTCTCTCTCTCTTTCTCTCTCTCTCTTCTCTCTCTCTCTCTCTCTCTCTCTCTCTCTCTCTCTCTCTCTCTTCTCTTCTCCTCTCTCTCTCTCTCTCTCTCTCTCTCTCTCTCTCTCTCTCTCTCTCTCTCTCTCTCTCTCTCTCTCTCCTCTCCTCCTCTCCTTTCCTCTCCTCTCCTCTCCTCATGCCCTTTGTCTTGTCTTATTCAATAGATTTTATCGTGGATATTGTTTTTATTGCAGTTAGAGATGAGATTATTAGTACTATTATAAGCAATGCTGTTTTAGTTTGATATTGTTTTAGTTGATAGTCCAGTTGATTATGGGGTTTTGAATTCTGTATCGTATAGGGGTTCTACTTGTTTGAATAATTGTTTTCTTTTAATTATTAATTCTCTATTTGATTGAAGTTGTATTTCCCCTTCCCCCTTGATACTCCTCCCCCACCCCCATCCTTTCCAATGCTTTTCTGTTATCATCGTTATGTCGTTGTCTCATGGTGATGGGGATCATTTGTTATATTGTTGTCTCATGGTGATGGGTGATTGTTGTTATAATTGTATCTCTATTATAATAATGATTATTGTAATCTTATTTGACTTATCTTGCTTTGATAGTTATTATGTGAATATGTCATTTAAAAAAAGCGCTATTTGAAAAGTATGAGCGCATAAAAAGCACGTTTGCTGGGTTGGAGGAGGAGAGGAGGGAGGTCATTGAGGTAATATTGTCAGTAATGACGAAATGCCTAGTATTTCTAACGTTTTATTCCTGTACCTTTTTATTAACTAAAGTATAAACGTGAAAGAATGGATGAAACAGTAGGTGAAGTAATTTGTTTGTCCTGACGTTTTATGATTTTCTTGTTTTTAATTCTTAAAACATTTTTTTTTAAATGTGTGTGTGGACGTGAACGCGCACGCGCTCAGGTGTGCATGAGTATGTGTGTGCGTGTATATGTACATGTGGTAATTTGTATTGTCAATGTATTTCCTTATCGATTCTTTCCTCTTTTTTTTTTACTGGTTTAATTTTAATGGTAAATGATGCAATAATGTAGTGTCTTAGTATAATCATTACGAAATTTGTTCTTAGATAGATGGCTTGATGAAAAAAGTATTGCTTATTCAATGTACCATCTGGAAATAAAAATTTTGACTTGACTTGCACTGGCAATCTGACGACCGGTTCGATTCCCGTTCAGGGGATATTTTTCCCTGGAGTTAACATCAGTGCAGACTCCACTCTCCCCAAAAGTCCTTCGGATGAGACTATAAACCGAAGCCCCGTGTGCGAACGCGCGCAGAACATCTTGCGCACAGTTAAATCCTGTTCCGCTTTTCGTAAGAGTAGGCCACTGTGTGCCGGTGGGAACAGATGACAGAATTTACAAAAACCACATACACACGGGGACTTGATGGAAAAAAGCACATACGTGCTTATTCCATTATCCTTGATATAAAAGAAAAAAAAAACCAACATAAACACGCACAGGGGACGGGATAGCCTAGTGGTTAGAGGAATATGCATTGTGCTTGTGATCTGCTGACCGGGGTTCGAATCTCGTTCAAGAGGATTTTTCCTCTGGGATTAACATCAGTACAGACTCCACTCTCCCCAAAAGTGTTTCGGGTGAGACTATAAACCGAGGCCCCGTGTGCGAACGCACACAGAGCATCTTGCACAAACGTTAAAACCCGTTCTGCTTTTCGGAAGAGTAGACCATTGTGTGCGGGTGGGAACGGAAGACAAAATTTACAAAACTGCATACACACGGGGACTGCTACGAAAAACACTACATTATTGCAACCTCTACCAATATATTGTACCAGTGAAAAGAGGAAAGCCAATATAAAATAATACACTGGAAATAAAATGTACACACACACATACATACACACGCACACCGACACAATATGCACACACACACACACACACACACACACACACACCACACACACACACACACACACACACTCATACACATATGCATGCATGCGCGCACGCGCACACACTTAGGTAAAGACCGTTTTAAGAATTAAAAAAAAATCATAAAACGTCGAACAAACAAATTACTTCACCTACTACATCATCCATTCTTCTACGTTACTCTAGAAAATAAAAGGTACAGGAACCATTAGAGAATACTAGGCATTCATTGCTTTAGTACTGACAATATTGCCTGCAATGACATCCCTCCTCCACCCAGCAAAGGTGTGCTCATGAAGCTAGAGGCAGCCACACTCTGACTTCAGAGAACGGGTCTGTGCTGCTCCCTGCTCAAAGCCTGTCGGTGCTGAAGCAGACATCTCCCCAGAGGACGGACAGCGCAGTGTCCAGCTGCCTAGCAGCAGGGGAGGCAACACACTATTTCCTCCATGTAGAAACAGGCACTCAGGGGTTAGTTCCCCTGTAGAAGCTGAGCACAGTGCCTCTGGAATGCGACAGACAGGCAGACAGACAGACAGACGGACAGACAGATAGACAGACAGACAGACAGACAGACGGACAGACAGACAGATAGACAGACAGACGGACGGACGGACAGACAGACAAACAGACAAAGGGACAGACAAACAGACAGACAGACAAAGGGACAGACAGACAGACAGACGGACAGACAGACAGACAGACAGGGAGATCCTGGTCACTGAGACAGACAGACGGACAGACAGACAGACCCTGGTCACTGAGGCAGACAGACAGACGGACAGATAGACAGACGGACAGACAGACAGACCCTGGTCAATGTGGCAGACGAACAGACAGACAGACAGACCCTGGTCACTGAGGCAGACAGACGGACAAACAGACAGACAGACAGACCCTGGTCACTGAGACAGACAGACAGTCGGACGGACAGACAGACACTGATCAGCCAGGCCAAGGTCTACACCAGTTTCCACAGGGCATGCATGCCTGCACCACACACATACACATACACATACACAATACACACACACACACACACACACACACACACCACACACACACACAACACATACACACACACACACATACACGTTAAATTTTGTTCCGCTTTTCGGAAGAGTAGGCCATTGTGTGCGGGTGGAAACAGATGACAGAATTTACAAAACCGCATACACAAAAAAGCACATGAGTGCTTATTCCATTATCCTCGATATAAAAGAATAAACAAATAAATAAAATAAAAAATAAATAAACATACAGACACACACACTGGTGTGACAGTCTAGTCAGTTGTGGGCCTTGGTTTGTCTTTTTTCTTCATTATGTATGGATTCATAGATGGATGTACACTAGATTTTTGTTTGTATATAATTTTTCTTTTCATTTTTCTGTATGTTGGCTTGTTATTGTTTTTTTAATGTTCCTACCCGATAACCCCCCCTTCCCCGGCTCTGTTCTGTTTGTTTGTTTCCTTGTTTGATTCTTTTGTTTGTTTGGTTTTTTGGGGGGGGGGGGGGTTGGTTACGACTTTTGGTGTGTTGTTGTCATTAATTATAAAGTTTATGAACATGAAACGGGTAATATTGTAACCTGATATAATTTGTTTGACATCTTATTATGTTTTCTTTCATTTTCCTTTAATTCAAATCTAAGTGAGTACAAAGTTTTAATGTGTGAGCGTGTATGTACGAGTGTATGTATATGAATTGTGTGAGTTGTGTTGTGTTGTGTTGTTTTTGTGTTGGGATGGTTGTTTTGGGTTTGTGTTGTTTTTAATTTTTGCGTTGCGTGCGCGCCGTCCTCGCGCGCGTGTGTGTGTATGTGTGTGTGCGTGCGTGCCCCGCGTGATATGTGCACGAGTTATGCAGTGTATTTTTCTTGTTGGGGCGAGGGGGTTGGGGTGGTCAATGTTTGTTTGTTGAGTTTTCTTGTTTTTCGTCGCCGCGCGCGCGGGTGTGTGTGTGTGTGTGTGTGTGTGTGGGTTGTATTCTTTTTTTTTCTTTTTTCAAATTTCTCTTTTGTAGTCCATTTTTTTATTATTGTATGATAAAAATGTAGTTACATAATATTGATAAAGTTGTTTTTTTTTCCTAGATAGATAATGGCTTGATGAAGAAAAGCAAATGCATTGCTCATTCAATGTACTATCTGGAAATAAATATTTGACTTACTTTACGCACGCATACACATATACCAAAACACCACACACGCACGCATGCACGCACGTATGCACGCGAGCGCGGCGGCGCCCCAAAAACACACACACAACAACCACCACGCGCGCGTGGGCCGCGCACGAACGGGCACACACAATCTCACACACCCCCTCTCTCCCTCATCTCTGTCACTGATAACATGCACACCCCCCCCCCCCACACACACACACACACAAAACCCCCACCCACCACCACCCCCCCCCCCCCACACACCCCACACAATATACAACCCAACCCCCACCATCACATATCCCTTTCTACATTCTCCCAACCCCCATTCACACCCAAGTCAGACGTTGATGAAACAACCAACCATCACAACTACACCCAAACCCGCCCCTTAAAAATTGTAGTGTGTTTTTTTGTGGTTGTTTGTTGAAAAATCCAAAAAGACTAAAGAAACCAAAATAAATGCACCCTTCTTGTGGTCCTTTCGAGTTATGATAGTGTATCCCAATTATCAATGGCCTCTCAGTATTGTACTGCCCTCATGTTATGATTAAAGCTTTTCGACTTGACTTGATTTGACTGAAATTCACACAAGAACAAACCACACCACCATGCAAGCTCACAAATACAACCCACGCGCAACCGCACTTATTATGGAGGGGTTGAATTGAAAAAACACACACTCAGTGAGCGAACGAGCGAAACGAGGAGCGAGAAGAGAGCGAGAGCGAGAGAGAGAGAGAGAGAGAGAGAGAGAGGAGAGAGAGAGAGAAAGTAGAGAGAGAGAGAGAGAGGAGAGAGAGAGAGAGAGAGAGAAGAGGCTGGCAGTGAAAGTTCATCCTATGAGACTATAATTGTAAACAAAATCCCGTGAGCAAACACATGCACAACACATTGCACACAGGTCAAAACCTGTTCTGCTTTTTGGAAGAGTAGTCAATTACATGCGAGAGAGAATGGATGACACCATTTACAAAACTGCATACAAACGGGGACTGGCTGTAAAGAAACGTATATGAAGGCTTGTTGTATTATTCTGGAGGAAAAGAATACCTACCAACACCAAGAAGAACACTGACAACAATCAGTGACTGAAGTACAGCCCCGTTTTCTCTTTCAGCCTTGTTCACAGCCACTGTCACCGCCATCACAGCTTATGACTTTCTATACCAAGCCATAGGCCTCACACCTCGTCTTTGTGCCATTCTTCATTGAACAGGGGGGAGGGGGGGGGCACGAGTTGTCTCACCCTGCCAGGGTTGAAACTTTTTTTTCAGTTGAGTCAGATCAGGAGTTCCTTCCGCATACATGTGCACACACACACACACACACACACACACACACACACACACACACACACACCACAACACACACATACACACACTCACATACACACATACACACACTACACACACACACACATCTCTGTCTCTCTCTGTCTCTATGCACACACGCACGCATGCACGAACGCACACTAATATCACTTTGAGTGAACAGACGTAAAATCTAAGCAACACACACACACACACACACACACACTAAACACACACACACACCACACACACACAACACACCACACACACACACACACACACACACGCACCACGCACGCACGCAACCCACACACACACACACACACACACACACACACACAGAGGATAGCCTACTGGTTAGAACATTGCACTTGCAATCTGATGACCTGGGTTCGATTCTCCTGAAGTTCACATCAGTACATACTCCAGTCTCCCCAAAGGTCCTTCCGACGAGACTATAAACCATAGAACATTGCGCTGGCAATCTGACGACCCGGGTTCGATTCCCGTTCAAGGGAATATTTTCCCCTGGAGTTAACATCAGTGCAGACTCCACTCTCCCCAAAAGTCCTTCGGATGAGACTATAAACCGAGGTCCTGTGTGCGAAAGCACGCAGAACATCTTGCGCACACGTTAAATCCGGTTCCGCTTTTCGTATGAGTGGTAGTCTGGGCGCTAGCCCTTCGGGTGAGACGATAAAACGATGTCCCGTGTGTTACACATGATTATTAGCGCGGGTAAAAGAACCCACGGCAACATGAGAGTTGTCCGTTGCAAAATTCTGTAGAAAAAAGCCACTCTGATAGGGAAACAAATACACTTGCGGACATGAAAAGAAAAAACAGTAAAGGGTGGGCTGCTCTTGTGGCGACGCATTCTCCTCAGGGAGAGCAGCCCGAATTTCATAGAGAGAAATCTGCTGTGACTTAAAGTGGTATTACATAGTAACCCCCCCCCCCATTGTGCTACGGTCACACAGCTAGAATAGATACATCCATCATAATATGCTACAGCACACACATACACACACACACACACACACACACACGCACGCACACGCACACGCACACACACCAGCTAACATCAGTGCCAATTCCACTCTCCCTAAACGTCCTGTGGAGCAGACCACAAACCAGGTCCCCTGTACGAAGGCACGCACACCACCCCGCGCACACGCCACCAACCTGCTCCACCCTCCAGATGAGCAGGCCACCCTGTGCCAAAGGAAACAAACAGACAACAAAATGTACCAAACCGTACGCACACGGGGACCGGATGCAAAAAAGCACACGAGTGCTCACGGCATTATCGGTAAAATAAAAGAATAAGAGAAACAATACTCTTTAGAGGCTAGCCTATGTATCAGTGCAGGAAGAGGCCACAGGGTGATGTCCCCTGACACTCTAAGACCCGTTGCTAGGAAACAGAATGTCCGCGCATGGTGACAACAACACGGCCCTGTTCCCACCTTGAGCTAGTCCAGCAGAATACAACACTGAATACCACCAGTACCCCCCCAAATAAAACCTGCAGCAACCACACACCATCACACGATCTACATCATCCCTGTTTTCAATAAACGAGCCTGATTCTGCCAGAAGAAATCGCCAATAGAAAAACACTTTCCAGCAGGATCACAATAAACTGACAATTTTTAAAGGATTTAGACCTAAAAGATACCGCATCCACCCGAAAAATCCCACAAAAAATATCCCCATACCAAATGAACAACAACTACAATGACAACAAGCCCCCTACACCTTTTCTTGTTCATTTTCTGTGGCAAGCGTGGTGGGAGCCAGTTAGAAGCAGCTCTACAGTTAAAGGGAAGCAACGCGTCAATTTGAAGCGTGCAGGCGGGTCTCCAAAAGTGGCTTCCCTTTAATTGCTGGACGCTCATCCACCGAGGCAAGGGGAGAGACCGGAGCTGGTCATGTTTGGTCCTTGTCAGCAACAGCGTCACAGTGTGGCCAGGTTGTCCTGACCTGCTGACAGTCACAGCGATGGTGGAAGAGAGTTCCAGTCTTCAGGGCTCTGGACTGCACCAGGTGTGGGGAGAACTGCTGCTGCCAGGTGAGGACAGGCTGCTGGTTCTTCTTCAGCGTCTCCAGCAGCTGTGTTCCCAGAATGGCTCCACCTCAGTGCCCGCGATGTGGTGACAGCCATAGCAGCTGAGGCCAGCAGAATCATCCCCGCTGCTGTGGGCTGCCCTCAGGGTCAAGGTCTCCAGGCATTGCCGCACCCCCCACAGCGGGCCAGGGGTCAAGGTCTCCAGGCATTGCCGCATCCCTTACAGCGGGCCAGGGTTCAAGGTCTCCAGGCATTGCCGCATCCCCCACAGCGGGTCAGGGGTCAAGGTCTCCAGGCATTGCCGCATCCCCCACAGCGGGCCAGCAGAGAAGTCGTGGTCCTGAGGCTGAAGACCTGCACACCCACACATATACACACGCACACACACATATATACACGCACACACACATATACACACGCACACACACACATATACACACGCACACCCACACATATAATAATAATAATAATAAATGGAATTTATATAGCGCTATATCTTGCAGAGACAAATCAAAGCGCTTGCACTCAACTCATTCTTACACAGTCATACAACCAGTGACAAGCAATAGTTCCATCAAGTCCAAATGTGCACACACGCACACACACACACACACACACACACACACACACACAGGTCACACACCCTGGCAGGGCAATAGAATCTTGGTTGTTGAAGGCAGTGAAAAAAACTATGAGATGAGGCAGGACCCACCCACCCACACACACGCACACACACATATACAAACGCACACACACACATATATACACGCACACACACACATATACACACGCACACACACATATACACACGCACACACACACATGGGCGCGTGCGGGGACACACAGAGGTAAAGAATGTTTAAAGAATTTTAAAAAATCCCAAAACGTCAAACAAACAAATTACTTCACCTACTATATCATCCATTCTTTCATGTTCATACTTTAGAAGATAAAAAGGTACAGGAACAAAACGTTAGAAAATACTAGGCATTCATTGCGTCATTACTGACAATAATTCTTGCCTACAATGACATCCCTCCCTCCTCCCTTCCTCCACCCACACAAACGTGTTGCGCCCATAGCAGGGGAGGCAACACACTATCCCCCATGTAGAAACAGGCACTCAGGGGTTACTTCTCCTGTAAAAGCTGAACACAGGGCTTCTGGATTGAGGCTGACAGACAGACAGGCAGACAGACAGACAGACAGACAGACTGACCCTGGTCACTGAGGCAGATAGACAGACAGACAGACAGACCGACCGACCATGGTCATTGAGGCAGACAGACAGACAGACAGACAGACTGACCCTGGTCACTGAGGCAGATAGCCAGACAGACAGACCGACCGACCATGGTCATTGAGGCAGACAGACAGACAGACAGACAGACAGACTGACCCTGGTCACTGACGCAGATAGACAGACAGACAGACTGACAGACAGACAGACCCTGATCAGCCAGGCCATGGTCTACACCAGTTTCCACAGCGCATGTCTGTGCACGAACGCACACACGCACGCGCGCGCGCGCGCACCCACCCCACACCCACAACACACACCAACCACAACACACTACACACATCACACAACACACACACACCATAAACTGTATTTGTGGGATAAGATTACCAATAGTCATGTTATTTTTGATTGTGGACATTTAAAAGCATTTTATACCGGCTGTATCAAGTTTGTCACTAGATCAGATTTTGTCTGAACCATTGTTACTGTTGGACATTGTGTTAGGATTGATAAGAAGTCCGATAAATCAGTTTTTTTGTAGTATGTTAAAGTTATTTATATTTAGTACCGTATCTGACACTTTTCTATTATTGTTTGCGTTCTCTGTTTAGATTACTTTTTTCCTCTAAAATCACTAAATGTGAATAGACGTAAACTGAAGATATCACACACACACACACACACACGCACACACACACACTGGTTTTTTTCTCCACAATTCCAAGTGGAATTAAACAGGGCTGAGTTTGATATTGATTAATTCTAATATAAAGAAAGATGAAAGTCCCGCTGTCGCTGCAATAGCTAGAGCTCACATTGATGAAACATATAGTGGTTATTTTAAAGTGGGTTTTTTTTACTGATGGCTCGTAGTCGACTGTGGGAATAGCTGATGACTGTTTTTTTAGTCCTGCATTAAAGGTAGAAAAAATCTTAATAATAATAATAATAATGATGGAATTTATATAGCGCTGAATCTTGTAAAGCAACAATCAAAGCCCTCAGATGACTTTTTTTAATGCGTGTGTATGCGGTTTTGTAAATTTTGTCATCTGTTCCCACCGGCACACAATGGCCTACTCTTTCGAACATATCATTTAGGCAAAGATTTTTCAATCTTTACTGCGGAACTTATAGCTGTATTAAATGGCCTTATAATTTTTTTTTCTTAAATCTGCATATCAATATATTGTGAGGTGCTGTTTTGCATTGATTCTAAGTCTGTTTTGCAAGCATAAAAGCATTTAATACTAAGGTAAGAGGGGAACTAATCATTGACATTTGACACCTTATACATTTTCTTTCCTTACGAGGTACTATACCCTTGCCTTTTGCTGGATTCCGTCACATTGTGGAATCCACGGGCAACGAGAAAGCTGACCAGTTAGCCCAAAGCTGCTGCCATGGACACGGAATGTTAAGTTACAGCACCTCTGACCCTTCCACCTCTGCTCAGGAGGGCATACTTCTGCTGCGACAGAAGCTTCTTGGAAACCGTGTCAACAGCCAACGAAATAATTCTTATTGTGGACATTCATTAAGTGTCAGTGTGTCATTTTCACAACAGACTGGTGGGAAGTATGATCTACAGGTTCAGATTGAATGCATTTAGGACTAAATTTTGTAAACAGCTAACTGTCCATTGGGTTCTGACTTATCACCTAAGCATGTCATTCTTCATTGTGAAGTACTTCGACCATATTGTTCTGGTACAGTTGTAGATAGGATTTAAAAGATGTCATTTGAACAATTCTTAGCCGATAATGTGATTATGTTGGAGATAGTTGTTTAGTTAAAAGCCCTGTTGGGAAACTTTTGTAATTATTCTTGCTGCAGTTTAAGCTGTTCAATGCCTGCCCCCTTCCTCCCCACCTCACCCCCGTCCCTCCCATAATTTCTTTGTTGTTTTAGATAAATCTCGTGCACAGACACAAATAGGTAAACACACACACGCGCGCGCGCGCGCGCACACGCACGCACGCATGCACACACACACACACAGCACACACACACACACACACACACACACACACACGTTCTCTATATATTGTAACACTTTATCTTTGGTCTAATATCACCTTGAGTGAACAGATGTTAAATGAAAGAAAGAACACTGGTTTGACAGTCTAGTTAGTTGTGGGCCTTGGTTTGTCTGTTTTCTTTCATTATGTAGGGATTCATAGATGTTTGTACACTGTTTTTTTTGTTTGTGTATTTTTTCTTTTCATTTTCCTGTATGTTGGCTTCTTGTTGTTTTTTACTTCCTACGCGATACCGCCCCCCCTCCCCCCCTGGGAGACAGGAAAGCCTAGTGGTTAGAGTAATATGCATTGCGCTCGTGATCTGCTGACCCGGGTTTGAATCTCGTTCAAGAGGATTTTTCCTCTGGTTTTAACATCAGTACAAAACCCATCTCCTCTAAAGTCTTTCGGTTGAACATACACCGGGGTCCCGTGTGCGAACGCAACAAAGAACATCTTGCGCAAACGTTAAACCCATTCCGCTTTTCGGAAGAGTAAGTCATTGTGTCCCGGGTTGGGTACAGACAAAAAAATTTTACAAAACTGCATACACACGGGACTGCTATGAAAAATTACTACGTTATTGCAACCTTTACCAATAAATTGTACCATGAAAAAGAGGAAACCAATAAAATAATACATTGGAAAATAAAAAATTACACACACATACATACACACCACACACCCACATAATACACACGCACACACACACTCATACACACATGCGCGCGTGCGCGCACAACACATAGGTAAAGAATGTTTTAAGAATAACAAAAAGTAAAAACGTAAAAGGTCAAACAAAAAAAATACTTCACCTACTTTAATCATCATTCTTTCATGTTCATACTTTAGAAAAAAAAAAGGTACGGGAACAAAACTTTAGAAAATACTAGGTTTTTCATTGCGTTGTACTGACAATATTGCCTGCAAAGTCACCCTCCTCTCCTTCCTCCACCCACGCAGACGTGTGCTCTTTAAGATATAGGCAGCCACACTCCGACTTCAAGAAAGGTTGTGCTGTTCCCTGCTAAAAGGACGGACAGGTCCATCTTCCTGTCACTGTGACATAGCAGGGGAGGCAACACACACTATCCCCATTAGAAACAGCCACTCATTTGTTTACATTCCCCTGTAAAGGTTGAACACACCCCAATCGATTGAGGCTGACAGACAGACAAACAACAGACAGACAAAACAAACAGAAAAGACAAACAGACAGACGGGACAAACAAACTGAAAGACAAACAAACAACAGACAAACAAACAAACAGACGAAAAAGACATACGAACAACAGACAGACAAACAGACAGACAGACAAACAGACAGACAGACAGACAAACAGACAGACAAACAACAGACAGACAAACCAACCCAGACAGACAGACAAACAGACAGCCCATACAAAAAAAAACAAACAGAAAGACAAACAAACAGACAGACAAACAAACAAACAACAGACAGACATACGAACAGACAGACAGACAAACAGACAGACAGACAGACATACGAACAGACAGACAGACAGACAACAGACAGACAGACACAGCCCAGGCAAAACCCGGGTCACTGAGGCAGGCAGCAGACAGACAGACAGACAGACAAACAAGAGACAAAACAAACAGACAGACAGACAGGCCCTTGTCACTGAGGCTGACAGACAGACAGACAACAGACAGACAGACAGGCAGGCAGGCAGACGACAGACAGACAGACACGGGCAGACAACAGACAGACAGCCCAGACTGACCCTGATCACCCAGCCAAGGTCTAAAAAACCCAGTTTTCCACACCCATGCTTTAAACGCGGCGCGCGCGCGCCCACATACAAACAAAACACACACAATAGAAAACACACACATACACACACACATACACACACACAAAACACACACATACAACACACACATAGAGCCCCACAACACCACATAGAGACACACACACACATACACACACACATACACACACACATACACACATACACACAACACACACATAGACACACACAACAACACACACACACACACACACACACACACACACACCACACAAAACACTCACACACACACACACACACACACACGGTTTGACAGTCAGTTAGTTGTGGGCCTTGGTTTGTCTTTTTTATTTCATTATGAAGGATTCAAGATTTTGTACACTGGTTTTTTTGTTTGTGTATTTTTTTTTTTTTTCATTTTCCTGAAATGTTGGCTTCTTGTTGTTTTTTACTTCCAACCCGATACCGCCCCCCCCCCCCTCACCACCCGGGGACAGAAAGCCTAGGGGTTAGAGTAATATGCATTGCGCTCGTGATCTGCTGACCCCGGGTTTGAATCTCGTTCAGAGGATTTTTCCCCTGGTTTAACATCAGTACAGACTCCAGTCCTCCTCTAAAGTCTTTCGGTTGAGACTAAAACCGAGGTCCCTTGTGCGAACGCACAAAGAAACTCTTGCGCAAACGTTAATACCCATTCCGCTTTTCGGAGAGTAAGTCTTTGTTGCCGGTGGTACAGACAACAAAATTTACAAAACTGCATACACACGGGGACTGCTATAAAAATTACTACTTTTATTGCAACCTTTAAACCAATAAATTGAAACCATGAAAAAAGGGAAAACCAATAAAAAAAAATACTTTGGAAAATATAAATTACACACACATTCATACACACGCACACCCACACATGTACACAGCAACACACACACTCATACACACATGCGCGCGTGCGCGCACACACATAGGTAAAGAATGTTTTAAGAATAACAAAAAGTAAAAAATCATAAAACGTCAAATAAACAAATTACTTCACCTACTATATCATCCATTCTTTCAAGAAAGTAGTATTTTACACAGGCACAGAACAACAAAAGAAGGAAGTAAACAAAGAAGTCAAAGCTGCTGTTGCACGGGCCAGACGTATATATAAAAATAAGATAGAAGACAAGTTTGCGGGGAACAATTTTCGTGCTGCATGGCAGGGTATCAAAAATATGTCTGCAGTAAATATGGTAGGTGTCCAACATAGGTCAAAGATCAGTTTGCAGGGAGTATGTGATAACAACTTACCAGACCATCTAAACGCATTTTTTTTACCCCGCTTTGAAAAGCAGATTTCTCAGATGAATTAAATGATCTGAAGCAATCCCTAGTTTCTGAAATAGCGCATTTGATGAAGAAATTACTGTAAGCACTTAAAGGCAATAAATATTAACAAATCTCCCGGACCCAGATGGATATGTGGAAGAACCCTTAAATTCTGCACAACTGAGCTTGCCAGTGTCCTTCAACACCTTTCCAGGCCTCACTGGATACTGTCAATTCCGGGTTTTTTGGAAAACTTCCAATGTAATACCTTTTTCCAAAGAAACCCAATCCTTCTCGGCCTAACGATTTTAGACCTGTAGCTCTCACATCTCTTGTGATGAAAACGCTAGAAAAGATCGTAAAATCCCCTCATTCTTCTCTACAGAGAAAAAACCTTGACCCACGCAATTTGCATACAGGTCTCGAAGGGGTGTCGAAGATGCCAACTATTCATTTTGAACAAGTTGTATACCACTTGGAAACACCTGACCTCATGCCAGAAAATTTTTCGCTGACTTTGGTTCAGCTTTCAATACAAATGCAGCCTCACGTTCTGGTTAAAAAAAATAATTCAAAATTTGACGTGGACAATCAACTTGCTCGTTGGCTGATTGAATTTTTAACCAACAACCAAAAGCGGTTTTGGGCCAACAAAATATCTTCTTCGGTTAGATTACCTGCACTGGTTCTCCCAGGGCGCGTCCCCACACCACTTCTGTACAATTCTATACACAATATTGCAGAAGCAACTAGGAAATTCCTTTCTGGTAAAGATCGCAGACATAGCTCTGTTATCCCTCTTATCCGATCAGACTTAGACCACGGTCCACCCTCACCGAGTTCCCTACACTGGTGTGACGAGGCCTATCTGGAGCTAAAATGTTCTAAACTAAAGACCTGCTATCGACTTCAGAAGATCAGGGCATACTCCTAAGAATATTATTATCCATAACAAGAAGTTGAAAACGTTTTGAACTAAAAGTATCTGAACTGTTTTTTGACCACAGTTAAACTGGGACGTTAACACTGACGCTATTTTGGCAAAAGGGAAACAACATCAAACGTCTGTATTTTTTCTGAGGAAACAACTAATTTTTTGTAGACAAAAAGAATCCTTTCCTTGTTTTACAAGTCTTACATAAGAGTGTTCTAAGCTTTGCTTTCATTTGTTGATACATACCTTAGTGTTAATAACAAGAATGGGCCACATGCAGAAAATTGTAAGAATCTGCTCAAAAATAATTGGAAAAACAAAGAGATCTCAGTCGTTCTCAATCAGCACTTGTAACGCAAAGCCACAGCGATTTTGGCTGATCCTTGTATCCCCATGCTTTGTTTTCCAGAATTTCAATGTGCCTTCGGAACGGGACCGTTTAGGTGTCCATCAGCAACACTAACAGGAAAAAGAAACCTCTTTTGTGCCAGTAAGCTGTTCGAATTCTTAATTCGCAATGATGTTTGACTACCGAGTTTTATACATTTCTCTGAATTATCTGCCTGATTTGTCATTGTTACGAGGTAGTCAATACCATAATTTGTGTGTGTGTTGTGAGTGGTGGCGTGGGTGTGTGGAAAATAAGTCTGTCTTCTAGTCAACGGTTTTAAAGCATTGAATTCATATATTGGTGTATGGGTGGTGTGGCGTGGGGCGTGTTCGCACACACACGTTCGTGCGTGAACGTGCGCGTATATGCTCGCGTAAAAATAAGTTTTTTAATGTCCTCATAGTCAATGGTTTAAAATGGTGTTCACAAGTGAAGTGGTGCCGTGGAGTGCGGGTGTTTTGCGTGTGTGTGCGCATGCGCGCGTGTGTGTTGTTGTGTGTGTGTTTCGTACATTTTAATTGAAAACCAATATGAAATATAGCTTTTGTGGCTTTGATATATTTGAATGTGTATCAATCTGCCTGTCAGTATTGTAATTGCCCCTTCATGGATGATTAAAGTGGTTTTTGACTTTGACTTGACATGACTGACTTGTTCCATACTTTAAATATAAAAAGGTACAGGAAACAAAATGTTAGAAAATAATAGCATTCATTGTCCTTATTACTGACAATATTGCATGCAATGACATCCTCCTCTCCTCCTCCACCACACGCAAACGTGTGGCTCTGAAGATAAGGCAGTCACCACTCTGACTTCGAAAAGGTTTCTGCTATTCCTGCTAAAAAGGACGACAGTGTCCAGCTTCCTGTCAGCTGTGACATAGCATGGGAGGCAACACACTACCCCATGTAGAAACAGGCACTCATTGTTACTTCCATTCCCTGTAAAAATCTCGGCACAGCGCCTCGCATTGAACCAGACCAAAAACAAACCCAAAGAACCCCAAGAAAACCCCCAAAGGACCCTGTCATTTGAGGCGACAGACAGACAGACAGACCTGTCATTGAGCTGACAGACAGACTGACTGACCGTGTCATTGAGGCTGACAGACAGACAGACTGACTGCTGAACCGTGGTCCATTGAGGCAGTGTCAGACTGACAGACATAGACAGAAGGACAGACAGACAGACAGACAGAACAGACAGACCTTTCGTCTAATAACCACTTAGAGGAACAGACCATTAAATTGAAGACAACAACACAACAGACATACCTGTCACTGAGGCTGACGAGACAGACAGACATACAGGGACAACAGACCAGAACAGAAAGACAGACCCTGGTCACTGAGGCAGACAGACGGATAGACAGGCAGACAGACGGCAAGACAGACAGGCAGACAGGCAGACAGACCCTCATGATCCATCAGAACCAAGTCTACACCATTTCTACTCGCGCATGCCTGCACACACACACACACCCACACACAACACACACACACATACACAGCACACACACATACACAAACACACACACACACACACTCACACACACACACACACACACACAACACACACAAACACACACACACACACACACACCCACTGTTTGACGGTCTAGTTAGTTGTGGGCCTTGTTTGTCTTTTTCATTAATTATGTAAAGGATTCATAGATTTTGTAAACCTGTTTTTTTGTTGTTTATTTTTCTTTTCACTTTTTTTTATGTTGGCTTGTTGTTGTTTTTTTACCGAAGTGCCTACCCGATACTCCCCCCCACCCTGTCTTTTTTCCATTACTTATTTGTTATTACTGTATTACTATTTTTAGTGGTGATGGGTGGGATTATTCTGAAAGAAACACTAAAAAATCATCGTGACCATGATTCCCATTCCTGCCTCTCTTTTCACACAAGTGCTTTCCACAACTTATACCCACTATCACGAAAAATAGTAAACTCATCTCTTGTTTCAGGAAATGTTCCATCAGCTCTCAAAATGCTATAGTCAAACCTCTACCTCAAAAAGCATGACCTTGACCCTAACATTCGAAGAATTATTATACCTGTTCCCAATCTACCTTTTTTCTAATCCTTGAAAAAGTAGTTCTCAAACACTCTACAACCATCTTTCTCTCCAACAATTTTCTTCCTGAATTCAGTCCGGCTATCGCGTCAACCACAGAACTGAAACCACCCTAGTCCACACCGTAAACACGCATCTACTTGCTTCTGACTCAGGGAAAATCCCTTCTCACTCTACTCGACTTATTAAGCAGCCTTCGACGTATGACAAGTCTATAGACCACGTCAATTCTTCTCTCACCGTCTTCAAAAAAACGTTCGTGTTAACTGGGGCACATCCTCACCTGGTTTAATTCATCCCTTAACGACCGATTCCAGAACAGTTGCAGTAACAAGATTTCAACAATACCTGCCAAAACTGAAAGGCGGAGTCCCACAGGGATCAGTTCTAGGCCCAGTGCTGTTCACTCTTTACAAAACTGTCACATTTAATAAACCGTCATCAAATCAAGCCTCATTTTAACCAGCTGACTCTCAGATCAATCACTGTTAATCCTGAA
Source organism: Rapana venosa (assembly GCA_028751875.1). Classification (NCBI taxonomy): domain Eukaryota; kingdom Metazoa; phylum Mollusca; class Gastropoda; order Neogastropoda; family Muricidae; genus Rapana; species Rapana venosa. Next base: position 6,421,062 of record CM054165.1, read on the forward strand.
AATCTGCCTTCTCTCCTAGACAAATATGGCCCACGCTTTGAAGATATTCAAAACTGGATGACACAGAAACAAATTTACAGCTAAATGCAGATAAACCGAAAACCATGCTGTAGGGAAACCAAACAAACACTCTTGCCATTTACAACAACTTCAATTGAACCTGCAATACATCTGTACCCTCTATCCACTGCGTGAAGTATCTAGTGTTGTTCATCAACTACACTCTCGTGCAAAAATCATCACCCAGAACCGCCTAGTCAAGCTATACATCAATTGCGGTGTATTAGTGGCCTTTGAAAGTACCTGTCCACTGATGCAACATCCAAACTAGCAACCTCCCTCAAATCTCTCACGTCCCCCTGGACTATTGCATTCTCTTTTGTCTGGTCGTTCCAGCATCATCAACCAACTACCCTTCAATGTACACAAACCCGCAGCTCGTCAGTTCTCAGAAAGAAAAAAATCCTGAGCACATTACCCCTCTCTTTGGCGATCTTCCACTGGTCCTAGCCTGTGCCACAGTAGTAAAAATTATTAGATCATACCCTCTGTTACAAATGTCCTCCACATAACGCACCATCCTACCTTGTGAATGTCTTCACCGGTACACTCCTCGATCCATCCGCTCGGCTGCAGATACCTTGCGCCCGACGAATACCTTGATTCAACATCACCGTTGCCGCCCGCTCTTTCTCTATTTCGGGTCCTCGACCTGTAATGAGCTCCCTCTCTCTCTTCGCCAGAAACCTAGTTATGACACTTTTTAATCAAGCCTAAAAACATATTTATTCAAACCTAAGTTTTCCCCGCTCCTAGTTTCATATCAGACTATCCTAACTTCACTAACCCATGTCTTATCAACCTGCTAAAGTATATGACCTGTGTGAGGGTGTGTGTGGGTGTGGGGGTGCTTTGGAGAAACATTTGACTATTGCAATTTTATTCAATAGATTTGGTCTGCAGGCGCACCATGTTAATAGTATAGAATGTTTGTTTTAAACTATTGATATTTTGTCATTGATGCATGACTGTGTAAGATTAGGTTGAATCATGCCTTTGAATTGTCCTTTGCAAGAGATAGGACTACTAAGTTTCCATGTATTATTTATTATTATTATCATTATTATTGGGATCAGCTTTGTAATCATTATCACGAATTATTTGTCCTGATCTTTATGTTGATTGATATTGCATGTACATTTTTAAATGTTGAAAAGTACTAATTTAAGAACCGGACGCATAAATGTTCATGGCATGTTGAAGGAGAGGAAGTATAAATTGCTAACAGTAAGGTCATGCAATTGAGCGAAGGAGCAGATTTTCATCTTTTGTTGTGGATTTTGTTTTTTGTTTGTGTTGAATAATTTTATTTATGTTTTTTTTTCTTCTTTTCTTTGAGGGGGGGGGGGGGGGGGGAGGGGGTATGCTTTGTTCGCTTTTGTTTTCTTTGTTGATTCTTTTGTTTGTTTTTGGTTTTTTTTCATGGCTTTTTGTGTGTGTTGGTTTCATTAAATGATAAAGTTTGACAATGAAAGGGTAATATGTAACCTGACATATTTTGTTTGCTATTTACTTTTTTTCTCTCACCTTGTTCTGTAATCCCAAATCTAAGTGAGTACAAAGGTGAGCGCTGTGTATGTACGAGTGTATGTATATGAACGCCGCCGCGCGCGCGTGTGTTTCGCGTGTATGTGTACGAGTGTATGTATGTGAAACCACGCGCGCGCGCGTGTGTGGTGTGTTGTGTTGGGATGTGTTGGGAGGGCTTTGTTTATGTTTTGCCTTGCCTTGGCGTTGCGTGTGCGAGTTGTGTTGTGTGGTTGTGTGTGTGTGGTGTGTGGTGTGTGTGTGGTGTGTGTGTGTGTGTGTGTGTGTGGTGTGCGTGTGCGCGCGTGTAGTGTGTACGAGTTATGCAGTGTATTTTCTTGGGGGGGGGGGTGGTTTTCAGTTTGTTGTTTGATGAAGTTTGTTTTTTTTGGTCGCGTGTGAGTGTGTGTGTTTTTTTTTTTTCTTTCTTTTTTCTCTCTATTTCAATTTCTCTTTTGGAGTTAGTTTTATATTATGGGTTATGGGTAATCAATGGATAGATTAATACTGATCAAGTTGTGTTTTGTTTCCTAGACAGATGGCTTGAATGAAAAGAAGCAAATGCTTTGCTATTCAATTGACCTCTAGAAATAACATTTTGACTGACTTGACTGACTGACAGCCACGCATACACATATACAGACACACACACGCACGCTCCGCTCGCACGTGAGCGCGCGCACTACACCCACAAAAAAAAGGACGCGCCGCGGGAATGAATAGCCGAAAAATCAGCCAAGCAGGGAGGTCAACTGTGCCCATCTGGCAACCTTCGTCACCAGCCTGCCCCCCAGTCAAGAGGTGTGTCTGGGGACAGACAGGTCCTGCACCACTGCTGACAGACCTGACCTCCCCGTGACCTCCTCCGTGTACCTCCCTTCTGGTAGAGAACGGGGAAAAGAGGGCATCTCTAGAGAGCTACAGTACGTCCAGCTGACCTCAAACCATTCTAAATCTAAACCGTCCAATCAGGAACAATGTCCTAGTAGATTGCCGAATCAACTTGAGCGAACCAAACTACCTATTGTGAAGATTAGGGTGTTATGTGTGGCCAACAGTTGGATCTGATACCCTGTTGTCCTGCAGCTGTCCTCCAGTGCTCACACACACACCTCAACACTGACACAAACACAGACCACATACACACACACAACAATGACATCACCACACGCCACACACACACACACGCACGCACGCACCGCACACAAACGCACAACACACACACACACACACATACACACTCACCACACACACACACACACCACCCCCAAAACCAACCCCACCCACACACACCACACACACACACACACACTCAAAAAGAGAACATTGCGCTGGCAATCTGACGACCCGGGTTCGATTCCCGATCCATCAAGGGAATATTTTTCCCCTGATTAAACATCAGTGCAGACTCCACTCTCCCCAAAAGTTCTTTGATGAGACTATAAACCGCGGCCGCTGTGTGCGAACGCACGCAGAACATCTTGCGTACACGTAAATCCGTTCCCGTTTCGTATGAGTGTAGTCTGGGCGCTAGCCCTTCGGATGAGACGATAAACCGATGTCCCGTTGTGTTACACATATTATTTAGCGCGGTAAAAAGAAACCACGGCAACATGGAAGTTTGTCCTGGCAAAATTCTGTAGAAAAAAGCCACTCTGATAGGGAAACAAATACACTTACAGACATGAAAAGAAAAAAACAGTAAAGGGTGGCGCTGCTCTTGTGGCGACGCATTCTCCCCGGGGAGAGCAGCCCGAATTTCATAGAGAGAAATCTGCAGTGACTTAAAGTGGTCTAACATAGATTAACCCCACCCCCCTCTAATATTTGTGCTAAGACGGCCACACAGCTAGAATAGATTGCATCATCATTCTATGCACAGCACACAAACATACACACACACATAAAAGATAGTCTCACACACAACAACTCACTCACACACAAACACTTACACACACCACATGAAAAACACACACAACACGCACAGCACACACACACACACCACACAACACACTCTCACCACGCACACACCGCACACACACACACACACACAACACACGCAACACACCACTAGACAATCAGTGCCATATCCCACTCCTCCCTAAACGTCCCTGTGGAGCAGACCACAAACCCAAAGGTCCCCTGTAACAAGGCACGCACACAACCTGCTCACCCTCAAAGAGCACAGGCACCCTGTGCCAAAAGGAAACAAACAGACAACAAAATGTACCCAAACCGTACGCAAACACGGGGACCGTTGCAAAAAAGCACACGAGTGGCTCACGGCATTATCGGCGGTAAAATATATCAGAATAAGAGAAACAATACTCTTTAGAGGCTAGCTATGTAGCAGTGCAGAAAGGCCACAGGGTGATGTCCCCTGACACTCTCAGACCCGTTCTAGGAAACATAATGTCCGCGCATAGGTGACTACAACACGGCCCTGTTCCCCACCTTGAGCTAGTTCAATGAGCTACAATATCCTAATAGTAACTGCATCACTGGAATACAACACTGAATACACCAGTACCCCCACAAATAAAACCTGCAGCACCACACACCGATCACACGATCTACATCATCCCTGTTTTCAAATAAACGAGCCTATTCTGCCAGAAGAAATCGCCATAGAAAAACACTTTTCAGCAGGATCACAATAAACTGACAATTTTATAAAGGATTAGACCTAAAAAGATACGCCATCCACCCGAAAGATCCCACAAAAAACGACCCAAACCAACTGAACACCAACCTGCAATAAGAACAAGCCCCCCACGGACTCGGTAACCTTTTCTTGTTCATTTTCGTGGCAAGCGTGTGGAGCCAGTAGAAGCAGCTCTAACAGTTAAAGGGAAGCAACCTCCAATTGTAGCCGTGCAGGCGGGTCTCCAATAGTGGCTTCCCTTTAATTGCTGAACGCGCATACCACCAGCAAGGGAAGACCGGGGAAGCTGGTCATGATTGGTCTTGTGAGCACTAGCGTCACAGTGTGGCCAGTTGTCCTGACCTCTACAGTCCCCACAGCCATGGTGGAAAGAGTTTCCAGTCTTCAGGGCTCAGAACTGCACCAGTGTTGGGGAGAACTGCTAGCTGCCAGGTAGGACTGCTGCTGGTTCTTCTTCAGCGTCTCCAGCAGCCGTGTTCCCAGAATGGCTCCACCTCAGTGCCCGCGATGTGGTGACACCATAAGCACTGAGCCAGCTGATCATCCCCCGCTGCTGTGGGCTGCCCTCAGGGTCAAGGTCTCCTGGCAATTGCCGCATACCCCCACAGCGGGCCAGGGTCAAGTCTCCGCATTGCCGCAACCCCCACGAAGGAGACTGCGGGCCAGGTCAAGGTCCTCCAGGCATTGCGCATCCCCCACAGCGGCAGGGTCAAGGTCTCCAGCATTGCCCCGCATCCCCCACAGCGGGTCAGGGTCAAGGTCTCCAGGCAGTGCCGCATCCTCCCCCACAGCGGGTCAGGGGTCTAGGTCTCCAGGCATTGCCGCTCCCCCACCACAGCGGGTCAAGGGGTCAAGGTTCTCCAGGGCCATTGCGCACCCCCACAGATGGTGGTCCTGAGGGCTGAAGACCTCCACTGTGTCCACCAGATGCGGACATCTCCGCCCCCCTCCCTCCCTCCCCTTCGCCTGCAGTGGGGCGAGGAGAGGAGGAGGAGGGGAGGAGGAGGATGAGGAGGAAGGAGGGGAGGTGGATGAGGAGAGAGGAGGGAGAGAAAGGAGGGAGGAAGGTGGAGGAGGAGGAGGAGGGTAGGGGAGGGGAAACAGACTTTCCAGCTGATGCAGCGCCTCCCTCCCTCAGGAAGCAGACCTGCAGCAGCTCTGTCACTCTAGGCCTGCAAGGCGGTTACCAGGTTTCCACACTGACCCAGGCCACGTTCTGCTCTTACCAAAGGGCCCGCCACACGGATAGTCCTGCAAGCTGCCCTTTGCGCTGCCCCCATGGCCTCAAGCCCCCCGTCAGTCCCCCAGCCGCCTCACACAAAAGCACACAGCACACCCGCTGCCCTGTTTCCTCCCTGGAAACTTGTTGATCCCCAGTCGTCATTCCACAACCGCCCCCTTCCTTCCCACAACACAGCTGCCCCCACCACGCTTCGTTTAGACGGTGTTTTTTTTTTCCCCTTCAGCCTTTTGAAATTTCCATTTCCCCCCCGTCCTCCCCCCCCCCTCCTCTGGTCCCCTCTGTTCCCATCTTCAGTCCAGGTGGACCCATCCCCCCCCCCCCTCCCACAGGATTCGTCTGTGTGTGTGTGTTTGGGTGTGTGTGGTTTTGTGTGTGTATGTGTGTGTGTGTAGGTGTGTGTGTGTTTGTTTGGTTGTGAGGTGTGTGTATGTGTGTGTGTGTGTGTATGTGTGTGTGTAGTGTGTGTGTGTGTGTAGGGTTGTGTGTATGTGTTTTGTGAAATGTCTGTGTGTGTATGGTGTGTATGTGTGTGTGTGTGTATGTCTGTGTGGATGTGTGTGTTGTAGTGTGTGTATGTGTGTGTGTGTGTGTATGTGTGTGTATGTGGCGTAAGTGTGGTATGAAATTGTGGGGAAATGTTATATGTATGTGTGTAATGTGTGGTGTATGTATTGTGTGTATGTGTGTTTTGTGGGTGTGCGCGCGCGCGCGCGCGTGTGTGTGTATGTGTGTGTATATGTCAAAGTCAAAGTCAAACTTTTATTTTCAGATGGTACATTGAATAAGCAGTGCATTTGCTTTTTTTCATCAAGCCATCTATCTAAAGAAAGAAAAAAAAAGCGATAAAAAAGATAATGTATATGCAGACATAGAATAACAAACCTAATATATGGTAAACTATACAAATCAAACAAAAAACCAATAACATATGCATATGTGGAATTAAAACAAAACAAAAAACCCAGAAAAATATGAGACCATACAATTCAAATAATTCAAAAAACTAAAAAAAATCCCTATACACAAACAAACCAAGCAACAAAGAAAAACCCAAACCAAAACAAACAAAGAAGACAAAACAAGTAAAAATAAAAACCCCCACCCAAATGCTTCCCTCCCCCCTCCTCACACACAATACACAAACCTTCAACCATTACAAACAACGAATAAAATAACAACAAGAAATAAACAATCAAACAAACCAATTAACAACACAACAACTACAGCGACAATAGCGAACATAGGACAAGAATAACAGCCAAGACAATTATGCAAGAACAATTATAGAATAACAAAAAGACGAGAAACAGAGTCCCAAATATCCCTCCCCCTCCCCAAGATAACCACCCTAAACCCAAAACAAAAAAGGCAAATAAACCAGAACCCACCCCACCACTACCAACATTAACAACAACAACGACAACCAAATGGATAATAAACAGAGGGACAAACTTATGTATCATTTAAACACTTACATTTTCACATACACATACACATCCTACACCCATATCCCCTTCACCACATAATATACTCATATTTAGAGATAAACAGAATAACCAACAAGCTATTGGATTTCAGGGAGCAATGAAGTATATCAAAGACATCCATTCCCCTCCCTATCCCGGGTCTATTACACGCATGTACATGTGCTTTTTGGTTGAGGGGCAGAGCAATGTTAATCCTGCGATCAAAGAATAAATTCAGGCCAATGTAAATCCACCCTAGCAGTACTAACTCAGCAATAACAATTTAGCTCATCAGTACAATGAACCAGCAAAACTAACAGTGACATAACTAAATAAATCAGTATATTTATGTGTAATACAAGAAGACCATAAAAAGGCCAAAACAGCAAGAAAGTAAAAAAACCAAAACCGAACCAATTACACAACACCACATGCACTCAAACACTCATACACACACACTCACACACACACCACAACACAACACACACACACACACACAACACACCAGATCAAAGCGTGCTGGGGTTGATATCATATCACCCATATATAGATCAATGTTTACCACATTTACTTTATTATGAATATGAAATCTTGGGTACATATCTGATTTTAATGACCAGAATAACGCAGTGACACGTTAATCACCTCTTAAGTTACAAGTCGTGTTCTGTACTTTTATTCATGGAAATAATCTTTTGTTGTGTTTTATGCTGATTTTTGCTTTTACTACATTTCAAATGTTGGGGGAGTTTATTCCATAGGTACTGCTTGGAATTTAAAAGAGCTCGAATTTATATAGGTTTTTTCTGTGTCTGGACAATGTTAGCAAATGGTTGTGTCTATGGTTGGTTAACTTGAAAGCTTTGGTGAAAATTGGGTGGTGCAATTTTGATTAACAACTTTTGCATAAACACAGCTTTATAGATTGAAAGTCGGTTTCGAAATGTCAGGACATTTATTTTGCTATAAATCCTCAATTGTTCAGGGTTGCTTGTTTTTAACTAATACAAGTTTTACTTCTCTTTTATATAAAACGACGAATGGAATTTCAAGTTCGTTCCACTGAAGGTGTCCCAATAGTTGGACGCATAGTCAATTGATTGTAGTAATGTTACCGCAAAAAAAAAGTTTTCGAGAATGATTATGTAGAAGTTTTTTATTTTGGATAATATTGAAGTCAGCCTTGAGCTAGGCGTTTACCTAGTGACATTATGTGATCAGTCCCATGTCATTTTTTTGATCAATGGTAACACCTAATATTTTAGTGAGTCAACTTCTTCAACTATTCCGTTATCCAACAACAGAGGTTGAAACCTATCATTCATTTTTTGCCTTTATGTCATGCCTGATACGCACATACATTTTGTTTTTTTTGTGCATTTAAGACATGTGGTTTAGTTGAGTCCAAATAAATCAATCTGTAATACTGTATTGAAGTTTGCGAGTTAATCTGTGGAGTCTGACTCACTACAAAAGAGAGTGTGTATCGTCAGCAAAATTTCACGTTAATTTAATAAAAACAGGGTAAATCATTCACATAGGACTGAAAACAAGAGTGGTCCCAATACTGAGCCTGGTTGGTACCCCTGTCTAATGGGTAGTAGTTCTTATGCCTTGGTTATTTACAGATACAAGGCTGCTGCCTATGGACAGAAAATTTTCTAGTAGCTGGATACCCTTCTGGTGGCAGTTTTGTACAATTCTAATTTACGCAATATCAAAGAGTGGTTGATCACATTCAAATGATTTTTCAAAGTCAACAAAAGGAGGCCAGTAAAAACTTATTGTCATTTATATTGTGTAGGAGGACGGACAGTGGAGCTGAATTTAGAAGCCGTTTGTATGTGCAGGAATAGTTTTTACGAACCTGATTTGTTCTAGGCAATAGATTGTTTTTTTATAAAGTAGAATTTAGGGTTTGCTTTGTATGTTGTTTTTTCAATGGGTTTAGATAGTACAGAGTTAATTGAAATTTGACCTGTAATTTGGAGGAGAAGAGCGTCAACTGATTTAGGGACAGGTATAACTTTTGCCTTTTAAACTTGAGAGAGAATACATCTTTCTCATTTACACAAGATGGTATAGGTATGTGCAGTGTTTCAACAATAACCGGACTAGCGAGTTTTATAATCCGAGCTTCTAATTGTCTAGATCAGGTGTTCTAGAATTCGTTTGCATTTTCTTGCTTTCTAATACATCCAAAGGCTTGTCATTGGATGGAGATTAAATGGAAAGTTAAATATGTTTGATGTTTAAATATATTGGTGTAGGTAATGAGATCATTTTCGCTTGACTATGTCACATGTGATAACTTTCTTTGTACATTTCAAAAATGGCTGTTTAATTCATCAGTTGATATGCTTTAATGAAGTTGACTTTTCATGAAAATGTTTTACATAATGTATTGATTGGCTTTTTCCAAATCTGGCGAGAGTCACTAGTGTAATCTAACAAACTGTTGAATAGTAATTACGCTTTTGCTCTGCGTTTATGCGATTACTTTATTCCTTTGTGTCCTGAATTGTTCATGTGTTTACCATGGGTTTTCAGGTGATTTCTTAATTTTATCTGAGATTCTATGTCTTTGTTTCCATGGAAGTTTGGTTTTTTTCTTTAACCTCTTTTTTTTTATAACGGGAGCAGGTTTGTTCATACACTAGATAAATATGTTAAACCAAAATTCAGCAGCTTCTCGGGGTCTCTGATTTGGTATACATCGTGTAATGTGAGTTCATCGGTCAGAAAGAATAATTATCCTCACAGAAGTGTTTGAGCGTCGGTAATATATAGGTTTATGCCCAACTTTAGGAATTTTTTGCGACGCTTAAACCAAGTACAGCAGACAGGATTACTGATCGCTGCAACCACATGACGGAGCACATACATCAACTATGTTGCTGTTTGCGTTGTGTATATATGATCAATTAATTAAAGTTACTGAATTATCTGTTGATTACGTGTGGGTTTATCTATTAGTTTTCAGACAAGTGCAGCAGCATATAGTTGTGATTCCATTTCGGTTTAGGTTTGAGTAAGTTCTATGTTAAAATCTCCAAGATTAATAGTTTCACAGTTTAAAAGATGCAACTTCATCCATTAGAGAATTGAATCTATCTAACCAATTAGTGGTTCTGACGGATTTCTGTATATGAATCCTATCAAATGTGGACTACTGTGCTTTAATTTGATTCTACCCAAATTGATTGATATTCATTACACATCAAAATTGTATAGCCTTTCCTTGAGCAGATATTGAGAGATTGCGAAATTTGTTAATAAGCTGTGTTTTTGGTTTGTAGGAATTCTGGCAAATATAGTTGGTATCCTGGAATGTGCATGTCTGCATCAGTTATATTTGAAGAAAGGCGGCGGGATCAGCAAAGCCAAATAAATGAAACTCATTTTCCCATCATTAAATAGTATGCTAGCTATGTCATCTTTTTTATTGGTTGCATTGTTTATGTTGAGGTAGTCCTACTGGTATAGTCCATGTTTTTATTGGCCACTTGTCTGATGTAAGAGACATTGACGTAGAGGGGGGGACGTGCCGTTAAATTGCTGTGTTAGAATTTCAGGTTTAAGAGAGCAAACGCACCAAAGAAAAAACAAACAAAAATAAACATTACAGAATTAAAACCCAATACAAACACGTAATGAATATAAAGACTCACTAAGATATAAGGTGTGAATCTTACATAATTGTTCGTAAACAAAATTAACTAATTAACAAAATAAAGGTTATAACATACACACACTAATTGAGGTATTATTATGATACACATGCAATGCAATATCTTTAAGTTTAACATAAAATATTCAGTACAGGAAAAAAGAAAAGAAAGAGAATCAAAATGGAAAAAAAATTAACGTTTGAAAATAGACTTTCGGATTGGAATTGTACCTATTCCGTTTTCGTTGCAGTTTAAAAAAAACTGTTATTGCTAATAGTCTCTTATCCAATATACATTTGTTCAATAATCAGCTTGGGACCAATTGAGCAAAAGCGATTTCACTGTGTAATCCTTGTTAAAGTATTACTGCAGCATGAATCTCAATATCATTCCTCGAGAGAGGAAGGAGAGAGGCAGAGGTTGTGACAGAAGTAGGTAGAAAGGCAGTAATGTAACATCTCCTCAGTAGGTTATGCTCTGTGCGTCCAATGTAATTGACACACTATTGGAAAATGGGGTGGGAGGGGGAGGGGAAATAAACATTTAGTAACGGTTGAAATCACAAATATTCAAAGAAAAACACCGAACATAAATTATAAAACCACTTACTAGGTAATTATAGAAAACTTGATTCTCATATATTATATTATGCATGTGAGAAAAAGTATGAATTCACCATGCACATGTGTGGGCACACTCCCCCCCCCCCCCCCCCCCCCCCACACACAACAAGCCATACACAAGCTTACAATGCTCACAAATTACACTCTTTCATAGACCCTTATATTTCACAGCTTAATTAATCTAGGGTTGGAGCAAGTTCCATTAACAGACCTTTAATTTTTGGTCTGTTTTGAAAACTGGTAGGCCTTCAGGCTGTCGACCCAGCGTGATGCATGGGAAATAGGGTTCCTGGGTTGTCTGGCGGTGAGAGAAGTGAAAGGTCATTAGTCAGTCACAGGAGAGGTGGAAAGGACAGGGGACATAGGAAACACTGGGTTAGTGTTGTCTGTCATGGAGGGTTACCGTCTCCATACTTCGGTGCCCCTTCATGCGTCCTCATAGTGGCAGGAAGGGAGCGTGGTTTAGTATGTGGCGGAGGATGGCATCACCGGTGTGACAGTTCCAAGGTCACAAAGGCTTCGGAAAGGGAAATCACATTCCTCTGTTGCTTGGATGTAGGCTGTCGCGGTACATCATTTTTTTGGGTTGCACCCGACTTTGCTAGGAAGGAGGGGGTTGTTTGTCGATGGTAGCAAACCCCTTCCTGAATTGCTGGTTTCTTGTTTTATATTTGCGGTGTCTCTGATTGCTGTCGATTGTGAAGAAGCCTCTCACTGTAGGGTTGTCGTCCAAGGGGAGGAAGGATTCTGTGAGGAAGGGCTTGTAGTGCGGGCCCGGGGAAACACGTCTCTGAGCAGTCGGATCAGCCTGACCATCTGGCTGAAGAAACACTGACCCGTGTAGCAGCTATGATCCTACGTGGGAATACCACACGTCTGATGAGGGTGAAGGGGGGCGAGACATAGCCACTGACACAGCGTGGTCGAAGTCTGGACAGGCACTGACAGGTTACAGACGGGTGGCTGTGTGTTGGCATTTTGTTGTTGTCCAATCGTACCAACCCACAGAGTACCCACAGTAGTGTGTTGATTACTGGATGGGACAGATTCTGCTTCAGAGCAGTTTAAGGGAGATAGGAGGGGTGGGCTTTGTTGGTAGCTGGGGACTTGGGCTGTTTGCGTGTCTGTGTATGGATTGTAGTGGCTGTGAGTGTGAATGGTAGTAGGGTGGGGGGTGTGGGCAAGAAGGGGTTGTGTTTGTTACGTTGATTGTTAGTCAAAGGGGAATGTGAGAGTGAGAAAGTTTGTAATTTGTCTACAAAGAATTGGCCTCGTTGTTAGTCTGTGTTATTGATAACAGATGAGAGTTGTTTAGGGTTACATGTGTGTCAGTGGTTTGTGTGCAGTGGCTCTGAGAGTGAATCTGTTTGCGTGTCTGAAGAACTCAAATCTGTTTGAAACATCTACACTATATTTTACTGTTTGTGGGGACAGTTCAGCAAAAGGAAGCTCTGTGTTTGCATAGTCTGTCTGTGTCACTGAATGATGCAACTGTTTGGCAGCAGAAAGAGTCTCTAGGTGTGTCTTGGTGCTTTTGTTGACATTGTTTTGACTGTCTTTGAATGACTGGGGCTTGTTTTCTGTTTCTTTCAGTTGGGTTTGCTGGGTTTTGTGGCTGTCTTGTGTTAAATAATAATAATAATAATAATAATAATAATAATAATAATAATAATAATAATAATAATATATGGAATCTATATAGCGCTGGATCTTGTAAAGCAACAAATCAAAGTGCTTTTTAAAAAAACATATGCGTGTGTATTTGGTTTTTAAAATTTTGTCATCTGTTCCCACCGGCACACAATGACCTACTCTTTCAAACAGCGGAATAGGATTTAACGTGTGCGCAAGATGTTCTGCATGCGTTCGCACACGGGGCCTTGGTTTATAGTCTCATCCGAAGGACTTTCACTGATTTGGCTTGAAACTGCTTGTTTCATGATTTTCATGGAGTTTTTCATTCTGGTCTCTGAATCAGTGATGTTTTGTGTGTTTTGTTCTATCTGTTGTCTTGTTTGCAAAAGTTTAGATTCAAGTGTATGTATTTTGCTCTGCATGTTGGAGATGGTGAGGTTTGCAGCGATGAGTTGACTGTAGAGCATGGTTACTGTAGCAATGTTAGACATCTCCATGAGAGTGTAAGGTTTGGTGGTTGCGGTAGAGGGGTCACTTGATGGAGAGGTGAGTGTTTGGCGTTGAGGGAAGGGTCTGGACTGGGGAGAGAGGGGGGAGGAGTGGGGAAGGTTTGAGGGTTGGGTACAGGAGGAGAAGGTAGGGGGAGTGATGGGAGAGTCAGGGAATCTTGTGTTGAACTCTTTTAGGGGAGGGTGTTTGGGGCTAGGTTGAGGGGACTTGGGGGTCATGGAGAAGGGTGGGGTGGTATTCGCCCTGGAGGGAGGAGGAGGGGGTGAAGTATCCTTATCAGGGGATGAGCCCTGGAGGGGTGTAGAGAGTGGGGGTGTGGGACAAGCGCTGGCTGGGGGGGCTGGGATGGCAACACTGGAGGTGTGCTTTGCATGATGGCCAGTGGATCATGGGGGTTTGGTGCCACGATGGAATAATGTACATTTTGGCCATTTGCTGTAGTCAGGTTTATTTCTGCCAATTCATTCACAATAGTTTTTAGAGTATCGAACTCATTCTCGACCGACAGCTGACACACATTTCCCTGAATCAATAGTGTCCCAGTGGAGTGATATATTTGAATGGACAAAAGTTTGCAGGAGGCAACAGAAAACTGAATGAATTAGAGTGACGAGTTCATTTGGCAGAGTTGGAGTGTATCTGTCGGCACAGTTAATTGTAATTTTGTTATTCTTATCAAACTCCATAAAGGTGGAGGAGAAACCTGATGGCTGATATTTACCACAATATCTCTCAAAAAGCACGAATCTCCATAGAGGTAATTTCGAGTGGGGGGGGGGGGGGGGGGGGGGTATCAAACGTCACTTGATATGGGTCTTGGGTGGGCTGTATAGTCTCAGTGGTTAAGGACTTAGCACTCATGGATCCTGTAGTGGGACCAATCTTTAGGAGCCGGTAAACTAAAATGTTGTGTGGCTAGCAATATCATCAAATTATTTTTAAAAAATAACTGGAGTACTAAAAGAGAGAAAAAAAGAGGAAAATAACCTATTTATTTATAAATAAAAAACAAAGAAGAATGGTGCCTTATGCCATTGTACTTCATTTCAATTGTATGATACTGTTTAGCCAGAGCACAGCATTGTTCATGTGTCAGTTTACCATAACAGTTGAAAAATACTATAGGGTATGTACAGTGTGACTCTACAGTCAAGGTGTGATGGTGAGCCTTAGTAGGCCTGGTAAGAAAGGGCACACAATACCTTTAGGTTAGCTGTGGTGTTAGCTTAGGTCTAAGCCTAGGCCAATAGGTAATGATTGTAACCACTATGAGATTGGCAAGAGGCCATGGGGCCCTGCTTTAACAGTCCAACAGCAATGATGCAGGATTACAAGGATGGAGGGTACTGGTTTACACACACACACACACACCCCAGAGGTTGATTACGTGCACAGAGGTCCACCACTTCAGCACATCACAGCTCTTTTTTTGGAGGCCAAAACTTTGTAATGAATTTCGTCAATATCACACATTGCCCTGAATTTTATAACCAGAAATTTAACTTTTATTCACTGATGAAGACTGAATCCTTGTGTATAATTTTCAAAGAATCACATTTGATCAACTTATTAAAAAACACCTTCTATGGAGAGCCCTCTCCTGGCCACGTCTTCTCTAGGACAGTGCTCTGTGTCCTATTGTAATTTGTGTTGTGTGTTGTTATGCCTTTTATTTCCAGGGGTGAAAGATAACGGTATTATTGGATATTAGTGGGAGTACCTAGCTCACTAGTTAACTTTCTTTTTTGAAAGCTTTGTAGTCGACCATGTGGAAAGCACATTAGAGCAAGAAATCTTCACAATTGTCAAAAAAATATGCAGAGAAGCATAAATTTACATTTATTGTGGGTGGGAAATGTATATTTATAGGCATAAGCAGGAAATAATATAAGTAAACAAACAAGGTCCCAGTTTCTGTTTTAGTATTTGTTTGACTTGTTTGTGTTTTTTATGTATTTCCTTTTGGTGCTTGATACCTTTTTTTAATTTACCTTTCCAATCGAATAAGTTTATAGTCAATTTCGGAAAAATGCGACAATGAATGGTAATAAGCTCCTGATTTTGAATCTTAGTGGCATCAGAGCTGCTGTTGTACTTATAGATAATTAAAAAATAATTGTGGTTAATAATAATAATAAACAATAATAATATAATAATAATAATAATATAATATTATAAAAATAATATAATGAAAATTGGTATAGCGCCATATTGCAAAGACAATTCAGAAGCCGCTGCATTCAACATATTCTTACGGTTCAGCAGCCAAAACTTATCCAAAAGCTTAAACAAATTTCATGCACAACACAGACACACACACCCACACACAAACACAGGTTTGTAGGCTTTGGCAGGTAATGGGATTTGGGCTGTTGAACGCTAGGGGGCAGTTTTGAGATGAAAGAGGAAAAAGTTAGGTTTGAAACAAATATGTATTGAGGCTGGATTTATATGTGTCATATGTAGGCCTTTGTCAGAGAGAGAGAAGGTTGTTCATAGATGGATGGACCAAAAATAGAGTGAAGAGCGTGCCGACCAACGGTTGGACTGGTTGAATCTAGGTATTCGTAAAACTCAAGGATTCTGCAGCGGTAGCCGGAGTATGGGAACGAGAAGGAGTATACAGGTGAAGACATTCACAGTAGGTAGGATGGTGCTGTTTTGGTGGAGGACATTTGTAACAGAAGGGTACTGATCTTTAGTTTACTCTCTGTGCCACAGGCAACCATGGAGCGAGCGAAAGTGAGGGGTTACTTGTTCAGATTTTGTCTTTCTGAGGATAGTCGAGCTGCAGAGTTTTGTTATACGTTGAAGGAGTGTATAGTATGTTGCTGGGGAACCACTAAAGAGAATTGCAATAGTCCAGACGTGGATGAGAATGAGAGACGCAACAAGTTTGGATGTTGCATCAGTGGCCAGGTACTTTCTGAATTGACTGTTACGCCATAATTGATGTATCAAAACTGGCAGGTCTGGGTGATGAAGTTTTGCATAGAGAGTGTGTTGTCGATAACAACTCCTAGATACTTCACAGCAGTGGACAGAGGGACCGATGTATTGCCGAGTTCTATTGAAGCTGTTGTAATTGAAGAGGGTTTGTGTTTGGTCCCTACAAGCATGGCTTCGGATTTTTCTGCGTTTAATTGTAAAGTGTTCACATCAATTGTTTCAAGGTTTGTTTAATATTACACTAGACCTAGAGCACATGTCACACTCACTCGTACTTTGTGTCACAATCGCTCACACTCACACACAAACCACACACACACCACACACACACACACAAACCCACACACACGTGCGGCGCGCACGCACACACACACGCACACACACACACACACACACACACACACACACACACAGGGGAGAGAGGAGAGAGAAAATACTGGTATGGTCGTGTTGTGATGTGGCTCTTTCTTTTATATGGAATTGGTGATGAGGTGGCATGGACTGTTATGAATTTTGTGAATGGTGTGTGATGCTTCCATCCGCCAGAAGTCTCTGTGCACTGCTTCGTCAGTTATACAGTAAGGACATCAGAAGGTGTGTAATAATTAATTAAAAAACTTACCGTACCGACGCTCAAACCGACAGCTCTCATTGGGATAGATCAGAATTGTCAACAGTAATCACACCATCTTCACTCCGCTTGGTAACACGGTGCCAACATGACATGTGCACCTTGCTAGTTGAGCTCCCCCTCCCCACATCTGTCCGCTTTCGATGTTTGTTATTTTTATCAGTTCTGTAAAGGTGGAGGAGATACCTGATGGCTGTATTTACCACAATATCTCTCAAAAAGGACCCGAATCTCCATAGAGGTAATTTCGAGGGGGGGGGGGATCAAACGTCACTTGATATGGGTCTTGAGTGGGCTGTATAGTCTCAGTGGTTAAGGACTTAGCACTCATGGATCGTGTAGTGGGACCCATCTTTAGGAGCTGGCAAACTAAAATGTTGTGTCGCTAGCAACATCATAAAATTATTTAACAAAAAAACCCAAAAAAAACGGGAGTTACTAAAAGAGAGAAGAAAGAGGAAAAGAACCTATTTATTTAAAAAGAAAAAAAAGAAAAAAAAGAAGAAGAATGGTGCCTTCTGCCATGTACTTCATTTCAATTGTATATACAGTTTAGCACAGAGCACAGCATTGTTCATGTGTCAGTTTACCATAGCAGTTGAAAAACGATAGGGTAGGCCTATGTACAGTGACACTACAGTACACTGTGATGTTGAGCCTTGGTAGGCCTGGTAAGAAAGGGCACACAATACCTTAGGTTAGCTGTGTTGTAGTCTAGGCCTAGGCCAATAGGCTAATGATGTAACACACTTGAGATTGGCAAGCAGGCCATGGGCCCAGCTTAACAGTCCAACAGCAATGATGCAGGATACAAGGAAGGAGGGTCCCGGCACAACCCACACACACACACACCCAAGGTGTTACAGCACAAAGGCCCACCACTTCCCCAAAATCACAGCTCTTTTATGGAGCCCAAATATTTGTAATGAATTCTCAATATCTCACATTTGCCCTGAATTTATAACCAGAAATTTAACATTTTGTTCACTGATGAAGACACCTTGGTATAGTTTTAAAATTGAATAAACATTTGATCAATATTAAAAAACCCCTTCTCGGGGACCCTTTTCCTGGCACGTTTTTATCCTAGGCCCAGTGTCTGTGTGTGTTGCTTGTGTGTGTGTGTGTTATGCCTTTTTATTTTCAGGGGTGAAAGATAACGTATTATTTGGCATATTAGTGGGATTACCTAGCAAAAACTAGTAAATTACTTTTTTGAAACCTTGTAGTCGAACCATGTGGAAGCACTTTTGAGCAAGAAATCTTCAAAAATTGTCATAAAATATGCAGGAAGCATAAAATTTACATTATCTGTGGGTGGGAAATGTATATTTATAGGCATAAGCAGGGAAATATAAGTAAACAAAAAAGTTCACTGTTTCTGTTTTATTGTTTGGTTTGATGTTTGTGTTTTTTATATATTTCCTTTTGGTGCTGTATCATTTTTTAATTTACCTTTCAATCGAATTTAGTTTATATGTCAATTCGGAAATGCGACAATGAATGGTAAAAGCTTCTGATTTGAATCTTAGTGGCACAGGGCTGCTGTTGTACTTATAGATATTTTAAAAAAAAATTAAGTTTTAAATTAATAATAAAAAATGAAATTTGTATAGCGCTATATCTTGCAAAGACAATCAGAGCGCTTGCATTCAACATATTCTTACAGAGTCATGCAGCCAATAACTATCAAAAGCTTAAACAAAAATTCAAATGCAAAACACACAACTCACACACCCACACAACAAGGTTGTAGGCTTTGGCAGGGTAATGGGATTTGGGCTGTTGATGGCAGGGGCAGTTTTGAGATGAAAGAGGAAAAAAGTTAGGTTTGAAACAAATATGTCTTGAGGCTGGATTTATATGTGTATATGTAGGCTCTGTCGAAGAGATAGAGGAAGGTTGTTCCAGATTTGGGTGGACCCGAAATAGAGAAAGAGCGGGGGACAACCGTGGATGGTTGATCTAGGTTTTCCCTAGACACAGGTATCTGCAGCAGAGCGGAGGGAACGAGAAGGAGTGTACAGGTGAAGACATTCACAGAGGTAGGAGGTGCTGTTTGGTGGAGACATTTGTAACAGAGGGTACTGATCTTATAGTTTACTCTCTGTGGCACAGACAACCAGTGAGAGATCGCAAGGAGGAGTAATGTGTTCGATTTTTTCTTTCTGAGGACTAGGGAGCTGCAGAGTTTTGTATACGTTGAAGGGAGTGGTATATGTTGCTGGGGGAAAACCCGCTAAAAGATAATTGCAAAAAGTCCGACGTGAGAGAAAAGAGAGACGCAACAAGTTTTTGGGTGTTGCCAGTGGACAGGTACTTTCGAATTGCACTGTTTCGCCGTAATTGATTGTATCACGATGGCAGGTCTGGGTGATTAATTTTTGCATAGGAGTTGTTTGTCGATAAAACTCCTAGATACTTCCAGCAGTGGGACAAAGGACCGATGTATTGCCGAGTTCTATTGAAGCTGTTGTAATGGGGAAGAGGAGTTTGTTTTGGTCCTACATGCATGGCTTCGGTTTTTTTGCGTTAATTGTTAAATTTTTTTTATCAATTATTTAGTTTGTTTAATATTAAAATAGACTAGAGCACAGAACAGTCACACTCACTCGTATTTTGTGTCACAATCGCTCACACTCAGCCACACACACACCCACACACACGCGCACGCAAACACACACACACACAACACACACCCCCCACACACACACAAAACACAGAAGAGAGAGGAGAGAGAAATACTGAGGACGGTTTGATGTGGCTCTCTGTATCTGGAAGGGAGACGGAAGGCATGGACGTTAAAGAAATTTTGTGAAAGGTGTGTGATGCTCCATCGAAATTCTCTGTGAAGTCATGTGTGCGTAAGGACAATCAGGGTGTGTAATAATAATTAAAATTAGTAGTCGTAAGAAGAGCATGGAAGATCAGAATTTTTCAACAGTAATTCCATCTTTTCTCCTATTGGTAACCTGTGCCAACATGCCTTGGTGCACTTGCAAGTTGAATTCCACATGGCGTGTTTTTTGGTGTTCCTGGTTCCTACACTTGCCCCAATCTTCCTTTGAAACCCAAAAAAAGGAATGTTTTTTCTTTTTTCTCTC
>CM054165.1:6441645-6521645 GCA_028751875.1 Rapana venosa
TTTCTTTCTTTGGGGCTATTGTGTTTTTTTTTTCCCTTTATACAGGGTCCCACATTCCATTTTTTCCGACGTTGATGGCCCTGGTCGATAAAGGGGGGTGGGGTTTGTTGCCTCCATAACTCAGGGCTTTCCCCACGGGCGTCACCATCTTGGCGGGCCCCTTCCTCTCCCAGGGCAGAGTCTCTTGGTCCGTGTTGGCGTTTCTGTAAAGTTTGTTTTCAGGGGGGAGGGTTGCACCCCCACGCCCAACCTCCCCCTTTTCTCATCAGGTTTGGACCGGCCATGGGGAAGTTACTTTTTCAAACATCATACACAAAAAAATTTATAATAATAATAATAATGATAATAATAAAATGAAATAATAATGATGATGAGAAAAATAATAAAAATAATAATAATAATAATTAAAAATAATAATAATTAAAAATAAAAATTTAATAATAAATAAAATGTGATGTGCTAATCTTGCAAAAAAAAATCAAACGCTTGTTCATCGATTTCCCACACAGAGCAAGTTAAAATTTAAATCGATTTTAGAAATTAAAATGAAACCCAAGACACCACCACACACCAAAAAACAAAAAACGGGGGCGAAACCCGGCGCGGGGCCACACAGCGAAGCGCCCAAACACACACCCCCCCACACAGGGGGTTGTGTACTTTGGCGGGGTGGGGGGGTTTTGCTTTGAGGGTAAGGCAGAAATGAGATGAACAGGGGGGAAAGTCTTAGGTTTAAAATAAAGGTTTTGAGTGGATTTAAAAGTGTAAAAAGAGGCTTTTTGGCGAGGGAAGGGGTGGCTTCCAGACACGGGACCCAGAAATAGAGAAAGAGCGACGGCCCACTGGGATTGGTTTGAACCTAGGGATTCGTAAGCACAAGGGATCTGCAGCAAGCAAAGGGTCGAGAAGGATGTACAGGTGAAGACTTCACAAGGTAGGAAGGAGTTTTTTTAGAGAGAATTTTTAACAGAGGGTACGATCTTTTATTTACTCTCTGTGACACAGGAGCCAGTGGAGAGATTGCAAAAGAGGGTAACGGCTCAGATTTTTTCTTTCCCTTTGGACTATGGCAGCAATTGGCAGACCACCAGAAGAGAATTGCACTAACCGACTTAGAGAATGAGGACTGATTAGTTTGGATTTTGCATCAGTGACAGATACTTTGAAACGTACTAATCCCGGGGCAATTGAAGTAGCATGAGGGCGGGTTTACGTGAGAATTTTGCGGGAGAGTGTGTTGCGAAAAGACCCCTATATTAATACATACATAAACAGACAAACGACAGACAGACAGAAGAATGAAAGCATGCAAACATAAAAACATACATCCAGCAAGAAACACATACTTTAAGCATACTGGGCAGAGAGACGACATACTGGCACAGGAGGACACCAATTAGATAAAAATAATAGTTTAAAAATAGATAGTAGATAGATAGATAGACAGACAGACACACGACAGACAGACAGCAGATAGATAGTAGATAATAGATAGATAAAAGACAGACGATAATAGATAGGTAATAGATAGATGATAAAATAGGTAATAGTTAAAAGGGATAAAAGTGGAAGGTAATGGATGGGGTTAAAATAGATGTTAAATAATAAGTAGCCAAATGAAAAAAAAAACATAATTAATAAATAAATAAATGATTTAATAATTAAAAAGCGACAAGTAAATGACCGAATAAAATAAGCAAATAGCTAACTGAACAGATAAGTACTAACTAAAAAATACATAAATAAATGGTAAATAATAAAAAATGAATAAATAGACAGAGATTTAAAAAAATATGGAAAATAATAAAAAGTGTTTTCCCCGGGTCTGCAGACTCCTCATCTACCCCAAATTTGGAACGCAGCGGTGTGGGGTGGCGGGGGCTGTGGGGCGTTGTCCGTCCGTCCCGTCGTATCTTGGCCTGTGGGGACGTCACTGGATTCGCCCTGTGTGCTGCTTCGCGTGAAGGTCTACGGGGGGGGGGGGGGGGGGCGTAAGACAGGGGGGGGGTGGGGGGAGGGTGGATTGATGAAGGAACATTTGGGGAGGAAAGAAAATGGGGATTTGAGAAGGGGAAAAAAAAAGGAAAATGAAAAAAAGAAGTGGGGGGGGGGGGGGGGGGATCGGAAAGAGGAAGACAATCGAAAAGGACACTGTGCTCAAAAAGAAAAAACCCACTCTTTATGCGGCTGGAACTTTTACTCCCTAAACCCAAATACCATCTGGGGTGCTATCTAGGCACCGCGAGGGCAGGGGTCCCAAATCCCGCGTCTTGAGTGCCCACCATTTCCGCTTCTTTTTTTGGGCTGCTTTTATGTCAAAGTGTAGGCCTTGGGGACAATTTTTTCTTTTGTACACAAACAGAAAATGAGAATAATACACTTTTTTATACAACAATTTTTAAAGATCAAAAATGCTTTTTTTATGTATCAGAAACAAATTTAAATAAAAACCAGTTTTAGAGGTATCTTGCTTGATGACAGGTAGGAACTGACAAACTTGTTTTTACTGTGTTCTCGGGGGATAATCATTAGCTGTACTGGAATTGGGTTTTGAAAAACCTTCAGCTGTAGAAAGGTACAGCGAAAAGCTGAGAAACAGAGACTGTGTTGCTGTAACGCCTACCACAGAGTGTTATAGGAAGACAGTAGCTGCACTTAGACTGCCCCAGCTCTCCCCTTGCTCCCCCACCACCCTCCCTCTCACGCCGCTGGCCGTGCAGACCGTAAGGTGTGTTTATTTATGCCTCGCTCTCCAACGGGACAAATTCACACCAAAAAAAAAGGTTAGTTGCATGCAGACAGTTCAATTTTTCTCCATGTCCCTTGTTTATAAAAAAATTCTGCTTTTTAGAGAAGAGTTAGAAATGTCTGTTTTTTTTTGATCGAGAGAAAACAAAAGGGGATTCAGCCTTTCACATTTTTTGTACAAATCACCCCCCCTTGGTCCTTGGGGCTGCCACCAATCGCGAAAGCCCCGGCAATTTGTACAAAAAAAAACGTGGGTTTCCTCAATGCCCTTTGCCCATCTCTTGTAAAAAATAAAATGTTTCCAATCTTGCTTTGATTTTGGGAAAAAAATATTTAAAATTTTGGAAATTTGTCAAAACAAATCTTACAAGAAAATAATACAATATCCTGTCAAGAAAAACAACATTTGTCAAGAATAAACAACATCTTTTTCAAGAACTAATACAACATTTTTTCAAGAACTAATACAAAACTTGTCAAGAACTAATACAAATCTTTTCAAGAACTAATACAATATCTTGTCAAGAACTAAACAAAAATTTGTCAGAACAATACAATATCTTGTCAAAAATTTATAAAAAATTTTTTTCAAGAACCCCAAGAAATAGTACAAAAACTAAAATAAGAAAATAATACAAGAACTAAACAGGGAAATGTCAAAAAAACAATTCCCATTAACAATTATTAACAACTTCGTCAACAATTTTTCACAAATTTTTTTAACAACTTATCAAAACTTTTTCAACAACTCTCCCTCAACAAATTGCAACAAATTTGGGTTAACAATTTACCAACAATTTGTAAAGAACAAAATAATTGTTTAAATTAAAATATACAAAAAAGATAGACAACATAAAATTGGGGACAGCTTTTGCAGAGGACTCTACTGTTTTAGTAAAAGAAAAAACAGATGAGAAAGTCTACGGAAAAAAAGGGGAAAGTTTACCTTTTGCTGTTTTGTGGTAAAAAAAGCTTTACTTAGGAACACAACTATCAGTTGAACAGGTACAGCATTATCCAACAAGAAAAAAATAAGTTTATACAAGTATAAAACCCTTTTGGAGCAAAAAGGGTGAGAACCTGGGGAAACCCTTTTTAGTTATAGCAAAAAGCAACCCACGGCTGCCAAAACGGGAAAATCCCGCTCTTTAGTTTGCCGCTGGCATTTTCGCCCTAACCTAAATACAATTGGCTCTATCGGGGCACCGGCGCGGTCGGGGGGTCCAAGTCCAGCGCTCGTGGTGCCAGAAACCTTTCCTTTTTTGCTTTTTTAAGCGACTGGGGCGAATTTTTTTTAAAAGGTTTATTTATCATTCGCTGTGGTGCCCTACTGATTTGACAGTACTCATACTTTAGTGAAAAAAATTTTAATACCTCTTTACTTTTTGGTGGCGGTTTACAGCTAATTGGTTAACAAATTTTTTAAACTTTTATTTAAAAACAGTTTTCCCCAAGAAACTGGGCTAAATTTTTGTGTTTTTTTCTCTCTCTCTCTCTTCTCTTCCCCACTCTCTACTTTTCCTATCTCTCTCTCTTCTCTCTCTCTCTCTCTCTCTTGTGATATTGTGTGGTAAGTAAGTAAGTAAGTTGAAAACCCCAAAATAGGAACTGGAAAAGAGAAGAGAGAGAAAAGGGGGGGGGGGGGGGGGAGGAGAGAGAAGAGGGGGATGGGGAGAGATTACTTTGGTGAGTGTGGTGTGTGTGTGCGTCCCTGCATCATGCTTTGTGCGTGGTGGGGGTTATTGTGGTGTGTGCGGGGTTGGGTGCGGGTGTGTGCCGCGTGTGTCTTTTCCCTTTTGGTTTTTTTGCGCCATTTGGGGGCGGTGTATGCTTGGTGTGTGTGTTTTGGTGTGTTTTTGGGTTGTGTGTGGGTTTTTTTGGGGTTTTTTTTTTTTTTTTGGGCCCCCCTTGGTCCCCTTTCCTGCTGGTGTCAGTTTCAAGCTTTTAGTTTTCTAAAGCACATTTGCCGTGCGCATTTTCTTGTATTACATGTGTTGGTGTGCACCGCCGCTTGTATAGGGTGCGTGCACGGTTTTATGTGTGAGTAATGGGATGCGTATAGTATTTTTTGCATTTTGGGTGTGTGTGTATTTTGTCTGCTTGTGTTGTATTGTTGTGTGCACGTCGCTCATTGTGTTTGTGTTTAATTTTGTTGCTTTTTCTTTATTTTAAGGATAATGAAAAAAGCACTCATGGCTTTTTTTTAAAAAACTAGTTCCGTGTATACCAGTTTTTTAAATTTTTTTCATCCGTTTGGTGTGTTGTGTTTTCTTTTCCCCTTTTTTTTTGGGGGGTTGCTTTGTTGTAAAGGGTAACCTGGTGCAATTTGTTTTTTTTTTTTTTACACAACACGGGCTGATAATAGATAAAAAATTTGATCACAACAATTTCTTAACAGGACAAAAATCTTTTTTAAAAGTACAAAACATCAGGAAAAAAACCTGAGCCATTTGTGAGGGATCTTTGGGTGATGACAGTAAGGATCTGACAAGACATTTGTTTTTTTACTTTTCTCGGTGTTTTATTATGAGCTGTACTGAAAGGGGTTTATGAACAAACCTTCAGCTGACAAGGTTACGCGAAAAGCAGAAAAGTAATGTGTATGCGTAAAGCTGACCCCCAGGAGTGTTTTTTTAGAGAAGTCAGAAAGGGGACCAATGATGTGGCAACTCTCTCCCCCCACTCCCCATCACCCTGCCTTCTGGGGCTGGGGCGCGGGTAGCTAGTAGCCTCTACGTGTTTTTTATTTATGGCCCCGTTTTGCCAAAGGGTTTAAAAATTCCCAGCCCCCCAAAAGGTTTGTCTGCATGCGACTTTTCAAAAGTTTTTTATGTTCATTGTTTTTATAATATAAATATTGCTTTTTTTTGAGGAATTAAAAAGTCTGTTTTTTTAATTTTTTTCTTTCCCGCACCCTCCCGTTTATCTTCATGTCGTTTGAACTGCTGTCACATAACCGTATGAAAGAAATACATGGAGTTTGGATCAAAAGAAAGCTGTTTTTAAAAATTTTTAAAGAGTGCTTTGCTTGTCATTTTTAAACAATTCACTGTGCAAAAAGGTGTGTGAAAGACACAAGGGTAATTTACGCTGAACACGGCAAGTGCAAGCGGTTTTTGCTTTCCTTTTTTCCCCCTTTTTTATATCCACGCCCCGCCCCGCTGCCCGTCATGAACTTTGGGTGGGAAACTAAACAGAGGGTTTTTGAAGCAGTGAACAGAAAGGGGTCTTTAATGTGGACTCAGAAGCTGACTTAGCATATGACCTGTCACAAGATCCTGTTTTGTCTAGAACGCTGGAGACACTTGGCTGTGATATGTTTTAAATCGCTTTGGCACCCTGTACACCAGTAGTTGCTAGTATGATAACATTAAAACATATAAATGTAACCACATAGAGAAAGATGGAAAAACAAACAAAGTTATGAACCAACAGGAAGCACGGGAGAATGTGACAAACCAAGGGCAGCAGACCCTTCCACAAGTCACAACAGTGACCAGGTGGTAAGAGCCCTTGGGAGTTGAAGCGGAAAGAGGCTAGCAGAATGGGATCAAGAGAAATAACTTAGTAATGAAGCAAAGCAAAAGATCTTATCCGGAGAAGCATCAGAAAACAATGCCTATAGAAACACCGAAAAAACACACACCACCACCAAAAACAATATTCAGTCTTACTTGTTGTAGGGCATAACTGTATTGGCATTATTATACGCTTATAGAGTATGGAGCAACAAGTGACCAACAAAACAAAACCACAGCAATAATAATAATAAAATGAATAATGAATATAATAAATAATAATAATAATAATCATATAAAAATAATAATAAATAATAATAATAATATATAATAATAAAAAATGGGAATTTTATATAGCGCTTATCTTGCACAGAAAAATCAAAGCAAGAAATAAACCAAACCCACAACCACAGCCACAACCATTACAATGCAAACAGCTGACAAAGACCCATTCATAATGTATTTAAAATATACATATTTAATTTATACATACAATAAAATGTGAGTACAGAAAAGATAGCAGTTAATTTGGTCTACCATGCCGCTGTTATTGGTGGTCTCAGCGTTGGCAATGTTAGGAAAGAGCCTTCTGAAAATAAAGCCTGCTGATCTAAGAAAACTAGACTTTGAGGACAGCGCCAAGCTAGTTGCGGTTGTAACAGCATCCGTTGCTTCAAAAGACTTCTTGGTTAAGCAGGAAATCATTCCAGAAAATATAAGTCCATAATAAGAAATGGCTTCCTTAGTGATGATGGTTGGTGGCGCTGTAGTTAACACACTTGCTTTTACAGGTAGCAACTATTTGTTTTCTAAACTTCATACAGACGAAGAAAGGAAGAGGCACGAACAAGCAATAGAACAAGTGAACAGAGCACAGGCAGAATGAGAAAGACAAAGAATTGCTCAGACTTTATTAACGAAACACTTCATGAACAAGGACATGCCACAAAAACCTTTTCTGATGTTGATGCGGCAATTAAGGAGTACTACATTGTGACAGGCAGACAACTACTTCCTATAACTAAACCACAGCTTCAGGATTATTATCAGCCCACCGAAACCCAGAAGAAGGGTGAGATTGCATTCATTGTGGTGGGCATGACAATTGTATATTTCTTAGCACAGAAGGTTGGTTAACCAACAGGCAATTTTTTATATTATATTAGAACAATGGGAGCCAAACTCTCTAAGATCAATTACATGCCAAAAGAGTATTGGAAAGGACAGGCAGCTATTAACAAACTGAGCATTGCAGCAGGAGTAAGTGTTGAGGTGGCAAAGAAATGACTGTCTAAACAAGCAATATGGCAGATCTATTGACCTGCTCCAAGGCACATTAACAGACCCTCCTTCACCAACATAAAGCCAAATGATACTCATCAAATAGACCTTTTATATTTACCCCATGACACAATCAGAAGAAAGAGGTATAAGTATGCACTGACTGTGGTGGACGTAGCTTCTAGGTATAAAGATGCAGAGCCCCTTACTGAAAAGAGTGCTACTGCAACCACAGTTGCTACGCAGGAGATCTATAGACGGGGCCGTTAAAGTATCCAAGACTTTTTCAGTGTAATGATGGAAAAGAGTTTAAAGGAACATTTAATCAGCTGTTACTGAAGTATGGAGTAGCAGTAAAAAGAGGCATACCATGCCATCACAGATCTCAAGCACTGGTTGAAAGCTTTAACAAACTGTTAGCAGAAAGACAGTTTGCATATCAGTGCCACCAAGAAGTCATGACCCCAGGCACATGAAACACAGAGTGGGTAAGAAGACTACCTGCAGTTTTAAGAGCGATGAACTCTGAAGTAACTAAAGCCACAGGGTTAAAACCTGTTGACGTCATCAAACGCAAAACAATACAGCAGCACAACCAAACAACACCTTCTAAGCAACAGCTAATACACTTTGGGAAAAAACTTAGATATTTGTATGCTCCTGGAGAATTGGAAGCCAGCAACAGGCGCAAGCAAGCAACACATCCCATCTGGAGCATAGACACTTATGAAATTAAAATATGTGGAGGTGGATCTTCCTATTTATTATCTGTCACTGCCTGCACCACAGCTACCTTTTGTTAAAGAGGAACTGCAGCTAGTGCCACCTAATACTGTTTCGCTTCAGTAAGGTAGGCTACTATTTCATCAGAAGTAAGTGACAGCATGGTCTCATCTAACTGTTTTTCAATATAACACCCTGGCAGGACAGGGAAGTGGGTTGGACACGCTCTCATCATAGTGACAACACCTAGAATATTATTTGGCACTTCTTTTTTCGTACCATGATCAAGTTTTGTTTCTACATGATTGCCAAAGTCTTCTATTATGTCATGGCTGTAAAAGCAGAGACGAGGTATTGTACCACTGCCATAGGACTTGATAAAGAGTAAACAATCCATTGTGAGTCTCAATCAAAATGTTTAACTCATATACTTAAAGGGGAAATATTAATTAAGTAAGTAAGTAATTACTTTGTTCTCCAGTGACCAAGTGTGTATAAGTGCTCTGTTAAAGAATATATTCGTTTTGTGTCCTGTGCAATCAGTGTCTTTTATCTAACCACAGTCGTGTTAATCTGGTGCAGGGAGCTCATTCCAGGTCGATGGACCCAAAATAGAGAAAGAGCGGCGGCCAACGGCGGATTGGTTGAATCTAGGTATTCGTAGGCACAAGGTATCTGCAGCAGAGTGGAGGGAACATGAAGGAGTGTACAGGTTAAGACATTCACAGAGGTAGGAGGTTGCAGTTTTGTGGAGGCATTTGTAACAGAGGGTACTGATCTTATAATTTACTCTCTGTGGCACAGGCAGCCAGTGGGGAGATCGCAAGAGAGGGGTAATGTGCTCGGATTTTTTCTTTCTGAGAACGCGTCGACCTGCGGAGTTTTGTATACGTTGAAGGGAGTGGATAGATGATGCTGGAAGACCAGACAAAAGTGAATTGCAATAGTCCAGACGTGAAAGAATGAGAGAAGTGACAAGTTTGGCTGTTGCATCTGGGGACATTCAGTTATATCACTATTCTTGTTTTTCTTACCGCCATCTTACCCCTTTACTCTCTCTCTCTGTATTTATGTATTTTTACTTTATTCATTTATTCTTTTATATTGAGGATAATCAAATAAGCCCTTATATGCTTTTTTACATCCAGTCCCCAAGTGTATGCGGTTTTGTAACTTTTGTCATATGTTCCCACCGGCACACAATGGCCTACTCTTACGAAAAGTGGAACAGGATTTAACGTGTATGCAAGGGACACACCAGGCCTTGGTTTATAGTCTCATCCGAAGTGTGTGTGGTGTGTTTGGTGTGTGTGTGTGTGGTGTGTGTGTGTGTGTGTGTGTGTGTGTGTTGTGTGTGAGTGTGTGTGTGTGTGGTGTGTGTGTTGTTGTTGCTGTTGTTGTTGTCTTTGTTTTAATTTAAGGTCCTTTTCACTTTCAGTGATATTAGACGAATGTGGTTGTGTGTGTG
Organism: Rapana venosa; assembly: GCA_028751875.1. Taxonomy (NCBI): domain Eukaryota; kingdom Metazoa; phylum Mollusca; class Gastropoda; order Neogastropoda; family Muricidae; genus Rapana; species Rapana venosa. The sequence continues at coordinate 6,451,384 of CM054165.1, forward strand.
TGTGTGTGTGTGTTGTGTGTGTGTGTGTGTGTGTGTGTGTGTGTGGTGTTATGAATAATAATAATAATAATAATACGGGAAATTTATACGGGATATCTTGCAAAAAAAAAATCAAAGCGCTTTCTTATCCTATCTTTACATGCAGCATTTAAAATTTAATAGATTTTTACAAATTCAAATGAAAAACACCACGCAAAATTAAATTTTTTTTTAAAATTTTCAAATGAAACACAAACCAAAAACCACCAACACAAAAACCACACACAACACACAAAACCACACAAAAAAACCACAAACACAGGTTGTACATCGGGCGGGGTATATGGGGGGGGGGGGGGGGGGGGGGGGGGGGGGGGGTCGCTTTTGGGGGAGGGAAGAAAGAGATGAAACTAAGGGGAGAATTAGGTTTGAAATAAATGCGTCTTTAGGCTGTTTTAAAAAAGCACTAATAGGTTGACGAGGGGAGAGAGGGGTTTTCCCAGACACTGGACCAGAAACAAGAAAGACGATGGCCAACAGGGACGGGTTTAAATTGGGTTTTTTAAAACAAGGGTACTCGGGAAGCGGAGGGAACGAAAGGAGTTACAAGTGAAGAAAAACCGAGGTAGGAAGTTCTGTTTTGGGGAAACATTTGTAACAGGGGGTACAGACTTATTTTTTTCCCCCTGTGAAAGGGAAAACCAGGGAGAGATAAAGAGGGAATGTGCTCGATTTTTTTTCTTTCTGAGGATATCGGCTGGGATTTTTTATACGTTGAAGGGGTGGAAAGATGATTTTGGGAGACCACCCGAAGAGAATTGCAATATCCAAAGGAAAAAGAAGAGTTGTTTGGATGTTTCATCAGGGACAGATACTTTTGAACTGCATAATGTGCCATAATTTATAGTAGAAAGAAGGAGGGTTTTGGGGATGAAAAAATTTTTTTTTCCCCTGAACATGTTTTTATCGATAAATAAACCCCCGATAAATTTTACTAAGTGGAAAAGGGGACAGAAATATTGCCCAATTCTATTGAAACGTTTTTGGAAAGAGTTTGTGTTTGGTCCCCACAAAAAGGCTTCGGTTTTATCGGGATTTAGTTGGAAAACCCTTTTTCTCAATATCCCAAATTTTTAATTTCTTTAAGGCAAAAGGAAAATTTGTCAAAGAGAAGGCAGATTTTCGGGAGTTTTCCCCTGCTAAAAATCTGAGGTCGTTTAAAAAAAATGATGGCTGATTTGGGTGAAGTTTATTTTTTGAAAAAATGGGGGGAGTGTGGAGAGTTTAAAAGAAAGGGGGAAATGAGCCTTTTGGGGCCCAATTTTCCCGTTTTTCAGGTGTTGAATTTTAATCTTTTTTACTGTAATGTTTGGAATCGGTCTGTAAGGTAAGAATGAACCCGTTTAGGCTGTGTCTTTAATACCAAAAGGTTTTTTGGGGCGGTTTGAGAAGAAATTTAGTTGGGTTAAAAGTGTAAAGGCTTTCAGACAATTTGAGGGAGTGGGAAGGGAAAATTTTTTTTTTGAGTCAGAAGCCCTGCAAAAAACGTTTTTTAAAGGTTTGAATAAGGGGGGTTCCCCCGGGGCCCGTGGTTTACGCGGTAGGCAAGACTGGGAAAAGGGGGGGGGGGGGGGGCTGTGGAATGAAATGGCTTTTGGGGTTGTTTCAGAACAACTTTTCAAAGGGTTTGGAAAAAGGTAGGTTTTTTAAAAAAGGCCCGTTTAAATTTTTTCAGAAAATGTTAGGGCGATGTCGTTTTTTTGAGTAAGGGGTAACTTTTAAAAAATTTTGAGAAATGATGGAAAAAAATTCCCGAGAGAAAAAATGGTTTTCTATTTTTGTGATAGTGGGTAAGCTGTGGAATGCAATTTAAAGAGAAAAGAACAGGTATAAAAAACTAGATTACATGTTTTTTTGTCATTTTTTCAAGAATTTCTTGATTTCTTTTTCACTTGTTTGGATGAAAAAAAAAGGAGGGAATGCCATGATTTGGGGGTAGGGGGTGGGGGTTTTGGGAAAAAAGTCTGATCCAAAATTTGGAGGAATGTTGCGGCTTTGGGAGAGAAAAATGAAAAAAAATATGCAAGGGAAATTCGGAAAATGTGAACAGTGGGGGTAGAAAGGGGTCGCCTTTGGGGGTCAAGGATTTTGGGTTGGGGGAAAAAAAGAGATTTCAAAGGACCTTTGCATAAAAACTTGAGCAGAGTTAATTTTTTTCTTTGCTGAAAGGTTTTAAAGGGTTTTTACTTTGTTGAAATTTTTTTTTAAAAAATGTGTTTAATTTTTTTTTGGGTTTGTTTTTCCCCCATTGTCACCCTATTTTTTTTGTTTGTGTTTGTGTGTTTTGTGTTGTGTGTTGTGTTGGTTTTTGTGTGTTTGTGTTTTGTGTGTGTGTTTTGGTGGAGAAAGAGAGAGGGGAGAGAGAGAGAGAATGTTGTGTGGTGGTTTTAGTGTGGTGTGTTTTGTTTTGTTGTTTTGCGTTTCGTGGTGTGTGCATAGGTGTCCCAATCAAGTCCCAAAACAAATCAATTTTTTTTTTCCAGTGGGGACATTCAATAAGAAAAAGCATTTGCTTTTTTTACAAGGGCCCTCTTTTTAAGAAAAAAATTTTTTAATGCAATATGAAGTTACATTGTTAAATTTACCCAAAAAAGGGGTACAAGTAAAAAAGGGAAATCCAAAAAAAATGATCACCCCAAAAAAAACAAATTCACACAAAAACAAAAACCACCCCAACCCCAAAATACCAAAACAAAATATCAAAACATCGCGTGTGTGCCGGGAATACATTTGTTAAAGAAAAGCTTTAAAAAATTAAAAAAATAAAAAGTCATAATCTTTTAAAAATAACAAAATTTCATCATCTTCTGTATCATCCATTCTTTTTACCTTATACTTTAGAAAAAAAAAGGTTTCAGGGAAAAAAACGTTTTGAAAATACCAGGATTCATTGGGTCCTTTCTGAAAACAAAGGTGCAAGAAATTCCCTCCCTTCCCCCTTCCCCCCTCACAAACCTGTGCTCCCTATTTATTAAAGCGCTCATACTCTTCAACTAACCCCTTTTTTTAAAAATTTGGGATAGGCACAAATTAAAAGCCCAAAAAAGGGGAAAAACCATTCACTAAGTCAATGATAATTTAACATTATAATTAGATAAAAAAACTAAAAAATCATCAAACCATGAGACAAAACATAAAGTAACACCCCTCCCCTGAACAACAAAATAAAAATAAAAAACAAAAAAGTTTTTTGGAAAGGCAGGGGGGATAAAATATTAAAGGGGAAAGGGGGAAAAGCAAATTTAAACCAAATAAAAAAATAATAAAATAATAAAAAAAAAATAATAATAATAAAAGGGGCATTTTTTAACAAAAAAAACCCCCACATAATACAAAAAAAGAAAATCCCAAAGTCAACCCGGCTAAACAAATCAAACAATAAACCCTTTTGACAGTATAATATTATCTTAAGGGAAAAAAAAACAAAAAATCCACCCATTAAAAAACCCATTGATTGGACAAGAAAAAAATGATGGGGGGGGAAAAGGGGGGGGGAGAGAGAGAGAAAAGAGAAAAGAAGAGAGAAGAGAGGAGGAGAGAGAGAGAGAGATGGGGGGCACAATATCTAGCTTCAGGTCCCACCATTTTGTTTTCTCCTTTTTTTTTGTTGTTTTAAATTTTTTTTAGATTATACACGGCTTATACAGATTCTCCTACTTTTTTGCCTAATAAGAGGGGCCTCTTTTCCCCCCCCTCCCTTTTGCTCCCCCCACATACAGTAGATTTTTTTTTTAGTCCCCAGAAAAAAATAAATTTTAAATTTAAAAAAATCAGAAAGTTTTTTGATAATTTTTAAGCAGGTTAATTTTTTCCCTTTTTAGTCCTTTCTTGGGGATTTGTATTAAGTGGGTTTTTTGCTGTGGGCTTTAAAATGATTTTTTTTTTTTGATACATTTTTAAAAATTTTGGGAGCTTTTTTCAATAAATCATCCCCCTTTGTTAAGAAAACTTGTTTGTTTAAAAATTATTTTTTGTCTCGGGGGAAAGTTTGTAAAATGATTTGATGTGGTCATTGAATTTGAAATATTAGTGAACTTCAGAGGGAATTTCCATTTACAAAATTTTTGGTTTCAAATTTGAGCTTTATTTAGATAATTTTGTTTTGAAGGCTAGAACATTTGTTTGCTTAAAATCGTTGAAGGTTAGGGGGCTTGATTTTAATAGAACCAAATTTCAGTGCTCTTTTTCATATAATCGCTGAATAATTTAAATTTGCTTTTTTCGGGAAACTGTCCCAAAAATGATGAAGCATGGTTTTTAGGCAAAAAATGGCTGCACAAAAAGAATTTTTCGGGGAGTGGTTTTTAGAAATTGTTTTTTTTTGAAATTTAAGTAGCTTGTAAGTGAGAAAGTTTTTCCCCAGTTCCATACATGGGCATTTCAAGTAAATTTTTGTCAATTTAAATTTAACCCCGTAATTTTGTTTTTGAGTCAACTTCTTCATTTTTTCTTTTTACCCATCAACAAAGGGGTTTGGGAAATTTTTCTTTCTTTTTTTTTCCCCTTTTGTCTTGCTGTCGTACTTTCACCCTTTGGTTTTTTGTGTATTTAGGGGCATCTTTGGGGTTTTGCCCGAGTCCAAAAAATCAAAAAATTTTTAAACTTTTTTTGAAATTTTATTTTAAGTTTTTTGAGGTCAAATATACAATAAGGGGGTGTGGTTAAACAGCAAACATTTTACGCAAATTTGAAATTGGGGAGGTTTTATTTACCCTGTTTTAAAATTGAAAGAGGCCCCCTTTTTTCCCCTTTTTGGTTTCCCCATGATTTTAAAAGGTATAAAAATGATGTTGGAATTTTTTTGCGTTACTTGTTGCTGTCTATTTTAATAAAAGCTTTTTTAAATAAAATTATCTTTTGTGTAGTTTTAAAGTGGTTTTGGGTGTTTTTGAAAATTGTGTGTGTTGTGTGTGTGTGTGGTGTGTTGTTGTGGTGTGTGTGCATGGTGTGCAGTGTGTGTAGTGTGTTTATTTTTTTTGGGGGGAAAGGGTGGGGGGATGGTTCCTTTTTTTTCCATTTTTATCATGATTTTTCCTTACAGGGCGTGATGTATTAAGAAATAGGGGTTTTGATTCATTTCCTTAAAAATTTAAAAAAAAATTTTAAATTTTAATTCTCAATTTTACCCTTGTCGAACAAGCATATGTTTTTCTGTCTGTTTTAGCAATTGCATACTGAGGGTTTTCTTTGAACAATTGCATAGTGTCTGTCTGTTTTAGCAATTGATATGATGTGTTGTCTGTTGAAAAATTCATATGTTATGTTGTTTTGCAATTGCAACTGATGTGTTTTCTTTTGAAACAATTGTACTGATGACTGTTGTCTAAACAATTGCATACTGATGTTTTTTGTCTGTCCTGAAAAATTTTACTGATGTAGTCTTCTGAACAATTGCATACTTCAGGTGGGCCCAGGTCAGCAAGTCAGCAGCAGCAGGCATTTAATGTCTTCTTGTTTGGGTGTTGCTTGGGGCCCCTTTTTGTCTCTGTTTTCCCCTCTGTTTTTTCCCTATATTTTGGCGGGCCATTGTCTGCATACCCTTGTCTGTTCGTTGTGCTTCTTTTCCCCCTTCATGTCTCTGATCCCCTGTCCCTGAAAACGCCATCGCCTTTTGTCTGTCCGCCCTTTCCCCTCGAAACCCTGGTGTCTCTTCCTGCCTGCCCTCTTTGCACAAACAGCGCGTGGATGCCGGGGGTCCCGTCAATTTTCAAAAAACCAATCCTTTTTACAGCAACGCAAAGAAAAAAAATAAACAAAAAATATTGTTATAAAATAATGGGAAAAGGGTTTTCCATAACCTATGTGGTAAAAGGGGTGTGGGGCTTTAGAACCCAATTTAAGGGGCCCATATTTGGGGGTGGCACCCATCTCCCCCCCTCATGTTTTCCCTTCCCGACTCTTAAGAGGCGGTTTCCATTTACAGCTGGGAAAAGGGGACAGTATTATAAACATATGGTAAATAAATGTTTGTGATCCCAAAAACTCAAATTATATGCATGAGTGTTTTAGTTTTTTCATACCCTTTTATGCAGATCAGGTACCGTGATGACTTAACGTACTTCATGTTGAGAAATATCAGTTTTGATTTAAAACATTTTCTTTGATGAAATTTGTCAGGGGAAGTAAACATATTTTCTATGTGGCAGTGTCAGTGCTGTTGTAAAATATTTTAGCGATGACATGTGTATGATGTTGTGTATAGTGTGACTTTGGTGCACTATAACTTTTTGAACTACAACCCCCTTTTGCTCCCCTTTTTCCCCCCCCCCCCCCCCCATCTTATAAATTAACGGGTTCACCTTTTTTAGACTTCTGATTTGCTGGGGTTTTCATTCTGAAAGAGTTTAGGTGTCTTTGTCAACCCCAAAATACAGTGTGCTTTTTTGGACAAATTAACTTCTATTGTTTTGTTACCCATGGTTGGGGGAAGGAGACCGCTTTTCATTGAGCCTTGTACGTAACCCCTCCCTTAGCTTAAGTGTCCCATGTCCATGAGCTAGAAGAATGGCAACTCTGTGCCAGGGTTGCGCAAAGTTTTTTCAAGTAGGCCATACCTAAGCTGGTGGCCACCCTTTTCTTTAACAGTTCCTTTGTAGTACAAGGGGAGCCCTGTCTTTTAAATGGCCAAGGGCCCGGTTGTAGTCTGGTGCCCAGGGGAACAGTCATGTGAAAACACTTCGAGCTTGAAATTCTTTTAACGGCTTGGGGGCCCTTTTTTGGGTAAAAGTATCCCCCTTCCCCCCTCTTTTTAACCTCCCCCCCCCCTCCCTCTGTTGAATCAAAAATTGTCATGTAAAACACATTGGTTGTTTTAAAAATTTGTTTGTCAGCGTTTTAATGTTGGTAGGATTTGTTACTCTCAGTTCCAAAGTTTTTCATTGGTCATTGGGATTTAAGCCTGAACTAAACCAATATAAAGGGGTACAGGGGCTTTTAAATCTTTCTCTTGGGGCTGTGGGGAAAATTTTTCCCTTTGAGTTAGGCTGTGGGGGGGTAAAACCTGACGCAGGGTTGAAGGAAAACAGCAATTTTGTTTAAAGCTTAAGCTCTTGGTGTTTTTTGGGTAATAAAAAAAAAAGTTTCATAACTCCCCGCCTGGTGTCCCCTTTTCCTTTGAGTTGGAGTGAGTGCCAAACACCCCTCCCAGAAACCCCCTTCCAAAAATTTGGGCATTGGAAGGGATAAGGTTATTTTTTTTTCCCACACACCACACAAACAAACACATACGCTCACGTCCCCATGGCTCCGGGGCCGTGTTTTGGTGCGGGCTGGGATCCCCATCTCCCCTCTGCCTTTACATGGGGACCAGCGCCAGAAGATCACCCGGACTCCCCTTCTGTGTGAGGGGCCGGAAGGACCATCCAATGAGAAGGAGATGCCCCACGTTCCCTTTGGGGGACGGGTTTTTTGAGGTCTTTTCAACGCAGAGTTGGAAAAGGGATACGCCGTAGTAGAGAGGGGGGCCCAAAACCACCTTTTTCGGGGTAAAAAATGAAGCACTAGGTGTTGGTGAAGAAGAAGAACAAGAAAATGCAAGGGGCAAGGAAACTGACTTTACTCTAAAGAAAAAAATGTAGGTTAAAGAATAATTTTTAAATCCCTGTGTGATGGGTTCTGCAGTTAGGGTTTTAGCTGGAAATGTTTTAGGGAAAAAAGGAAACAAAGAAAGAAAAGGGAAAACAAGAACAAACCTTTTTTTAAAGAATTTCCCGTTTTTTGGGAGATTTAAATCCAAGAATGGCCTGGGGGTTAAAACGTGACAGATAGGTTTTTTTGGTAAGACGATAAGGATCCTCTGCTGGATTATCGGCATTTGGATGAGTCCAGGGGTGAATGGGTGTTGCCACTTTCCCACCCAAAACCAGTGTCTTGGTTTTTTTTCCCCATCAAGGGAAAGGGGGTTGGACCAAGTAAAAAGTTTTCCACGGTGTGACTGAAAATTTTGAGTAATTTGCGAAAAAAGTTCACAGGTGGCTGTCTCCCAAAAAGGCAAAGGGTGGGCTTTCGGGGGCTAATAGGTTAACCCCATAATTTTTCCTGACAGGGGAAAGGGTTAGAAAGACCATTGCCATGCAGAGAAAATCATGGCAAATAGGAATAAAATTTCCCTGAAAGGGGTTCTTAAACTTACAGTTGGGCGGATTGTATTTTGGGTTTTTTGTATTGTGGAAACATAATTTTTTGTTCTTTTCTTTCGGATTGTTTAATTAAGTATGAATATTTTTTGCATGTGTTACTTTTGGTTTGAAAAAGGTTGATTTGCAGGAAATTGTATTGTATTAAAAGGTTTAATGATTTGCGTTTGGTAATACGAAATTTGGGCCCTTTGGGGTTTGAAAGGGTAGCAGTAGGCCAGGAAAACCTTGAGAGAAATGAAAGATGAGTAATGGAAAAGGGTATTTTGGGGTAAATTAGTTTTGCGGGGTTGAACCCCGGGAAGATTTGGTTTGAAGGGGCCTAATCATACGGGCCTAGTTGGAAAATTTTCTTTACATTTTTTTTGAAAATTTTTTTTGATTTTTGGGTTTTGATTAGTTTTTCCGAGGGGTTTTGGTTTCTCTGTCAAAAGAGAAATATTTTCAGCATGTCGTTTTGGGGCATTTGCTTCGATTTGAGAAAACAATGAGGTTTTCCATTTTAAAATTTTTGGGTATGTGTTATATGTCATTGGCACTATAACGTTTGAATACCCCCCCTTTTCCCCCCCCTGTTTCCCCCCCCCCCACCCCCAAAAAACCCCCCCCCACCCGCCCCCTTCTAAAAATTTAACTATACCTCTTAGACTTTATGATTTGTTGAGGGTTTGAAGTTTGAAAATTTAGGTTTTTACAACCCCTAATTAAGTGTGCTGTCTGGAAAACAAAAATTTTAAAGTTTGTATACCCAGGATGTGGGTGGGAGACTAGCAACCTTTAGGCCCCGTGTACTGCCACACCCCCTCTTAGCTAAAGTGTAGCATACTTGGCAAGAAGATTAAACTCTGTGCATGGTTGTAGCTAAGTTTTAAATTTGGCCTATTGAAAAGGTGGTCCCTTTGTCTTTAACATTTTTCCTCAGTGAATCCCCTCTATTTAAAGTACTAAGGCCCTTGTTTTAGTTAGAGTGTACAGTGGAACATCATGGATAAACATTCAACTTGAAAAATTTTTACAAAAGTGTGGGCCCCTTTCTTTTTGAAAAAATCCCCCCTTTACCTCTCTATTACCCCCTTCCTTATGAAACAAAAATTTGTCTGTAAAAACACAATGGTTTATTTTAGTTTGTGAATAAATTTTTTTGTCACTGATTTTATGGTGGTCAAGATTTTTAATCAAGTTTCAAATGTATTAAATTGGGCATTTTAATTAGTAGTCCTGCAACTGAAAAAAAAATAACAGGGTGTCAGGCATTTTTTAAGTCTTTTTCCGCGGTTTTCGAGGAAAATTTTTCTTGAGTTTGGCTTGGGGCGGATAAAAAACAGACCCTTTGAAAAGAAAACAACAGTTTTTTTCTTGTGAGTGTGTAGTAAAAATAAAAAATGGTATCAAACACCCCTGGTGGGGTCACATATTCCCTTTGAGTTGGAGGCCATTGTCTAATCCCATTAGAGCCCACTTTAAAAAGTTGTAAACAAAAATTATGTGATGAATGTGTCGGATGTTTAAAATACTTTGCGAGACATTGTCAGTGATGTTACAAACCCACTTATGCTGATGACCTGGTAAGTGAAATAAAAATTCATTATACATTACGTCCAATTCCAATTGTGTTGCATGAATTTATGCCCGTGATGCTGTAATGTTCATCCCGTCAACCCTTTCCAAAAGGGCACCCCAAGGGGAGAGAGGGAGCAGAGGAAAGTCAGGGTGTCCCCGTTGATGTCTTGAAAAGATTTAAGGGGGGTCACCAATCCAAACCCCAGGTGGGGGGAAGGGGGGGGAAATGAAGAGGGGGAAGGGGAAGGGTGGTAACGGTTGAAGTGTTGAAGTCAGTCTGTTGCCAAATAGAATAACATACCAAAAATAAAAGGGAACACCCGACCCTCAACTAACGTAATAACATTCTGAAGTAACAAATCAATGTATATGAAGAATCAACATACAGTGAGAAATTAAACATACAGTAAGAGGAAGACATCAGTAAAGGAACGACATACAGTAAGAGGATTCAAACGTGAAGTAAGAGGATTCAAATACAGTAAGGGATTTACATACAGTAAAAGGATTCAAAATCAGTAAAGAAAAAACTGAAAAAAGGGGTTAAATCATAAAAATCAAATAAGTAAGAGGGTCAACATACAGTAAAAGGGATTCCCAAAATTTTAAATAAGAGGATTCAAAACGTAAGAGCAATCAAAATAAATAAGAAGACAATAAAAAGGTAACAACATAAAAAATTTTAGTAAAGGAAAACTAGTGGGTTTTCCCTATACACTAAATAGTGAGTAAAGGAATAAAAGTGTGAAAAAATATAAAAAATTTGAATAAAAAACTTTTTGTTGCAAAATAAAATCAAATATTGTGAGTGATAAGGATAGTATAATGTGAGTTTTTATAGGAAAACAGTAAATGTGTAGGATTAATTTTTTAAAAAATTTTATGTAAAATTTTGAATAAATATGTGAAATGATATAGGAATCAGGAAAAAATTTTCATTTTATAAAATAAAAATGTGTTTGGGGTTTTTTTTTTGGTTTTTAATTTGGTGTTTTTTTGGTTTAAATTTGTGAGTGATTTTGGTGGGGTTTGGGCTATATTTTTTGTGGGCACATGGGGGTGTGGGTGTGTGTATGTGGGGTGTGTGGGGTTGTTTGTGTTGGTGGTGTGGGAAGGGGGCCCCCCCTTTGTACTCCTTTCCACCCTGAAAGGGTTCCCTTTTTAGTGGTTTTTGTGTTGGGTGTTGTGGGTGTGTGGAAGGCACCCCCTCTTCCCCCCTTTTCCCTTCTTCCCTTCTTTCTTCTCCTCTCCTTCTCTCTCTCCCCTTTTCCTCTTCTCTCTCTCTCTCCCCTCTCCCCCTTCTCCTTTTCTCTCTTCTCTTCTCTCTTCCCTTTTCTCTCTCTACTCTTTCTCTCTATTTCTTCTGTCTCTGTCCCTTTTTACTCTTCTCTCTCTCCTCTTTCCTAACGTTTTGTGGGGTTTCCCATTCCTTTTCCCTGTTCTCTCTAAAGGTAGTCCCTTTTTCTTTTGTTTTGTCTCATAGAAAGGGGTGTGCAGGGAACCAACTTACAGAAAAACAAATATACTGAGAGAAATCAACATACTAAAACGGGAAACAAGATACAGTAGAAAAAAAAAAAAAAAAAGAAGAAGAAGAAGAAAAAAAGAAAAAAAGAAGAAGAGAAAAGAAGAAGGGGGAAAATAATGGAATATAAGGCTGAAACTTGAAAAAAAAAAACAACAAAATGAAGCGTTCCCCAACATTTACAGGCAGAACTCCCTTTAAACAAATGAACAAAAGATTTCAAAAACCATGCGCGCGCCTAGCACCATTCAGCACACACACGCAAACCCCACACACACCCAACAACACACACACACAAACACCACACACACACACCCGAAAAAACACTTGAAGGTGAAAGACTGGAAAATTAGGGACAGATATTTTTGGGGGGGAAAATTTCAGGGAGGAAAAAATTGTTTTTGGGTGGATTTTAAAGTATCAAGTGAAGGCGGGCGAAGTAAAGAGGGGGGTCTTAGGGGGATGGACCAAAAAAAAAAAGGGGCGAGGCCACTGGTTTGTTTGAAACTGGGTGTTCGAAAGCACAAAGTATCTGCGGGTGAAAGAAGGGAACGGGATGGAGTGTACAGTGAAAAAAGTTTCGAGTAAAGAGGGTGAGATTTGTGGGGAATTTGAAACAGAGGGGATTGATTTTATACTCCAACTTTTTAGAAGGGACCATAAAAATCGCAGAAGAGGGTGAGTGTTTTAATTTTTTTCTTTCATGGCCAGTCGGCTCAGAGTTTTGTATGCGTGAAGAGAGGGATAGATGATGGGTAAAGGCCCGCCAAAAGGAATTTCAGTTCTAAACGTGAAAGAATGGAAAATGTAAGTTTTAAATTTGCATCAGTGGCAAAACTTGGAATCGCGCTTATGCGCCGTTGTATACAAGACTGCAGGTCTGGATGATGAATTTTTTTTAAAGAGAGGTGTTGTCAAGAACTTCCCGAATCTTCACGAGTTGGGGCAAAGGAAGACGTATTTGGAATTCATTGAAGTTTTTTTCGATAGGAAAGTTTTATGTTTGGGTTCCTATGAGCATGGCTTCGTTTTTTCGCATTAAATTTAACTTTTTTGATCATCCGTTTTGAATGTCTTAAGGGAGTAGGGGAAAATTTGTCGGGGGAAGGCAAATTTAAAAGTTCCCTGCCTGAAGCGGTATCTCGGGATAGAAATTGATAATAGGTGGGTTTTTATTTTTTGTAGAGTGGGGGCGTGTAGAGAGAAAGAGAACAGGGGAAAGGGTATCCCCCGCGGGGCTCCCCCAATTCATTTTGAGAGGGTTTTTATTGAAGTTTGTTTACAATAATTTCGGAACCTGTCTGTGAGGTATGAATAAACCAGTGAGGGCTGTGCCCTTAATACCAAACGTATTTTGGGGGCAAAAAGAAAATTTGGGGATATGGTATCAAAGGCGCAGTAAATCAAAAAGAGTGAGGAGGGAGATTTTTTCCCGCATCAAACAAAAAAGTGTATTAAAGTGTGGGCTAGGGGGTTTCTGGTGTGGTTGGGGCGATAGGCGATTGAAAAAATGGGAAGGGGATCATTGGGAAAGAAGGGCTGTTGAGCTGTTGAGAACGACTTTTTCTGTACTTTAGAGACAAAGGGGAAGTTTGAGAAGGGCATAATTTTTCAAAAGTTTGGATCGAGGTTGGGTTTTTCAGTAGAGGTGTGATATTGCTTTTCAAAGCTGATGAAAATTTTGAAAAAAGAAAATTTTTATTTTTGTGATAATAGGGCCAGTTTGGAAGGCATTGTGAGTAAAAGGGGGCAGGGATGGGAATCAAGGTCGCAATGATTTTATAGTCATTTCCTCATAATTGTCCAAATTTCTTTTCACTTGTGAATGGAAGGTAATGAGAATGATGCCAGTGAACTGGGGATCAGAGCGCCAGGCTGAGATTGAGTCCCTGATCCAGGTCCGGAGCGTATGTTTCAGAACTTTGTCAGAAGGAGAAGCAGAAAATAAGATGGAAGTCAGAGTCAGAGGAATCAACATACAGTGAAGTAAGAGGAAACTCATACAGTGAAGTAAGAGGAATCAACATACAGTGAAGTAAGAGGAACCAGCATAAAGTAAAGTAAGAAGGAATCAACATACAGTGCAGTAAGAGGAATCAACATACATAAAGAATCAACATACTGTAAGAGTGAATCAACATACAGTAAGAGAATAAACATACATTAAGAGAATCAACATACAGTATGGGGAATCCAACGTACAGTATGAGGAATCAACATCAGTGAGAGGAATCACAAACAGTAAGAGGAATCAACATACAGTAAGAGCAATCAACATCAGTAAGAGCAATCCAACTTACAGTTAAGTAAAATCCAATACAAGTGTGAAGCAACATAAAAAGTTTACAGTGAAGTACTTGAAACCAGTGTGCTGCACAGGAAAGAAACTAAGATACTATGCAGTGAATAGGATAAGTATAGTGTGGCAGTGAGAAAAAAATGATATATGTGCAAGTGATATATGGATTGAGTAAAGTGTGCAGTGATTATAAAATCTGTATAAGTGGTGCCGTGATATAGGAAAGAGTGTAGTGTGCAGTAATAATAGCAAATGAGTATAGAGTGTACAAGTGATAAGGTATGACATAGTTGTTCCAGTGATATACAGAATGAACATAGTTTTTTTCCGAGGTGGTATAGGACGAGTATATGTGCAGTAAATCTGAAATGAATATAGTTTTCAGTGATATAAAGGAATGAATCATAGTTGCAGTGATATAGGAAAGGATATAGTCGTTCAGTGCTATAAAATGAGTATACTTGCAGTGATATAAGGAAGATAACGGTGCAATGATATAGAAATGAATATAGTGTGGCAGTGATATCAGAAATGATATAGTGAGAGTGATATAAAATAGTAAACTGAGTGCATGATATAGAAATGTATAAGTGTGCATGATATTCGAATCTGTAACTGTGCCAAGTAATATATGTATGAGTAAAAGTGATGGCAGCGATTATAGGAATTAGTGTAGAGTGCAGTATATAGGAATCAGTATAGTGTGTAGTGAATAGGAATGACTATAGTGACGGATAACGGAATCATATAGATGCCGTAATATAATGAATCATATAAGGTGTGCAGTAGATAGGAACTCAATATGGTGTGTAATGATATAATTATGAAGCAGTATACTCTGCAGTGATATAATTATCATTAATATACGTGCCGTGATAAAGGAATCAGTATAATAAAGTACTTCTATTTCCATATATGAATTATGCACTGTTGTGTGTTTGTGTGAAAGTGTGTTGTGTGGTGGTGTGGTGTGTGTTGCGGTGTAGCATGTAAATTGAGTGTGTGTGTGTTTGTGTGTTTGTGGTAATGTGTGTGTGTTTGTGTGTGTGGCATTGTGAGTGTGTATGTCCGTGAATGTGGTTTGTGCGCGCGCCGTGTGTGTGTTATGTGTGCAGAAAAGGCAGCCCTCCTCTGAGAACACATCTCCTCAGACCAGTGAAAAGGGAGTTCCCTCTGTCTACAGTCATCTCCACTGCCTAACAGAATGTATGGAGCTCCTCTCCCTCAGGGTGTGTGGTATAAGGGTTTATTTTTTTTACCCCATTTCTCTCGTTCTTCTCTGTCTCACTCTCTGTCTGTCTGTCTGTCTGGCTGTCTGTCTGTCTCCTCTCTCTCTCTCTCATCACCTCTCTCTCAACTCATCTCCTCTCTCTCTCTCTGTATGTCTCTGTCTATATATCTCTCTTATTCTCCTCTTCTGTCCTCTCTCTCTCTCGCACTCTCGCAATCGCTCTGATCCTCTCTCTGTTTCACTCTCTCTGATTCCATCTCTCTGTTTCTCTCTGTCTCTCTCTGTGTCTTCTCTCTCTGTCTGTCTGTCTCTCTCGCTTGTTTTTGCATAACGATAAATCCATTGTCTATCCATGTCTTTTGGCTGGTTGCTCTCTGAGGTAGTCTTTCTTTTGTTTGTCATCATAGAAATGGATGTGCAGGAACCTGTCAGCGTGGAGCAGAGCTGTTCAAGGTAGATAGCAATACCCCTTTAGCAGTCTGGCTATCTCCCAATCACTAAGGCAGGCTTGACCCACCAGCTACCAGTGTTGTGCTACCCACACCTAATATGAACTTCATCACTAACCAAACTGTGCCGAGCTCTGTCTGTCTGTCTGTCTGTCTGCATCAACCACCGACCCTGTGTACCACTAGCCTTCAGCTTTTCCATGAACGACCTGCACAAACTCAAGTTGGTATGCACGGGGGACAAGGGAAAGGCGGCCCCACATGCAGTTGTAGTGGTGCACACCAGAATCCGCAGATGTTTTCCAACCCTTAAGGTCAGCGTAGACCTGTGTCCCCTGTCCGTGTATGACACAGGTAAGAGCGTGACATTGCTTCCCTTGACACAAGTCCATCCCTCAGCCAACTGACAAAAAACCATTTTCGTGTTGGGAATTTACACGTGTGGTTCTTTTCTGCTGACCACCTCCAGTGACCCTGACATCAGTCCTCTGTCCAGTGACAGTGTCCCAGACTGACCTTTGACTGGACACAGGGACAGAGCAAGACAACAGGCAGTGATAACCAGATGAAAGGGAAAAGTTTTGTGAAAAGAAAGGCTTTGGCACACAGACCCATGCACAACAGTGTATCACAGACAGATTACAAACATTGCTTTTAGCAGTTTGACCACTAGAGGGGTCCCATGTAAGCAGTTTGAGCAAGGCCTTGGTCCCAAGAACACTTTTCTCTGTATTTCCTTTGTGGGTGCGGGTCTGTCCTGTTTCTGTCTAGCCTTTAGCTCACCTTACAATAATTCCTCAGACATTTTCAGCAAGATACTGTGGCTCTTTATTAGAGTTAATGTCAAAGAAGTTCTATCATTCAGGATGGAGGCACTAAGCAAAACGCTTCCTCAGTTCTGGTTGTAAGCCAAAATGCAAAGGTCTTCATCAACTGTCGCTATCTTGCTGTGGAGTGGACAGTTTGGAGATTGTCTTATCCACAGCAAGTTCTTTACACTCCAATTACAAGCCATACCCTCACTACCCTTAGTGACCTCCGCCCCCTCCCCCCTCCCCAAAGTGTAGACACAATTTGGCAAAACATAGTGCAATGTCCTGGTAGTCATGTTTTGGACGCCATGCTAGGGAACGCCCAACAACCCACTGATGTTGAACAAAGCTCTGTCATCAAACTGTGTGAAGCAATGGAAACTTGTTTTTAGGGGTAACGCACCACAGCCCACGATGTTAGCAGAGCTGTTTGGGTCTCAGACTGTGTAAGCTATGGAATCCTTGTTTTAGTGTGTAACACACAACAACCCACTGAGTTAGCAGAGCAGTTTGGGTCATCAGACTGTGTGAAGCCTATGGAACCTTGTTTTTAGTGTGGAACGCACAACAGCATGTCCTTTTGACCAAATTTCAAATCAAATTACAAAAGCTTTATTTCTCAAAGACAGAGAAATTGCCGGCGGCTAACTTTTATCCCTCGCCATAACATAAAAACATAAACATTTAAACATAATATTTAAACACAC
This sequence comes from Rapana venosa, assembly GCA_028751875.1. Lineage (NCBI taxonomy): Eukaryota > Metazoa > Mollusca > Gastropoda > Neogastropoda > Muricidae > Rapana > Rapana venosa. The sequence goes on from CM054165.1 coordinate 6,468,141, forward strand.
ACATCCACTGTCCACTCAGCACGCACCCACATGAGATAAAAAGCATCCACAAATCAGCGATATCTCAGCCAGCCACAAACCCACCCCAACAAAAATCACTGTTACTCATGTGATTCACTAGAAAACCCTGTACTCCCAACATTCACAAAAATGTCGCTCGCGCACACGGATGGCACGCACGCACGCTCGCACTTTGTAAACATTCGTACCGATGCTCACAATGCATTTAACAATATAACTCAAAATGTTATAACATGTTCTATCTCTATCTATCTGTCCGTAGTCGACGACCGTGGGGGCACCCTCACAGAACTCAACAACCATTTCCCTCCTTCCTCTCTCTGTTCTGCCTTTCTCAGGGTTTGTTGAATTCTAGCCTGTCCATTCGCTGATGTTTATCCTCCCCGCTCTTCCTTGGTCTAGCCTCTTCTTCTATGCCTCCTGGACAGTGCCTTTGTAAAATTGCTTTGCAAGTCCTTTGGATCTTGTGACATGATGGATGATGAAAGGTGATATGTGACATGGTGATGGAAATGCGATGATGAAAATGCCCAAACCATTTAAGTTACGCTTTTTCACGATCGATAAAAGGTTCTCATAGGGTCCAATGGATTGCTGGATTCTGTTATGCAACGCTTCGTTGCTTATATTGTACTTTGATGAGATCCAAGGAGACTCCGAAAGCATCCATTCTCCCACCGCCATGTACTCTTCTCTCCAAATTTGCAGTAAGGGTCATGCTTTCAGCAGGCATTACAGAAATATGGATATGACAAGAGCGCATTAAACTGATCTTGGAGATATAGTGAGGATCGTTTATCTCTCGCAGATGGTGTTTAGTTTTGACAGTGGCTGTTATTGTCTTGCTTCCTCAAACAACTACTGATTGGAATCCCTGGTCTGATATCAATGGCTCCCAGGACTGGTAGCTTGAAAACTGTTTTTCGCTTCTGGTCATTAACCCTGAATCAGTGCTATGCTGTTTGTGTAATTAGTCATCAGAATTGGTCTTCTCTGCACTGATTTCCTGTCGTTGCTTTGTTAGGCCTATTCAGTTGATTCTGTTAGGCTGGAAAGTTCTTTTTCTGATCCTATCTATTCCAGCAATATCACTGGAAGTCGGAGTGTATGTGATCATCTCTGCCACCAATGCTGACTGAATCCTTACATGAATGTTGCCAGTGCATCAGCCATGATTCTCTCAAGGAAAGATGTTTAAAAGAGTGGTGAGAGTAACAGCCTGCCTTACTCCAACTGTTTTCGAAACCATTCTCCAATGATGTTAGTTGTAGTACACTGCACTGGTGGCCTCGCTGTACAGCAGTTTATGACTCTGATCAGGTTTGCATTGATGCTGTACAAAATCATGTTGCCCACAAAAGCTGCTGCCACACTCCTGTCAACTGCCTGTCTTAAAAATCGATAAATACATGGTATAGGTCTTGTTGTTGTTGAAGGTACTGCTCACATAGTCTGTCTGAGGTTTAAATATCGTACTTGTTGTGATACGCCAGCTCTAAACCTGCTGCTTTTCCTCAGCAATGATGTACTATGGCTTTGGTTCAGTCTATTCAATATTATATGCAGCATGACCTTGCTTGGGTGGCATATGAGGCTGATTGTGCGGTAATTATGGCATTGTTGTAGATTTCCTTTCTTGGGGAGGGTGATGATGAATGACTGTGGCCATGGTGTTGGCCAAAACTATAACATGTTGTATAAGACAAATATTAATTAAATTAATACTTTGTTCTATTAAGATGTTGAACAGTCTAAAATAATAACAGGCGCAAGTATTTTTATGAAAAAACACCCAAAAAACAAAAAAAACACATTTGTATAACAATTAGGATAAGACAAACATCAGTGATGTTAATACTCTATTCTATTAGAAATTGAACACAGTTTGCACTAATAAAAGGTAGCCTTTAATCCTCTCTCTCTCCGCTCATCTCTCTCTCTCGTCGTCCTCATCTCTCTCTTCGTCACAAACTCTCGCCCTCTCTCTCTTCTCCTCTCTCTCTCGTCGTGGGCTTTAAGTTCAATTCAGATTTATTGTTCATACATTATTAAGCAGCACAATTGAGGTGGAAATAAACTCATTTAAACCGCAGGGTTCTAGACTTTGGTACTCCTGTAGCGCTTTTGAGAAGGCAGGAGTTCAAAATATTATGCAAGCACATGTTGTCCATCACTTACACAAATCTGTCTCGTTCTGTCTCTCACAACCAATTCATGCAATTCATATCAGTTTCATTTTGCTCACAGCCCACAATTTTGCCACATCTGGTTTTACAATTTTTGGTTACTATGTTTTTGTTTTTTAACAGTCAGGCCCCCATAACCAACAAACTAAGAAAATGAAGGACAGACTCAATAAAGCATCGGTAAAATTTTGTAAAACTATTACATTCACTTTAAGACCCGCGAGTTTTTTAAAGGAAAAAGATGGCGTGAGTGGCATTTACCCTATTTACCCAGAATTAGAAAGATCTGTATAGCTTTAACGTTAAGTTTGTCATCCAATATTAGTACCTAGATATATGTATTGGTGGTACACGCTCTACCTTACACATCAATGTAACTTTGGGACCCCTACTGACTGTGCAGACCCTGTGTACGCGAACAGGGGGGCAAGTAACAGCTTGTATATGAGACGTGCCTTGCCAAAGCCTACCACCACCACCTACGTGAGTATTTTACACCACTGACAGCACCACCACACCACACACGTCAGGGATCAACTGACAACTACCAGCACACCACACACGTCAGGGATCAATCTTGACAAGCACCAACCCTCACCACACACGTCAGGGATCAACTGTCAACACCCGATACGACACACACGTCATAGATCAACAGAACAACACAGAATACACACACACACGTGAGGATCAACTGATAACACCAGATATAACACACACTCAGGGATCAACTGACAAACACCAGAACACACACACGTCAGGGATCAACTGACGAGCACCTCAGCCACACCACACACGTCAGGGTTCATCTGACAACACCAGATACACCACACACGTCAGGGAACAACTGAGGAACACCAGATACACCCACACACGTCAGGGATCAACTGATAACCCAATACACCACACAAAAACGTCAGGGATCAACTGACAGCACCACCACACCACACACGTCAGGGATCTACTGACAGCACCAGATATACACCACACACGTCAGGGATCAACTGGACAACACCAGATATACCCCTCACACCTTCAGGGATCAACTGACAGCACCACCCACCACACACGTCAGGATCAACTGACAACACCAGATACCACCCACACACGAACATAGATCAGGGGATCAACTGACCAACACCAGATACACCACCAAGACACAACGCAGGGACAACTGACAACACCAGCCACACCACACACGTCAGGGATCAACTGACAACACTCAGGCAACACCACGAAACACGAAATCTACATGATCACCCGACAACCCAAGATATAACACCACACACGTCAGGATCAACTGACAACAACCAATAACACCAAAACACGTCAGGATCAACTGACAACACCAGCACACCACACACGTCAGGGATCAACTGACAACACCAATACAACCACACACGTCAGGATCAACTGACCAACAAAATGATATACACCACAACACTCAGGGATCAACGACAGCCAGATATACACCACACACGTCAGGGAGCAACTGACAACACCAGATATAACACCACAACACGTCAGGATCAACAGACAGCACCAGATATACACCACACACTCAGGGATCAACTGACAACACCAATACACCACACCGTCAGGGATCAACTGACAACACCAATACACCACACACGTCAAAGATCAACCTGACAACATCCAGATACACCATCACACTCAGGGGTCAACTGACAACACCAATATACAACACACACCGTCAGGGATCAGACTGACAACACCAGCCACACCACACACGTCCAGGGATCAACTGACAGCACCAGGCACACCACACAACGTCAGGATCAACTGACAGCACCAGATATACACCACACACGTCCAGGGATCAACTGACATCACGCTAAGACACCACACAACTACGTCATGGATCAACTGACAACAAACACCACCCACACCTCACATCTCAGGGACAACTGACATCACACCAGATACACCACAGCACGTCAGGGATCAACTGACAACACCAGATACACCACACACGTACAGGGATCAACTGACAGCACCACCACACCACCACGTCTGGGAGCAACTGACAACACCAGATTATTACACCACACACAACGTCAGGGATCAACTGACAACAACCAGATACACCCACACACGTCAGGGATCACTGAACAACACCAGATACACCACAAACACGTCAGGGATCAACGAACAACACCAGATACACCACACACGTCAGGATCAACTGACACACCAGATACACCACACACTTCCAGAGATCAACTGACAACGCAAGTAAACTACACACCAACACGTTCCATTTACAAGATTGTGTCCAAAGATGAAACTTTTGTTGATTACTTTGCTTTGATTGTGGTTATTTTTGGGTTTATGTCGCTGATATTGATGTTGGTTTTGTTTTTGTGGTTTTTGGTTGGTTTTGTTGTTTGATACATTTGTTGGCATAATTTTCTGCATTTGCCGTTAGTTGATGCTTTTCTTAGGGCGATGCTATTTTGTACCTGCTCTGAATGCATTTTTATCGCAGACCACCTGATGATCTATCCTGTGTTCTAAGGTTTTGTGTCTTTTGAAAATAATCCATCCAAAAGCATGACGTCATTCTTTGACCTGTCCATTTGTACAAGCCTTTGTCAGCGTCTGTTCACGTTTCCAGTCCCATGTAGTTCAAGTTTCATGAAAATCAACATGCTGTGAAACTAAGAGAACTGTCTTGCGTTCCTGACTGTTGGTGTACGTAGTTTTGTTTGTTGTTGTTGTTGTTGTTGTTGTTGTTGTTGTCACTGTGTGTGCCAGTCAAATAGATCTTAAACATCTTTAACGAGAAAAGCTTTGTTTTCAGTTTCTCCAACTGTTTTTCAGTTCTTTCCATCTCTGTTTTATAATAAAAATAATAATAATAATAATAATATTAATAATAATAATAATAATAATAATAATAATAATAAAAAAAATAATACCAATAAAATAAATAATAAATAATAATAATAATAATAACAATAATAATAATAATAATAATAATAATATATGGGATGTATAAAGCGCTGAATCTTGTAAAAAGCAAACAAACTGAAGCGCTTTTCATTTCCTCCTTTTTTCTCCCACTTTCTTAAACTTACTTTCAGAATTCTGATGTCAATTCTCCCTGTCTTTTTTGTTTATTAGTTGTTTTGCAAAGCATTGTTGAGCTGTCTTCATTTAAACACAGATGATATATGGATAAACTAAAATGGGAAGGAATATTAGGAATATATATAGGAATATTACAAGTGTGTCATATATATATAAAAGACGTATTGATACGGAATATGAAAACCCAAAGAGACAAACAAATAAACATAAAAAGATTATAAACCTTTAATCATTCCCTGCAGGAACTTTCTAAAGGAGGTCTCTGAAAACCCACACTGATTATCTCCCGGTTGCCCACATTTCTGGAAAAAGGAACACGCCAGGGTCATTAAACCTCAAGCATGGGCATACAGTCTTTAAGCAAGACCCAACAAGAACGCATGCCCTTTAAAATGCCTTGGACTTCCATTAGAAACAATCAAAGCTAACACACAACATAAACACGCACACCCGCACGCACGCACACACACAACACCCACAACACAGCACACACGCACGCAACACACACACACACACCCACACTAAACACACAAAACACACACACAGCACGACACACTCCTCCAATTGGAAGACAATTATTCTAATAACTTGCCAGTGTTCACAGATGGCTCAGAATTAAACAATGACAGGAAGCTGCCTTATATATTCCAGATCTAAAAAATGTAAACTAGTTCCATCTTGAGAGGAATATCGATATTTCAGCAAAACTAATGGCAATACAGATGGCCCTCATTGTTAACGTCAGTTGTCCTGAAAATAAATTTCCAAAGTCTTTTTTGTATAGACACCCAATCGTAAAGTTCATGCCATTAGCTCTTTGAAAGAAAAGTTAGATCTTGAATCCGTCATTGAATTGTCATTTGATTCCATCTTTATCTGTTAAGGGCTCAGAAATAATTTTCTGTGGGATAGCCATCGCACAGTGGTTTTACTACAATGAAAAATTGGCCAGCTAGCTAAAAAGGAGCAACAGGTTCATAAGGAAGAGACACAGTAAGTACTCTCCCTTTATCCACTACAAGAGTTTTATCATAAATTTGTAATACCATCACAACAAAAAGGATATTTCAGTGTGAGGAAAGGAGGCATTTGGTGCCAGATGCACACAAAGAACAACGTCAGTTTGAGGTCTTATCCTTAAAACAGAGAACAAGATAATAGATGCCGTTCAAAAGCAGATAGTTCCTGAGCTTGAAGATGGAAACTGAATTGCCTCAAGATAAAATATGCTGTAAATCATTTGGCATATGGGTAATACTATGTTAAACAGCACATCATATATTAACATGCAGCAGCTTAAAAGGGTACATTTCCGTTTTGAAGGTATCCTCGACCTTCAGCAATATTCAACCGTCTATCACTTATGCAGGGGGGGGGGGGGGGGGGGGGGGGGGGGGGGGCGACTCTTTTAAGATTCGCTGAATGCATAGTGGCAGTTGGCTTGTTATGTAATTATGTAGTGACTGTTCCATTGGACATTCTACAAACAATGCCTTCAGGCCATGAATAGAAACGACTCCACTGTAACTGACAAAGGGACTGTTAAGACAAAGGCTGAGCCACAAGCCCTGGGACTATAGGCCTGCAGTGAGAACACTTCGCTACAACCATACCACTGCATTGCCAAGACTTCTAGCTCACAGAGACTGCTGGACACTTAATGCGAGAGGTGTGACAGTACACAGACCTCAATGAATTGATAGGCCGCCCAGCCCACAACCATGAGTATACGAACCTAAAGAGAAAGTTTGGTTTTCCAAACGCACACTGTAAAACTTAGAGGTTGACAAAGAAACCTAGCCCTGTCCTTTAGAAATGCTGAACTAGAGCAAATCACTAAGTCTAACCAGGTTGAACCCATTCTTTCATCTCTCGAAGGAGGGGTGGGGGTTTGGGGAGGGAACCGGGTAAGGAAAGGGGGGTTGTAGTACAAAAGATACAGTGTGCAAAGTGTACACTAAACACAGCAAATGTAGCTTATTATTTTATTGGTATATGGCAAAAGTCGATTATCTGTACTTTTTTGTGAACATATCAAATTTGTATCCTCGTACTTTTTCTATACAACATTATATTGTATCGTCTGTTGTTTTTTCTCCGTAGCAAATGTATCAATCATATTTCTTCTATATGTTTCTACATAACAAATAAATCAGCTGTACTTTAATTTCTACACAAAAAATGTGTTTCCATTTGTACATTTTTGTACATAACAAATTATCATCTGTACTTTTTCATACATAACAAGTGTTTGTGCATTTGTACTTTTTCTACATAACAAATGTTGAAATCATCGGTACTTTTTCTATACAACAAATTGTAACATCTGTACTTTTCTACATAACACATGTTATATCATCTGTACTATTTCTACATACCAAATGTTGTATCATCTGTACTTTTTCTACATAACAAATGTTGTACCATCTGTACTATTTCGACATACAAATGGAGTAATCATCTGACTTTACTCAATCAATCACCTTCTCTCCAACAATCTTCTTCTGAGTTTCAGTCTACCTATGCGTTAACCACAGCACGAAACCACCCTAGTACACACTTTTAAACACGCTTCTATACTCGCTTGCGACTCAGATAAAAATCTCCCTTCTTCTCACTCTACGCGACGTATCAACAGCCTTTGATACTATAGACCACAACAATTCCTTCTCTCCCCGTCTTCAAAAAAAACGTCGGTGTTACTGGCACAGCCCTCACCTGGTTAATTCATACCTTACGACCAGATTCCAGACAGTTTGCAGTAAACAAGACCATCAATCATACCTGCAAACTGGAATGCGAGTCCCACAGAATCAGTTCTAGGCCCTGTTCTTTTCACTTTTTACGCTGCCCACTTGTCACAATAATAAACCGGTCATCAAATCAACCATCGATTTTTTACGCAGATGACTCTCAGGATTCAAAGCAGTGTTATCTCCTGAATATCTGCTCCCTCCTGACAAATATCGTCCGCTTGCTTTTGAAGATATTCCAAAACTGGATGAACACGAACAAATTTAACAGCAAATGCAGATAAAAACCGAAGTCATGCATGTAGGGACCAACACAAATCTCTTCCTTACAACAGCTTCAATAGAAGTCGGCAATACATGAGTTCACTCTATCCACTGCGGTGAAGTAATCTAGGTGTCGTTATCGACAACACACTCGCTATGAAAAAATTCATCACCAAGACCCTGTCAATCGTGCTACTAATCAATTACTGCGTATTAGTGCTATTCAAAAGTACCTGTCCAACGATGCAACAGCCAAACTTGATCACTTCCTCATCTTTTCATGTCTGGACTATTGCATTTCTCTTTTGTCTGGTTTCCACATCATCTATCCACTCCCTTCAATGATACAAACTCCGCACTCGACTAGTTCTCAGAAAGAAAAAATACGGAGCACATTACCCCTCTCTTGCGATCTCTCCACTGCTGCCTGTGCCACAGAGAGTAAATAATAAGTTCAGTACCCCTTGTTACAAATTCTCCACAAAACTGTACCCTCCAACCTTGGTGAATGTCTAACCTGTACACTCCTTCACGTTCCCGTCCGCTCTACTGCAGATACCTGTCAACGAATACCTAGAATCAACCAATCCTTGTTGGCCACCGCTTGTTCACTATTTTGGGACCATCGACTGGAATGAGCTCCCTCTCCCTCTTCGCCGGAAACCTAGTTATGACACTTTATATCCAAGCCTCAAGACATATGATTTCAAACCTAAGATCCCCGCCCCCCCTCCTGTTTCATATCAGAGCTTTCCCACCCTTCACTAACCCATGCCTATCACCCTGCTAAAGTAATACGACCAGTGTGGGTGTGGTTGTGCTTTTGAAAAAAACATTTGACTATGTTACATTTTAGTTCATATATTTTGTCTGCCAGCGCCCAACGTTTGTAAATATCTGTTTGTTAAACTATTGATATTTTATCAAAGGATTGCATAACTAGTTGAAGATTAGGTTGAATGTCATGCGCTTTGATTTGTCTTTGCAAGATATGCAACAAACAAGCTCCATTTAATTATTATTATTATACTTATTATTATTATTACTTTTCTAACATAACAAATGTTGTATCATCTGTACTTTTCACATAACAAATGTTGTATCATTGTACTCAACTCCTTTGTACATAACAAATGTTGTATTATCTGTACTTTTTCTACATAACAAATGTTGTATCATCTGTACTTTTTCTACATAACAAAGTTGTATTCATCTGTACTTTTTCTACATAACAAATGTTGTATCAGCTATGTGTTTTCTATCATAACATATGTTGTATCATCTGAACTTTTTTCTACATAACAAGATTTGTGTATCATCTGTAAACTTTTTCTACATAACAAATGTTGTATCGTCGGTCATTTTCTAACATCACCAAATGTTGTATCATCGTACTTTTTCTAACATAACAAATGTTGTATCATCTGAAGTTTATTTCTCCGGAACAAATGTATCATCTGTAACTTTTTCTACATAGCAAATGTTTATATCAGTTTTAAGGGATTTTTCCTTTTAACATAAACAAATGATTAACTGAACTTTTTCTGATAACAAAATAAGACTAGTTTTAAAATTATTGTTATTATTTTATTATTAAGCATGGTAATTTTTATATAGTGCTTAATCTTGTAAGGCAAACAAATCGAAGAGCGCTTGCAAATCAAATCATTTACACACATGCAACACGCCACAAAGTGTTAGATAACAAATATCCAAATTTATACTCACTCACTAATGCACACACACACACACCACACACACACACCACCCACACACACCAACGTTTATGCATGGTGGGGAACTTGTGGAGATGAAGGTGGCTGTTAAACCGTATGAAAATACTAAGAGGGAGGAATATAAGGTAGAAATTTATGCGTTTTTTAGGCTAAGATTTGAAAGTGGTGAAATGTAGCTTTTTGGCGAAGTGGCGAGGAAAAAGGTCATTTCCAGGTGGAACAGACCAAAACAGAAAAAAGAGCTTCGGACACCATTGTTTGTTTGAATCTGGTGTTTGAGAAGTGCAAAAGTTCCTGTGGCTGAATGACAGGAACGAGAGGGAGTGTACAGGAAGACAGTTTCAGAGATATGTAGGGTGCAGATGTGTGGGACATTTGAAACACAAGGTATAATCTCGTACTTCAGTTTTGTGTGGACGGGAAGCCAAGGAATAGATCACAAGAAAACGTTTGATGTTTCATGTTGTTTTCTTTCTTAGGACTAGTCGAGCTGCAGAGTATGTATGCGATTAAAGATGTGGATTGATATGCCTGGCAACCAGCCAAAGAAATTACAGTAACCTAAACATGGAAAGAATAAGAAGATGTGACCAATTGGATATTGCTTCAAGTGCAGATACTTGTGAATTGCGCTTATGCGCCGTAATTGATAGTAGCAAATGTATCATGTTTTTTCTATATAACAAATGTATCATCTCTATTTTCTTCTACATAACAAATGTTGGATCATCTTAGTTTTCTACATAACAAATGTTGTATCATCTGTATTTTTTCAACATAACAAATATTGTATCATCTATATTTTCTTTTACATAACAAATATTGTATCATGTATATTTTCTTTTACATAACAAATGTTGTATCATCTGTACTCCTGCTGCCCACTCTCTTTCAGACCAAAACAGTAATGGACATCTGTATCTTTTTCTTCAGTCGGCTACAGAAGCTTTGTATTATTTACTTAAGCGCTTTGATTTGTTGCTTTATAAGATTCAGCGCTATATAAATTCTATACATTATTATTATTATTATTATTATTATTATTATTATTATTATTATTATTTACTTGTGTACACACACACGCGCGCGCATGCGTGCATGCACACACACAATGCCATTTTGGTGCCATGTTAGGACAATAAGCTTTGTTCTGTTTCATCACATGAGCCTTAGATATTGATAGCAAAGAAGTAACAACCCTGGCCTTGGCTTCTTTCCGCAGTTCCAGTGTACTGTTCCATGGCCTGGCCTGAAGTGGACAGTCTTTATTAGGGTCAGTTTAGTTTAGTCTGATGAATTGGTAGCTCAGTGGTCAGAGCACTCGCTTCCCCCTAGTGAAGGTTAAGCAGGGGGAGGGGGATTGCCTGGTCGCTGAGTGACCGTTCGTGCATCTTGGCTTCAGTGCAGTCCCCAAGTTCACCAAGCTGTAAATTGTACCTGCCCTTTTTAGGGTCAGGGAAGGTAAAGCAGTGAGGGAGAAGAGATGGCCACTGCCTTCACTATGCTGGCCCCTGGAGAAGCTGAGGTCTCTGACACCTCCCTCCCCGATGACGGCATAGGTCACGGGAACGTCTTTACCTGTTTGAAGTCTGTCAGAACGTCTTTACCTGTTTGAAGTCTGTCAGAACGTCTTTACCTGTTTGAAGTCTGTCAGAACGTCTTTACCTGTTTGAAGTCTGTCAGAACGTCTTTACCTGTTTGAAGTCTGTCAGAACGTCTTTACCTGTTTGAAGTCTGTCAGAACGTCTTTACCTGTTTGTAGTCTGTCAGAACGTCTTTACCTGTTTGAAGTCTGTCAGAACGTCTTTACCTGTTTGAAGTCTGTCAGAACGTCTTTACCTGTTTGAAGTCTGTCAGAACGTCTTTACCTGTTTGAAGTCTGTCACGCGGGTTCCTGTGATGACTGTGAGGTTGAGTCTCTCTTGTAGATAGTTTAGAAGGACTGTCCCTCTGTACCGCTTGTTGCTGCTGGCTACTCAGCTTAGTTGAGTGATTGATAGATCAAGATAACTTCTCATCGAAATGCTAATAAAGAGAAGACCTTGTTTCTGTCACAGATGAAGCTGATTCGTCATCACTCTGTCAGCTAATCTGTTGGTCTTCTTGTTTTTAATGTGGACAGTTCTCTGCCATGATCAGATGATAGCTGCCATGAAGTTGTTATTCTATGATTATGAAGTGTCATAGTTTTGTTGTTGTTTTCCAACAGAGTACATTCTTTTCGTTAAAACGTGATATGAGATTTAACTTTTGAACAGTTGTGATGGGAATGCACTTTCCTCTTTTTTTAGTGGCACGAAAATGTTGACCTTCCAGCATATAATTAAACGCTTCTCACCATCAGGCTTTTTCATGTTTATGTGATTCAAAGTGTACATTGAATGCTATTTCTACTGATGAAAACTCCATTCAAATCGGATATTTAGTTTCTGAGATATGGGGTTTAGAATGTGGAATCCCTCTAAGCCGCCATTTTGACAAAATGTAGGAAAACTGAACCCCAATAACAATGTTAGATTTTCCATAGCAACCAATGTTCGATTTTTAACAGACTTTTCAAGCAGATTGAATTCATAAAAGGAATGCATGCTAACAAATTCATGTTATCATATGTGAATTGTCTCAAATACAAAACGGATTTTAATGGGGGACTACCCAAAGCCTTGGTATGCATTTTGGCTGATTATTGTATCTCAGGTTCCACATAAGATTTTGTAATGAATTTTTTACACAGAAAAACACATTATTTAAAGCTAGAATACTAAGTTTCCAAAATTATCATCAAGAAGAAATATTGCAGTAATTTACAAAATATTTTGTAAAAACAGGTGCACCTCCTCCTCATCCACAATTAGCTAATGTATGGAGTGGTGGAGCCAAAAGTATTACAAAGCTAAAGGACATAAGTAGAAAGGTGCCATTGATACACATTTGAATGCGTGAAATTACATGTGTAGACAACACTAATATGGACTTTGCTTACAATCAACACACTTTATTATCAAATTTAACCTTGCTTAATATTAAAACCTTCATAGACCATACAGTTTTTAATGACTGCATTGCTCTTAGGCGCCACTTTTGCATCTGCATGCAATGTTTCATGGCAATACTTTCTATAAAATTTGCAAGGTAAATGAGGCAGTATTGTAGACATTGGAAACTATTCCCTGGTTTTAACATTATGAGCATGCACAAACACTATTCTCTTTCTATAGCCAATTGTATACTTTGAAAACACAAAATGCTTACACTGTAATTTCTTTAGCCACAGCTTTGTACAACTCTAACTTACATGTGTATAAAACCCATAAAACATGCCAAGTCAAGTCAAGTCAAATTTTCATTTTCATATGGTACATTGAATAAGCAATGCATTTGCTTTTTTCATCAAGCCATCTACCTAAGAACAAATTTCTTAATGATTATACTGAACTACTACATTATTGCAACCTTTACCAACACATTGAACCACCGAAAAGAGTAAAACTGATAAAATAATACATTGTAAAATACAAATTGCACACACTTGTACACCACACACAAACACACAGTGAACAAGCACACACTCTGAAACACAGAGACACGAATGCACACACGCACACGCTTTTGAATTCTGTATCGTATAGGGGTTCTACTTGTTTGAATAATTGTTTTTTTCTTAATTATTAATTTTATATTTGATTGAATGTGTTTTCCCCCCTTCCCCCTTGATACTCCTCCCCCACCCCCATCCTTTCCAATGCTTTTCTGTTATCATCGTTATGTTGTTGTCTCATGGTGATGGGGATCATTTGTTATATTGTTGTCTCATGGTGATGGGTGATTGTTGTTATTATTGTAACTCTATTATATTAATCATTATTATAATCTTATTTGATTTATCTTGTTTTGATAGTTATTGTGTGAATATATCATTTTTAAAAAAGCGCTATTTGAAGAGTATGAGCGCATAAAAAGCACACGTTTGCTGGGTGGAGGAGGAGAGGAGGGAGGTCATTGAAGGCAATATTGTCAGTAATGACGAATGCCTAGTATTTTCTAACGTTTTATTCCTGTACCTTTTTATTATCAAAAGTATAAACGTGTAAGAATGGATGAAACAGTAGGTGAAGTAATTTGTTTGTCCTGACGTTTTCTGATTTTCTTTTTTTAATTCTTAGGTTTTATTTTATAATTTAAATGTGTGTGTACGTGAGCGCGCACGCGCGCAGGTGTGTATGAGTATGTGTGTGCGCGTATATGTATATGTGGTAATTTGTATTTTCAATGTATTTCCTTATCGATTTTCCTTTTTTAACTGGTTTAATTTAATGGTAAATGATGCAATAATGTGGTGTCTTAGTACTATCATTACGAAATTTGTTGTTAGATAGATGGCTTGATGAAAAAAAGCAAATGCATTGCTTATTCAATGTACCATCTGGAAATAAAATGTTGACTTGACTTGACTTGACTTTACACACACACACACACACACACACACACACACACACACACACACACACAGTGGAGCAAGTGCAAACTATTTTTCTTTTCTTTTTTTAGAATGGAATACCTATCAGCTGCTATGTCATGTGTTGCAACATATATTTCATTATCTGTCATGCTGTTACCTATAATTCATATGTCTGTTTATCTGATGAATGTGCATGTATGTATATGTACGATGTATAGTCTCCAGTCCTTTCATTTGCTGTTTACTTTGTTGTTGTTGTTTTTTTCTCATGTCCATGTATGTTTTTCTTTTTGTCTGGTCTAACAAGTTAACTGATGCTGTTTTTTTTTCAATGTATAACGTTTCCTGTTTTTTATATTATTTCTAATAGTTGGACTTCACGAGGCAGTTTTGCTTATAGCATTTTTTTGTGAAAGCAGGATGAACAATGATCATAAACTTTGATTTGGCTTCGCATGCACGCACGCACGTGCGCGCCACACCACACACACACACACACACACACACACACACACACACACACGCACGCACACACATACACACACGCACACACGCACGCACGCACGCTCGCAGAATTCTGCAAACATACTTCATCACAAAGTGCGTCCCAAACCCAGTAATTTTTTTTTAAAAGTCCACATCTACTGACTTGCAAAATTAGTGATTCTACACACCACAGTCTGTCTTCTAGTGCCAGGGCTTTGGTGTTAAACTTTCTTCCCCCTCCCTTCTTGACCATTGAAGTCATTCCAATTTCATAATAATGTTTGGTCAGTACGGTCAACTTGTTATGGACGATGCGGAACACAATATCAATAATACTGGTATCAGAAACAAAGGCTTGATTAAAACAAATGAAGAAGAGCACTGCTTAACTACAACACAAATCAAGAGAAAGATGGTTAATAATAATAATAATAATAATAACATGGAATTAATATAGCACTAAATCTTGTAATAAACAAACAAATCAAAGCGCTTGCACTCAATCAATTACAGGCATGCAACTATCCTTAAACATAATGAACAACAGATTTCAAAACCATGCGCGCGCACGTATGCACGCATGCACGCACACACACACACACACACACACACACACACAACACACACACACACACACACACACACACACACACACACACTCGGAACAACACTTAGAAGGTGAAAGATGCTGTTGAAAATTAGGGACAGATATTTGGGGGAAAAGTCTCAGGTAGGAAATAAGTGTGTTTTGAGGCTGGATTTGAAGGTATCAAGCGAAGGCTTTGTCGAAGTGAAAGAGGGAGTCATTCCAGGTGGATGGACCAGAAACAGAGAAGGAGCGACGGCCTACAGTGGTTTGTTTGAATCTGGGTGTTCGAAAGCACAAAGTATCTGCGGCTGAACGAAGGGAACGGGATGGAGTGTACAGATGAAGACAGTTACAGAAATAACGGGGTGCAGATTTATGGAGACATTTGAAACAGAGGGTACTGATTTTATACTCCAGTCTTTGTGAGACAGGCAGCCAGTGAAGAGATCGAAGAAGAGGTGTGATGTGTTCAGATTTTTCTTTCTTAGGACCAGTCGAGCTGCAGAGATTTTGTATGCGTTGAAGAGAGTGGATAGATGATGCTGGTAGGCCAGCCAAAAGAGAATTACAGTAGTCTAAACGTGAAAGAATGAGAGATGTGACAAGCTTGGAAGTTGCATCAGTGGACAGATACTTGCGAATCGCGCTTATGCACCGTAATTGATAGTAGCAAGACTGGCAGGTCTGGGTGATGAATTCTTTCATACAGAGTGTTGTCAAGAACTACTCCTAAATACTTCACAGAGTTGGACAAAGGAACTGACGTATTGCCGAATTCTATTGAAGTTTTGCGATAGAGGAAAGTTTATGTTGGGTCCCTATGAGTATGGCTTCGTTTTATCGGCATTATGTTGTAACTTGCTCTGAGTCATCCAGTGTTGAATGTCTTGAAGGCAGTAGGACATATTTGTCAGGAGGGAAGGCAAGTTTTCAACAGTATCACTGCACTGAAGCTGAGTATCATCGTCATAGAAATGATGATCAATATGGTGGTTGTTTATTATATGTGAGAGTGGAGCAGTGTAGAGAGTAAAGAGACCAGGGCCCAGGACTGATCCCTGCGGGACTCAACATTCCATTTTAACAGGTTTTGATTGAATTTTGTTTACAATAACTTTCTGGAACCTGTCTGTGAGGTATGAAGTAAACCAGGTGAGGGCTGTGCCGTTAATACCAAACGTATTATGGAGGCGAGAAAGAAGAATTGAGTAATATATGGTATCAAAAAGGCTGCAGATAAGTCAAGAAGAGTGAGGAGGGATTTTTTTTTCTACATCAGAAGCAGGTAGAAGTGTATCTAAAGTGTGGACTAGGGAGGTTTCGGTGCTGTGGTTGGGGGGATAGGCAGATTGAAAAGTGGGAAGGAGATCATTGGAATGAAGGTGACTGTTGAGCTGTTTGAGAACGACTTTTTCTAGTACTTTAGAGACAAAGGGTAAGTTTGAGACAGGCCTATAATTCTTCAGAATGTTGGGATCGAGGTCGTGCTTTTTCAGTAGAGGTGTGACTATTGCTGTTTTAAGAGCTGATGTAAAATTTCCTGACTGAAGAGATGAGTTTGTGGAAGGCATTGTGAGAAAACAGGAGCAGGTATGGGATCAAGGTCACATGATTTTATAGTCATTTCTTTCAGAATTATCGTGATTTCTTTCTCACTTGTCGGATGAAAGAAAGGAGAGGAGTGCCAGAGAATTTGGGATCAGGAAGTGCAGGCTGGAAAGGAGTCTGATCCAGTTTGGAGCGAATGTTATGGACTTTTTCAGAAAAGAATGCAGAAAATATAGAAGGAAGTTCAGAGTGGTTGTGGATGGAAGGCATAGGGCTTGCCTTCACAGATCCAAGATAAGTAGATGTGAGAGAAAAGAGAGATTTCATAGACGTGGCATCAAGAACTTGAGAAGAGTAATACTTAGTTTTTTTCTGAAAGGAATTAAAGACTTGACTTTGTTACTTGTTTTTGGAAGAGCTGCTTATTAATTTCCGTTTTTGCTTTCGCCACTGCTCTCTAGATTCCTGCGTTTGCTCTTTGCGACCAGAATGTCATGGTGTACCATGCGCACATGGCCTATCAGGAGGAGATGATCAGTGGAGGTGCATGCTCATCAAGCAGTTGGCTGAGAACATGATTGTAGTGTTTAGAGGGGTTATTGTTGTCAGAGGTTGTGATAGGCGTTCAGCAGCTTGTGCAGAGAAAGTTTGAATATCTATGGCCTTGAGGTTGCGACGGGTGACATACTTTTCTTTCTGATAGGCTTTGCAATGTTTAGAGAAAAAAGAACAGCGGAATGATCAGAAAGTAGTTCATCAGTGATAGATACAGATATGATTGTTGTTGTTGTCTTCGATTTTACGTCTGTTCACTCTCAGTGATATTAGACGAGAAAAAAAAAAACCCCACATATATACAAGGGGTGTATGAGTATTGAGGTGGTGGTGGAGGCCCTACTGAAAAAAGCGAAGGGGGAAAAGTAGTCTAATCATGAAAAGAAACCGCACAAAGCAAAAGATACAATATAAAAAAAAAAATTAAAAACCGAAACAAAAACATAAAAAGTTATTAACGTTAATGAAACTATAACAAATGTCCTATAGGACTCTGCCAGAGACCTTTTGCAATATCAAATGCCAAATTCAAGTTATTGAATATGCTTCTAAGGGAGTTTTCAGAAAATTGGGGTAAAAAAGCTTTTGTATTCTTACATTCAAATATTATATGAGTATTAGAAATATTCTCACCACACAGACATTTACTGTGTCTACTGAATTTGGTAGATATGATCAGATCTTGGGAAACATCAGTAAATAGCCAGTCTAAAATATGTCCTGATCTGTGTGTTGCTTCATTTACCAGCTGAGAAAGAGAGTGGTTCGACAAAGAAAGAGAAAGACGTTTGACGTGGGAAAAAATTAGTTATCAAAGTGGAAGTTAAAGTCACCGAGAATGATAAGCTTCCCGGGAGAGAGGATGTAGTGATCCAGGAGTGACTGGAACTCTTGATGGAAGATGGAAGATGTCAGATTATTCTTACGGCTTGGAGTGGACGGTAAAGACAGCAGAAAGTAATAGAGTAGCCAGGTGTATTGAG
The DNA here is from genome assembly GCA_028751875.1 of Rapana venosa. Classification (NCBI taxonomy): domain Eukaryota; kingdom Metazoa; phylum Mollusca; class Gastropoda; order Neogastropoda; family Muricidae; genus Rapana; species Rapana venosa. The sequence continues at coordinate 6,486,835 of CM054165.1, forward strand.
GTTGAGTTCACAGACTTCGAAAGATTCAGGTGAAAAAAAAGGGAGTGACAGAATGAGCAGGTTCGAGTGTTTTTTATAAACGATGGCAATGCCACCTCCACGGAAGTCGTGGGAAGAGAAAGAGTTTTATAACAGGTGGTGTCAGTTGTTTTTTTTTTCGGTTCATGACCTTTTGGTTTTAACCAGGTTTCTGTAAGAAAAGTTTAAAAATATTCTATCATAGACGAAATCGGAAATGAGATCGCTTTACCTTTGGGCAGACAGATTGCACGTTGAACAAGCACATGCTAAGGGGGTTTGAAAGGGGGCAGAGGGTTGATGTTAACGTGGTGAATTAGGAAACTGTCAGAGGAAGTGGATGAAGAGATGGTAGAGTGTGGAGAGTGGAGAACAGACAAAAGTTTGGATGAGAGTCAGGTGTAGAAGTGGTAAAAAACTGGGCAAGTTTGGGATTTACAGTTTTTATACACATCGTGATACACTAACTATTAGAAAAACGTTTTTCAAAGTCATTTACAAAGGAAGAAGCAGGGTTGATCAGAGGGGAAACGAAGTGAGTTGTCCTTGGTTACGGTGGTAGCGGTATGGAGTCAGAAGCGAGGGAGGGTGGATGTAGGGGGCACAGCGATGCATTGCTGGCACGTTCCTGTCAGTTTTGGGTGGTTTTCTCAGGTTTAAAATGTGTGGTGAAGAACTATCTAAAACCTGTGGAAAATTTCTTTAAAACATCTAACATTAGTGTCATACGTCAGAAGAAGAAACGCTGGGTAGAGTGAAAAAAGAGAACATGAATCGCTGTTTGTGATTTGAGGCAGCAGGGTAAGTCAGGGGTAAAAGAAGTGAAATCATATGGTGACGAGAATAGTCATTGAGACGAAAAAACTAGCAATCACTCACGGGCACACCCTGCTATGCTGCTAACCAATCATATTTTGTCATAGCTCTTTATCTATCCTATTTTTGACAAAATTAGTCTCGAGCTCTAATGTCACTGCAGTCCACAGGCATGGTTTACAGACAACACCAGTTCACTTGATGAAAGGTGGGGTCAGTTTTGTGAAACAACGTGCCTTAAGATGACTAGTGGATCCAGATTAAAGCTCACAAAGTCCAGCACTAGTCAGTTATAACACAATTATTCTCGATCGAAAATTGAACAATTCAAACAAAGATTGAAAATTATAAATCAAAATATCTCAAATGTAGATATAACAAAGAAAAATTTATGATCAAAGACTTTAGGTGAAAAACACGAACACCAGAAGATGTAAAAATTTTAGAAATGAAGCAGAAAAACACACACATCCAGCATTCAAACACAGAGCCACACACAGTTTTTGTGGACAGGACGCAATGGCACGATATTCTTTCATCACAGAGAGGCACTTGTAGTATATTTTAATATAGGTTATTGTATACAGTGTATAATGAATTGGTTGTTTTGTGTGGTGTGATTGTGTGTGAGTGAGCACTTTTGCTGTGTTAATTGAATGTAAAGCATGTTTTTGATCATCTGTAGTAGTGGTGTGTATGTGTTTGTTTTCTTTTTTCTTCTATTCTTTTATATCAGGATAATGGAATTAGCATTATTGCTTTTTTACATCCAGTCCCCGTGTTAGTGCTTTGAGAAATACTGTACATCTGTTTCCCGCACCCATGGCCTATTCTTACAACAGCGGAACATGTTTATTTCGTAGTCTTTGCGCAAGATGTTTGCGTGGTTCGCAACGGGGCCTTGGTTTATAGTTCTCAAAAGGACTTTGGGGAGTGGAGTTTGCATATATCACCTATGAAATCTGTTTTGTTGTTATTTAAGTATAGTTAATGTAATTGTTGCTTCTACCCTTAATTCTCTCTCCTGTGTGTGTCAATGTCAAAATCAAAGTCAAAGTAATTTTTTTGGGGTTTTTAATTTTTTTTTAAATTTTAAAAAAAAAAAAACCCCCCAAAAAACCCCCCTTTTTTCCCCTTTTTAAAAAAATTTTTAAAATTAAAAAAAACAAAAAAAAATTTTATAAAAAGGTTTTTCCCCTTGGTTTTTAACCCCAATTTTAAAAATACATTAAAAACCCACCCCACCAAAAAACTTGCTAAAAATAACTTTTTAAGCTTTACATTAAATGCCAACAACAAGAAAAACATCAAACCCCTATCAACAAAAAAAAAAATAAAATTTTCCCTAATTATTAAAAGATATAAATTTTTTAAGAGGAGAAAGAGAGGAAAGGAAGACCTTTTTAATTTTGAAAAAAAATTGGGAAAGTGGTTCTTGTGTTTTCTAATTTTTTATAAGAAGAATTTTAAATGGGTTTAAATTGGTATTGGTGAATTTTTTTAAAACTCGGGGAATTTTCCTCTTAAATTGAAAAAAAAATTTTTTTGTAAAAATTTTTGTGGAAGGTGCAAAAATGTGCCCGGTTTAATTATTTTTTGGTTAATCTTAGGGCATTTCCTTTTAAACCAGGGTTCCCAATACGTTTGTTGTAAGAAATTAAATTGGAAATTATTGTTTTGTTATATGTTTTAAAGGTTAGGGTTTATTTTTCCCTTTACTGTCTTTATATAAATTTTAAATTTAAAAATTTTGGTTATTATTTTCCCATATGTTTGGGTATGTTAGTTTTTAAAAATGGTTGGCAAAAAGATGTTCCAATTGTCAAATTTTTGTTTAATAATAATGAAAAAGCCGTTAGATTCGTTTTTAGGACTTTTTTCTTGCCTTTTATATTGTTCTTTGTTTCATGTGTTTTAAGAGCTCAAAATTCTTCAAATTTTTTTTTTATCAAAGTTGGTTTAATTTTTTTTTTTCTTTTTTTAGGCCTTTTTGTCTCCTGAAAATTACTCCATTGGTTTTTCGTTAAACCCTTTTTTAATTTAAATGTTTTTAAATGAATTATTAGCAATTTGAAAGGGAAACATCGGATTTTTAACTTTCTTAAAATGTTTTCCACCTGGGTTTTTTCAATTTCCCGTTTAAACATGGATGGTCAAATCTAAATATTGGGGAAATTAAATGTTTTTATAAGACAAAATGAACCCAAACCCAAATGGATTTTTTAATGATTTTTGGTTATTGAAAAATTGCCGCATTAAAAATTTGAATAACCTTTTATTTTTTTGAATCAGTTGTCTCAAAATTCGAAATTTTTTAAATAAATTTAATATTTGGATTTTTTATTAGGCGCAAGAATTTAAAAGGGTTTTCGGAATGCATTTAAAACGGTTGGGATAATTTGTAAAATAAATGTTTCCAAAGTAATTTTAAATTAAATTTTTACAGTTTAAAAGATAATATATGAAGAAACCAATAGTTTATGTTTTTTGTCCAGCAAAACTATTTCACCTGTATATTTTGTCTGGAATCAGTATTTCTGAAGACTAGTTGGCAAAGAGATAATGAAAGGATTCCGTTTATTAGAAAGAGAAATTATTTTTTTTTCGGTTTTTATTTTTTGTTAACACTAACATGTTTTATACAGTTTAGTTAAGATATAAATAGTGAATAGCAAAACTAATTTTAAAAAACCACACACATAAATATAATTGCTAAGGGTGAAGATTTCATATAAAGTGGGGAAAAAATTATAAAAAATTCTTACCCCAAAAAAAGTGGATTATCAGCAATTTCAAAAAAGAACTATTTGGAAAAAGGGAGAAAAAAAAAAAACCCACAAGAAAGTAATTGGTGAAATCTAAATAACAAACCAAATTTCGCCGAGCGAAACCCTGAAAAGAAATGTTAACAATTAAAATAAAAAACGTTTTGGGAATAAAGAGCCCCAATATCAAATTTTTGCAAAACCCACAGTTTTCAAGATGATGGGGCCCGACTTCAAACATCAATCCAAAAACGAAGGGGGAAGTGCGCAGCACCCCGAAAAATGCATTCCCAAATGAAAAAAAGTGCATGCTTTGCCTTGAAGGTTTCTTTCAATTTCTCCCGGACAGACACCAAATGACCGTAGCCAAATACTTGAGATTTTCCGGGATGAAGCATGTCAAAAAACCTGGATCACAGCTTGGATAAACGGAGCAATCTTTGAAGGTTTTAAGGGAAAGTTTTTTTTCCAAGATGGGTCTGCTTCCTTGAAATTGAATACCTGTAATTTTTCGCCAAAAACACGTTTTTAATATCAAACATGGCCACCATTAGGAAACAAATACAGATTATCTACCATGATTGAAACCCCCAAAAAAGGATGGGATTACGAATTATTAAGGTTACAGCCCCGGGATTGAAAAGTAACAAACAGGGGCCCCACCTTCAAACTCACCTTTATACCAATATCATTACAGAACTAACCCTTTTTGATACCGACCAAAGTATCCAACCCACAAAAACACTACACCCCTTTTTTAAACAAAAAAATCAATACAAACTCTATAAATAAAAATCACTTACCAAACTAAAAAATTTTTCTAAAATTTACCAATTTTATTTTTACCCAACAACAAACTACTAAATTTTAAAATTTTCTTAAACACACCACACAACAAAACTTTAAAAAAAAAGGCGGTTTTCAGACTTTTACGTGGACCTGTCATTTGGTGTTTGAAGATGTTTTAAAAATTTTGGGCTGATGGACATTTATAAACCGAATGTTGAATTCATTTTAAGAATTGGAATTTGGTAAGCCCTTTGTAAGGGAGGAGGAATACTGATTATACCCCTTTCCAGAATTTTATTTTCTATTTGAGAAAGAAAGAAGGAGTTCAGGAATTTAAAGGGAATGTCGGTGGGGCTGACCGGGTTTTTGGGCATGGTGCTTTTGGAAGAATGGTGATAAGGGAAGGTTGGAGGTGGTTTGGGGTGGAAAAGGGGAAGGGGGGGCAAAGGTTTTCCCGGGGTGTGGAAAAGGGAGGGCATGCCTGGAAAAGGAATTGGAAAGAAGTTATTTTTTTGATTTTCTTACGAAAAATGTTGTTTGGAGGATTTAAATTCCCTTTGGGTCAAGGGGGTTCCAAGGGCCCGTTTGGGGGGGGGACCAAGTTAGGTTGTCCATGGCGCTGCCCCTTTCTGGGAGAAGGCCGGGGGGGGAGGTTCAGGTGGCTTTGGAAATCAAGTGGGGAATTTTTTAGAGGGGGGGCGGGGGCCCTTTTGAAATTTCCTTTGCCTTTTATGGGTTGCTTTTAATTTTTCTTTTTGGGGGCTTTGGGGGGTGGAAAAAAAAACCCGGAACCAAAATTTTCAGAATAGGTTTATGTTTGGAAAAAAATGCTTAAAAGACTGCGCTTGGCCTTCCCCCCCTTTTTGGGGGAGGGAGTTTTATTGACCGGGGGACCCTTTGGGTCAGGGAAAGGGCCCCGGTTTCGTTGAAGTATCACGGGGAATTTTTTGAAAGTTTGTTTTTGGGTATAAGGGGTTGTTGAGGGTTCCGTCCCCCGGGGTTTGGGGGCGGGTTTAGGGGGGGAGGGGGGAAAAAATTTTTAAAGGGGGCAACGTCGGTTTTTTTAGGGGAAGGTTCAGGGCGTCAGGTTTTTTTTTGGCAATCACTTTGCATTTGGGGCTTTCTTAGGGAGGTTGCCATTGGGTCTTCTGTAGAAATCCCTGAGGAACAAAACTTAAAAAAGGTTTGTGGGTTCCCCGGTTGCTTAAAAGCCCTTGGAAAAACCCTATTGGGACAGAACTGGGCTGTCGGGTATTTTTATTTGTTCAAGAATCTCGTCAGGGGTTTTCTTCTTGGTAATTATCTGAGTGAGCAAAATTTGGTCTGAAGCATTATGTAACTGAGCGTTCGTTACACCCACATTGCTTCCACTAATCTTATGCATTGATGTGTTCGATTCATGAGTCATTAAAGGATCAAAGGATTTTGTGTTGACACAGAGAATGTTATGAGGGGGTCAATTTCAGGGATTTGACCCGTAACTTGTGTTTCAGGAAACTGTTGTTGTGTTTCTGTTTTAGCACCGCTATCAGCACTATTGGCAGTTTGATATGTATTATCGACCTTGAGTTCTGTGAACATGAAGAAAGATCTGGGGCACTGGAAGCCTCAAAAAGGCCTGCTCATTACCTTGGATCCCGCATGTCACACTGGGTAGATATTGTCTCAACTGGGGGCTTTTCTTGTCAAAAGTTTATTTTTGATGCAGTGTGCCATCTGAGTTTTTAAGAATGGGTTTTTTTTATTTGGGGATTTTTTACCTGAAACTCAAGTTGAGAGATATTTTGTTAAGATTTTCCTATTTCAGTTCAAGATTTTCTACTTTTTTTTTAAATGGTTGATTTCTTTTACGATACTTTGCGTCTGTAATGAGAGGGGAAACCTATTTTCCAAATCATGGTTGCACAGTCAAAAAGGTCCGCTTTCCTCAAGAACTCGCAGTTTTAGTTATGGAGTTGCAAAAGACGGTGGGCACATTGTGCTCTCTGTGCGTTAGGATTGGTGACTTGTGGAAACCCACCGGGCGGGGTTGGGAAAACAAATTGCCCAAAAAAGGGTCGCCCTGTCGTTTAGGTGGAGTTGTTTTGCTCTTTCGGGGAAAAACTACTGACCCTTTTTTTTCGGAAAAACAAAATCTTTTTCGGGGACCCTGCCTTGAGTTCATTTCAGTTTTTCTGATAGTGCCGGGGGGTTGTCAGTAGTATGTGCGCGGGGAAAAGTCCCCGTTGGGTGTAGACAGTTTGATGGTGCCATAGATGTCTTTAAAAAACAAAAATGGGAAACGTGGGAAAAGCTGAGATTGTAATGCTGAAAGGTTTTTCACTCGGGGAAAAAGTCGCACCGGGTCTTTTAGCAGCTCGCATTCTTTTTTGCCCCTCCCGGCGTCATTGCTTGGCAGAGTAAAAGTGCCGTCCCTTCTTTTTTTAAAAAACAATGTCAAAGTAATTTCTGGGGTCTTCCAGGTAAAAATCTTTTTCTGATCTACTAAGACATTAGGAAAAAGGGGGAAGTGATCCCTTTAGAAAGAGACGGACATTGTCTCATCATCAAAATTGTTATTGCAAATTTGATTGCCTTTTTTGAACAGCCCAGTATCTGTAACACACCATTTTCCTGCTGTTAGTCTTTTTCTGAGCAAGAAACGTTCTGGAGGAATCTAGAGTTGCCTGTAGTTCTTTTTTTTAGTAGAAGGGTGGTGTTATTTTTCAAAAGAATAAACTTTTCCACTCACCCCTTTCTACCGCATTTCTGGGAAGTTTTTTTAAGTTATCATTTTATACATTCTCCCCAAAGCTGTTCATCTCCTATATTAAAAAAAAAAAAAAGGCAAAAAACAAAACCAACCTAAAGGAATTTTTGGGGGCCCTTCCCCCCCCAAAATTTTTTTTAAAAGGGTCAAATTTAACCTTTTGAAAATTATTTTTCACTTAAAATTAACCCCTTTTAAATTTTTTAAAATTGGGATTTAATGGTAAACTTAAAAATTTTTGGAAAAATGGCTGTGTTGTGCTAAATTTTGTATTAAAAAATTGGGGTTTTTGGTCCAGCGGGAAGGAACCTTCCCTTCCCTTTTTGTATTTTTATTTAAATCCCTTTGTTTTTTCCCTCTTTTTTCTCTTCTTTTGGGTAACCAATTTTTTTTAAAAAAAAATAATTTGGGTTTGTTTTTTCCCCAAAACCCCAAACCACAACAATGTAGTTTCCCCGGTTTTCCTAAAGAATTTAGGTTTTAAACCCGGACCATAAAATTGCTGGTCTTTAAAAACCACTTAAAAAAGATTTATAACCCCCAAAAAACCCTTTTTCTTTTTTTATTTTTAATAGGCCCCCCTTTTTTTTTCCCCCCAACCCCAAATTTTTTATAAAATTTTTGTGTTTTGGGAGAAAATTTTTAAAATACGGCCCAAAAAGTTTCCCCACCTTTATGGATTTTGTAAGTCCTTAAAACTGGGACAAATACCCTCCCTGCCCAAATCCCAAAAAGGACTTTTCCCCCCCCCCATTCAAATTTTTTGGATTTTTGGGCAAATTTTGGGGTTTTAAATTTTATCACCCCCCAAGGGGTTTTCACTATTAATTAAGGGAAAATAATTAAAACTTGCCAAATGACCCGGATCTTTTTAAAAATTTTTTTTAAATTGAATTTTTGCCAAAATTTAAACCTACTACAAGCAAAATTTTTGGCCCAAAAATGAATTATTCCTTCTTTGGAATAAAAAAAAACCCCCTGACCACCCCAAAGGGAAAAAATTAAAATTTCCATTTTCCCACCCATCCCCCCCATTGCCCCCAACCCCCTTCAAAAAACCCCCCAGGGCCCTTCCACCCCAAAGGGGGTTTCCCCCCCTCCCCCCCTCCCAACCCCCCACCCTTCCCCTGAAAACCTTTTTTCCCCCCCCCTTTCCCCCAAAAAAATTTCCCACCCCCACCCTTTCCCCTATTCCCCCTTTAAAAAATAAAAAAAAAAATTAAAAACAATTTTTCCCTTAAAAAAAAAAAACCCCCCCACCTTTTTATTCCCCAAAACCCTCCCCCCCTTCCCCCCCTCCCCCCCCCCCATTCCAGCCCCTTTCCCCTCAACCCCCAACCCACTAACCTCTCATAAAAGGTACCCCTCTACACGCAACCCCCAAAACCTTACACTCTCATGGAGAGTCTAACATTGCTACGGAACCCAAGTTTAACATAAACCCCATCGCTCCCCAAACCCACCATCTCCAACATCCCATGGCAAAATTTACAAACACTTAAAAAAAACTTTTTGAAAAAAAAGACAACAGATAAAACAAAAAAAAAAAAAACACAAAAAACATCCTGTTTCAAAACCAGAATGAAAAACCCATAAAATCATGAAACAAGCATTTTCAACCCAAAATCAGTAAAAGGGCCCGGGGGGGAATGGGGACTATAAACCAAGGCCCCGGGTCCCAAAAAGGCAGGGCAAAACCCAATCTTGGCCACTTTAAATCCTTTCCGCTGTTTGAAAAGTAGGTCATTGGTGCCGGTGGGAAAAAGATGAAAAAATTTTTAAAAAAACCAATACACACGCATATGTTTTTTTAAAAAAAACATTTAAATTTTTTTTTTACAAGATCCAGCGCTATATAAAAATTTTAAATTTTTATTTATTTTAATTTATTATTTTTTAAAAAAAACACAAAAACCCCCAAAAAAACCCAAAAAAACCCCCAAACTGAAAAAACGAAAAAAAGCCCCAGTCTTTTCAAAGACAGTCAAAAAATTGTAAACAAAAGCACCAAGGGCCCAAAATTTGAGACCCCTTTTCGGGCGGGAAAAACATTTGCATCATTCAGTGACACAACAACTATCAAACAAGAGTTTTCCTTTTGCTGAACGGCCCCCACAAACAGTAAAAAAATATTTTGGGGGGGTTTCAAACAGATTTAAAATTTTCTTTGGGACACTGAAAACAGATTCCCTCTCAGCCACTGCACAAAAAACCACTGACAAAAAAGGGTTAAAAAAATTTCAACTTTCATCGGGGCCCCACAGAAAAAACAAGCAGCCAATTCTTGTGGGCCCAAATTCAAACTTCTCACTTCACCCCCCTTTTTTGATAAAAACAACTTTTTTAAAAAAAACCCCCTTTTGCCCCCCCCCCCCAACCTATTCATTCAAAATCCACAGCCCCACATCCCTTTACCAGACCACGCAAACGCCCAAGTCCCCAGCTCCCAACAAACCCCACCCCCCTTTCTCCCTTAACTGCTCTGAAGCAGAAAATCTGCCCAAACCCATTTATCACACACTATTTTGGGGGGACTCTTTTGGTTGGGAACGTTTGGAAAAAAAAAAAAAACCCAAACCACGCCCCCGGTCGGGAAAACCTGTCAGTGCCTGGCCACTGGGGGACCACCCTTGGGGTCAGGGGCCCATTGTTCCCCCCCCTTTAAACCCCTCATCAACTGTGGTATTCCCGTAGGGATCAAAAACTGCTACCCCGGGTTTAAAAGTTTCTTCAGCAGTTTGGGGTCGGGCTGATCCAAACGTTCAAAAGACGTTTTTCCCCCGGGGGCCCCCTAAAATGCCTCCTCACCCTTCCTCCCCCCTTTGGGAAACGCCCACCCGCTCAGGAGGCGGCTTCAAAAATGGGACAGCCAATCTGGGGACCGCCTGTTTTCCGGGAAAGGGGGGTTGCCCTTTCGAAAACCACCCCCCCCTTCCTAGCCGGGTCGGGTGCCCCCCAAAAAAAAATGATGCCCGGCGCGGGCCCCTACACCCAAAAGCTAAAAGGGATGTGATGCCCTTTCCCCGAACCCTTTTTTGTGCCCGGGTTAACTGTCCCCGGATTGGCACCCCCGCCACATAAAAAACCACCCCCCCCTTTCCCCTGCCCGTTTGTGGACGCTGTAAAGGGGGCACCGAAGTATGGGGGAGGGTTTCCCCTCCTTAAAAACCCAACCCCTAACTCCAGTTTTTTCCTATGCCCCCCGGGCCTTTTCCACCTCCCCCTGTGACTGAACTATGATTTCCCCCTTTCCACCCAGAAAACCCGGCCCCAATTTCCCTTGCGGGTTACGCGGGCCCGACGCTAAAGGCCTCCCTTTTTCCAAAAACCCGAAAAAATTTAAAGGCCCGGGAAAAGGGAACTGCTCCCCCCTTTGGGATTAATTAAAGAAGGGGAATAAAAGGGACTAAAAGGTGTGAATGTGGGGAGCTTGTAAGTTTGGTGGTTGTTTGGTGGGGGGGGGGGGAGGGGGGGGGGGGTGGGGCCCCCATTTTGCAGGGGTTTTTTTCGGGCTCCTTGCTTAAAAAAAAAATGGGGAAAATTACGTTTTTTTTCCCGTGGTTTTAAGGGGGCCGGGGGGGGTTTTTTGGGTTGGGGGGGTTTAGTTACGTTTTTTCCCCCCCCCCCCTTTTCCAAAATTTTGTCTTTCCCCCACGGTTTAACCTATTGGGGGGTGGTTAACATTTCCTCTCCCGCCCCCCCCTTTCCTTTTTTTCACAACCCTTGGGGTTCTCTTTTTTTCAGGGGGGGGAAATTGGGGGTTTTGCTCCCCCAAGGTTTTCTTTAAAAGGGGTTTTTACAAGGGGGGTGCTTTTTGCTCGGGGGTTAAAGGGGGGGTTTGGAAACATTGTTTTGGGGGTTTTGGGAGGTCCCTTTTTTTTGGGGTTTGGGGTTAATTTTGGGTCCAAGGGGGCAAAAGGGGGGGGGGACGGGTCTTTTTTTTTTTTTTTTTTTTTTTTTGGGGGGGGAAATTTTGGGCTTTAAAACCATTGTTGGGAACTTTAATAATCCCTTTTAAATTTTTTGTGGGTTTTTGGGTTTTCTTTTTTTTGGGGTTAAAATTATTAAATTTGGGGTTAAACAGAACAATTATTTTAAGAAAAACACCTTTTATATTTTAGTGGGGGTTTTATTTTCTTTTTAGTGTTTGGTTTTTGGGGTTTTTTTTTTAATTCTGTATATTTTTTATTTTTTTTTTTTTTTTTTTCTTTGTGCGTTTGCTCTTTAAAACCCCGGAAATTTTTTAACACCCCCCAAATTAACCGCACCCTCCCTCCCCGTCGGGCCCTTTTCCCCTCAAAAAAAAGTGGCCCAATAAAACTGGTCTCCCAGTGGGCAAACCTCAAAAAAAACCCCCAACCAAAAAAAAAGATGACTTGTTTGCTTTTTTTTTTTAAATGAGGGGAAAGGGTTTTTCTTTTTTTTGGGTTTTTGTGAAATCCCGCCTTTTTTCAAATATAACTGATCCCGCCCAAGAAAATTTCCCAGGATTTCCAAAATATTTGCCAAGTTTCCTTTCAAAAAAAAACTTACAGGGCCAATTAACTTTATTTCGCATTTTCCCCATTATGCTGTCAAAGGCTATACAATTTTGATGGGGTTTGATTTAAAATTTTCAATTTGGGTAAAAAATCAAATTAAAGCCAGTAGTCCACTTTTGATGGGAATTCATATACGAAACCCCGCCCAAAAAACCCTAATTGGTTTGTTTAAAAATTAAAAATTTCCCTCTAATGGATGAAAGTTGCACTTTTAAACTGGAAATTTTATTTTTGGGAGATTTTAACTGGGTTTTACTCAAACCAAACCGAAATGGAATCACAATTTAAAAATGCTGTTTGGGCCCGGGGAACAACAAATTAGTTCCCCCCAAACACGTACAACAGTTTAATTCGGGAAACTTTAATTGATCATATTTACCTAACGAAAAAACGAAACTTTGTTGAAGTATTTTCTCCGTCATGTGGTTGGGGGCGATCAAATCCGCTGCTGTACTTTTTAAAGCGTCGCAAAAAAATTCCAAAAGTTGGGCTTTAAAAAAATTTTATTCCCTCTTAAAACACTTCTGTGGGATAATTTTTTTTTTGGGCCCCTGATAAAATTCACCTTACCGATGTATCCCAAAATTTCAGAACCCCGTTAAGCTGTTTAAATTTTGGGGGGGGTTTAACATATTTATCTCAGTTTTAGGACAAACTTGCCCCCTTTTAAAAAAAAAAAAAAAGGTTAAAAAAAAAACCCCAAACCCAGGGATAACAAAAACTTTGGGAAAAAATTCAGAAAAAAAATTAAAAGAAATCCCCTTTGAAAACCATGGTACACATGAATTTTTTCAGGCCCAAAAGGAAAAAGTAATTCCTTTAAACGCAGAGCAAAGCGTAAATACTTTAAAACCAGTTTTTAAATTTACCACTATGACTCTCGCCAGTTTTGGGGAAACCATCAATACTTTATGTAAAAAAATTTTTTCCCAAAAAGTCAACAGTTCATTAAAGAAAATAAAATTTTTTTGAAATTAAAAAAGCCTTTTTAAAATTGTAAAAAAGAAAGTTTTTAAATGGACAAGCCCAAGGGGGAAAAAGGATCTTCATTTCCCTTTAAAAACAATATATAAATAAAAAATTTATTAATTTTCCCATTTAATCTCCCCCAAATTTACGCCTTGATTTATTAGAAAGCATAAAAAAGGGGAAAACCGTTTTTTCTAGAAAAAACCTGATCTAGACAAGTTAGATGCTGGGAAATTTTAAAACTCGCTTTTTCCGGGTTTTTAAATTGTTAAAAACACTGACATACCTTTTAAAACTTGTGTATTGGGGAAAAGATGTTTTCCTCTCAATTTTAAAGGCAAAATTTAAAACCTGTCCTTTAAATCGGGTGACTGCTCTTCTCCCCCAAATTCCCGGTAAAATTTAAATTATCTTGTACTTTAAAAACCCATTAAAAAAAACCACTTTACAAAAAACCCCAAAATTTTTTAACTTTAAAAAAAAAAACCCCAATCATTGCACGGGGATAAAATGGGGGTTTTCCCGAAAAAAAACTATTCCTGTCCCAGGGCTCTAATTCAGCTCACTGTCAGCCCTCCTACACAATTTAAATGACAATAAGTTTTTCTGGCCTCCTTTTTGTTGACTTGAAAAAAACATTTTGAAGGGGAATTTAACCCCTTTGTTATTGCGTAAATTTGAATTGTAAAAAACTGCCACCTGAAGTTATCCACTACAAAAAAAATTTTCTGTCCCCAAAGGGGAGCAGCTTGTAAACTGTAAAAACCAAACATAAGAACTACTTAAACCCCCTTTGACTGGGGTTCCACAAGGGGTCATATTGGGACCAAATCTTGTTTTCATCTAAAGGGGAATTTTTTAAACCCCTTTTTTATTAAAATGTAACTGGAAATTTTGCTGACATACCACTCTCTTTTTAGTGATTTCCAAACCCCGCGATTAACTCGCAAAAACTTTCCCAAAACAGTATTGACCGATTGGGGTTTTTTGGACTCAAATTTAAAAAACAGGGCCTTAAAACACAAAAAACCAAAAAATTTTGTCGTTTCGCAAGACAGGGAAAAGGGGAAAATAATGTTTTTTAAAAGGGTTTTTAAATTTTGTTTGGGGGGGAAAGGAAAAGTTGGGAAAAAGGTTTCTATAAAAATTTTTAATTTTACCTTGCCTTTTTTTGCCCTAAGGGGCCATAAGGGAAAGGGTTTTGCTTCCAAGGGGGTACTTTTACCAAAATAAAACCCTTTTTACATTCCCGAAAACTTTTTTTTGGGGGTCCATTTTACCAATCTTGACTTTTGCCCTTTAACTTATTTGGGCCCCCCTTTCAGGGGGAAAAGAACTTTAAATTTTCATTCGTCGTTTATTTAAAAAAAAGAAATAAAACTTGTATTGTTAAAAACAAGCCCCCCTGACAATTGAGGATTTAAAAACCCAAAAAAATTTTCTGACATTTTTGAAACCGAACTTTCATTCAAAAACTGTGTTTATGCAAAAAATTTTTTAATCAAAATGCACCCCCCAAGATTACCCAAAGCTTTTTTAAAGTTAAAACCCAAAATAGACCCCAAAACCCTTTTGTTTAAAATTTTTCCAAAAAACCCCGAAAAAAAAACCCATATAAATCGAGCCTCTTTGGGGGCAGGCAGTGACCCATTTGGAAAAATCCCCCAACATTTTAAAGGGGATTTAAAAGCAAAAATCAGTTTTTTTTAAAAACAACTAAAAAATAATTTTTTAAAAAAAGTACAGAACACGCTTTACTAAGAGAGTGTTTTCGTGTCATTGGGGGTTTTTCTTTGGTTTTTTTAAAAACAAAATTGCCCAAATTTTCATTTTTCTTTTTTAAAATAAAAGTGGGGAAACATTGTTTTTTTTTGGGTTTGATATGATATAACCCCAGCACGCTTTGATTGGGGGGGGGGTGGGGGGGGGGGGGGGGGGGGGGGGGGGTAGGGGGGGGGGGGGGGCGGGGTTTTGGGGGGTTTGGGGGGTTTTTTTTTTCGGGGTTGGGGTTTTGGGGGGGGGGGGGTACGGGGGGGGTTACCTTGGGGGGGGGTTTTTTGTTTTTGGGGGGTTCCTGTTGGGGGGGGGGTTCTTTTAAATTGTTTAGCTTAAAATTGGGTTTTTTGGGGTGAGGGGGGGGCGGGGGGTTTGGTTTTTGGGAAATTTTTTTGGGGGGCGGGGTCTTTGGTCTGTTAAAACCAAAAAGCCCAAAACATGGGGAAAGCGTGTTTTACCCGGGAAAAGGGGGGTTTGGGGGGGGGGTTATACAAGGGGGGTTTCCCAAAAAGCCCTTTTTGGGGGTTTTTGTTTTTTTAAATATTAGTATATTATGTGGTGAATAGGGATATGGGGGGAGGATGGGTATTTTGTATGGGTATGAAAAAGGTTTTTTTTGATACATTTTGTTTCCCCCCTTTTATCCCTTTGGTTTGTTGTTGTTGTTTTTATTGTTGGGGTTGTGGGGGGGGGGGGTTTGGTTTTTTTTCCCCTTTTGTTTTTTGGGTTTTGGGTTGGTTTTTTTGGGGAGGGGGGGGGGGAATTTTTTTGGGCTCTTTTTTCGTCTTTTGTTAATTCTTTATTGTTCTTTATTTGTCTTGGCTGGGTTTTCTTTTTCCTATTTAGGTTTTTGGGGCGCTGGGGTTTTTTGTTTTGTATGGGATAATTGGGTTTTTTTTTTTTGTTTTTTCCTTGTTGTTAAAATTTTTTTATTTGTTTTATTTGGGTTTAAGGTTTTTTGTGTATATGTTTTGGGGGGGGGAGGGGGAAACGTTGGTTTTTGGGTTTTTTTAAATTTTTTCTTTTTTTTGTTTTTTTGTTTGTTTTTTGGGGTTTGGGTTTTTTTTTTTTTTTGTTTCTTTTTTGTTTTGTTTTTTGACGGATATTTTTTTTAAGATTTTTTTAATTTTTTGAATTGGGATGGTTCCCCATATTTTTTTTGGGTTTTTTGTTTTGTTTTTTTTTTTTTTCCCTTTCCTTTTGTTAAATTTGGTTTTTTTTTTTTATTTGGTATTTTCCATATAATTAAAGGGTTTGGGGTTTTTCAGTCTGCATATACATTTTCTTTTTTTTTGCTTTTTTTTTCTTTCTTTTGATAGGTGGGTTTTATTTAAAAAAAAAACAAATGCACTGCCTTAAATTCCCAAAGTACCACTGAAAAAAAAAAGTTTTTCTTTGACTTTGACTTAACACACTCAACAACAACCCCGCGCGCGCGGGGAAATTTCCCCAACATCCACCCAAAATACAAAATTTAAAATTTTAAAATCACAATCCAAAATAATAAACCCCTTTTTGAAATAACCAAGATTTTAACAACAAAAATAAAACCCCAAAAAAAACAATACAAAAAGACATTTTTAACACCACCAATAAAAATTCCCCACATTTTAATAAAAAACACTCAAAATAACCCCACACACAAAACACAAAACACAAAACCACACATAAAAACCACCTACACCCCAAAAACACAAACACCACACACCACACAAACCCCAAAAACAAAACAAAAACACCCTTCATAAAAAACACCAAAAAACAACAACAAATTGGGGGGGAGGGGAGGAGGAGGGGGGGGGGAAAAGTGGGAAAAAGGGGGGGGGAAGGGGGGGGGGGGGGAACGGGGGAGTGAGAAATTTAAAAAGGGTGAAGGAAAAAAATCACTCTATCTTAAGCGGGTGGGGGCAGCCTTTGTTTTTGAAGGGGGGGACAGGGGGTGGGGTGAAAGCTGGGGACACAAGTTTCCCCGGGGGAAAGGGGCAGTCAGGGGCTGGGCCCCGGTGCTGTGTGGGGGGCCTTTCACTGACGGGGGCATGGGCCATGGGGGGCAGCGCAGACAGCGTGGGAGGACTGGGATCCCGTTTTTCCCGGGGGCCTTGGTCAAGGGGCAGGCGTGGCCCCGGGGCGTGTTGGGGGCCTGGTCACCGCCTGCCGGCCATGACCGAGCCCGCTGCAGGGGCTGGCCCCCTTTCCCCCGGGGGGGGGAGGGCCCGCTTTTTGCTGGAAGTCTGTCCTCCCCCCCCCCCTCCCCTCCTCCTCCCCCTCCCCCCTCCTTCCCCCCCCTTTCCCCTCCTCCCCCCCTCCCCCTCTGGGGGGTTTAAAAACTTTTTTAAGTTTTTAAAAAAAAACCCCCAAAACTTAAAAAGTTTTTAAAAAAAACCCAGTTTAAATTTTTAAACTTTAAAATAAAACCCCCCAAAAAACAAAAAGGAAAATTTTTGTTTTTTTTTTTTTGTTTTTTTTTTTTATGGGTTTTTAAATTTGGGGAAAAAAAAATCTATTTCACACGGGACATCGGTTTCCCCCCGAAGCTGGCGCCGACCCTCACCAAGGGGGTTAACGGTCAAATGGGGGGGGGGGAGGTTATGGGAATTTTGGGGAGGGGGGTGAAGGGGAAAGGGGGAAATTTCCTTAAGGTGGGGTCTAGTTAAGGGCAAGTTCCTTTGTGTGTGGGGGGGTGTGTGGTTGGTGGGTAGTGTTGGGGTGGTTGGGTGGGTGGCTGTGTGTTGTGGG
This sequence comes from Rapana venosa, assembly GCA_028751875.1. Lineage (NCBI taxonomy): Eukaryota > Metazoa > Mollusca > Gastropoda > Neogastropoda > Muricidae > Rapana > Rapana venosa. The sequence continues at coordinate 6,503,994 of CM054165.1, forward strand.
TGGGGGGCGCTGGGGGTTGGGGTGTGGGTTGGGAAAGGGGGTGCTTTGTTCTGGGTTTGGTAGTGGGGTGGGGGGCGTTGGACGGGGCTAGGGTAAGGGGCAACCCCAAATTTTAAAAGGGGGTCAGGCCCCCGTTGATTTGGCAACCCCTTTCCGGGTTCTTTGATTTTTTCCTTCTTCTTCCTTCTTTTTCCCCCTTTTCCCCTTCTCCCTTTTCCGGGGCCGGGTCCCGGGGTAGGTTCCGTTTGGGGCCTGTCTTCCCCGGGACAAATCCCTTTACCTGTGGGGGGGTCTGGTAAGCGGCAATTGACCCTCCCGGGGGTATGTGCCTTTTCCCGGCGGGGTGGGTGCGCCGGGAACTGCGCGCCGTGGGGGTTTTGGTGGGAATGACCTGCGGGGGTAACAATATTTTTAAATTTATTTGATGGACGAAAAGAACATTTCTTTTTTAGCCCTGTAGGACCAAAACCTTCCCCTTTTCAACCCTTATTCCAAAAACCAATAAACAAACAATTAAAGTCCCCAAAAAAAAAAAGGGGAAAAAAAGGGAAAAAAATCACAAACCAAACCCCCGGGGCGGGGAAAAAAAAGTCCACAAACAAACCACCCCCCCCCCCCCTTCAAAAAAAATCACTGCAAATTTTAACACATCCCCCCCCTCGACCAGCCACAAAACACTAACCCCAAAACCCCCCCAACACAAACCCAAAACCCCCCCACCCCCCACAACCCACTCACAAAAGGGAACAAAAATTTTAAAACCCCAAAAACCCCCCAAAAAACAACCACACCCCCCCTTTAATATTTATGCCAAACCCAAAAAACCCCGCCGGGGGTTTAAAAAACCCCCCTTTTTACCTGGTTTTCCCCCGGCCCCCATTCCGGGGTTTTTTTTGGGGGGTTTTCGCTAACCCCCCCCCCCCCCCCCCCCCTTTCCCCTTTTTCCTATTTTCCCCCCTCTTCCCCTTGTAAATTCTCCCTTTTGCCCAAAAAGCCTTTTTTAACTTGTGGAAAAAAACACCTTTATTTATTTACCAGAACCAAAAGAATTAAAAATCTAAAATGAATTTAAATAAATGAAAGAAAAATTAAAAAACGCAACAACCCAAACAAAAAGGGCCACCCTAAAACCCAAAAGAACCCCCCCCCCCCTTTAAAAAAAAATAATCATATTTTTAATAACCAACTGCCGACCACAAACCACACCCCCCGCAACCCCCAACAACACCACCCACCCACATTTAAACCCTTGACTGACAAACACAATAGGGACTACCCCGCCACAAAACCCCCAGGGACACCACCACGCGCGCCCTGCGAAAAAATTCATTATTTAACAACAAACCGCCGCGGTTCTACAACCCGCTTTAAACCCAAATTGTACTCACTAGATTGTGGTTCAAGAAAATAGGAAAAAAGTTAAAAAAACAAAAATCAGTTCAATTCCCCTTCTTGTCAATTTTCATTTATGAAACCACACAACCAAAAAAACAAAAAAAAAATTTAAACAAGGGAAGCCAAAAAAACGCTCCCTCCCCCCCATTAAGAAGAGAGAAAAATTTTTAAAAAATTTAAAAGAATAAAAATCCCAAACAAAAGATAAATATTTGGTCTATTTTAAATTTTAAAAATTTTTCCCTATTTTCTACATCGAAATGGCCCCTTTTCTAAAATAGTAATTTTCCATTATGTTTTTCAATTAAATTTTTAATCGTTAAATTGTTAAAGGTTCTAAAGTCCAAATTTTGAAATTAAAATAGTAATAAAAGGGTTAGATGTCCATTCTGACAACAAAGGGTTCAACCATAATCTACACTATGCTTCCCAAAAAAAATAGTTTACCAACCGTTTTTAAGGTGTTGGACCCTTTTGAAATATTTGCTATTCAAATGTTTTCCAAGGGCCCCCACACCACACACATCACACGGCATATACTTTGCAGGTTGATAGGACAGGGTTAGGAAAGGGTGGATATTCTGATATAAAACAGGGGGGGGAAAACTTAGGTTTGAAATAAAATTTTTTTAGGCTGGATTTAAAAGGTCATAACAGGTTTTCTGGCGAAGAGAGAGAGGGAGCTCATTCCGGTCGTGGACCCGAAATGAGAAAGAGCGAGGGCCCACGGTGGACGGTTGAATCTAGGTTTCGAAGGCCAAAGGTATCTCAGCAGAGCGGGGGGAACGAGGGTGTAAGGTGAAGACATTCACAGGGGTAAGGAGGTGCTGTTTTTGGGGAAACATTTTTTAAACAGGGGTACGATCTAATAATTTTACTCACGGGCCAGGCACCAGTGGAGGACGCAGAGAGGGGTAAGTGCTAAATTTTTTCTTTCTGAAAACGTCGAGCGCGGGTTTTGTGTACATTTAAGGGAAGGGGGAAGATGTGGAAGACCAGACAAAGAGAATTGCAATAGTCCCGACGTGGAAATGGGGGGTGACTAGTTTGGATGTTGCTCTTTGGGACGGGACTTTAAATCAAAACCCCGCAATTTAGTAGCTGATGGGAGGGGCTGGGTGAGGGAATTTTTTCACGAGAGTGTTGTTGATAAACAACACCTAGAAACTTCCAGCCGTGGATTGAGGGATGATGTAATTGCCGAGTTCTATTTAAGTTGTTAAGGGAAAAGAGTTTGTTTGGTTCCTACCAAACATGGTTTCGGGTTTTAACTGCATTTTAGGTAATTGTTCTGGTCATCCCGTTTGAAATTTAAGCGTGGGCCATATTTTTCAGGAGAAAGGCGATTTTCAGGGGGGTTTTAAAATGATTGGAATTGAGAGTATCTTCGAAAAATGTGGGGATTTTTTGATGACGGTTTATTTATGTGACGTGGGGCAGGAAAAAAGTGAACAGAACGGCCTGAACTGACCCTGGGTCCCCGCATTTCAGTTTTGGCAGGGGATTTATTTAATCAGTTTACGCAAATGTCTGGAATCGGTCAGTAAAAGGGATAATTAACCCGGTGAGGGGGTGTCCTTAACCCAAACTTTTTTTTAAGCGGGGAGAAAAGAATTTGGGGTCTATATGTCGAAGGCGCTGATAAGGGGGAGTAGAGTGAGAAGGGGGATTTTTCCCCTTTATCAGAAGCAAGTTTTGAAAAGCGTTTTTAGGGGTGGCTAGGGGGGGTTCCCGTTTTCTGTGGTTGACCCCGAAAAAGGAAACGAAATTAGGGAAAAAATTGTTGGAAAGAAGATTGGTTGTTGAACTGGTTTTAGAAACCCCTTTTTTCCCAAGGGGCTTTAGAAAATAAAAGGAAAATTTGGGGAAAAAGGTCTATAAATTTTTCAGAAATTGGGTTAAGGGGTCAAGGGTTTCTTTTTTTTAGTAGAGGTGTGACTATTTGCATTTTTTAGAGGGGATTTTAAACATTTTCCCAGAAACAAGAGATGGTTTGTATTTTTCGGGGATTGGTTTGGGGATAAAAAATTTTGGAAGGACTGTGTTAAAAGAGGAACAGGAAAAGGGAACATGGGCACATGAATTTTTAAGGGGCTCTTTCCGATAAACACCCCAGCCCACTAAAATAATAATTCATTTAATTAAAAAAAAATAATGGAAAAAGACAAGGGGGGGGGTGGGGGGGAGTATCGGGGGAGGGGGCGATAAAAAAAAAAAAACCAAAACCGCCCCATACAAAAAAGTGAAAAAAAAAAAATACCCAAAACAAAAAAAAAACCCGTGTACAAACATCTTAAATTTTATTTCAAAAATGAAATAAAAAAAGCAAACCCAAGGGCCTCCCAACAAACCTAAGACCGGAAACCGGGGGGTGGGGGGTGTGTGGGGTTTTGTTTGATTTTTGTGGGGTGGGGTGTGTGTGGGGTGTGGTGGGTTTTGTGTGTTTTGGTTGTGTGGTTGTGTGTGCAGGGATTTCGCGGAAATAGAAAAATTTGGTTTATCCTTGGGGCTGCCGAAACTTTAGTCTGTCCCGCCTGTCCCGCCTGTCTGTTTTTTCCTCCGTCTGTTTCCTTTTTCACAAAAATGACCAGGGTTTTGTTTTTCGGGGCTTTGTTTCCCGTAAACCTCCCTTTACCCCTTGGGGGGCTAAAATTTTTGTTGTTTTTTGTTTTTTTGTTGTTGGTTTTTGTCCCTTTAAAATTTAAAAGGGTTTTCCCTCTAAGTGGGGGGAAAAAAAGAAGGGTTAAACTGTTTTGGGCTGTTTTCTGTCCGGGCTGTAAAAAATTGGGTTTTGTCTGCCGGTCCCGTCCTTTTCGTCCCAAAGGGAAACGGCAGTTTAGTCGTCTGTCTGTCTGTCCCGCACCTTTAATGAAACCCCCCGGGAGTCTGTCAAGTCTTTTCACCCCCCAAAAGACCAGGGGGGGCCTGGCGTCTGTCGCCCCCAATGACCAGGGGCTGTCTGTCTTTTCGGGCTGTCCTCAATGGGAGAGGCGCTGTGCCGAGTTTTTACAGGGGAAGTAACAAATGAATGCCTGTTTCTACATGGGGATAGTGTGTTGCCTCCCCTGCTATGTCACAGCTGACAGGAAGCTGGACACTGTCCGTCCTTTTAGCAGGGAACAGCAGAAACCCTTTCTCTGAAGTCAGAGTGTGGCTGCCTATATCTTCATGAGCACACATTTGCGTGGGTGGAGGAGGAGAGGAGGGATGTCATTGCAGGCAATATTGTCAGTAATAAGACAATGAATGCCTATTATTTTCTAACGTTTAGTTCCTGTACCTTTTTATTTTCTAAAGTATGAACAAGTCAAGTCAAGTCAAGTCAAAGTCAAAAACACTTTAATCATCCCATGAAGGGCAATTACAATACTGACAGGCAGATTGATACACATCAAATATATCAAAGACACAAAAGCTATATTTCATATTGGTTTTCAAATAAAATGTCACGAACACACACACACACCAACACACACGCGCGCATGCGCACACACACGCAAACACCCGCACGCAACGCACACACATCAATTGTGAACACAATTTTAAACCCATTGACTAGAAGACATAAAAACTTATTTTTACGCACGCATATACGCAGCACGTACACGCACGTACGTGTGTGTGCGAACACGCCCACGCACACCCACACCATACACCAATATATGAATTCAATGTTTTAAAACCGTTGACTAGAAGACAGACTTATTTCACACACCCACGCACCCACCCACACACACACACACATAATTATGTATTGACTACACTCGTAACAATGACAATCAGGCAGATAATTCAGAGAAATGTAAAAACTAGGTAGTCAACATCATTGCGAATTCAGAATTCGAATGCTTACTGGCACAAAAGAATTTCTTTTTCTGTTAGTTTTGCTGATGGGACACCTAAAACGGCGTTCCGAAGGCAACATTTGAAATTCTGGAAACAAAGCATGGGAAGGATCAGCCAAAATGGCTGTGGCTTTGCGTACAAGCTGCTGATTGCAGAACGACATGAGATCTCTTTGTTCTTTTCCAATTACTTTTTGAGCAGATTCTTACAATTTTCTGCAGGCCATTCTTGTTTTTAACACTAAGGTTATTGTACCAACAAATGAAAGCAAAGCTTAGAACACTCTCTATGTAAGACTTGTAAAACAAGGAAAGGATATTTTTGTCTACAAAAAATGAGTTCAGTTTCCTCAGAAAATACAGACGTTGTTGTCCCTTTTTGACAATAGCGTCAGTGTTAACGTCCCAGTTTAACTTGTGGTCAAAAACAGTTCCCAGATACTTATAGTTCAAAACGTTTTCAACTTCTTGATTATGGATAATAATATTCTTAGGAGTATGCCCTGATCTTCTGAAGTCGATAGGCAGGTCTTTAGTTTTAGAAACATTTAGCTCCAGATAGGCCTCGTCACACCAGTGTACGAACTCGGTGAGGGCTGGACCGTGGTCTAAGACTGATCGGATAAGAGGATAAAAAGAGCACTATCGTCTGCGATCTTTACCAGAAAGGAATTTCCATAGTTGCTTCTGCAATCATCTGTGTATAGAATGTACAGAAGTGGTGAGAGGACGCGACCCTGGGAGAACCAGTGCAGGTAAATCTAACCGAAGAAGATATTTTGTTGGCCAAAACACGCTGTGGTCTGTTGGTTAAAAATTCAATCAGCCAACGAACAAGTTGATTGTCTACGTCAAATTTTGAAATTATTTTGTTAACCAGAACGTGAGGCTGCATTGTATTGAAAGCTGGAACTAAAGTCAGCGAACAATATTCTGGCATGAGGTCAGGTGTTTCCAAGGGGCCCTATACAACTTGTTCAAAATGAATAGTTTGGCATCTTCGACCCCCTTCAAGACCTGTATGCAAATTGCAGTGGGTAAAGGTCTTTCTCTGTAGCAGAAAGAATGAGAGTTTTTTACGATCTTTTCTAGCGTTTTCATCACGAGAGATGTGAGAGCTACAGGTCTAAAATCTTTTAGGCCGAGAAGGATTGGTTTCTTTGGAAGAGGTTTTACATTGGAAGTTTTCCAAATAACCGGAATCTGACAAGTATCCAGTAAGGCCTGGAACAGGTGTTGAAGGACACTGGCAAGCTCAGTAGCGCAGAATTTCAGGGTTCTTCCACATATACCATCTGGCCCGGGAGATTTGTTAATATTTATTGCCTTTAAGTGCTTAGAGATAATTTCTTCATCAACAATGACGCTATTCTCAGAAACTAGGGATTGCTTCAGATCATTTAATTCATCTGAGAAATCATGCTTTTCAAAGCGAGTAAAAAATGCGTTTAGATGGTCTGGTAAGTTGTTATCACATACTCACTGCAAACTGATCTTTGACCTATGTTGGACACCTACCATATTTACTGCAGACATATTTTTGATACCCTGCCATGCAGCACGAAAATTGTTCCCCGCAAACTTGTCTTCTATCTTATTTTTATATATACGTCTGGGCCGTGCAACAGCAGCTTTGACTTCTTTATTTACTTCCTTCTTTTGTTGTTCTGTGCCTGTGTAAAATACTACTTTCTTGAAAGAATGGATAATAATAATAATAATAATAATAATAAATGGAATTTATATAGCGCTGTATCTTGCACAGACAAACCAAAGCGCTTGCACTCAACTCATTCTTACACAGTCATGCAACCAATAGCGAGTAATAGCTCTAACAAGTCCAAATGCACACACATACACACACACGTTATACACTTTGGCAGGGTGATGGAATTTTTGGCTGTTGAAAAGCAGGGATAGCTATGAAATGAAACAGGAGAGGAAATTCTTAGGTTTGAAACAAATATGTCTTGAGGCGGATTTAAAGAGTCCAAGAGGCCTTTGGCGAAGAGAGATTCGGGAGGCCATTCCAAAGGGATGGACCAGAAACAGAGAAAGAGCCGGGCAACAGGGGGACTGGTGAATCTAGTGTTTGTAAGCACAGGAATCTGCGGCAGAGCGAAGGGAACGAGAGGGGTGTAAGGTGGAGACATTCACAGAGGTGGAAGTGCTGTTTTGTGGAGACATTGTAACGAGAGACTGCTCTTATAGTTTTTCTTTGTGCACAGGGACAGTGGAGAGTTTCGCAAGAGAGGGTTGGGCTCGTTGTTTTTTTGAGCTAGTCGAGCTGCAGAGTTTTGAACGTTGAGGGAGTGAATAATGATGCTGGCAGACCAGCCAAAAGGATTGCAATAGTCCAGACGTGGAAAGATGAGAGATGCCACGGTTTGATGTGCTTGTGGACGGTATTTCGAATTGCATAATACGTCGAATTGATAGAAGCAGGACTGGCAGGTCTGGTGATGAATTTTTGCATAGAGAGTGTGTTTTTCAATAATGACCCCTAGATACTTACAGCAGTGGATAGAGGGACTGATGCATTGCCCGAATTCTATTGAAGCTGTTGTAATGGAAGAGAGTTTGTTTTTGGTCCCTACAAGCATGGCTTCATTTTTATCAGCGTTTAGTTGTAACTTGTTCTCTATCATCCAGTTTTGGATATCTTGAAAGAAGTAGCTATTCATCAAGAGGGAAGGGCAGATTTTCAGGAGTGTCACTGCTTAGAATCTGAGAGTCATCTGCTAAAAGTGATGGTTGATCTGATGACTGTTAATTAATGACAGTGGAGCGGTGTAGAGAGTGAAAAGAACAGGGCCCAGAACTGATCCCTGCGGGACTCCACATTCCAGTCTGGCAGTAAATGAACTGAATCTTGTTTACTGTGACTGTCTGGGAAACGGTCATTCAGGTATGATCTAAACCAGGTGAGGGCTGGGACCAGTAACACCAAACGTTTCTTGAAGACGGGAGAGAAGGATAGAGTGGTTCAATAGTGTCGAAGGCTGGCAGATAAAGTCGAGTAGAGTGAGGAGGAGATTTTCCCCGAGTCAGAAGCAAGTAGTACCATGTTTAAGGTGTGAACTAGAGTGGGTTTTAGTGCTGTGGGTTTGGGACTATAGGCAGACTGAAACGCAGGAAGAAGATTGTTGGAGAGAAGGTGGTTGTTGAGCTGTTTCAGAACAACTCTTTCAAAGACTTTAGAGAAAAAGGTAGGTTGGAAACAGGTCTGTAATTCTTTAGAATGTTAGGGTCAAGGTCATGCTTTTTGAGTAATTGGTGTGACTAAAGCAGTTTTGAGAGCTGAAGGAACATTTCCAGAAACAAGAGATGAGTTTTACTATCTTTGTGATAGGGGTATGAGCTGTGGCAGGGACTGCGCGAAAAGAGAAGCAGGGATGGGGGCGAGATCGCATGAATTTTTTAGTCATTCCTTTCAGAATTGTCTCGATTTCTTTCTCGCTTGCTGGATGAAAGGACAGGAGAGGAGTGCCAGAAAAGTGAGGATCACAAATTGCAGGCTGGAAAGGAGTCTGATCCAAGCTAGAGCGAATGTTGCGGATTTTGTCAGAAAAGAATGCAGAAAATATGGAAGGAAGTTCAGAGTGGTTGTAGATAGAAGGCAGAGGGCTAGCCTTCGCAGATCCAAGCAGAGTGGATGTTTAGGGAAAAGAGAGATTTCATAGATGTGGCATCAAAAACTTGAGAAGAGTAATAGTTTGTTTTTGCTGAATGGATTAAGGTTTTGACTTTGTTGATTTGTTTACGAAGAAACTGTTTGTTTATTTCAGTTTTTGTTTTACGCCATTGCCGTTCTAGTTGCCGGCGTTTGCGTTTTGCGACCAGGATGTCATGGGGTACCCTGGTGCACAGGGGCCTATCAGGCAGGAGATGGTCAGTAGGAGGTGCATGTCATCAAGGAGTTTTGGCTGAAGGGGCGGTATTGTAGTGTTTAGAAGGGTCAGTATGGGCGGGATTTGTGATAGACGTTCAGCAGCTTTTGGGGAAAAAAAAGTTTTAATATCTATGGCCTTGAGGTTGCGACGGGGAATGCACTTCTTCTTTCTGATAGGTTTTGCAAAGTTTAGGGAGAAAAGAATGGTAGAATGATCGGAGGGCAGTTCGTCAGTGACAGATACAGACTGAGATGTGATTAGACCTTGTGAAACATCGGTGATAAGCCAGTCTAAAATGTGACCAGATCTGTGTGTTGGTTCGTTTACCAGTTGGGAAAGAGAGTGGTTAGACAAAGAAAGAGAAAGACGCTTAACATCAGGAGAGGACTGGTTGTCAAAGTGGAAGTTGAAGTCACCAAGAATGATAAGTTTCTTGGGAGAGAGGCTGAAATGGTCAAGGAGTGATTGAAACTTGGTGGAAAACTGAAGACCTCATGGATGATATAGTAGGTGAAGTAATTTGTTTATTTGACGTTTTATGATTTTTTTACTTTTTGTTATTCTTAAAACATTCTTTACCTATGTGTGTACGCGCACGCGCGCATGTGTGTATGAGTGTGTGTGTTGCTGTGTATATGTGTGGGTGTGCGTGTGTATGAATGTGTGTGTAATTTGTATTTTCCAGTAAATTACTTTATTGGTTTTCCTCTTTTTACTGGTACAATTTATTGGTAAAGGTTGCAATAACGTAGTAATTTTTCATAGCAGTCCCCGTGTATATGCAGTTTTGTAAATTTTGTCTTCCGTTCCCACCTGCACACAATGACCTACTCTTCCGAAAAGCGGAACGGGTATTAACGTTTGCGCAAGATATTCTGCGTGCGTTCGCACACGGGACCTCGGTTTATAGTCTCAACCGAAAGACTTAAGAGGAGACTGGAGTCTGTACTGATGTTAACACCAGGGGAAAAATCCTCTTGAACGAGATTCAAACCCGGGTCAGCAGATCACGAGCGCAATGCATATTACTCTAACCACTAGGCTTTCCTGTCCCCGGGGTGGGGGGGGGGGGGGGGGGGGGCGGTATCGGGTAGGAAGTAAAAAACAACAACAAGCCAACATACAGAAAAATGAAAAGAAAAAAATACACAAACAAAAAAACCAGTGTACAAACATCTATGAATCCTTACATAATGAAAGAAAAAAGACAAACCAAGGCCCACAACTAACTAGACTGTCAAACCAGTGTGTGTGTGTGTGTGTGTGTGTGTGTGTGTGGTGTGTGTCTATGTGTGTGTGTATGTGTGTATGTGTGTATGTGTGGTGTATGTGTGTGTGTATGTGTGTGTATGTGTGGTGTGTGTCTATGTGTGTGTGTTTGTGTATATGTGTGTGTGTGTATGTGTGTGTATGTGTGTGTGTCTCTATGTGTGTGTATGTGTGTGTGTATTGTGTGTGTAGTGTGTGTGTATGTGTGTGTGTCTATGTGTGTGTTGTTTGTAATTTTGTGCGCGCGGCCCCGTGCACAAACCTGGGGTGTTTAAAACTGGGGGTAGGGAAAACCTTTGGCCCGGCTGTCAGGGTCAGTCTGTCTGTCTGTCTGTTTGTCTGCTTGTCTGTCTGTTTGGGCCCGCCTTTCCCGCCCGCCCGGCTGTCTGTTGTCTTTCCCCCCTGTTGTCTGGTTTTGTCTGTCTGTCAGCCCGTGACACGGGGCCGTCTGTCTGTTGTCTGCCCCAGTGACCAGGGTCTGTTGTTTTGTTGTCTGTCTGGGGGTTTTTTGTCTGTCTGTTTGTCTGTTTTGTCTGTCTGTTTTTGTCTGTCTGTCTGCTGTCTGTCTGCCTCATTTCCAGGGGGCTTTCCCCGTCTTTTGTCTGTCTTTTTGTTTTGTCCCGTCTGTGTGTCTGGGCTGTTGGGCTTTCTGTCTGTTTTGTTTTGTTTGTCTTTTTGGGTTTTTTGTCTGTCTTTTTGTCTGTTGTTTGTCTTTCTGTCTGTCTGTTGTTTGGGTTTTTTTGTTTGTTTTTTTGTCTGGGCTGTCGTCTGTTGTTTGGTTTTTCTTTTTTTTGGGCTGTCTGTTTTGTTTGTTTTTTTTCCCTTTGTTTGTTTTTTTGTCTGTCTGTTTTGTCTGTCTGTTGGGGGTCTGTTTTTCTGTCTGTCAGCCTCAATGCCGGGGGGGGCTGTTTTTTCAACCTTTCAGGGGAAGTAATACATGAGTGCCTGTTTCAACATGGGGGATAGTGTGTTGCCTCCCCTGCTATGTCACAGCTGACAGGAAGCTGGACACTGTCCGTCCTTTTAGCAGGGAACAGCAGAAACCCTTTCTCTGAAGTCAGAGTGTGGCTGCCTATATCTTCATGAGCACACGTTTGCGTGGGTGGAGGAGGAGAGGAAGGATGACATTGCAGGCAATATTGTCAGTACTAACGCAATGAAAACCTAGTATTTTCTAACGTTTTGTTCCTGTACCTTTTTTATTTTCTAAAGTATGAACATGAAAGAATGGATGATAAAGTAGGTGAAGTAATTTGTTTGTTTGACCTTTTACGATTTTTACTTTTTGTTATTCTTAAAACATTCTTTACCTATGTGTGTGCGCGCACGCGCGCATGTGTGTATGAGTGTGTGTGTGCGTGTGTATATGTGTGGGTGTGCGTGTGTATGAATGTGTGTGTAATTTATATTTTCCAATGTATTATTTTATTGGTTTTCCTCTTTTTCATGGTACAATTTATTGGTAAAGGTTGCAATAACGTAGTATTTTTTTCATAGCAGTCCCCGTGTGTACGCAGTTTTGTCAATTTTGTTGTCTTTTCCCCTATCGGCACACAATGACTTACTCTTCCGAAAAGCGGAATGGGTATTAACGTTTGCGCAAGATGTTCTTTGTGCGTTCGCACACGGGACCTCGGTTTATAGTCTCATCCGAAAGACTTTAGAGGAGACTGGAGTCTGTACTGATGTTAACACCAGGGGAAAAATCCTCTTGAACGAGATTCAAACCCGGGTCAGCAGATCACGATCGCAATGCATATTACTCTAACCACTAGGCTTTCCTGTCCCCGGGGTGGGGGGGGGGGGGGCGGTATCGGGTAGGAAGTAAAAAACAACAACAAGCCAACATACAGGAAAATGAAAAGAAAAAAATACACAAACAAAACCAGTGTACAAACATCTATGAATCCCTACATAATAAAAGAAAAGAGACAAACCAAGGCCCACAACTAACTAGACTGTCAAACCAGTGTTCTTTCTTTTATTTAACATCTGTTCACTCAAGGTGATATTAGACCAAAGATAAAGTGTTACAATATATAGAGAACGTGTGTGTGTGTGTGTGTGTGTGTGTGTGCGTGTGTGTGTGTGTGTGTGTATGCGTGCGTGCGTGCGCGCGCGCGCGCGCGTGTGTGTGTGTGTTTACCTATTTGTGTCTGTGCACGAGATTTATCTAAAACAACAAAGAAATTATGGGACGGACGGGGGTGAGGTGGGGAGGAAGGGGGCAGGCATTGAACAGCTTAAACTGCAGCAAGAATAATTACAAAAGTTTCCCAACAGGGCTTTTAACTAAACAACTATCTCCAACATAATCACATTATCGGCTAATAATTGTTCAAATGACATCTTTTAAATCCTATCTACAACTGTACCAGAACAATATGGTCGAAGTACTTCACAATGAAGAATGACATGCTTAGGTGATAAGTCAGAACCACATGGACAAGTTAGCTGCTTACAAAATTTTGTCTTAAGTGCATTCAATCTGAACCTGTAGATATATTTCCCCACAGTTGTTGTGAAAAATGACACACTCTGACACTTAATGAATGACAGTAAAGAATTATTTCGTTGGCTGTTGACACGGTTCAAGAAGCTTCTTTCAGCAGATTATGCCTCCTGAAGACTGAGTGGAAGGGTCAGAGGTGCTGAAACTTAAACAGTCGTTGTCCATGGCAGCAGCTTTGGCTAACTGGTCAGCTTTCTCGTTGCCGTGGATTCCACATGGGGACGGAATCCAGCAAAAAGGCAAGGGTAGTACTCCTAAGGAAAGAAAATGTATAAGGTGACAAATGTCAATGATTAATTCCCCTCTTACCTTAGTATTAAATGCTTTTAATGCTTGCAAACAGACTTAGAATCAATGCAAAACAGCACCTTAAATATATTGAAATGCAGATTTAAGGAAAAAAAAAGTAAGGCCATTAATACAGCTATAAGTTCCGCAGTAAAAATTGAAAATCTTTGCCAAATGATATGTTCGAAAGAGTAGGCCCTTGTGTGCCGGTGGGAACAGATGACAAAAATTTACAAAACCGCATACACACGCATTAAAAAAAGTCATCTGAGGGCTTTGATTTGTTGCTTTACAAGATTCAGCGCTATATAAATTCCATACATTATTATTATTATTATTATTATTAAGATTTTTCTATCTTTAATGCAGGAATTACAAAAACAGATCCAGCATTCCCACAGTCGACTACCGAGCCATCAGTAAAAAAAAAACCCTTTAAAATAACCACTATATGTTTCATCAATGTGAGCTCTAGCTATTGCAGCAAAAGTGGGACTTTCATCTTTCTTTATATTAGAATAATCAATATCAAACTCAGCCCTGTTTAATTCCCACTTTGGAATTGTGGAGAAAAAAAACAGTGTGTGTGTGCGTGTGTGTGTGTGTGATATCTTCAGTTTAACGTCTATTCACATTTAGTGATTTTAGAGGAAAAAAGTAATCTAAACAAGAGAACGCAAACAATAATAGAAAAGTGTCAGATAACGGTACTTAATAAAAACTAACTTTAACATACTACAAAAACTGAATTATCGGACTTCTTATCAATCTAACACAATGTCCAACAGTAACAATGGTTCAGACAAAATCTGATCTAGTGACAACTTGATACAGCCGGTAAAAATGCTTTTTTAATGCCACAATCAAAAATAACATGACTATTGGTAATCTTATCCCCACAAATACAGTTTACATGTGTGTGTGTGTGTGGTTGTGTGTGTGTGTGTGGGTGCGCGCGCGCGCGCGTGCGTGCGTGCGTGCGTGCACAGACATGCGCTGTGGAAACTGGTGTAGACCTTGGCCTGGCTGATCAGGGTCTGTCTGTCTGTCAGTCTTTCTTTCTGTCTATCTGCGTCAGTGACCAGGGTCAGTCTGTTTGTCTGTCTGTCTGTCTGTCTGTCTGCCTGCCTCAATGACCATGGTCGGTCGGTCTCTCTGTCTGTCTATCTGCCTCAGTGACCAGGGTCAGTCTGTCTGTCTGTCTGTCTGTCTGTCTGCCTGTCTGTCTGTCAGCCTCAATCCAGAAGCCCTGTGTTCAGCTTTTACAGGAGAAGTAACCCCTGAGTGCCTGTTTCTACATGGGGGATAGTGTGTTGCCTCCCCTGCTATGGGCGCAACCGTTTGTGTGGGTGGAGGAAGGGAGGAGGAGGGATGTCTTAGTAGGCAAGAATTTGTTTTCAGTATGACGCAATGAATGCTAGTATTTTCTAACGTTTTGTTCCTGTACCTTTTATCTTCTAAAGTATAAAAACATGAAAGAATGGATGATATAGTAGGTGAAGTAAATTGTTTGTTTGACGTTTTAGGATTTTTTAAATTCTTAAAACATTCTTTACTATGTGTGTCCCGCACGCGCCATGGTGTGTGTGCGTGTGTTTTATGTGTTGTGTGCGTGTGTTTTATGTGTGTGCGTGCGTGTGTATTTTGTGTGTGTGTGTGCGTGTGTATTTGTGTGTGTGCGTTTGTATTGTGTGGGGGGTGGGTGTGTATATGTGTGGGTGTGCGTGGGGGTATATGTGTGTGTGTGCATGTGTATATGTGTGTGTGCGTGTATTATGTGGGTGTGCGTGTGTATATGTGTGGGTGTGCGTGTGTATAATTATGTGTGTGTTGCGTGTGTAATGTGTGTGTGCGTGCGTATATGTGTGTGTGCTTTATGTTATGTGTGTGTGGCGTGTGTATATGTGTGGGTTGCGTGTGTATATGTGTGGGTGTGCGTGTGTATAATTTATGTGTGTGTGTGCGTGTGTATTGTTTTGGGTGTGTGTATATGTGTGGGTGTGGTGTGTATATGTGTGGGGTGTGCGTTGTGTATATGTGTGGGTGTGCGTGTGTATATGTGTGGGTGTCCCTGTGTATGTATGTGTCTGTAATTTATATTTTCCGGTATTATTTTATTGGGTTTTTTCCCTCTTTTTACTGGTCCCAATTTTTTGGGTTTTAAAAGATGCAAGGGACGTAGAAATTTTTTCAAAAGCAGCCCCGTGCGTATGCAATTTTGTAAATTTTGTCGTCCTTTCCCCCGGCACACAAGACCTACCTTCCAAAAAGCGGAAGGGGTTTTTTAAGTTTACGCAAGATGTTCTAGTGCGTTCTAGGGGCCCTCCGGTGTTAGTCTAAAACCAAAAGGGACTTTAGGGAGGAGGGGGTTTGTATGATGTTAACCCCCAGGGGAAAAAAATCCTTTAAAGGTTTAAAACCCCGGGGCACCCGATCACGAGCCAATGCTATTACCCCAAACCACTAGGCTATGCCCCCCCCCCGTGTGGTTTTGTGGGTTTGTGTGTGTGTGTGTGTGTGTGTGTGTGTGTGTGTGGGGGGTGTGTGTGGTGTTGTGCGTGCATGCTTTTGGGCGTGGTGCGTGCGTTCGTAAGGTGGGTGTACGTGGGGTGTGTTTTTTTTATTTTTTTTTTATTCTTTTATTTCGGGATAAGGGAAAAAAGCAATCTTGTGTTTTTTTTTATTTTTATATTAACCCCGTGTGTAGGGGGTTTTTTAAAAAGTGCCATTTTTCCCCACGGGCCCCACAATGGCCAACTCTTTCGAAAAGCGGCAAGGTTTTTAACGTGGCGCAGATGTTCCGCGTGCTTTCACCCCCGGGGGGGCCTCGGTTTATAGTCTCATTTTGTCATTTTTTCCCCCGCACAAAAAGGCCTCCCTTTTCCCCAAAAGGGGAAAGGGTTTTTAAAGTGGTGCGCAAGGGGTTCTGCATGCTTTTGGAAACACGGGGGCCCCGGTTTAAGTCTCACCCGGGTTGTGTTGTGTTTGGGGTGTGTGTGTGTGGTGGTGTGTTGTGTGTGTGTGTGTGGTTGTGTGGGGTGTGTTTTTGTGTGTTTTTGTGTGTGTGTTGCGTGCCCCGTCCCATGTATGTCCCTTAGTACAAAAGAGAGACAGAGATGTGGGGGGTGTGTGTGTGGACATGCATGTGAAGGAATGCTGACATCATAACGGGAAAAAGAAAGGGTTTTTAGCCCCCGGGAGGTGAGACAACTCGTACTCCCCTGTTCCCCAATCGACAATAGGTGTTGCCTCCCCCGCTGTATGGCCCCGCCGATCTGTTTTGTTTTTGGCTGCACACCCGTTTTTAAAAAAAAATTTTTTCTTTCGTTTTTTATTTGACTCTTATATTCATACCACCGTACTAAAGGGATTCCAGAAATAAAAAAACTTTTTGTGAAGGGCTTGCCTCTGACTCAAAACGGGGTTTGGTTTGAAAAATTTTTGGGTTTTTTTAGCATGCTGCAAACAAATGTACCCCCCCAGGGCCTTTGATGTTTTGCTAGCTTTTTTACACCCAAATTTTGCATGCGCGGGGTCCCAAAGGGTTTAGGAATACAGGCAATCCTCATTTGGGGTTATTTGAAATTTCTCCCGGGGCTACCCGGTATTGCTGTTTATGTCCTCAATTTCCCCCAAAAAAAGTGGAAAAGCCAAATTTTTTATACTTTAAAAAAAATTTTTTGGAAAAACCTAATTTTTGTGTGTGTGTGGGTGTTTTGTGTGTACAGCTAGGCAGTGCTCTACTTTTTTCCACCTTTGTCAAAAAACTATCTGGGATCTGGGGTCAGCCATGGCCCGCTGTGGGCTTGGATGGCGGGGGTTGTTGCCTTGGTGGAGTGGTCAGGTCTGTCAGCAGTGGCAGCTTTCGGCTGTGTTGCTCTGCAGACTGTCTGTCTTTCCCCGGCCCGGGCATCCTCCCCCTTCACTCCATTTTCCCCCGCCTGACATCCTTTCCCTTTACTCCATGTTCTTCCCAGCCTGGGCATCCTCCCCCTTAATCCATGGGCTTTCCCCCGCCTTGGGCATCCTCCCCTTCCCCTCCAGTCTTCCACAGCCTGACATCTCCCCCTTTTTACTCCTTTTTCTTCCCCCACCCGACATCCTCCTTTTTACTCCATGCTTCCCCAGCCCGAATTCCCCCTCCTTCACCCCCATTTTCTTCCACAGCCTGGGAAAACCCCCTTTTTCAATCCTGTCTTCCACAGGCCTGACATCCCTTTCCCTTTACTCCATGTCTTCCACAGCTTGACATCCTCCTCCTTCACTCCATGTCTTCCACAGCTTGACATCCTGCTCCTTCACTCCATGTCTTCCACAGCCTGACATCCTCCTTCTTCACTCCATGTCTTCCACAGCCTGACATCCTTCCTCACTCCATATCTTCCACAGCCTGACATCCTCCTTCTTCACTCCATGTCTTCCACAGCCTGACATCCTTCTTCACTCCATG